>JAPPVO010000002.1:114718744-115385913 GCA_030407325.1 Camellia japonica | reverse complement strand
CCTTGATGAAGATGTTAGCGGTCTGACCGGCAGAGGTAACAAAGATAAGCCGAATAGTGTCACTAGTAATGTGTTGCCAAATGAAGTGACAATCAATCTCAATATGCTTGATACGATCATGGAAGACATCATTATGTGCAATTTGAATAGCACTCTGATTGTCACAATAGAGGATAGTGGCAGTAGGATGTGGAATTTCCATATCTGTAAAAAGCTAATGAAGCCATACAAACTCTTGAGTAGTATCAGCAAGAGCACGATATTCAGCCTCAGTACTAGAACGAGCAACAAGAGTTTGCTTCTTGCTACGCTAGGCAATGAGAGAATCACCCAAGAAAAAGCAGAACCTTGTAGTAGAGCGCTGGTCAGTAGGATCCCTAACCCAATTTGCATCAGAAAATGCATGTAACTGTAGAGAAGAGTGTGCTGAGTAGTGAAGACCATCGAACATAGTGCCTTTTAGATAGCGTAAAATGCGAACTAGAGCATCATAGTACGGAGAGCGAGGAGCAGCCATGAACTGACTGACAATGTGAATAGACAAGACGACCAACTAGTTGGACGAGTAACTATGAGATAGACAAGACGACCAACTAGTTGACAATATAAAGTAGCATCAGATAATAAGTGGCCATCAAGAGGTGTGAGATGAGTTTGAGGATTAATTGGAATAGTAGCAGTCTTGCAATCGGTAAGACCAGCACGAGTCAAGAGATTAGAGATATACTTGGCCTGGGTTAGAAAGTAACTAGAAGGATCATAAGAAATTTCCAAGTCGAGAAAATAGCTAAGCAAACCCAAATCTTTCATCTCAAACAGGTGATTGAGGAATTGTTTGAGACTAGAGATACCCACTGTGTCATCGCCAGTAATGATCATATCATCCACATAGAGAAGAAGAATAATAACACTACTCTGTCTGACATATATACAAGGCAGAATCATAGGCACTGGATGAGAAGCCAAACTCATGAATGGTAGAACTAAACTTGGCAAACCAGGCATGAGGAGCTTGTTTCAAACCATACAAAGCACGGTGAAGTTTGCAAACTTTGATAGATAGAATAGAGGAACCAGACGGAGGTTGCATATAAACTTCCTCAGTGAGATCACCATTGAGAAAGACGTTTTTGACATCTATCTGATAAATACTCTAGTGGCGAGCAACAACAACTACTAATAAGCTGTGAACTGAAATAAGACAAGCAACAGGAGCAAATTTTCCTCATAGTCAATCCTATACTCTTGAGTCAATCCCTGGGCAACAAGACGGGCTTTGTCATGTTTAATGAACCATCAGAATGAGTTTTGATCCTATAAACCCATTTACAACTAACATTAGTCTTGCAAGGAGAAAGATCAACCACGTCCTAAGTATGAATTTTATCCAAAACCTGCAGTTCATTAGTCATAGCTTGCTACCAAAGAGGGTTAGAACAAGCCTCACGATAGGAAGTAGGTTCATGAGAGGAAAAAGCAGTGGAACCAACAATATAATTATGGAGAAAAACATAAGTTGTTTTACCCAAGTCAAATGATGATCTGCTGAAGGAGATGGTGGTGGGGATGGAGAAAGCTCCACAGGAGATGATAGAGGAGGCTCCACATGAGGTAATAGAGGAGGCATAGGACCATCGTTAGATACATAAACCTCATGATGAACGGTAGGCATAGGTAGTTGTGAAGGCGTTGGACCAGAATCTGTATCAAATTCAGGAGACAACAAGTCTATAGAAAGATCAGTAAAAAACATGGAATGGGTGGACTGTAGTAGGTAAAACTTGGACAAAGTAGAGAACATTTTGTGTTCCCAAAAAACCACATGATGAGAAATACAAAGACACTTGGAGACTGGATCCCAACAACGATACCCTTTATGTTTTATACCATACCCCAGAAAATAGCAAAGACGAGAACAAGGTTCTAGTTTAGTGTGTTCATAAGGTTGAAGGAGATTTAGAGTGGTGTATGTAAGAGGAGAACCATACAGGCGTTCATAAGGAGATAGATTGGTTATGAGAGGAATAGGCACACGATTTATGGTGTAGACAATAGTGAGAGCAACTTCCCTCCAAAACTTTTCAAGACATGAAGTGAGAAAGGCTCGAGTAGTGTCTAGAATATGACGATGCTTTCTTTTAGCATGACCATTTTGTTGGGATGTGCCTGCACAAGAACGATGAGATTGGGTACCATGTGCCCGAAGAAAGAAAAGAAAATCAGAATCCAAGTATTTCATAGCGTTATCAGAATGAAAGATTTTAATAGTTTGAGAAAACTAAGTGTGGATCATGGCAGAGAAATCATAATAAATCTGTTTAAGTTCAGATCGATTTTTGAGAAGAAACATCCAAGTATAACGAGAAAAATCATCAACAAAAATCACAAAATATATAGACCCCCTATGGTCGGGGTGGAGGAGGGTCTCAAAATATCTAAATGCACAAGAGCAAACGGGGCAGTAGAAATAGAATTACTTTTATTAAAAGGTAATGCAGGTTGTTTAGCAATTTGACAAGGTAAATAATCAACATTTTCAGAACTAACACAACCTAAATCGACCACTAGAAACCAAAGTTTTTAAAAGACTAAAGGAGACATGTCCTAAACGACAATGCGAAAGGTGAAAAGAAGACATAGAAGTAGAAGCAACAGAAAAGGTAACAGAAGCAGCAGTGGATGATGTAGATGGAAGGCGAAGATGAAGAAGCTCAAACAGACATTCATGACTACGACCTATCCCAAGGATCTGCTTTGTCTGAGGGTCTTGCACCAAACAACCATTAGCAGAAAAAGTGACAGTGAGACCAAGTTCACATAATTGACCAATAGAGATAAGGTTTAATTAAAGAGCATGAATGTAATAAACATTAGAAAGAGATATAGTGGAAGTAGAAATTTGACCAATGTGACTAATAGACACATGAGAACCATCGACAGTGTGTATAGGGGGAACAAAAGAGGATGATAAGATAGAAGAAAATCTAGTAGAATCAGAGGTCATATGATTATAACAGGTGGAATCAAAATACCATGAAGGATTACCTGATGTGACTGAAAGAGCAGGAGAAGAAAGAGTACCAGATTTGGCAAGCACCTGCTGGATAATGGACTCAGCATCATTTATAGAAAATGATAGAGCAATAGGATCAGTAGAGTGGGGAGTGCAAGAACTCTCTGATGCAGTAGCAGTAGGATGAAAACCATGAGCAGATTGTGGATTGATGCCCATAACGTGAAGACCCTTTCCTAAATAGAAAATGATAGAGCAATAGGATCAGTAGAGTGGAGTGCAAGAACTCTCTGATACAGCAGCAGTAGGATGAAAACCATGAGCAGATTTGGATTGATGCGCATAACGTGAAGACCCTTTCCTAAATGAAGAAGCAGGGGGAGCTTGATGACAATTGCTTTGGAGAAGATCAGGAGCAGTCTTGTGGCAAGTCAAGCATTCAAAAACTTGGCATTGAAGTAAAGAATGATTGGCAGGTAGGCTACGATTGCGACAATAAATGCATGAGCTAGGAGGCTGTGAAGATGAAGAATCTCGTGATGATGGCATAACAAGAACAGAATCCAAGTGTTAAGTTTTGAGCATCCTAAATCGAGTTTCTTCTGACAAGAGCTCGGTAATGGCTTGTCCCAAACTTGATAAGGGCAGGCGATGGAGCAAGAAAGCACGCATAGGTTCAAAGGTGCTATGAAGAGCCATAAGAAACTGCAATAGCCATTGATGATTCCTATGAATAATAAATAACTGTGCATCCTCTGAATGTGCCCAAGTAGGTTTAGAAAGAGCTAATTGGTCTAAGACAGATGACATTTGGGATAAAAAAATCATTGATGGATTGACCAGGCTCATGGCACATGTGATGAAGAGTTTGTAAGAGTTGGTATTAATGAGCATGTCCAGTAGTCTGATAGCGTTCCATCAAGAAATCCCAAATTACCTTAGCAGGAGAGACAATGGAATTATCATCCTGAAAGCATCCAAACTGAAGGTTAATGAAAGGAACAAAAGTAGCCCGGAACCATGTGATAATCTGGAAGTCTTTCTCTTCCCATTCATTAAGACGCTCATCGAAAGCAAATACAATCTCTTTTTTTCCTGGATGGGTTTAGAAAGAGCACTAGTGATAATACGCCAAAGCTACTTCCCTTTGATGAATCTAGAGAGAGGTTGGGCCTAGAGAACATAATTGGACCCATCAAGTGTAACGGAGACGGAAAATATGTTGTCAGAATGATCCATGATGCTCAAATAGGCAAAAAAAAGAAGAAGGTGCTTTGTAGAGGCTAATTTTTCCAAAATAGAACACACCAGCAGATTCAAGAGGCCGAAAACAATTGGGATATGGTTGAAAAGACCAAAAACATGATAAGAAAGGCAATGAATTGGCTGGTCAAAGTGGGTCGACAAATCTGGTCAACTAGGGTTGATGTCAAAGCAAGAAGGATGACGTCAGCACGTGCGGCGTATGATAACAAGCAGAGCAGCAGCGGTGCACGGAACTAGGGTTAACGTCAGCTGATGTCAGAAACACGCGGCTCATGTTAGAAGATGAGGCTGCGGCGTACGATAGCGCGAGATAAATGCAGTAGGCGCGCAAGGCGCGTGGTCTTCGGATGAAGATGAGTCTGGTGGCGTTGGCTTCATCCTGAAGAGACGAAGAAGCTGGTATAGTCCAATCGTGGAAACAAGAAATGACTAGATACGCAGAAACCAATGTAAGAAAGAAGCAATTTGCAAACAGAAAAAAACGTGATGTAGAAGAAGAGGAGGCTAGAAGAAAACCCTAGTCTTTGATACCATGTTATGAGGGTAGAAAGAAAAGAAAGATAACACTTGTATTCAATTCATTAGTGAATAGGTACACACTCCTTTATATACAAAACGAATACTACTATGTAACAGATATATACAAAGAATATACTACTATATTATATTAACATGTTTAACTTTATCGTCATCTTTTGTCTATCGAAACAATAACATTCTTCATATGAAAATTCAAAAAAAAAAAAAAAAAAAAGTAAGAAAAATTCACGTAAATTGGAAGAAAATGAAAAATAATCATATCATACCTTTAAACGTTGCAGCATTCAAAGCTCTTCCAAAATGGTGCTTAATAATGGAGAAGGCGGCAGCAACGAGAGAACCTCTCTTAGCCGTTACAAGAACAGACTTTGAGAGTAATGGAAAGACTAGCGAGAGACAAGCTTATATGTGATAGTATATATATATACTGATGGTGGCGTTGGGGTTTTATAGGAAAGAGAGGGTGGGTGAGACGTACGAAAGGGGAAATCGGGGGGAGTGGGAAGAGATTTGCTGGTGAGGTACAGCTTATAGGCAACTCAAAGAAAGGTACATGTTTGTTACATATATACACAAATAGAATATATATATATATATATATATATGCACACATATTTTGAAATATCCTCTAATAGAATATCTTATTACTTTTAGGGCAAAAAAAGAAAAAGGTGCTTTGTAAAGGCTAATTTTGTCAAAACGGAACACACCAGCAGATTCAAGAGGTCGAAAACAGTTGGGATATGGCTGAAAAGACCAAAAACATGATCAGAAATGCAGTGAATCGGCTGGTCAAAGTGGGTCGACCAATCTAGTTAACTAGGGTTGATGTCAAAGCAAGAAAGGTGATGTCAACACGCGCGGCGCACGATAGCAGGTAGAGTAGCAGTGGCGCACGGAACCAGGGTTAACGTCAGCTGATGTCAGAAACACGCGGCTCAAGTTAGCAGATGAGGCCGCGGCGTACGATAGTGAGAGATAAGTGCAGGAGGTGTGCAGAGCGCGTGAGAAAACGGTACAGCGCGTGGCCAATATTCTGGTGGTGTATTGCGGTGCGTGGGTCGTCGGATGAAGATGAGTCTGGTGGCGTTGGCTTCGTCCTGAAGAGACGAAGAAGTTAGAATAGTCAAATCGTCGAAACATGAAAGGACTAGATACGCAGAAACCAATGTGAGAAGGAAGCAATTAGCCAGACAGAAAAAAAACGTGATGTAGAAGAAGATAAGGCTAAAAGAAAACCCTTGGCTTTGATACCATGTTATGAGGGTAGAAAGAAAAGAGAAATAGAGCTATTGTACTTCAATTCATTAATGAATAGGTACACACTCCTTTATATAAGAGAGAAGATAAGTATATATACAAAGAATATACTATATAACAGATATAAACAAAGAATATACTACTATACTATATTAACATATTTAACTTTGTCTTCATCTTTTGTCTATCAAAACAATAACATTCTTCATATGAAAATTCAAAAAAAAAAAAAAAAAATGTCAGAAAAATTCATGTAAATCGAAAGAAAATGAAAAATAATCATATCATACCTTTAAACTTTGTAGAATTCGAAGCACTTCCAAAATGGTGCTTGATAATGGAGAAGGCGACAGCAACGAGAGAACCTCTCTTAGCCATTACAAGAACAGACTTTAAGAGTAATGGAAACACTAGCGAGAGATAGGCTTATATGTATAGTATATATATACTGATGGTGGGGTCGGGGTTTGTAGTGGAAAGAGAGGGTGGGTGAGATGCACGGTAGAGGAAATGTGGGGGAGTGGGAGGAGATTTGCAGGTAAGGTATAGCTTATAGGCAACTCAAAAAAAGGTACATGTCTGCTACATATATACATATATAGATACATATATATATATATATATGCACACATATTATGAAATATCCTCCAATAGAAAATCTTCTTACTTTTAGGGGAATAAAAAAGAAGAAGGGTTCGACCAATCTGGTCAACTAGGGTTGATGTCAAAGCAAGAAGGATGACGTTAGCACGCACGGCGCACGATAGCAAGCAGAGCAGCAGTGGCGCACGGAACTAGGGTTAACGTCAGCTGACGTCAGAAACACGCGGCTCATATTAGAAGATGAGGCCGCGGCGTATGATAGCGCGAGATAAGTGCAGTAGGCATGCAAGGCACGTGGTCGTCGGATGAAGATGAGTCTGGTGGCGTTGGCTTCGTCCCGAAGAGACAAAGAAGCTGGTATAGTCCAATCGTCGAAACAGGAAAGGACTAAATACGCAAAAACCAATTTGAGAAAGAAGCAATTTGCCAAACAGAAAAAAAGTGATATAGAAGAAGAGAGGCTAGAAGAAAACCCTAGGCTTTGATACCATGTTATGAGGGTAGAAAAAAAAAGAAAGCGAACTCTTATATTCAATTCATTAATGAATAGGTACACACTCCTTTATATAGGAAAGAAGATAAGTATATACAAAGAATATACTACATAACAGATATATACAAAGAATATACTGCATAACAGATATATACAAAGAATATATTACTATATTATATTAACATGTTTAACTTCATCTTCATCTTTTGTCTATCGAAACAATAACATTCTTCATATGAAAATTCAAAAAAAAAAAAAAATGTCAGAAAAATTCACGTAAATCGGAAGAAAATGAAAAATAATCATATCATACCTTTAAACTTTGCAGCATTCGAAGCTCTTCCAAAATGGTGCTTAATAATGGAGAAGGCGGCAGCAACGAGAGAACCTCTCTTAGCCATTACAAGAACAGACTTTGAGAGTAATGGAAAGACTAGCGAGCTTATATGTATAGTATATATATATATACTGATGGTGGCGTTGGGGTTTGTAGTGGAAAGAGAGGGTGGGTGAGATGTACGAGAGGGGAAATATGGGGGAGTGGGAGGAGATTTGTTGGTGAGGTACAGCTCATAGGCAACTCAAAAAAGGTACATGTGTGCTACATATATACACAAATAGAATATATATATATATATATATGCGCACATATTTTGAAATATCCTCCAATAGAATATCTTCTTACTTTTAGGGAAAAAAAGAAAAAGGGGCTTTGCAGAGGCTAATTTTGTCAAAACGGAACACACCAGCAGATTCAAGAGGTCGAAAACAGTTAGGATATGGCTGAAAAGACCAAAAACATGATCAGAAATGCAGTGAATTGGCTGGTCAAAGTGGGTCGACCAATCTGGTTAACTAGGGTTGATATCAAAGCAAGAAGGATGATGTCAGCACGTACGGTGCACGATAGCAAGTAGAGTAGTAGCGGTGCACGGAACCAGGGTTAACGTCAGCTGACTCAGAAACACGCGGCTCAAGTTAGCAGATGAGGCTGCAGCGTACGATAGTGAGAGATAAGTGTAGGAGGTGTGGCCAATATTCTGGTGGCGTATAGCGACGCGTGGGTCGTCGGATGAAGATGAGTCTGGTGGCATTGGCTTCGTCCTGAAGAGAAGACGAAGCTAGAATAGTCAAATCGTCGAAACAGGAAAGGACTAGATACGGAGAAACCAATGTGAGAATGAAGCAATTTGCGAGACAGAAAAAAAAAAACGCGATGTAGAAGAAGAGGAGGCTAAAAGACCCTTGGCTTTGATACCAGAAGCAATTTGCGAGACAGAAAAAAAAAAAAGCGATGTAGAAGAAGAGGAGGCTAAAAGACCCTTGGCTTTGATACCATGTTATGAGGATAGAAAGAAAAGAGAAAGAGAACTCTTGTATTCGATTCATTAATGAATAGGTACACTCTCCTTTATATAGGAGAGAAGATAAGTATATACAAAGAATATACTATATAACAAATATAAACAACGAATATACTACTATGCTATATTAACATGTTTAACTTCATCTTTATCTTTTGTCTATCGAAACAATAACATTCTTCATATGAAAATTCAAAAAAAAAAAAAAAATGTCAGAAAAATTCACGTAAATCGGAAGAAAATGAAAAATAATCATATCATACCTTTAAACTTTGTAGCATTCGAAGCTCTTCCAAAATGGTGTTTGATAATAGAGAAGGCGGCAGCAACAAGAGAACCTCTCTTAGCCATTACAAGAACAGACTTTGAGAGTAATGGAAACACTAGCGAGAGACAGGCTTATATGTATAGTATATATATACTGATGGTGGAGTCGGGGTTTGTAGTGGAAAGAGAGGGTGGGTGAGACGTACGGTAGGGGAAATGTGGGGGAGTGGGAGGAGATTTGCAGGTGAGGTATAGCTTATAGGCAACTCAAAAAAAGGTACATGTCTGCTTCATATATACATATATAGAATATTATAATATATAATATATTATATGCACACATATTTTGAAATATCCTCAATAGAAAATCTTCTTACTTTTAGGGCAAAAAAAAGAAGAAGGTGCTTTGTAGAGGCTAATTTTGCCAAAACAGAACACACTAGCAGATTCAAGAGGCCGAAAACAGTTGGAGTATGGCTGAAAAGACCAAAAACATGATTAGAAAGGCAATGAATCGGCTGGTCAAAGTGGGTCAACCAATCTGGTCAGCTAGGGCTGATGTCAAAGAAAGAAGGATGACGTCAGCACGCGCGGCGCACGATAGCAAGTAGAGCAGCAGCGGCGCACGGAACCACAGTTAACGTCAGCTGACATTAGAAACACGCAGCTCATGTGAGTAGATGAGGCCGTGGCGTACGATAGCGCGAGATAATTGCAGGAGGCGCGTAGGGCACATGAGGAAACAATACAAATATTCTGGCAGCACATAGCGGCGCGTGGGTCGTCGCATGAAGATGAGTCTGGTGGCGTTGGCTTCGTCCTGAAGAGACGAAGAAGCTGGTATAGTTCAATCGTCGAAATAGGAATGACTAGATATGTAGAAACCAATGTGAGAAGGAAGCAATTTGCCAGACAGAAAAAAGACATGTTGTAGAAGAAGAGGAGGCTAGAAGAAAACCCTACGCTTTGATACGATGTTATGAGGGTAGAAAGAGAAGAGAAAGAGAACTCATGTATTCAATTCATTAATGAATAGGTACACGCTCCTTTATATAGGAGGGAAGATAAGTATATACAAAGAATATACTATATAACAGATATATACAAAGAATATACTACTATATTATATTAACATGTTTAACTTCATCTTCATCTTTTGTCTATCGAAACAATAACATTCTTCATATGAAAATTAAAAAAAAAAAAAAAAAGACAGAAAAATTCACGTAAATTGGAAGAAAATGAAAAATAATCATATCATACCTTTAAACTTTGCAGCATTCGAAGCTCTTCCAAAATGGTGCTTAATAATGGAGAAGGCGGCAACAATGAGAGAAACTCTCTTAACCATTACAAGAACAGACTTTGAGAGTAATGAAAAGACTAGCGAGAGACAGGATTATATGTATAATATATATATACTGATGGTGGGGTCGGGGTTTGTAGTGGAAAGAGAGGGTGGGTGAGACGTACGGGAGGGGAAATGTGGGGGAGTGGGAGGAAATTTGCAGGTGAGGTACAGCTTATAGGCAACTCAAAAAAAGGTACATGTCTGCTACATATATACACATATAGAATATATAAATATAAATATATATATATATATATGCACACATATTTTGAAATATCTTCCAATAGAATATCTTCTTAATTTTTGGTTGTCAAACATTGTCTAACAACATTGTATAAAAAATCACTTTTTTTTTTTTTTGTAGTTTTTGTTTCTTTCTCTATAAGTTGATACTGAAAATGTTAGCGGAAGGGACCCACAATGCAGTTATTGGATGGTATTGGCCCCTTGGTATTTCAATAGTGTTGTGATTGGTGAGAGGGATGTGATTTATAAATTTATATCGGGTGATTAGAAAATATGAAAAATTATGAAATTTATGATTGGTGAGAGATACCGCCATGTGATTGTGATTAGAAAATATTAAAAATTATGAAGATTTATGATTGGTAAGAAATATCGTTTATAATACTCTAACGTTGTGTTTGGTTGGGAGATTTGGGAAGGAATTTGAAAAAGAAACAAAAAAAAGTACGTGAAATGTGAATAAAATGTACTTATATCTTACCTAGTATCACACACATTTTTCCTTTTCATTTCCAAATCCCTTCCCAAATTGCCCCACCAAACAAATATAAGAGTATCAAAAAAAATTTCTCGAGTTTGGAGTCCTTTCTGTCTCCCATGACCCTTGTTGTAACTAGGAATGACAATTTAAACCCGGCCCGTCAGGGACGCGGACAGCCCTTGCCCCGATAGGCCAGGTTTTTTCAAAAAATCACCCTTATGGGGCTGGGGCTAGGGCTGAAAAAATAGATCCCCAACGGTTTTCGGGCCGGGGATGGTGATAGGTTCCCCCACTCCGCTCCAAATTATCCTCGAACCATCCCCGTATATATATGTATATATATATGTTTAGGGTTTTTTCTTACTTCACTTCTCTCACAGTCTCACAGATCTCAAATCTCTCTCTCTCTCTCTCTTTTCTCCCTTCCTAATGCTGTGTTTGTTTAGGGGATTTGGGAAAGAATTTGAAAAAAGAAAAGAAAAAAGTAGGTGAAATGTAAATAAAATATACCTATATTTCACCTAGTTTCACACACCTTTTTCTTTTTCATTTCCAAATCCCTTCCAAATTGCCCAATCAAACATAATATAACAGTATCAAATAATTTTCCCAAGTCTGGAGTCTCTTTTGTCTCGCATGACCCTTGTTGTAACTAGGATTGACAATTTAAACCCGGCCCGACGGGGACCCAGACCGCTTTGCCCGCCCCGAAAGCTAGGTTCACCCTGAAAATTACCCCCATAGGGTCAGGGCTGGTATTAAAAAATAGATCCCCAACGGTTTTCGTGTAGGGAACTGTGACAGGTTCCCCCGCCCTGACCCGAATTATCCCCGAACCATCGCTGTATATTATGTGTGTGTGTGTGTGTGTGTAGTGTTTTTCCTTACTTCACTTCTCTCACAGTCTCATAGATCTCAAATCTCTTCCAAAATGGTGCTTAATAATGGAGAAGGCGACAGTAACGAGAGAATCTCTCTTAGCCATTACAAGAACAAACTCTAAGAGTAATGAAAAGACTAGCAAGAGACAAGCTTATAAGTATAGTATATATATACTGATGGTGGGGGCGAGGTTTGTAGTGGAAAGAAAGGATGGGTGCGACGTATGTGAGGAGAAAGGTGGGGTAGTGAGAGGAGATTTGCAGGTGAGGTACAACTTATAGGCAGCTCAAAAAAAGGTACAGGTTTGCAACATATACATACATATAAAAAATATATACATATATATACGCACACATATTTTGAAATATCCTCTAATAACATATCTACTTACTTTTAGGTTTTCAAACATTTGTCTCACAACTGTTGTATTAAAAGATTCAATTTTTATTTTTATTTTTTTTTATCATTTTTGTTTCTTTCTATAAGCTAATAATGGAAAAGGTTAGCGGAAGGAACCCACAACACAGTTATTGGATGGTATTGGCACCTTGGTATTTCAATAGTGTTGTGATTGGTGAGAGGGATGTGATTTATAAATTTATATTGGGTGATTAGAAAATATGAAAAATTATGAAAATTTATGACCGGTGAGAGATACTGCCACATGATTGGGTGATTAGAAATATAAAAAATTCTGAAGATTTATGATTGGTAAGAAATACCGCCACATAATGCCTAAACGCTATGTTTGGATGGGGATTTGGGGGGATTTGGAAAAAAAATGAAAAAAGTAGGTGAAATGTGAATAAAATATACTTATATTTTACCTAGTTTTATACACCAATTTTCCTTTTCAATTCCAGATCCCTTCTAAATCGCCTAACCAAACACAATATAAGAGTATCAAATAATTTTTCCTAAGTCTGGAGTCCCTTTGGTCTCCCATGACCCTTGTTGTAACTAGAAATGACAATTTAAACCCGACCCGACAGGAACCTGGACCGCCCTGCCCTGATAAGCCGGGTTTTTCCCAAAAATTACCCCCATAGGGCCGGGGTTGGTATTGAAAAATAGATCCTCAACAGTTTTCGCGTCGAGGACGGTGATAGGATCTGCGGCACCGAATTATCCCCTAACCATGCCCGTGTATATATATATGTTTAGGGTTTTTCCTTACTTCACTTCTCTCACAGTCTCGCAGATCTCAATTCTCTATCTCTCTCTCTCTCTCTCTCTGCCCCCCAATGATGTGTTTGGTTACGGGATTTGGGGGTATTTGGAAAAGAATTTGGAAAAAGAAATAAAAAAAAGTAGGTAAAATGTGAATAAAATATACCTATATTTCACCTAGTTTTATGCACCTTTTCCCTTTTCATTTCCAAATCCCTTCCCAAATCACCCAACCAAACACAGTATAAGAGTATCAAATAATTTTTCTCGAGTTTGGAGTCCTTTCTGTCTCTCATGACCCTTGTTGTTATTAGGAATGGCAATTTAAACCTGGCTCCGGGGGACCGGACCGCCCCGCCTCGCCCATAAGCCAGGTTTTTCCCGAAAATTCCGATGGGGACCGGATTGCCCCGCTTCGCCCCGATAAGCCAGGTTTTTTTCCGAAAATTCCCCCATAGGGCCGAGGTTGGTATTGAAAAGTAGATCCCTACGTTTTGGGCCAGGAACGGTGATAGGTTCCCCCTCCCCGCCCTGACCTGAATTATCCCGAAACCATCCCCGTATATATATATATATATATATGTTTATATATATATTATATGTTTAGAGTTTTTCCTTACTTCACTTTTTTCACAGTCTCACAGATCTCAAATCTCTTCCATAATTTTGCTTAATAATGGAGAAGACGGCAGCAACGAGAGAACCTCTCTTAGCCATTACAAGAACAGACTCTGAGAGTAATGAAAAGACTAGCAAGAGACAAGCTTATATATGTAGTATATATATACTGATGGTGTGGGCAGGGTTTGCAGTGGAAAGAGAGGGTAGATGAGACGTACGAGAGGGGAAATGTGGGAAGTGAGAGGAGATTTGCAGGTGAGGTACAGTTTATAGGCAGCTCAAAAAAAGGTATAGGTCTGCTACATATATATACATATAGAATATTTATGCATATATGTACACATATTTTGAAATATCCTCCAATAGAATATCTTCTTACTTTTAGGTTTTCAAACATTTGTCTAAAATAGTTTTTTTAAAAAAAAGTCATTTTGTTTTATTTTATTTTATTTTTTGTCATTTTTGTTTCTTTCGTTATAAGCTAATAATGGAAAAGGTTAACGGGAGGGACCCACAACCCAATTATTGGATGGTATTGGCACCTTGGTATTTCAATAATGTTGTGATTGGTGAGAGAGATATGATTTATAAATTTATATTGGGTGATTAAAATATATGAATAAATATGGAGATTTATGATTGGTGAGAGATACTGCTACGTGATTGGGTGATTAGAAAATATAAAAAATTATGAAGATTTATGATTGGTAAGAAATACTGTTACATAATACCCTAACGCTGTTTTTGGTTAGGGGATTTGGGAAGGAATTTGGAAAAGAAAATGAAAAAAGTATGTGAAATATGAATAAAATATAACTATATTTCACCTAGTTTCATACGCTTCTTTCTTTTTCATTTCCAAATCTTTTCCCAAATCGCCTAACCAAACACAATATAAGAGCATCAAATAATTTTTCCTGAGTCTGGAGTCCCTTCTGTCTGTCATGACCCTTGTTATAACTAGGAATGGCAATTTAAACTTGGCAGACGGGGACTGGGACCGCCGCGCCCTAATAAGCCGGTTTTCCTAGAAAATTACCCCTATAGGGCCAATGCTAGTATTGAAAAACAGATCCTCGATGATTTTTGGCCGGGGACGGTGATAGGTTCCCCCACCCTGCCCCAAATTATCCTCGAACCATCCTCGTATATATATATATATGTTTAGGGTTTTTCCTTACTTTACTTCTCTCACAGTCTCACAGATCTCAAATCTCTCTCTTTCTCTCTCTTTCCCTGACGCTGTGTTTGGTTAGAGGATTTGGGGGGATTTGGGAAAGATTTTGGAAAAAGAAATGAAAAAGTAAGTAAAATGTGAATAAAATATACCTATATTTCATCTAGTTGCACACATTTTTTTCTTTTCATTTCTAAATCCCTTCCCAAATCGCCCAACCAAACATAATATAACAGTATCAAATAATTTTTCCTGAGCTTGGAGTCCTTTCTGTCTTCCATGACCCTTGTTATAACTAGAAACGACAATTTAAACCTGGCCCCCAGACCGCCCCGCCACGATAAGCCAGGTTTTTCCCGAAAATTATCCCATAAGACCAGGGCTGGTATTGAAAAATAGATCCCTGATGGTTTTCGGGCCAGGGACGGTGATAGGTTCTCTCGCCCCACCTCGAATTATTCCCGAACCATCCCCGTATATATGTATATATGTTTAGAGTTTTTCCTTACTTCACTTCTCTCACAGTTCACAGATCTCAAATCTATTTGAAAATTGTGCTTAATAATGGAGGGACGGCAGCAACAAGAGAGCCTCTCTTAGCGATTACAACAACAGACTCTAAGAGTAATGAAAAGACTAGCGAGAGATAAGCTATAGTATATATATACTGATGGTGGGGGCGGGGTTTGCTGTGGAAAGAGAGTTTGGGTGAGACATACGGGAGGGGAAAGATGAGGGAGTGGGAGGAGATTTGCATGTGAGGTACAACTCATACGCAGCTTACAAAAAGGTATAGTCTGCTACATATATATACATATAGAATATTTATATATATACACACATATTTTGAAATATGCTCCAATAGCATATCTTCTTGCTTTTAGGTTTTCAAACATTTGTCTTACAACAGTTGTATAAAAAATTTAATTTTTTTTTTCTTTCTCAATAAGCTGATAATGGAAAAGGTTAGCGGGAGGGACCTACAACGCAGTTATTGGATGGTATTGGCACCTTAGTATTTCAATAGTGTTGTGATTGGTGAGAGTGATGTGATTTATAAATTTATATTAGGTGATTAGAAAATATGAAAAATTATGGAAATTTATGATTGGTGAGAAATACTGCCACGTGATTGGGTGATCAGAAAATATAAAAAGTTATGAAGATTTATGATTGGTAAGAAATAACGTCACATAGTACCCTAGCGGTGTGTTTAGTTGGGGGTTTCGGAAGGAATTTGGAAAAAGAAATGAAAAAAGTAGGTGAAATGTGAATAAAATATACCTATATTTCACCTTGTTTCACATACCTTTTTTCCTTTCTATTTCCAAATCCCTTCCTAAATCGCCAAACCAAACACAGTATAAGAGTATCAAATAATTTTTCTTGAGTCTGGAGTCCTTTCTATCTCCCATGACCCTTGTTATAACTAGGATGGCAATTTAAACCTTGCTCGACGGGAACTCGGACCATCCCGCCCCGATAAGCCAGGTTTTCCTCAAAAATTACCCCCCATAGGGTTGGGGTTGGCATTGAAAAATAGATCCCCGATGGTTTTTGGGCCGAGGACGGTAATAGGTTCCCCTGCCCCGTCCCGAATTATCCTTGAACCATCTCGGTATATATATATAAATGTTTTGGGTTTTTCCTTACTTTACTTCTCTCACAGTCTCACAGATCTCAAATCTCTCTCTCTCTTTTTCTCTCTTTCCCTAACGCTGAGTTTGGTTGGGGGATTTGGGGGGGGGATTTGGGAAAGAATTTGGAAAAAGAAATGAAAAAAATAGGTGAAATGTGAATAAAATATACCTATATTTCACTTAATTTTACACACATTTTTCCTTTTAATTTCTAAATCCCTTCCCAAATCACCCAACCAAACAATGTAGAAGGGTATCAAATAATTTTTATCGAGTTTGGAGTCCCTTCTGTCTCCCATGACCCTTGTTGTAACTAGGAATGACAATTTAAACTTGGCCCGATGGGGACCCAGACTACCCTGCCCTGATAAGCCAGGTTTTTCCTGAAAATTACCCTCAATAGGGTTGGGGCTGGTATTGAAAAATAGATCCCCGACGGTGTTCGGGTCGGGGATGGTGATAGCTTCCCCTGCCCCGTCCCAGATTATCCCTAAACCATCCCCGTATATATATATATATATATATATATGTTTAGAGTTTTTCCTTCACTTCTCTCATAGTCTCACAGATCTCTAATCTCTTCCAAAATTGTGCTTAATATTGGAGAAGGCGGTAGCAATGAGAGAACCTCTCTTAGCCATTACAAGAACAGACTCCGAGAGTAATGAAAAGACTTACGAGAGACATGCTTATATATATAGTATATATATATTGATGGCGGGGGAAGAGTTTGTAGTGGAAAGAGAGGGTGGGTGAGACGTATGGCAGGGGAAAGATGGGGGAGTGGAAGGAGATTTGTAGGTGTGGTATAGCTTATAGGTAGCTCAAAAAAAGGTACAGGTCTGCTACATATAGAATATATATATATATATATATATATGCACACATATTTTGAAATATCCTCCAATAACATGTCTTCCTCATTTTAGGTTTTCAAACATTTGTCTAACAACAATTGTATAAACAATTCAATTTATTTATTTATTTATTTTTTATCGTTTTTGTTTCTTTCTCTATAAACTGATAATGGAAAAGGTTAGCGGGAGGGACCCACAACGTAGTTATTGGATGGTATTGGCATGTTGGTATTTCAATAGTATTGTGATTGGTGAGAGGGGTGTGATTTATAAATTTATATTGGGTGATTAGAAAATATGAAAAATTATGAAAATTTATGGTTGGTGAGAGATATCGCCATGTGATTGGGTGATTAGAAAATATAAAAAAGTATGAAGATTTATGATTGGTAAGAAATACTGTCACATAATACCCTAACGGTGTGTTTAGTTGAGGGATTTGAGAAGGAGTTTGAAAAAAGAAATGAAAAATGTAGGTGAAATTTTATTTACATTTTACCTAGTTTCACACACCTTTTTCTTTTTCATTTCCAAATCCCTTCCCAAATTGCCCAACCAAACACAGTATAAGAGTATCAAATAATTTTTCCTGAGTGTTGAGTCCCTTTTGTCTTCCATGACCCTTATTGTAACTAGGAATGGCAATTTAAACTCGGCCTGAGGAGGACCTAGACTGCCTTGCCCCGATAAGCTAGGTTTCCCTAAAAAATTACCCCCACAAGGCCGGGGCTGGTATTGACTAATAGATCCCCGACGGTTTTCGGGCCGGGGACGGTGATAGGTTCTCCCGCCCTGCCCCGAATTATTCCCGTTGTGACGACTGGGTACGTTATTCGTCATGTCCTCTTGGAGTCACATTGGGTTTACTCTCGTTATAGTGTCTAGTTTTAATACGAAGTTTTGTTAACTGTTTGGGCTCGTTGTTCTTGGAAATTTTTTCTCAAAATTCTCATTTTTATTTATTTTAATCCCGAGTTTCGCTTGTTTCGGAGGGTGCGAGGTTGGGTTCGGTGTGTCTTGAGTTGAGCTGAAAAATTTCTTGGCTGGAGGACAGAGCAGCTCGTGCGGGGCCTTGGGCCGCACGTGCGGAAAGCAAGGGAGGTACAGGGTGCAACACTGCAATATATGCAGGTGCGAAGGGAAGTGTGGAGGAAGAACGCTGCACATGCAGAGGGGGTTGCCGCACGTGCGGGACGGATCTGAGTCCAAAATTCTACTTTTTTTTTTCTTCTTCTTCTTGGGCTGAGTGTATATCACTTTTATACACCTCTTTCTCACTCTAAAATCATCTTTTGCTCCTCCTTCTCTCTAAAAACCTCTACCAAACATTTTAAACTCTTGATTTCTTCCAATCCATTGGAATTTTGACCCTACATCCTTCTCAAATCTTGGAGAGTTAAACAAGGGCTTCATTTTGTGTGGTGGAGATCGAGTTTCGACACCGTTGATTTTGTGGGTTTCATCTCATTCTTCTTCAAACTTGAGGTAGGGATTTTTCTTAGAGTTATATATGCATTTTTGCAAGAGTTTGTTGATTTGAAACTCTTTTGAGAAGTATAGAAACTTTGATATTTGGCTCATGTGTGTTGGTGATTTCTAAAAGTGGGTTTCCATAATGTTTTCTAAAAAGCCTTGAGATTGTGGGTCATTTTGTTGTAGAGGAACACTATTTTAAAATAATTTCTCTCAAAAATGAAGAGAAGACCTATGGTATGGAAACCCTAGAAATTTGGAATTTTTTTGGAAATATGGTGATGTTGTGAAATTAATTTCTTAACAAATATTATGGCAATGTTAAATGAAAAGGGCCTCATGGATTATGATGAATGATTTGGTTTTGGAAGTTATTATTCAAAAAAAAAAAAAAGGTATATAGCCATGAAATGATTATATTGTTAAGATAGTATGAAATGTGGAAATGTGTTATTCTTTGGATGGATATGAATGAATATATATATTTATCTTGTGAAATTGCATTGAAAAGAGGATTGAGAATTGTGATTACAATGGAAGAATTGAAAATGGAAGGGATGTTGCATTGCATTGATAATTGTTGCATTGGCATTTCAATTCCTTTGGTTAAGATAAATTTTGAAATTTGATTTGAAAAACTTTTGCATTGAGAAAAGAATGTTGTGAAATAAGTTTTCATGGAATTATTTTGGGGTAAATACGTTGGTAAGTCCGGATAGGGGGTGTAGATGAAATTGATTAAGTTGGCCTGAGTGTCTGGGGCGAAAGACCGAAAACACGAGCGGAGGAGGTACTACTTCCCTTCCAGTTAGTTACCGGTAAAGTGAGGTTTTGGTAGTGCTAGTTATGCCTACTTGCGGACACTAACCTAGGGATTACCTGAGTCGTATTTACTGCCCCTTGAACTAAGTTGATATTTTTTTGAACTGTTGAAATTTCAAGACATCATTGAGCATGATGGTTTTCAAAAGATGAAGATGTGATTTTCTTTTAGAAAGGCATAGCATGACATGTGCATTTCATTTCTTGAGACTTGTATAAAATGTATATACTTTGTTAAAAATTTTCTACTGGGCTTTATGCTCAGCCTACGAGATTTTGTGCAGGAAAAGATGTGGTGATCCTGCATAACTAAGAGCATGGAAGTAGGTGTTGAGAGTACAAGGCTCTCGTTTTGCTGTGACTCTTTTTGTAAGCCAATGGCTATATTTGTATGGGTTCGAGTAACCATTTTGTGTAACCGGGCTTAAACCTTAGACTTTGTAGCCTTGGAGGCATTTATTTATTTTAACTGGATATCCTACATGCTATAGATTCATGTGTTAAGAATCCTTGAATGTGTATTCGCATGTGGGACTATTTTGTAAAAAAACTCCTTAATCATATAATGTAAGTATTGGAGATGTATTACGGTTTATCATGAGGAACAGTGGTTGGTGTTCTAGTATTGTGTGTATTTTTTTTTTTGGGGCGTTACGCGAACCATCCCCGTATGTATATATATATATATATGTTTAGGGTTTTTCCTTACTTCACTTCTTTCACAGTCTCACAGATCTCAAATCTCTCTCTCTCTCTCCCTCTCTCTCTCTCTACCATCAAGCCGCTTAGCTAGAGTAATACCGTTGAATCGTCGAGCTACACGTCACCGATCATCAGTGTTCTTCTACCCCCTTTGCCTCAGATTTGCTCTGATCTGCCCACTTCGCCTCAGATCTGCTCCGATCTCCTCTGTTGTTCGATTGCGTTGTTGTTGTCATCGTTCTCATCAAGAGCCTTTGCTTCATCGAATCTTCCTTCGCCGCCGCAATCTACATGTTGGGGCACCAAAAGCAACTTTCTTAGGTTCTCTTTCCTCTTCTCTCTCTTATTTCACCATCATCGCCTTCCCCACTGTCGTTGACCGCACCACCGAGTTCTCTAAACATGTCTCTTTGATCAAGACCAACACCATGCGTCTTTTAAGTGGGAGGGGGGTGTTTGATGAGCCCCTTTTGTGTTGGGTTTTCTTTTCTGATTTCTCAAGCTATGTACTTGACAAAAAAAAAAAAAAAAAGAAAGAAAAGAAAAGAAAAGTAAATCCCATTTGAGAAACACTTGAAGAAATCTAGTCTATATTTTCATCTTGTTAGATAACATTTGACCTCATGAAATCAAAATGTCATGTATAACTGAAAATTGAGATTTTAAAAAAGATATGGATTGGGTTCATGTTATTATATGTCGGGAAAAACTTGGCATGGTTTGGGCTTAACTTTTATGAATTCTTTTGTATTTCGTAGTCATGCAAACATTAGTGCTACATGGCTAGAGGGATCCCATGGAAATATGTCTGTGTTCGTGTGTATCTTTTTTCTGGGATTTGCTGGGTATATGGATAGTGTTGGGGTCCCAGTCCAGTGGTGTTTTGCTAATTTTTTTTTTTTTTTTGGTCCAAGAAATTTTCGGGGTCAAGGAAACCCGATCCCCATTAGGGGGCGTGAGCGGGGCGGGGGCGGTGATAGGTTCCCTGTCGGGGATCGGGGCAGGGGATGAGGGAACTTTCATCATCGGGGATTGGGGACGGGGAGTGTGATCCCCAGCCCAGCCCTGCCCCGGCCTGTTGTTATCCCTAGTTATAATGTGGCATATTTCGTATGCGCTTATAACCTTTGCAAATTGTGAGAAACTGGTACTATAACATATTACACTTGTTGCTGTATTGAGGAAATAATTCTAATTTGAAAATTAATCAGTCTGTTTGGTTCAGTTTTTTAAAAATTGAGTTTTTTGTTTTTCGTGTTTTTTTTTGTTTTTTATTTTTAGTAAATATTTTTAAAATTTTAAGCATTTTTAAAATTTTTTAGATGCACCTTACTTAGATGTATCTAAAAAGTAAAATATTTGTGAAAAATTATTTAAAAAATTAATAAATACATAAAAAAATATGAAAAATATACTGAATTTTTGTAATTTTTTTTAATTTTTGGTATTTAGTGAATTTTTTAAAGATTTTTTTTCAAAAAATTACACTTTTTAAGTGTATTTATGTTAGGTGTGTCTAAAAATTAAAAAAAATTCTTAAAATATTAAAAAAAATAGTAAAAACAAAAAATATGGAAAACAAGAAAATAGAATTTTTTGAAAAGTGTTTTCAAAAAATTGGAAACAAATATGGTGAATATTTTTAAATTTTGAAACTTCTTTATAAAATATGTAGAGCTTGTTGTTTTTTCAACAAAAATTAAAAGAAAACAAATTAAAAGAGTGAAAATTATCATGAAACTAATAAAAATATCTTTAAATTTTTACTTATTTTGTCTTTCTTTTACATAAAAAATTAGGAATACATCATTTTTTGGGATATTAAAGATACATTCTTTTTAGGGATGTAAAATTGGTTTGCAGACTCGAGGCTTGGCCGAAACTCATCCATATGGGCCCAACCTGAGATCTCCGGGCTTGGGCCAAGCATTTCGAGGCTTGGTCTAACCCAAATATCAGCTTGACGAGCTCGACCTTAGGCCCGACCGACACCCAACATCGCCTCCACGTTGTTTGACAAATCAAGATTATGAACGCAGAGTAAGTGGATCCTCATATAGGATATTGCATATGTAAGTTGTCAATACTTTCCATATACATAATACATCTACTTGAGAATAAATCTATCACATTGTGATCCTTTACTTTTATTACCTTATTTCATTGCCGAGAATTATTGCAAAAAATAAAATAAAATAATAATAAAATAAAATAAATAAATAAATAAATATTGGGAATGTTTTTTTAGGGTCTTTGGTATTAAAATTTTATAGCATAAAGGATATTAAATATTTTAATAATGTCTAAGGTCCCTCAACATTGATCTAGAAAAATTTCAATCCAGAGAAATTCTTCGCAGAGAAATTCTGGACTTTCCAAAGAATTTCTCTAGGTTCAAACCAAAGAAAACGCAAATTTCTCTAAGTTCAAACTAGAGAAAATTGAACAACGCATAGAAAATTAAACAAGGTAGAGAAAATTACTCAGAGAAAATTGAAATTTCTCTGGCTTTGTTCATAAATTTCTCTGACTTTGTTAAGAGAAAATTGAAATTCACTGCCTTTGTTCACAAAGAATTTCTCGGGAAACAAACAGACCACATATAAAATATAATATATATGTAATAAAATATACATACATATATAATAGAGACACTTTTGTATAGATTACTCAATAGAAAGAGAGAATTTCTTTTCATTTCCTTTGCTTTCACTTTTCTCTCTTAATCTCTTCAATATTTTTCAATCATTCAACCGGAGCAACGATGGAACTCCATTTGTGCTCCCTATTGACACTACTGCATTTGAAATCCAGTCACAATTGTTGGGTCTGAAGCCGAATAGTGATAACAAACGTAGGTGCCTCGACATCGAAATGAAACAGAATTACAATATTGGATTTCTACATCAATCACAGCGCAGATCGGTGGGTTGGAAGGTTTCATCGATTTGTTTGCACTTTAAGTGAGTATGTAGGAGTTGAGGGACCTTAGACATCACAAAATAATATTGTGGATCTCTCTCATTACTAAAATTGGGAGAGGGACTTTAGACTAATTTTTCCATAAATAATCAAGGTGTTAATCCAACATTTCTTTGATTTTTGAATTAGGTAAGAAGAGTTGTTCATTTTTCTTCTTCTCTCTCTCTCTTTTTTTTTTTTGTTGTTGATAAATTACACTTTATCTCCTTTATGTTTGGCCACTTTCCAACTTTGATTTTTAAAGTTTGTTTTTTTCTACTTTGACCCTTTATGTTTTAAATTTTTTCCAATTTACTTCTAAAGTTAACTTCTATTCAAAATTAGATAAAACAATATCATAAAAACCGTCACATAATATAAAAAATATATTATTATATTAGAGTTTAAGTTTATATTAAATGTGTGAGTCATATATAATAAAATAATTTTATGATACATGATTGTCAGTATGCTATTTTTTGTCTAATTTTACGTTCCCACTTTGGCCCTTCAAGTTTGTTTTTTCCCATTTTGACCCTTCATGTTTCAAGTTTTTTCCAGTTTACTCCTAAAGCTAATTTTTGTGAAAGAAAAATAGACAAAAAAATTTACCAAATGTATAAAAAAAAAATAGACAGAAAATCACAAAATCAATTCTATAACAATGACCACCAATGCAAGTTAATTCCTTCACTGATGATTGACTCAGTCCCTTTCTCTCTAGCTCCTTCAACGCCTCGCAATCATATAAAGGCTCAGTGACCTTTACATTTAGAATGTAGGACCCGAGAGGACTAGCCAATTGCCCACAATTGAACAATGTAGAGTAGTACTTTAGCCCAAAGAGCTCTGATATGATTGTGAAAATCAATGGCAATTGCACGCCAAATGAGAACCCAATGATCACTGACACCATGTAGACTGAACTGGCGATTGGAAACGCGATGAAGAGAAGGCCAATGCACAGCAAAAAAAGGACTAGTGTCGCCTTGGAAATTTGTACTTTGCGAGCAAGGTTTCAGAAATGAAGCCAGAGAAGATTTTGCCGAAGTAATTCCATATGCTTAAAAGCGAAACGAATGTTTTTATTGTTTTCTATGGGTATCCGAGTGACTTCCCAATCTGTCCTAAAATGTCTACAGTGGTATGACTCGAACCCAGACCGCAAAATGTTGCAAGAAACAAAATCAGCATATCAGTGCTTAAAAGTGCTTGTAAGATTGCGTAGTCCTCTTCTCTTTTGGGCTTATTAAAAAAGGTCATTGCAAAGCAAGAAGAAATTTATCATTTTAAGTGTTTTTCAATAATTCACCTAAAATTGTTTTCAATTTTGAAAATTTTAACCTTTTATATGGAATAATGTTCTCAATTTTTGTGATTGGACAGTAGCTTTTAAAAAAAATTGCCCTATCTTAATACAGAGAAATTTATCTAGTTCGATAAAAAAAAAAAATTCTTCATACAGAGAAATTTGTCTCTCTTGACTTAAAGAAATTTCTTTTAAAGAATAATTAACTTCAAATTGTTCTCGATTTTGAAATTTTTAGGTTGAATTATGTTTGAGCAACAAAAACAATGAAAATTTAATGAAAATATAGTGAAATTTTACTGGCACTAAAATGATAGTGAAATTGCACTGTTAGATGATAGCAAGCTCAGTAAATCTTTCAATCGAATTATTTTAAGCACTTATTTGAATGGATTATTGGTACATTTGATAAGAGGTATCTACTTTTTTTTTTTTTTATCATTGATCTTCAATTTTTTTTTTCTAGGCATAAATTGAAAATAATAAAATTTCAGTTAATCAAAAAAATTTCATTGGCTTTACTTAGTGAAAATTTCGTTAATTTTTTTTCCTGAAGTTCATATTGATTATAGATTTTATTTGATAGATCTCATCAAGAGGATTTCAAAAATATATATTTTCAAAAAATGAAAAATCTAAATCAAAAGTAATTAAATTTTTAAGTTTTGAAATACTCAACTAAACGGACCTAGTGTTTATTGGTAAGGGTATCTCCTCTCTCTCTCTCCCCCCCCCCGGGCGCAAAAAAAAAAAAAAAAAATGTACTATGCCATGGGTTTGATTTATGAAATCTTGTTTTATATCCGTATATTATTAAAGAATTTTAATAAGGGAGTAGAATTTAAAAAAAAAGAAAAGAAAAGAAAGAATGGAATTTAAGATCAAGGTATAAGTTGAAAAATAATTATAAATTAATGATAAATTTTATTAATATTAATAATTAAAATTATAAAAGTTTCCATCCATATGTAAAAAAAAATTCAACTATCCCCCAAGGAGTAATTTCCTCAATAAAAAATCCTCTTCTTATATATATATATATATAAAAGAAATACTTATTAGATCATCTTTAACTCTTACTTAGATATTTTATCAAATTTGAATTTGATAAAAAAAATGTCTATTTTTTGAGCTCCAACCGTGTCATCAAACTCATATAAAATGAAGATAAAACAAAAACTTTTATCAAATCATGGAACATTGAACATTTTTTCAAATTTCACAGGTGACCATTGATGATTGGGGAAGATTTGATAAAAATTTACTCTAGTCTGGCTAGACGACTGACAAGATTTGATGAAATGATTAGAACGCATCATATCAGATCAAGCTTTTGCTCAAATTTGATAAAGTTTTAGAAATATTCTAACAAGACATTTAGAAAAGGGAAAAAAAAATACTAAAGAATGCACTTGAAGCATTATTGAATGTTAAAATTAAATTAAAAAGTAATTTGAGATTTTTTGAAAATATTAAAAAATATATTTATTTTAATAAAAATTATAATAAATTAAAAAAGTATCTCGTTTTAAAAAAAATCTTCTTAGGCCTTATCAACCTTTTTTAGTAAACAATTTTTTAGTAAAAGTTGTCATATCAAAAGAAAATCACAAAAAGTTAATAGAAGAGTACATCAAATGGCAATACCCACTAATCTATTAACTACTATTATAAAACAGCGAAGACTAGATGATATTTTCTACACGAGTGTTGTTATTAGTACCCCTTTAATTATTTTGTACCTTTTATTTTTTATTTTTGTTTTATTATTTACAATAATAACTTTAAATAAAATTATTAAAAATGATATTAATAATTATATTAATAATTTTGAAACACTCTGTCTCACAATTAAATCCGCACATCTATTAAATCATAAGTTAGGATTTACGAGAGCACCTACCCACATCACAACCCATCAATCTTTTCCAAATTCTACCCTCAAAATCTTGAAAATCCTTTGACGATAATATTCCGGTGCTAACGGTGGTAACCATTTGATTACCTATATTTCTCTGGCAATGACAATGAGTAAAATTTTTTTTGGTAACCACAACTCCATGAGACGAGAGGAGTATAACAATAAAAGTTCAAAGGAGGTTCATAACTTTGATGGTATTCTGAACTCAAATGAGATTAGCTTTATAAGAGTAAGTTTCTTAAAAAAAATGACAGAAATATTAAAAACTGTTCGTTATTTTTTCGGGAGTAAACTCCCAAACATATGGCCAAAATTCAGGAATACAGACCCAAATATTGTTTATTTGTTTAGGAACAGGTAATTGAATATTTATTTTCTCAGGTGATGAACAAGTATGTGGAGATGAAATAGTAATCACCTTTGTGAGTTTTGTTAGAATTTATGAGAGAGAGGGTTTTTGAGATGTGGGAGGTATACATTTAATTAAATGGGTGAAATGTTTTCATAAGGATAATTTTAATATTATTTGAGATGAGAAAATAAATTTTAAGAGTTTTAAAATTTATAAGTAAGAGTATAAAAAAATAAAAAATCTAAAATAATTTATAAAGTACTAATAGCAGTCCTCTTTCTACATGGCTTTATTGCAGAAATAACCTCTTTTAATGTTATATTTACTTGAAAATTGCAACCTAAATTACAACGTGAAGTGACACGACCACTGGAATACAATTGGGAACAATTATGTACAAAGGACACGCTTTCGTAACCCAAGTGATCTGTGGCGTAGTCGGAAATTCATCTTACATATCAATTACAATATTAATTTTTCAGCTCTGATATGGAGCTCGAAATTCAGGGGCACTAATGCCCCGAATTTCTATATCAGGTAAAAAAAAAAAAAAAAAAAAAACAAAGTTACTAAAACAGGAAATTAGTGCCATTAGTGCCAGCAGTTTTAGAGTCACAAATCATTTTTCTTAATTTTTTGTTATATTATGACAAGTAATAATGAGATTTTATTAAATATATATATATATATATATATATATATTTAATTTTTTATTAATCGGTGAGATAGAATATTACAATTATTCTAACGTTTAAATTAACGTGACTTATAAATTCACAATCAATAACTAAAATCTGTCAACCTAGCAATAGAGGGGGAAAAAAAAAAAAAACTGAATCTACAATTAATAAATTCAACTTTATCAACTCAACAAAGCGCCTTCACAATGGAGTATATAAGGATTAACTAATTAAACAAACCCCATAAGAGGAAAGAAATTATCAATTAATTCATTTTTTATTTTGAGTATATATAAGGATGAATAAAATATTAAAAATATTAATATGAAAGTTTACATAATTTAAGGAGGGGCACTATTATAATTTTATAAGGATAAATAACACATAATTATTATATACAGGGGTAATAATATAAATATAAAAAATTTAGGGGAGGTACGTGACCCCCCTAGGCTTAAGATAGCTCCGCCCAGGCACGTGGCCTGGAGTGAATTGCTCCTTCCTTACTTTGATTCCAAAAATAGATTGCCCATCATCTCTTGGTGACTACAGGCCAATTAGCTTGATTAATTCTGTGTACAAAATTTTGGCCAAGGTATTGGCAAACAAATTCAAGGAGGTGTTGCCTACTGTTATTGATACAGTTCAGTCTGCTTTCATGGGTGGGAGAAACATCATGGATGGAGTTCTTATTGCAAATGAGGTTGTGGATTGGTGGAAAAAGTCTAAGAAAAAGGGTCTAATCCTAAAGTTGGATTTCGAAAAGGCTTACGATTCGGTAAATTGGAACTTTTTGCTTCACATGTTAGAGAATTTTGGCTTTGGTTTTAGATGGATTGAGTGGATTAAAGAGTGTATCTCTTCAGCAAGGGTATCGGTGCTAGTGGATGGTTCCCCAACTGTCGAGTTCTTCCCAAATAGAGGGTTAAGGCAAGGTGATCCACTCTCACCTTTTCTCTTTAATGTTGTAGCCGAAGGTCTTAACATTTTGGTGATGAGAGCAAAGGAGTTGGGAATTGTTCATGGAGTGGAAGTGGGCCCTGGGAGGATCAATATTTCCCACCTTCAGTTTGCGGATGATTCTATATTCTTTTGTGAAGCAGAGTGGTCAGAAGTTGTGGCAATTAAAAGATTATTAAGATGTTTCGAAGTAGTGTCTGGATTAAAAATAAACTTCCACAAAAGTGTAGTGTGTGGAGTGGGTGTGGAAGATGAGATGGTGCAGGAGTTTGCAGCTACACTTAATTGTCTGTGTCAAAAGCTTCCTTTGAAATATTTAGGTCTTCCTCTTGGTGCTAATCCTAGTAGAAAACAAACTTGGAAACCAATTGTTGACAAGGTTAAGAAAAAACTGTCAGGGTGGAAAAGAAGATTTTTGTCATATGTAGGTAGAGTGGTCCTTATCAAGTCTGTGCTCTCCTCATTGCCTACTTATTACATGTCAATTTTTAAGATCCCAGAATGTGTTGCTAATGCTATAGATAGATTGCAATCTGCGTTCTTGTGGGGGGATAGTGAGATACGGAGAAAAGTTCACTTGGTTAAATGGAAGGAAGTCACAATGAACAAGAATCAAGGGGGTCTAGGAATCAGGAATTTAAGGCTGGCAAATCAGTGTTTGTTATTAAAATGGTGGTGGAGGTTTGCGGTGGAGGAGGGAGCTTTGTGGAAAGCAGTCGTTTGTAGTATCTATGGTTTTGTAGGAGGGAAGTGGAAGCCACCGGTTGTAGAGTCAGGTTATGTATCTAAAATCTGGAAAGATATAGTGGGCTTAGCACTTATTAACCCTGCTTTGTTTAATTTTTATTTGGAAAAGGTGGAAATTACAATTGGTAATGGTAGGAGGATTATGTTTTGGGTTGATGCTTGGAAGGGGGAATCAAGTCTCAGTTCTCAGTTCCCTAGACTTTACCAGTTAAGTGCAGAAAAAGAGATCTCTTTGAGTACGATGCTATCAAGGAAAGATTTGGCTAAGGGGTGGTGCTTTAGTTTTAGAAGGCCCCTGCACGCTTGGGAAGATGATGAAACTGCTAGACTCATTTCGTTGCTGGGTGTTGGTCCCCATTTACATCTGGAGCAAGGTGATTTGATGAGATGGAAAGCAGATCAAACTGGGGTGTATAAGGTAAGCACTGCTTATAAATGGTGTGAGTTGGGGATTGGTACATCATCGAGTTCTACGGGTCTAATTTGGAATAATTTCGCTCCGCCTAAATCCAAGTTCATTACCTGGTTAGCATGGAAAGGAAGATTAAAGACAGTAGAGTTTCTAAGTAGAATTGGAGTGTTGAGGGGGAACGTTGATTCATCTTGTGTTTTCTGCAAAAAGGAAGTGGAGTCTTAGAATCATATTCTTCTTTTTTGTCCCTTTGTCTGGGAAGTCTGGTCAAGTATTATGCATTGGTGGGGGGTACCATGGGTGGTTCCAGGGTCGATGGAAGGGTTGTTGCAATGGTGGGTGGGCTGGAAATTTAGGAAAAAGGAAGGTCAAGTTTGGAGAGTTCTTCCGGCTGCTGTGATTTGGTCAATTTGGAAATGCAGGAATGATTGCTTATTCTCTGGTATCCAACCTAACCTAGTGGAACTAAGTGATCTTATCAAAGTGAGAGTAGCTCTGTGGTGGAAATCCTTTGATCCAGTTTGTTCTTTTTCTATCACAGATATTGCTTTTAATATGCAGCAGATCAGGAGATATATGAAGTGATGGGTTCTAGTGTTTATAGTAGAGTTGTTGAGTTGCTGTGCAGCGAATTGTGGGGTGAAGTAGTGGGTTGGGTCTGCTCAGTTTGCTTATTTTCTGCAGCTGGAATTCTGAGGTGGAGAGTGGTGTGCTGCAGCGAAGTTCCTGAGGTTGGAGTGGTGTGCTGGTAGTGTTGGAGAGTTGCTCTTGATTGTATTCCTTGGCTTCTGAAGTACGTGGCAGCAGCAGTTGTAGTGCATTGTAGCAACTCCAACCTGATCTGTGATGGTGGCTTATTAATTTAGATTTTTCTTCTTCTGTTGTGCTGTTGGCTAAAACAGATTCTGATCTGTTTGGGTGGTTATTCTGATTTGTTTCTGCTGGCTTGTGAAGCCTGGTTGGTTCTTTGCCTGGTTGTGTCTAGCAGCATAGCAGCATTGGTTTGGTTTTGGCCTAGCAGTGGGCTGTTTTTTGGGATGGTGTGCTTTGATCTGTCATGGTCCTAATCTGCAATGGGGTAATCTGGTGAGTATTCTGCTTTTGGTCTGATTATTCTGTCATGGTCCTAATCTGCAAGGGAGTAATCTGGTGAGTAATGGTTGCTGTGGTGGTATTTGGGTAATGGTTGCTGTGGTCCTAATCTGGTGAGTAATCTGGGAGGTTGCTCGAATTGTTTGGAGCTGTCTTTTTTTAGCTAAGATATATTTGATTGTTTGGAGTATAGCAGATGGGTGTGTAGCAGATCAGTTTTGTATGCAGATTGGTATGCAGATTGCTAAGTTATATTTGGTTTGTATGCTTTGTTGGTTTACTCTGGCACCAGTGTAGCAGATTGCTGGAGTGCATTGTCATGATGTTATGCAAAGCCACAAATCAGTAGCTTCGTGGGGTACCAGCTGAATCTGTTTTGTCTTGTTTAGTGTGGGGTTTTCCTTTCTTGTGTTGTTTTTTCCTTACCTCTCTTTTTGGTTCTTTTGATTGGTTCCTCACCAATCTCGGGTTAAGTGCTAGCAAAGGATTGCGCTTCCTTATTGGTGCCAACCTAGTTGGGATTGGTAAAGGTAGTTATGATGCTCTTTGCACTTCCCTTCTTTATTGATGTAAGCTTTCGCATGTATCTTGCTTTCTTCATCAATAAAGTTTCTTTTGCTGATCAAAAAAAAAAAAAGATAGCTCCGCCCCTAGAAGTGTGACATCTGAGTTAAAAGTTATTTTTTTTACTTTTTTAAGTCATATCACATCTCTAATTTTTTTACACGTTTTTAAAATAATAAAAATAAAAAAAAGTTCTTTCACATGTTTCTCATCCCATACAACTGCATGTAAACACGCAGTATCAACAATTCTTTAATAATGTACGGATATAGGATTTGAATTTTGGAGTGGTAAAAACACATGTAATTTTTCATCGAAAAAAATTATTATAAAATTTTAAATTTTGATTTATGCTAACAAAAAAAAAAAAAAAACTATTAATCAGACATTCTTTGTCAACATAATTGAGAACAAAAATATAATTGGACATATTTTTTATCTTCATTAAATAAACAAAATATTAACTATTACTATGCTTTCGTCTAGTAAAGTTAGCTATTTGAAAATATTGTAATCGCTATTTTTTATAATATATATATATATATATATATATATAAACATCTATGATAAACTCAATATCAAGACCTTAATTAATATCTTTCTCAATAAATAATCAAATAACTAGTTACAAAATCATCTTCCATCTTATTACGCAATTTAATTTTAAAAAAATTTATAATTGAAAATATATGTTTGTATGAGTATAATGATAATCCGTTTCAATAAGCGGTATTAAATTTTATTAACTTATTTTGATAATGTCATGTTGAAGTAGACAATATTTTTATTTTCAGACAATATTTCTATTTCTAGAGAATGAAAAAAACAAGAATGAATGCAAAATAAGATGCATAAGAAAATTAAAGTGTGATTTATAAAAAAAAAAAAAAAACAAAACATAAATGACATATAAACAAAAAACACAAGAATAGTAACAAATAGAAACAAATAAAATAATACAAATAAGTTTAAATAATATAGAAATATAACAAATAATATAGATAATAAATAGAATATATTAATATTTGATAAAACTCAGTTTAGAAAATATTTTAAAAATTTTGTAATGTAATAATTTGAAGGGTGCGAATTACTAAAAATTTGAGAGTACGAAATACTATAGTTTAAAATTATTTTACTAATTACTAATATAATATACATAATTTTTAAAAATTTTAGAAGTGTGACCGCCCTACCGGCACCTCTTGCATCCATCATTGCCTTCAATAGTTTCATGGTTCTGTCTCATTTGTCGGGGTAACAAATGACACATTTCCATTCCATTCTTAGACCATAGGAAGAATTCACACAATTTTATTGCTTTCATGTCCAAATTTCTTTTAAAAATTACTCTCATTAATTAGAAGGGTAGACTTCCCTAATGTGACAAGAAGATTAAAGTATGAAATTAGTAAGGCTCCCTGTCAATTGTAAGGTAATGGTCATTTCATAAAAAGACGGATAAAATGATTATTCAATTTTATTCTATCTCATTCCAAGGAACAAAAGAAAACGTAAGGTTCTATTTATAAGACACCAGTTCCTCTACCTAATCTCCTTTGCCTCACGACACTCACTTTTCGTAATGGAACAACATACCAGATGAATGTGGCTCTTGAACCCGGCCACTGTAAGACATCGCCTTTGAAATTTAATAAATAAAATGTTATTTTATTTCCCATTCCATTTATTTTTGGAATATATATTTTATGCATTTGGCTACCGATGTTTTTCTCAAGCGTTTATGGAGTCATAATTGAGACGAAGCTTTAATGACTCATGCACTTTTTCTATTTTGGTAACTTTATTTTTTGAATGAATTTTGATGTTGATTGGAATTATGTTTGATTGTTTCTTCTTGTATTAAAAAAGAAAAATTGACTCAAGTTTGTTTATTGAATGTCATGTTATCTGTATAATTGAAGCCATCATTCTTTTAGAACAAAATTTAAAATCATCATATTTAATATTAAAATAAGAAAATTATTCAATAATTTCGGAATACCACGTGACCATCAAGTCAATCACAAATTACTTAGCCCCATGTTGTTTCCCCATCCCAACATAAATCGTGGACCCCTACTCCTCTCTACCAATTAAAACCTTATGGAGTATCACGTGCACATACTTCAGGAATACTGAATAATCACCCATTAAAATACATGTATACATACATTTGTGGATGTGTTTTACCATGAAAATTGGTCATGTTATATGGGTTAAGGATGGTAGATAAATTTTTAACCAAATGTCTACGGTGTTGTTTCAAGGTTTGCTTTCTATATATGTTCAAAGATTTTACTTTCATTTTGTCATTTGCATAATTAACGATATCTTTCATCAAATAATAAATTCAGAACAAAGTGAACATTTGAGCACATGCAACTAAACATGCATATGCTCACATTAGCCTTCATGTATTACTAATCCGAAAATTTGAGGTTTTGGATTTTCCTTCCCAATCCTATGTGATTGTTATTAATATTAGAGTTATAAATAGAGTTACATAACTCTAATTGAAACTCTAATATTAGTATTATTCATTGTTATTGTCTTGGTTGTTCAAAGAAGCACAAGACTGCATCTTTTTTTTAAAAAAAATAAAAAAAATTAATAATAATAACAACACAACGCATTTAGATTATGGTTTTAAAAGAAAAAATAAAATGTGAAAAAAATAAAGTTCATTTTTTTTAATTATTTCCTTTGCCTTTTTTTATTTTATATTTTTTATATTTTTTAAATCTATCAAAATTTATGATCTAAATATCACTACAGGAAAACCAGCCTACAGCAACGTTTCTTTTATGGCGTTTTGGGAAACGCCATTATAGATGGATGAAAGACAACGTTTTTAAAACGTTGTCTTAGACCTCAGTTGAACGACATCGTATTGGGTGTCTATATTGACACCGTCCATGCTCCGTCTCTCACGTTCTGTCTCTCACTTTCTCTCGGTCTCTCTCCCTCTCTCTTTCTCTCTCTCGTCCAAAGCCCTCGACTGATATTCATCGAACCAGATCAAAGGCGCATACACACACACTCTCTCTCTCTCTCTCGTCGAACTCTGGATCTCTGTTGTTCTTCATCGATCTGTCAAACCAGATCGATCTCTGTTGCTCCTATCTCAGGTACAATTTAATATTATTATCATTAATATTAAGGCACGGAAAAAAATATTCACGTGGAACGCACGTACACCACTACTAGCAATATAAAAGATACGAGATGTGTCATCTAGTAAAAGAGTCCACATTGCTATTGTCACATTGTCCTTTTTAATCCTTGATTAACTAAGTCATTTAATCTGATAGTTAGCTACAACCTCATCATTTTAATCCCTTTACGTAGTTTTAACCCTACCAAGTTAAATTGTTATGTCATCCAAGGGCTGTTATGAATTGTAATCTTTATGATTAGTAGTTTTTGGTAACAATGTCATTTGCTTTTTGACCAGTATAATATGACAATGATGGGAATGAAGTGAAGTTTTTTTTTAATCAGCAAAAGGAAAAAATTTATTGATGAAACCAAATAAACACTCTACGTCAATAAGTCAAGGTGACAAAATGTTTAATTACCGACTAAGCATATCCCAACTAAGTTGTCATATACAAAGCAAGCAAATCATGTGCACACCCAAGACAAAAATAAAAAAATCCCAAGGTGGTTAGTAAGGTACCAACCAAAGACCTCCAAACAAAATAAACCAGCAAAACAAACACCATCTAGATAAGTCTAAAAAATCCAGCCAACAAAACTCAACAAGGCCAACAACAACCTACCAAGTAAAGGAAGTCATCAATCCAAAGCAGGAAGCTGCCACACACCCATTCTGATTTCCTCAAACACCAAAAACTGAAGACACCCCTCGAAACATGAACAGACCTTGATCAACCCGTATTGTTACTACTCCTAACAAGAATTTACAACCCATGGCAAAAAAATCGGAAAAACGCTCACAAAACCAACCATCTATTTGCAAAAACAGAGGATGCATGAACCTCTATCTGCTCAATCTGATTTGCTGAAAATTGAGTACAAAGTCATTCACCGTATAATCCTTGAAAATATTATTGGCCTTGGATTAACATGCTACTCTCAATTTAATCGCTTCAGTAATGGAATCCCCAACTGGGTTGAATTCTTTCAACAACTAATTGATTTCTAGCAAACCCAATGACCATAAAATTGCTAAAGGAATTACCTTCCAAACAGCTCTATCCTTTTTCCTGATAGCAGTCCCCTGCCACTACAAAAACAAACCAAATCCTTGAAAACATTTTGAGTCCTTTAGACTTTTTTGTTTTCAAAACACTTGGAAGTCAATTTGCTGAAGCCTTATTCTAGTAGTGTTTGTTACATTCTCTCATCTTTCAATTTGATTTTATGGTTGCTCACAGAAGTCAGAAGTTGGCCAAAAATTTAATTAGTATGATTATCTGAGTTTGTACTAATTTTCTAGATATTTAATTATCAATCAATTTTCCCAAAAAACAGGAAAAAAACAGCCAAACAGAGCATATATTACAATTCTATACCTGACTCACTGCATGTAGAAAAAAGCTATGAATAAACCAAATTAAATAGCCACCTATCCACAAGCCAACTATAATAATCCAATAGACACAGCATATATTACAATTCTACACCAAGGATCCTCTAGTGTGTTTTTTTCCTAAAGTTTCCTAAAGTGGTATATTGTGTGGTTGAGATTTAATGCTGAAAAATTGATGTGACTTGTCATTAAATCTCAACCACACAATGCCCCACTCTAGGAAACTTTAGGAAAAAAAAACTCTAGAGGATCCTTACTCACAATTCTATACCTGACTCACTGCATGTAGAAACTAGCTATAAATAAACCAAATTAAATAGCCACCTATCCACAAGCCAACTATAATAATCCAACAGAACAAGGGAACATTGCATCAGGTGATAGAAGGGAAGGAAAAAAAAACATCATTTGCAAACTTCTTCAAGACAAAAAGACATTTCTTGATTACCAGTGCACGAACATTCCTAAATAACTTCAGGCCACCAAAAAGACACATGGTGTATGTGTGGCTCCCTCTACATAAAATCCCTCCTTGACATCAAAATAGCAATCAACCTCTGCGCCAAAAATGAGAAAAAAAAAAAGAAAAAAATGAGAAAAAAAGAGAGAGGGGACAGTGAGTAGGGCACAAAGAGAAGGATGCAATCACTGAAAAAGAACAGCATATTATATATATATGAAAATAAATATAACAAACTAGCTAAATTTCAATACCAAAGGGCATGTTTGATTTACAAGACTAATAGTGAATGTATTAATAATCCTGTCAAATTAGTGTAGTATTCACTATCCAATTGGAATAATACGATAAATTATCCTCTTGTCCATTGTTTGATTTGCATTGGATTAGTAGGTAAAAGAGTCTTTTTATTTTATTTCCCAACTTAGGATATATAATTCCACCCCTACCCCATTACTAATAATCCTACAAATATGTTGGATTAATAATCCTAAAACAAAATTTCAAGACAAACACATGATTATTGAGCCCACAGATTAATAATCTCAATTCCATGCTCTAATCTTATCAATCAAACATGCCCAAAATGACTCATCATGCGTAGATTAAAAAATAAAATTTGAAATATATCGAATTAAAATAGGTAAACACCGAGGCATCTAAACTAGTTAAAGTCTAATTTGTATGATAAACTAGCATAGCAAAACAATTTCCCTGAATAGGACGAACAGATTAAACTATTATCTTAATTTAAATCATCCAATTTCTAGGCACCAGACAAAGAAAAACTGCTATCTACTCATTAATCTTCAAAACAGATTTTAGGTCAAAAAAGTAACAAGAAAAATAATTCCCTAGAAGGGGGACAAGAATTCAATTACATAATCGAAAATTCAGATATTACTAACAGTATTATTTCGGATTAGATATCAAACTAAACAACAAATAAACAAACAAAACAGGAATCAAGATGTGCGCTTACGATAGGGAGAGATCGGGCAGGAAATCTAGGAAGGAAGTAGGTTGATGGAACCCATAAGAATGGCAGCACCAGACAGATACACCGACTGTAGTAGAAATTCGAACTACGGTGCAATGAAGGAGAAGACTCTCATTGTCGAGCCACACAATGCAAAACACATCATCGGCCAGATGTGTTAGGGTCATGTTCATTGCATGGGTATCGTCAGTGTTGAGTATCCACACCATGCGTTAAGAATGGGGGCTACAGATTTGTTGAAGTTTTTCAAACCTAGGTGGCTGTGTTATTAACTTTGGTAGTTGGTTGTTGGCAAGCAGAGGTTGATTGTTTTTCTTTTGGCTCTCTCGTTTGTGTATAAATAGGGAGAGAAGTGAGCTAAGTTGATATAGAAATTAGAGGGTGAAGAAAAAAGAGAGAGTTGTGAGAAGTGTATGAGAGTTCTGAGTTAAGTAGAGAGAGTGAGATACTCCTCCTCTTCTAATTTGTATTTTTACACTGTTATAGTGTATTCTCTCTCTCTCTCTCTCTCCCCCGTGGATGTAGGCATTGGGCTAAATCATGTAAATATTTGTGTCTCATTTGTGTGTGTGATTGATTGTTGATCATTTTCTAAGGGTCTTTAATTACAATAAGTGGTATCAGAGCCTCGTTGATCGATTTTTCGAAAAATCAGGGTGTGTTTTTCAGAATTGCTAAGAAATCAAAGTGGTCGTAATCTACTTTTTATCACACCAGATTAAAGATCTCGACAAGAGGAGTGCATACCCAGAAAAAAGAGGAAAAATGGAGGTCGGGGTGGTCTACACGCGCCGGTCAAAATTTGGCACGTAAAGTCAACTTTGAACCAAAAACCCACGCGCGGCCAGAGGTTGAAGACGGCCATTTTGTAGCCAGTTCAGATACTTTAAATACTTGTCTAGGGAAACAATATCACAAGAGTCAGTGTGGCTTAACGGTTAAGTTTTGTGGTCTACCCTTGGTCTGGCTTTCAAATCCCACAGACAGCATTTGAAGAATTCTATTTCTCTTTTTTTTTGGGTATAGCTGACGTCATCGCCAGGTCATCAGTCCAGTCACCGCCACGTGTCCAACGTATCAGTGCCAACTCGTAGCCAGGTCATCATCCAGTCAATGCCACGTCATACGGCACCTGTCAGCCACGTTATCGACATGTGTCGCAACGTCAACACCAGGTCAGCGCCACGTATCATTGCCACGTAACTGCTACATCAGCATACTAGTTGACCAGCCAATCCATTGGGTTGACCCGACTAGACCCAGAGGCGGAGGGATTAACCATAGACAGTATTTGGAGAATTATATTTCTCTTTTTTTTGGTATAGTTGACGTAATCGCCAAGTCATTAGTCGAGTCACCGCCACGTATCCAACGTGTCAGCGCTAACTCGTAGCCAGGTCATCATCTAATCAGTGCCACGTCATACGGCACCTGTTTGCCACGTCATCGACACGTGTCGCAACGTCAGCACCAGGTCAGCGCCACGTGTCATTGCCATGTGACTGCCACATCAGCATACTAGTTGACCAGCCAACCCGTCGGGTTGACCCGACTCGACCCAGTGGTGGAGGGATTATCCAGTGCAATGCGGCTACAGTGCATCCACCGATCTGGACCGTTCAAGCTGTTTTGGCTTGATCTGAGCCATTCGTTCAACCTGTTTGGCTTGATCTAAGCCATTCTAAGTCTGTTTTTGATGATCCAATAGTGCTTTCCAACTATTTGGAATATTCCGGATACATCTGTACGGTCAGATTTTGAAAATCAGATTTCAAAAATTTGCATTTTTTATTTTGGCAATCCGAAGTGTTTTTGGGGCTAATTTGACCAGTTCGAACTCACCAACGAAGTCTGATCATTTAAACAGAGTTCATTTTTTGTAGAGACAATTATTGATGGAGGAATCAATTTCGACTTGGGATCCATGATCAAGCTGAATGTTTCCAACTATACAATTTGGAAGTCTAAAATGGAGGATGTCCTGCACTGTCGAGATTTGTTTGATCCTATTGAGCTTAATGGAGTTAAACTAGTTGCAGAGAAGGATGGAGACTGGAAGCGGAAGAACCGAAAGACCATTAGTTAGATCAGACAATGGATCGATCATAGTGTCTTCCACCATGTCGCCTAAGAGACTGATGCTTATGCTCTTTGGATAAAATTAGAAGGCATGTACCAGTTGAAGAATACTCGGAATAAAGCCCTCCTAATGAGAAGGCTTGTAAATTTGAAGTTGAAAGGCGACATCTCTATTGCAGAACACACTAGTGAGTTCCAAAATCTGGTGAACCAACTAGCAATTGTCAAAATGGAGATAGATGATGAGATGCAGGCCCTATTGCTGCATAGCTCCTTACCAGATAGTTGGGAGACATTAGTGGTGTCCCTCAGTAACTCTGCACCTAAAGGAAGATTGACCACGAACATGGTCATGGATGCTTTATTTAGTGAAGAGGAAAAAAAGAAAGACATGGGTGGAGATAAGTCTAATGCCCTTGTCATAGAAAATAAAGGTAGAGGCAGAGGTAGGGGAAGAAGCAAAAGCAGAGGACGCAATAGAGGAAGATCTCAATACAAGGGAAAGTCCAGAGAAGGTACTGTAGACACCCCATTTTTGATCGTCCTCAAGACTTGGATGTCATTGTTTGGACACTCGATGGTTTTGTATGCTCGTGTTTGTTTTGAGTGCCTGAAGTTCTCGGCCGAGCGTTTTGCCTTTGAGCCTTTGAACTTGTCTGTTTTGTGCTTGGTTGAGGACCAAGAGCTTGTTGCTTTAAGTCTAGAGGAGAGGGTGGCCCGACCATCCCCACTATCCATCGGCCATGGCTTGTGCCTGTCGGCCATCAGTGGTGGCCGGTCGGCCACACTGATGGCCGGTCGGCCACTAGTGATGGCCGGTGGCCATTTTTCTCTTTTTTCAGATATTTGTTTGCCAGCTGTACTAGTTGTTGCTCACTGAAGTGTATCTCCATACACGTGTATGGAGGGATGAATACAAGCTTTAATCTTGATTTTCTATATATAGGGGGTGTCCTCCCCCATTTTGGGAGGTTAGACATTTTGGATCAAAATTTTCTCTCTCTCTCTCTCTAGAATTCTCTCTCTCTCTCTCTCTCTCTCTCTCTTCTTGTTTTGTGCTTTGTAGTTAGTTTTCTCTACACCTTTGCACACTAACTCTTAACCAAACTTGACCACCTTGGAGCCTAGTTTGAGCTTTGGAAGGAGGTTTGAGGCTGAAATTGTGGCTGTTTTGTGCTGTGCTTCAAGAGGTATAAGACTTACCTTGTAGGCTTTGCTTTGAACACTTGTTTTGCCATCTTTTTATACTGTTTTTGGCCTATTTTTCAACTGAAAAAAAACTCTGTTTTTGAGACCTAAAAGTAATGGTTTGAGGTCATTTTGTGTAAAAGGGTAGTCCACCATTCTTGTTGCTTTATTGTGTAAGCTTTTGTACCATCTTTTAGCATATTCACATCAAACTTTTTGGCTCTTTAAACCACTGAAATTCAGAGTTATTTCAGTGGTAAAAACTTGGTTTTGAAGTCCAAAATTGGAGGGGGTGGCCTCCCTTCCTTGTGCCTTGTTTGCAAGCCTAGATAGCTTAACATGTGAGCATGATTTTCTAGCATTTTGTACCTCAATCTCAGCATGTTTTTGCTACTGTTTTGGATTGTTTTAGCTTTGTTTTGAGCTGGTTTGGTCCTTTGAGGCTTGTATTGTGTGGTTGTAGTGCAATCTCCTTCACTAGCTTAATGTTTTAGACTTTTAGCCATGAATTGCATGAATTGCTTGCATGTTTTAGTATCATTTTGCACTCCATTTCAACAATGAAATCTCTGCAATCTCCCTCTATTCTTCACTCTTTCATTTATTTTGAAAGTGGCTTTGAACCCCTTGTTGGCTTGAATGTGAAATTGAGACACTCGTGCTTAATGGTTTTAATCCTCTTTTGAGGGTTTCTACTAACCAACGGTATGAGGTCTCTTTCATGCTCAAGGTACTTGTGGTTTAAGCCTTCTTTTCATTAGAGGACACTCACCTTTTGGACTAATCAATTAAAGAATGGATTGGTAATCTAAAATAAGTAAATAAAACATGACAAGTAAAAGAGGCAAGATAAGCATATTTCATGTTGCATTGCATGTGTTCAGATCAGACGTTAATTTGAACACGAGGAAAATGGGACTGTGGAGATGTGGTTTGGAAATACTCTTCAGATCTTGGGAGACGCTAGCGATCCTCAGCTAGTCACCTGAAAAGATACAAACACTCCGGTCGGGGGAGCTGGAATTAGCATTCCAACGGACAAGTTAGTTCAGGCCCTCAGGATAGCTTGTTTACTAAGTTAAGTGAAGTGATTTTTACATACCTTTCTATACCCGTTGTTCCTGTATTTATACTCGTTCCTTCCAATCCTCGGGGCCAGGACCTGCTTTTTAATCATTGTCCTTTCTTTTATTCGGCCCTAAGGACTTACACTTATTCGGCATATATATCATATTCGGCTTCCCACTCTCGTAGGATACAGCCGTTTAACATCAGTCTTCTAATGGTACGCACCTTCAGATTAATCTATATATTCAGCCCCCACAATTGCCTCCCGAACTCCCCATTGATGGTAGTTAATCGGCGTGTTTGGTCTCGAATTGGAAAAGTTAAAATAGGTCAGGCGGCTTTTCGTACCCCAATACAGATGTCAGGACACGCACACCTTTTCGTTCATCATTACGCGTTCCCGCCTCACTCGTACGTCTCGCATTTATTGTGATTTGAAATTTAAGTCCTTTCGAATGCACAGTTCGTCGAGTATTCGAGACTCTTGGACCGCCAGTGGATATCCCTTCTCTGACTCGCATTTTCTGCAACTCTTCTTCGTCTACCCTCGTCTCCCTTGCTCCTCGTAAGTCTTCTTCTCTTTTTTTTGCAATCCTACTTTCTGTTTATTATTTTCATTTTGGCGCTCCCTTTATTTCCCGTGAAAATGGCCAAACACTTGAAAGACCTCTTTTCTAAGGGTCGTGTCTCCGGATTCCGGCGACACTTTTCCATCCCCGATGATGTTCACCTATCTCTAGTGACAGACAACACTCTGGATATGGAGAGAGAGGACCAAAATTCAATCGTCTTCCCTCTCTTATCCATTGCAGAGGGCGGGGTCCGTTTTCCCCTGCATCCATTCCTTGGGGCCGTCCTCCGCTATTGGGGTTTGATCCCTTCTCAGCCCAACGTGAACTTCTTTCGAATCGTAATGGGGATCATAGAGTTGAACCGGCGCCTCAGGATCGATCTTGGGATTCCGGCCATTCGGCACTGCTATGCTTTAGCCAAATCTTCCGGTCAGCTTGGGCGGTACTTTCTTAGGGCCAAGGATACTGACCATCATTTGGTAACCATTCTCGCTAGCTCTGGCAAGCGTGTGGATGACGTAATGGTCAATATCTGAGGGAACTGGGAATTTGGTGAAGGCGAGGGTCGTCTGGACCCTATTCCCAAACGGAGGGGTGAACCAGGTCGCCGCGTGTCTCATTGTGTTTACTGAACTTTTCTTTTACTCGGCCTTCCCTCCGTGTCTAACCCTTTGTCTTTGCAGGCAGTAATTTGAAGAGGATTCTGGTTTCTACTGACGACGCGGTCCTTGCGCAGATTGCAACTGCACTCGGATACTTCGGCCGTCCAAACGTTCAGAAGCAAGGGAGGGCGGCCCACATACTTCTTCGGTATGAGCCTACTTACACTACCTTTTCGGCCGCTGACAACATTCCAATTCCATCCGGCGATCAACAGCTTGCGGCTCTTATCTTCCCTAGCTTCAAGAGCCTTAGGCAAGTTAGTCTAGAGGCTTCTCATTCAAGGCAAGACGTCGAGCCGGTGGTAGAGGTAGTCGCCGAACCAGGCAGAGAATTCGCTGAGGAGGCCGAAGAGGTTGACGAGGCCCTAAACTCGGCGTTTGAGGCAGCCATACGTAGTCAGCCTACCTCGCCGTCCACTTCGGGTCGGGCGGAGTTTTCTTCTGGAGATATCTTTGGAGGTTTGGGAGACCTACCCGGTGATTTTTTTGAAGGTATGGCTGGGGAAAGCCTCACGCAGATGGCTCGAAAGAAGAATGCCGAGCGTATGGCCGCGCGGAAAAAGGCCGAGGCCACCCGTTCTGGGCCTTCCTTGGTTGAGACTTTCGAACCCGTTATTGACGAGCCGACTAAGACTGTTGTGGCCGAAATGGCGAAAGAGGTTGAACAACCGGTCATTGATGAACGGTTGATTCTGGAAGAGCGGGGCAAGAAACGTAGTGCCGACGGAGAGGCCGTTTCAGAAGATAGTCTTGCCGACAAAAGGCCTTGCGTAGAAGAATCGGACGTGGTCGTTCCTTTTATTGTTCAGCCAAAGATCAGAGACACGCCGATTCCTTCTGACGCATCGATCATTAACGACCCGGCGGTAGCCTTGAGCCTGGCGGCGTCAGTCTCCCTACCGGCTGATAAGGCATCCTTTCACGCCGTGCCGAATTTGGTGGCTATAGCCCTATCTGCGCAGTCGGCTCTTTTGGTAGGTGAACTTTGACTTGTTTTGACTTTGGTTGCCTACGACATCTAACGATCCCAACTCGTTTTGCAGACGGTCGGCAGGATCGCCGACTTGGGACGCTGCCTACACGATGCCCTTGAGAGGGTCGACCGTTTGCAGTCGGAAGTGGTCGATCAAAAGAGCAGGGCCGAGTTTGAGATAATGAGAGCCGCGATGGAGACTGCGTGAGCCGAAGCCGAAGTGGAAAGGGCTCGGGCTGCCGATCAGCTCCGTTCTGATGCCGAAGATAGGGCGAACGCGAGCAAAGAATCGCTCAGGCTAGCCGATGAGGCGCTTAAGAAGATGGAGACTGAGTTAGCAGAGTTGAAGGCGGCCAAGGAAAAGGCAGAATCTAAGGCTTCTGCCGCATTCGAAGCAGGAAAAGGCGCCTCATTCACAGAATACGTAGATGAAGTCCCCAAGTTTGAGAATCGGGGGTTCAAACACGGGTGGCTCAAGGCCCTTGATGCCGCTGGGGTTACATTGGATCTGCTAATTCCTTATGAGCAGGTGGACGTTGAGCCACTTGAGTCTGACCCCGAGGAGTAATCTGGGAGTCATTCAAATTTTATGAAATGCTCTTACTTTTAATTGTACGTTTTTGTTTTAAGGACTTTTGTTGGTTTTGAGTAGTTTTCATGTATAAATTGGCTATTGTCCGCGCTTAATTTATTAATGAAAATTATCTTGTTGTCTCAATTTATTAATGAAAATTATCGTGTTGTTTCACTACTATTTAGGCGCAGTTTGTGATGTTATGTTGGTTAAGAATTTTTGCCTTTCACTACCTTAGATAGAATGATTACTTTGTTGAGCTTTCTACAATTGGGTATCTTGGCAATATTGACTTATAATTCGTATGCCGAATAGTTCGTGGGTATTACTATGGGGCACTTAAGCCGAATAGATTGATTAATCTGTCCTTGCCCCAGGTGGTGCATGATCATTCTAAAGTCGATTCATGGGCCGGCTGGGGCACCTAAGCTGAATATATAAATTAACTGCCCTTGCCCCAGGCGGTGCATGAGCATTCTGAAGTCGATTCATGGGCCGACTGGGGCACTTAAGCCAAATAGATTGATTAATCTGCCCTTGCCCCAGGCGGTGCATGAGCATTCTGAAGTCGAGTCATTGGCCGGCTGGGGCACCTAAGCCGAATAGATTGATTAATCTGCCCTTGCCCCAGGCGGTGGATGAGCATTCTGAAGTCGATTCATGGGCCAGCTGGGGCACCTAAGCCGAATAGATTGATTAATCTGCCCTTGCCCCAGGCGGTGCATGATCATTCTGAAGTCGATTCATGGGCCGGCTGGGGCACCTAAGCCGAATATATAGATTAATCTGCCCTTGCCCCAGGCGGTGCATGAGCATTCTGAAGTCGATTCATGGGCCAGCTGGGGCACCTAAGTCGAATAGATTGATTAATCTGCCCTTGCCCCAGGCGGTGCATGATTATTCTGAAGTCAAGTCATGGGCCGGCTGGGGCACTTAAGCCAAATAGATTGATTAATCTGCCCTTGCCCCAGGCGGTGCATGAGCATTCTGAAGTCGATTCATGGGCCGGCTGGGGAACTTAAGCCGAATAGATTGATTAATCTATCCTTGCCCCAGGCGGTGCATAATCATTCAGAAGTCGATTCATGGGCCGGCTGGGGCACTTAAGCCGAATAGATTGATTAATTTGCCCTTGCCCTAGGCGGTGCATGAGCATTCTGAAGTCGATTCATGGGCCGGCTGGGGAACTTAAGCCGAATAGATTGATTAATCTATCCTTGCCCCAGGCGGTGCATGATCATTCGGAAGTCGATTCATGGGCCGACTGGGGCACCTAAGCCGAATAGATTGATTAATCTGCCCTTGCCCCAGGCGGTGCATGATCATTCTGGCGCCGGAAGAGACGAACTTAGGAGTTTGGAGGTCGAGCCAATCGGCGCCAGGCGATTAAGGTTTTCACAATTAATGAGATTGCCTCGAAGGTGCTGCCTCTGTAAAGGATAAATGATGAAGGGTACAACTTTTATGAATATAGAAAACGATTGACTCCAGCTTTTGAAGATATCGTATGAATGTCGAACAGACTCTTCTTTAACAGCAGAGGGGAAGCGAGGACGCTAGCTGAGCTGGGTGGAGACATGAATCGAAGTGGTGACCCTTCGCGCACAGGAGGTAGGAGTTCCAGGGATCGAGAGAGGCGTCAGTCTCCTCGACGTCGAAGCAGGTCGCCCAGGCGTGACAAGCAGTCGCAGGGCAGATCTTCTCAACCTCGAGTCGAGAAGGGAGCTGACTCGAATCCGTGCCCATTAAGCTTCGCGGTATTTGTGGGGAATAGACCCATGACAGAGGCGGACTCGATCGTTCGGGACCCAAATGTAGCAGTCGAGTTTGCTCGACAAATTTTTCCGCCGGAGGTTCAGCAATCGATGGTAGGTAGTTAGGACTACGAAGTATTTCGCGAAGGCGTTCACGGGGTGGTGAAGGGGCTGTACACTGCCTATGAAATCGGCATGCGGCTGCGCGCTGCCCGCCGAGAAATGGAGAAGAAGGATGAACGTATTTGAAGTTTGGAGGCCCGCGTGGAGGCGGCTGAGCGCGAGTTAAGGAAGACCAAAGCGGCCCAGGAACAACCCACCGGGCAGGGAAACCCAATCGTGGAAGAGAGGGTTACCAGTCGGCTCATCAGTTCCGCGCTTGCCGATCGCGAGACGGCGAGTATGTTCGCAATGGAGAACGCGAATGGGAGGGCCTATGAGAAAGGTTTCCATGAAGGCCGAAAAGTTGGAATCGAAAAGACCAAGGAAAAACTGGTCGAAGAAGTTTGCCGATATGAAAATCGTGGATTTAGGCACGGTTGGATCAAGGCATCTCAAGCCGCAGAAGCTCTTCGAGCGTCGGGCATCGATTTGGCATCGCCACTCTACCACAGTAAACATTTTCCGTTTTCTGCTTTTGAAGTCGAGAAGAGTGATGATGAGGGTGACGCCGTATAAGTATATTTATTGTAAGGCTGAAACGCAGATCATGTTCAAAACTATGTAATTTATTGGTTGTTTTATCGAATAAAAAATGTTCTATTACAAATATTTTATTGCAGTGCGTATTCGGCATGTATGTGTTTCGTTTTATTGTGTTTGAATGAATGTATAAATGTTGGCCGGCAAGGTCAATCCATACCTGATAGCCGTTTATTCCTGAATGAGGCTATTGTAACCTGAGGAAGCCGAAAGCCAGTGGGTAGAGTGGCTGCGGCAAATTCAACTCGGCTCGGGGCCTAAATTTTTGGCCAGTGCACGTGCTTCAAAAATTCGTTTGGATAACTACGCCGTGGTGAATGTCAACCGACATTTTTCTCATGGAACTTAGTGTTAGCGAAATCACCTCGGGATTGGGGCCTCGAGATCGCTTCCAGTATTGAAAATAAAAGGAGTGGGCGCTTTGCGCAGATAAACAATCGCTTATGTGAGGTGAGATAAGTGGGGATGTTAGTTAGAGGCTGGAGTTCAGCCGAACTTGGTGTTGCCATGGAGTGCGGCAGAGGATCCGTCCGTATGGGAAGTAGGGCGTCCAAAAGTTGGCATGAATCTTCAAGTCGTTGAAGCAGACCACCCCGAAAGGAAAGGCAACGACCGTCGGGTTTGTCCCCCCTTGTCCTGGATCTTTGCCTTGACATTGTCAATGGTATCAGGGGAGGACTTGGGCACAGTTGGCTCGAGGCATTACAAACCGCGGAGGACTTCCGGGTGACGGGAGTTGATTCGGCGCTGCCGCTTTACCAATGCGTCTTCTCCCCTTCTTAGCTTTTGAGACTGGAAATGGGTATTTTAATGCTCAAATGCAAGTTGCGCTTATGCAATGACTAAATAAAAATTGAAATGCCCAAATGCGGGTTGCGTTTATGTAACAATTGCTTGATCGAATAAAAAGCTTTGTTTCAAACATTTACGCCTTATTTTGAATTTTTGGTATGCTCAGTTAAGGACCTTATTTGCGTCTTGCTCTGAATTTTTTATATGCTCAATCAAGCACCTTATTTTTGATGTTAGCGAGTTTTGTTTTGTTCGTGCCAAAGGGTATTCGGAATCCGGAGGCTTAACCGGCCCTAAGGTGTCATACACCGAAGGGGGCTCCGAATCCAGAGACTTAATGTGGCCAATCGTGATATCCACGAAGGGCGCTCTGAATCCGGAGGCTTAATCGGCCCTAAGGTGTCATGCACCGAAGGGGGCTCCGAATCCGGAGACTTAATCGGCCCTAAGGTATCATGCACCGAAGGGGGCTCCAAATCCGGAGACTTAATCGGCCCTAAGGTGTCATGCACCGAAGGGGGCTCCGAATCCGGAGACTTAATGTGGCCAATCGTGATATCCACGAAGGGCGCTCCGAATCCGGAGGCTTAATCGGCCCTAAGGTGTTATGCACCGAAGGGGGCTCCGAATCCGGAGACTTAATCGGCCCTAAGGTGTCATGCACCGAAGGGGCTCCGAATCCGGAGACTTAATGTGGCCAATCGTGATATCCACAAAGGGTGCTCCGAATCCGGAGGATTAATCGGCCCTAAGGTGTCATGCACCGAAGGGGGCTCCGAATCCGGAGGCTTAATCGGCCCTAAGGTGTCATGCACCTAAGGGGGCTCCGAATCTAGAGACTTAATCGGCCCTAAGGTGTCATGCACCGAAGGGGGCTCCGAATCTGGAGACTTAATGTGGCCAATCGTGATATCCACGAAGGGCGCTCCGAATCCGGAGTCTTAATCGGCCCTAAGGTGTCATGCACCGAAGGGGGCTCCGAATCCGGAGACTTAATCGGCCCTAAGGTGTCATGCATCGAAGGGGGCTCCGAATCCGGAGACTTAATCGGCCCTAAGGTGTCATGCACCGAAGGGGGCTCCGAATCCGGAGACTTAATGTGGCCAATCGTGATATCCACGAAGGGCGCTCCGAATCTGGAGGATTAATCGGCCCTAAGGTGTCATGCACCGAAGGGGGCTCCGAATCCGGAGGCTTAATCGGCCCTAAGGTGTCATGCATCGAAGGGGGCTCTGAATCCAGAGACTTAATCGGCCCTAAGGTGTCATGCACCAAAGGGGGCTCCGAATCTGGAGACTTAATGTGGCCAATCGTGATATCCACGAAGGGCGCTCCGAATCCGGAGGCTTAATCGGCCCTAAGGTGTCATGCACCGAAGGGGGCTCCGAATCTGGAGACTTAATCGGCCCTAAGGTGTCATGCACCGAAGGGGGCTCTGAATCCGGAGACTTAATCGGCCCTAAGATGTCATGCACCGAAGGGGGCTCAGAATCCGGAGACTTAATCGGCCCTAAGGTGTCATGCACCGAAGGGGGCTCCGAATCCGGAGACTTAATGTGGCCAATCGTGATATCCACGAAGGGCGCTCCGAATCCGGAGGCTTAATCGGCCCTAAGGTGTCATGCACCGTTTAATGTGGCCAATCGTGATATCCACGAAGGGGGCTCCGAATCTGGAGGCTTAATCGGCTCTAAGGTGTCATGCACCGAAGGGGGCTCCGAATCCGTAGAGTTAATCGGCCCTAAGGTGTCATGCACCGAGGGGGGCTCCGAATCCGGAGACTTAATGTGGCCAATTGTGATATCCACGAAGGGCGCTCCGAATCCGGAGGCTTAATCGGCCCTAAGGTGTCATGCACCGAAGGGGGCTCCAAATCCGGAGACTTAATCGGCCCTAAGGTGTCATGCACCGAAGGGGGCTCCGAATCCAGAGACTTAATATGGCCAATCGTGATATCCATGAAGGGCGCTCTGAATCCGAAGGCTTAATCGGCCCTAAGGTGTCATGCACCGAAGGGGGCTCCGAATCCGAAGACTTAATCGGCCCTAAGGTGTCATGCACCGAAGGGGGCTCTGAATCCGGAGACTTAATGTGGCCAATCGTGATATCCACGAAGGGCGCTCCGAATCCGGAGGCTTAATCCGCCCTAAGGTGTCATGCACCGAAGGGGGCTCTGAATCGTCATCATGATGAGCGTCACAATGGGGTTTGTGAAATGAATTGAGCGACAAAGAAAAATGGTTTGCATTGCAGAAGTGAAATATATACAAGTGTCAAAGCCCACAGGTCGGGTCAATGATAGGGTTTTCATAAAATCTCTGCTTGTGCCGATTGAGGGGAGCCACGGATCTCTTCAATACCACGGGCTTTCGGGAAGCGCACAAGCTAATGATAAGTGCTTGGAACGGCCTTCATAATATGTATCTAGGTTCGCCCCATGATGACATTATACGGCGAAGGGAGCTTTACGACCAAGAATTCTACTTCGACCGTTCTGGAGCCCGCTCGAACAGGTAGTATGATCTTCCCTAACGGGTATTCAGGATTTACATTAAAGCCGAACAATGGGTGAGGCGCCGGAGACAGATCTGACTCGTTGAGGCCGAGTTTGATGAAAGTTTGGTAATACATAACCTCTAAAGTACTCCCCGGGTCTATGAGGATGCGTTCAATGGTGAATCGATTTATGCGTAATTTAATGACCAACGGATCAATGTGGGAAGCTGTTGTGCTACTAAGATCGGAGTCATTGAAAGCAATTGTCGGAGCTTCTTTGGGCCATTCAGTCAGAATACGTTGCTTCTGGGGGATTGGATGCGATTGAATTGTGTGCAAGGCTGGGGGTGCAGGCAGGCTGTAGATCACATGGATCACGCCAAGTGGAGGAGAGTCCTGCCTCAAGGCTAGTGCCTTGGTTGGCTTTCCCTTTCTCACATACTGTTACAGTCGGCTGTCTTGCACCAATTCTTCCAGGTGATCTTTTAATGCGTAGCAACTCTCTGTTTCGTGGCCGTGATCTTTGTGATATTCGCACCGCCTATCCCTTCTTCGCGTGTCGGGCGGCCCCACCATCTTTGACGGCCATTTGAAGAATGGAAGGTGTTGGACTTTGGTCATTATTGCAGCGATTGGTTCTGACAACTCCGTGTACTTCTTGTCGGCACGCCTCAAACGCCTGCTGTCGACTTGCAGTTGCTCATTCGTCCGGTGGGAGCATTGATCGCTTGATCGGCGAGTATCCCGCCTTCTGTCTCGTTTAGCGCGTTGCCGAGGCTCTGGGCTAGGAGGTGGCACGGAACTTATTGGTTGAGCAATTTCAGGGGGGGGCCGTTTTGTTGGTCATTTGGCCGGCTTTTATTCTCAAGGTGTCATCTTCCACTTTGCAATACTCCTCAACTTTCTTCATCAACGCCCAAACTGTTTTGGGGGGTCTTCGGGTCAAGGAACTGCGGAGAGGACTATCAGGATGTAGTCCCATTTTGAAGGCGGTGATGGCCATGGAGTCGTTGCAAGCGTCGTCGACGAGGTTGAAGCACTCCCAATAGCGCCGAATACATTCTGAGCGTTTCTCCTGACTGAATCTGCATAGCCCAGAGAGAGTCGCCCTGTTTCGGTTGTACCTCGTTGGTGATGAACCTGGCCTTGAAGGATTTCTATAATTGATGGAAGCTTTTGATGGAGGCCGGCTCCAGCTTGTAATACCACCTGACAGCTAATGGCCCCAGGCTGCTGGGGAATATTCGACACATGATGGCTTCGTTGTTTGCATGCAATGTCATGGCCTGCTTGTAGTGACGGATATGATCAGTGGGGTCTGATTTTCCATCGTAAAGAGTGAATGACGGAGCTTCGAACTTCTTGGGCAGGGCCGCCCTTGCAATCCGTCGGATAAAAGGAACGTGCTGGTCCTCTTCGTCTGAACTGCCCCTTCTGCGCTTATTCCTTGTATGTAGACTCTTTTCGGAGGAGCTGGAAGTCTCGGATCGTCCCTTGTTGGTGAGCTCCATGGGTAATGAGTTGGAGTCGCTATCGGTGTCCTTTGGTCGGGCTCGAGGTCATTGTCCACCGGCCTTCGGAGGTCGTTCGGGATCTTGGCGCATGGCTTCTCTCGATTTTGCGACTTCGAGGGCCAAATCTTGACGGAGACGTTCATTTTCAGCGATCATGTTCTCCAGCCTTTGTTCATTCTGCTTTGCTTGTTCCATGATCGCCTGCATTGTCTCTTGCGCTGAAGTCGTTGGTGAATCGAAGTTCAAGGCGTGTCTTGCAGCGATGGTTTCTTTTCCGAGCATATTTGGGGGAGTGAGGTCATCTCCCTGTGCGGTCTCGTCAATGGCTACCGGAGGATCTTCAGTCACACCTGCCATGGATGTATTTGAGTATTCCCACAGACGGTGCCAATTGTGGAGATGTGGTTTGGAAATACTCTTCAGATCCTGGGAGACGCTAGCGATCCTCAGCTAGTCACCTGAAAAGATACAAACACTCCGGTCGGGGGAGCCGGAATTAGCACTCCAACGGACAAGTTAGTTCAGGCCCTCAGGATAGCTTGTTTACTAAGTTAAGTGAAGTGATTTTTACATACCTTTCTATACCCGTTGTTCCTGTATTTATACTCGTTCCTTCCAATCCTCGGGGCCAGGACCTGCTTTTTAATCATTGTCCTTTCTTTTATTCGGCCCTAAGGACTTACACTTATTCGGCATATATATCATATTCGGCTTCCCACTCTCGTAGGATACAGCCATTTAACATCAGTCTTCTAATGGTACGCACCTTCAGATTAATCTATATATTCGGCCTCCACAGGGACGTTTCATACTCAAAGTGATGAAACGTGCCACTTTTCTTGGTCACCATCACCCTTGATTATACATGATAAGGTTGTGTAGACCGCCCAAACTCGCTCCGCGCACCCCCCTTTCGGAGAGGGCGCAAATTGTAGTTCTTAGCTACTACAGTTCGGACTCCAGTCACGGTTCTGAATCTAATCTCACAAAATGCAATGTACGACTAATAAATCACCAAAGAGTCCAAATCCGGCAATTGGTTTTGAAAAATCAATTTTAATCAAAAAGCGCCAAACATGGACTGCTTTGCCAGATTTTAGAGTCGCCACCTAAATATTTTGTTTTGGGAAACTTAGGAAACCCTGACTCGTGCCTAAGGCCACGTGTCTGTCATCACCAAAGTTGCCTCGGCTCAGGAACTTGGGTACGAGAGGGGAAGGTCATGAAATGAGCACCCCCACTCGCCCGATCAAAGGATCGGCCTCTACTAAACATGATATGTTATTTTTGAAAACACATGCGTTCTTATTCCAGTTTATTGGCTAACTTACTATGTGATGCGCACAACATACAAGTATAGACTCAATCACAAGAATTGGAACAAAACATCTCATGTTTGTTTTTTCGAAAATGGTTTGAAAGTGCTACTCGCAAGTAGGCTAAGACGTGGATTTGTCACCCTCAAGTGGGCTTAGAAAACAACATGATTTTGCCACTCCGCAAAGTGGGCTTAAAACACACATTTTGATGAATTGTTCCGATTCAAGCAATGAAGCCTTCATCCACAAGCATTCATGCAGTTAAACACTTAAGCAGTTAGCCTCATGGCAAGCATGCTATCATGGCAGTCACTTACACACATGCAAGGATGCTAAAGCATAAACACTTGCAGTGTACTCCGAGCAAAAAAGGAAGCTAATTAAAAATCATGCATGATCCTAGCTATGTTAAAATGCCTAATGCAACACATGCAAAAATGCAAGTAAAATAGGCTCGGCTATCTGAAATGGCATATGAATGCAACATTTGATAACATGCTTTGAAACACGTATTCAAGTAAGTATTGAAATATAATGCAGTTTGAATGATGCGCTGAGCCCGGTGCATGCAATACGAATGAATGATGCATGCATGCAAGTCATAAGGTATGCTAAATAAAATATGCCCTAAACTAACCATCGAAAGCAGTTAAGTAAAAGGGAGAAAGAAATGGGGGTTGGAAGATGTGGGAGCCGAATAATTGATAAAGGCAGAAGGCGCGCGCAATACAGGGCTGACAATAATCGGCTGTATCCGAATACAATATTTGGGCCGAATAAGTGTGTAGCATTGGAGCCGGATAATATAAAGGATAATGATCAAAAAGTAGGCCCTGGCCCAGAGGACCGAGGGAAACAGGTATAAATAAAGGAGCAACATATTTAGTAGGTATGTAAGAATCACTCCACTTAACTTAAACAAGAAGCTATCTTGAGTGTCTGAACTAACTTGTCCGTCGGAGTGCTAATCCCGGCACCCCCGACCGGAGTGTGTATCTTTTCAGGTGACTAGCTGAGGATCACCAGCGTCTCCCAGGATCTAAAGAGTATTTCCAAACCACTTCTCCACAATTGGCGTCGTCTGTGGGAATACTCAAATACATCCATGGCAGGCGTGACTGAAGATCCTCCGGTAGCCATTGACGAGACCGCACAGGGAGATGACCTCACTCCAGCAAATATGCTCGGGAAAGAAACCGTCACTGCAAAATGCGCCTTGAACTTCGATTCACCAACGACTTCAGCGCAAGAGACAATGCAGGCGATCATGGAACAAGCAAAGCAGAACGAACAGAGGCTGGAGAACATGATCGCTGAAAATGAACGTCTCCGTCAAGATTTGGCCCTCGAAGTCGCAAAATCGAGAGAAGCCATGCGCCAAGATCCCGAACGACCTCCGAGGGACGGTGGACAACGATCTCGAGCCCGGCCCAAGGATACCAATAGCGACTCCAACTCATTATCCACGGAGCTCACCAAGAAGGGATGATCCGAAACTTCCAGCTCCTCCGAAAAGAGTCTACATACAAGGAACAAGCGCAGGAGGAGCAGTTCAGACGAAGATGACCAGCACGATCCTTTTCTCCGACGGATTGCAAGGGTGGCCTTGCCCAAGAAGTTCAAAGCTCCGTCATTCACTCTTTACGATGGAAAATCAGACCCTACTGATCATATCCGTTATTACAAGCAGGCCATGACATTACATGCAGACAACGAAGCCCTCATGTGCCGAATATTCCCCAGCAGCCTGGGGCCATTAGCTGTCAGGTGGTATTATAAGCTGGAGCCGGCCTCCATCAAAAGCTTCCATCAATTACAGAAATCCTTCAGGGCCAGGTTCATCACCAACGAGGTACAGCCGAAATAGGCCGACTCTCTTTGGGCTATGCAGATTCAGTCAGGAGAAACACTCAGAGCGTACTCGGCGCGATATTGGGAGTGCTTCAACCTCATCGACGACGCTTGTAATGACTCCATGGCCATCACCGCCTTCAAAATGGGACTACATCCTGATAGTCCTCTTTGCAGTTCTCTGACCAGAAGACCCCCCAAAACGGTCTGGGCGTTGATGAAGAAAGTTGAGGAGTATTGCAAAGTGGAAGACGATGCCTTGAGAATAAAGGCCGGCCAAATGTCCAACAAAACGGCCCCCCCTGAAATTGCTCAACCAATAAGTTCCGTGTCACCTCCTAGCCCAGAGCCTCGGCAGTGCACTAAACGAGACAAAAGGCGGGATACTCACCGACTAAGCGATCAATGTCCCCACCGGACGAAAGAGCAACTGCAAGTCGACAGCAGACGTTCGAGACGTGCCGACAAAAAGTACACAGAGTTGTCAGAACCAATCGCTGCAATAATGACCAAAGTCCAACACCTTCCATTCTTCAAATGGCCGTCAAAGATGGTGGGGCCGCCCGACACGCGAAGAAGGGATCGGCGGTGCGAATATCACAAAGATCACGGCCACGAAACAGAGAGTTGCTTCGCACTAAAAGATCACCTGGAAGAACTGGTGCAAGACGGCCGACTGCAACAGTATGTGAGACAGGGAAAGCCAACCAAGGCACTAGCCTTGAGGCAGGACTCTCCTCCACTTGGCGTGATCCATGTAATCTATAGCTTGCCTGCACCCCCAACCGTGCACATAATTCAATCGCATCCAATCCCCCAGGAGCAACGTATTCCGACTGAATGGCCCAAAGAAGCTCCGACAATTGCTTTCAATGACTCCGACCATAGTGGCACGACAACTTTCCACAGTGATCCGTTGGTCATTAGATTACGCATAAACCGGTTCACCATTGAACGAATTCTCATAGACCCAGGGAGTACTTCAGAGGTTATGTATTACCAAACTTTCATCAAACTCGGCCTCAACGAGTCAGATCTGTGTCCGGCGCCTTGTCTATTGTTTGGCTTTAATATGAATCCCGAATACCTGTTAGGGAAGATCATGCTACCTGTCTGAGCGGGCTCCAGAACGGTCGAAGTAGAATTCCTGGTTGTAAAGCTCCCTTCGCCGTATAATGTCATCATGGGGTGAACCTGGATACATATTATGAAGGTCGTTCCAAGCACTTATCATCAGCTCGTGCGCTTCCTGACAGCCCGTGGCATTGAAGAGGGCACAAGCAGCGATTTTATGAAAACCATATCACTGACCCGACCTGTGGGCTTTGATACTTGTATATATTTCACTTCCGCAATGCAAACCATCTTTCTTTGTCGTTCAATTCATTTCACAAACCCCATTATGCCGCTCGTCATGATCACAATTCGGAGCCCCCTTTGGTGCATGACACCTTAGGGCTGACTAAGACTCCGGATTCGGAGCGCCCTTCGTGGATATCACGATTGGCCACACCAAGTCTCCGGATTCGGAGCCCCCTTTGGTGCATGTCACCTTAGGGGCGATTAAGTCTTCGGATTCGGAGCCCCTTTTGGTGCATGTCACCTTAGGGCCGATTAAGTCTTCGGATTCGGAGCCCCCTTCGATGCATGACACCTTAGGACCGATTAAGACTCCGGATTCGGAGTGCCCTTCGTGGATATCACGATTGGCCACATTAAGTCTCCGGATTCGGAGCCCCCTTTGGTGCATGACACCTTAGGGCCGATTAAGACTCCGGATTCGGAGCGCCCTTCGTGGATATCACGATTGGTCACATCAAGTCTCCGGATTCGGAGCCCCCTTTGGTGCATGTCACCTTAGGGCCGATTAAGTCTCCGGATTCGAAGCCCCCTTTGGTGCATGTCACCTTAGGGCCGATTTAGTCTTCGGATTCGGAACCCCCTTCGGTGCATGGCACCTTAGGGCCGATTAAGACTCCGGATTCAGAGCGCCCTTCGTGGATATCACGATTGGCCACATTAAGTCTCTGGATTCGGAGCCCCCTTTGGTGCATGACACCTTAGGGCCGATTAAGTCTCCGGATTCGGAGCCCCCTTCGGTGCATGACACCTTAGGGCCGATTAAGACTACGGATTCGGAGCGCCCTTCGTGGATATCACGATTGGCCACATTAAGTCTCCGGATTCGAAGCCCCCTTTGGTGCATGACACCTTAGGGCCGATTAAGTCTCCGGATTCGGAGCCTCTTTTGGTGCATGACACCTTAGGGCCGATTAAGACTCTGGATTCGGAGCGCCCTTCCTGGATATCACAATTGGCCATATTAAGTCTCCGGATTCGGAGCCCTTTGTGCATGACACCTTAAGGCCGATTAAGCCTTCGGATTCGGAATACCCTTTGGCACGAACAAAACAAAACTTTTCAATCATTGACAATGTCAAGGCAAGACGCAATAAAAAATTCAACATAAGACGCAAATGTTTGAAATACAATTTTTTATTCGATCAACAATTGTTACATAAACGCAATTCGCATTTGAGCATTACAATTTTTATTTAATCAGACAGTGTTACATAAACGCAACTCGTATTTGAGCACTACAATATCATTCCAAGCTGAAAAGCTAAAAAAGGGGAGAAGACGCATTGGTAAAGCGGCAGTGCCGAATCAAGTCCGTCACCTGGAAGTCCTCCGCGGTTTGCAATGCCTCGAGCCAACTGTGCCCAAGTCCTCCCTTGATACCATTGACAATGTCAAGGCAAAGATCCAGGACAAGGAGGGATAAATCCAACAGTCGTTGCCATTCCTTTCGGGGTGATCTACTTCGACGACTTGAAGGTTCATGCCAACTTTCGGACGCCCTACTTCCCATACGGATGGCTCTCCGCCACGATCCATGGCAATGCCAAGGTCGGCTGAACTCCAGCCTCTAACCAACATCCCCACTTAACCCACCTCACATAAGCGATTGTTTATCTGCGCAAAGCACCCACTCCTTTTATTTTCAATACTGGCAGCGATCTCGAGGCCCCAATCCCGAGGCAATTTCACTAACACTAAACTCCATACGCAAAACGTCGGTTGACATTCGCCACAGCGTAGTTATCCAAACGACTTTTTGAAGCACGTGCATTGGCAAAAAATCTAGGCCCCGAGCCGAGTTGAATTTGCCAGAGCCACTCTACCCACCGGCTTTTGGCTTCAGGTTACAATAACCTGTCAGGAGTAAACGGCTATCAAGTATGGATTGACCCTGTCGGTGCTTATATATTCATTCAAACACAATAAAACGAAACACATACATGCCGTACACGAACTGCAATAAAATATTTTTGACAGGACGTTTTTCTTTATTTATTCAACAAAACAAGCAATAAGTTACATAGTTTTGAACGTGATCCGCGTTTCAGTCTTACAATAAATATAATTATGCGGCGTCACCCTCATCATCACTTCTCGACTTCAAAAGAAGAGAAAACGGAAATGTTACTGTCTAGAGTGGTGATGCCGAATCAATGCCTGCCGCTCGAAGAGCTTCTGCGGCCTGAGATGCCTTGATCCAACCGTGCCTAAATCCACGATTCTCACATCAGCAAACTTCTTCGGCAAGTTTTTCCTTGGTCTTCTCGATTCCAACTCTTCGACCTTCATGGAAACCTTTCTCATAGACCTTCCCTTCGCGTTCTCCATTGCGAACATACTCGCCGTCTCACGATCGGCAAGCGCGGAACTGATGAGCCGGCTGGTTAACCCTCTCTTCCATGATTGGGTTTCCCTTCCCGGCGGGTTTGCTGGGCCGCCTTGGCTTGGTTCCTCAACTCGCGCTCAGCCGCCTCCGCGCGGGCCTCCAAACTTCGAATACGTTCATCCTTCTTCTCATTTCTCGGCGGGGGCAGCGCGCAACCGCATGCCGATTTCATAGGCGTGTACAGCCCCTTCACCGCCCCATGAACGCCTTCGCGAAACACTTCGTAGTCCTGGCGACCTACCATCGATTGCTGAACCTTAGGCGGGAAAATTTGTCGAGCAAACTCGACCGCTACATTGGGTCTCGAATGATCGAGTCCGCCTCCATCATGGGTCTATTCCCCACAAATACCACGAAGCTTAATGGGCGTGGATTCGCCTCAGGTGCCCTCTCGACTTGAGGTTAGGAAGTTCTGCCCAGCGACTGCTTGTCCCGCCTGGGCGACCTGCTTCGACGTCGAGGAGACTGACGCCTCTCTCAATCCCTGGAACTCCTGCTCCCTGTGCGCGGAGGGTCATTACCTCGATTCATGTCTCCACCCAACTCAGCCAACGTCTTCGCTTCCCCTCTGCTGTTAAAGAAGAGTCTGTTCGACATTCACTCGATACCCTCAAATGCTGGAGTCAGTTGTCTGCTATGCTCATAAAAGTTTTACCTTTAATCATTTATCCTTTAAAGAGGCAGCACCCTCGAGGCCATCTCATTAATTGTAAAACCTCAAACGCCCGGCGCCGACCGGATCAACCCACTTGGGGCAAAGGCAGACAGATCTATCAAAAACTCCTAAGGTCGTTTCCTCCGGCGCGCCGAATGATTACGCACCGCCTGGGCAAGGGCAGATTCATCAAATCTATTTGGCTTATGTACCCCAGCCGGCCCGGAATCGATCCTTCACAAATCTTAAGGTCGTTTCATTCGGCGCCCGAAATGACACGCACCGCCTGGGGCAAGGGCAGATTTATCAATCTATTTGGCTTATGTACCCCAACCGGCCCAGGAATCGACCCTTCACAAATCTTAAGGTCGTTTCATCCGGCGCCGGAATGATCACGCACCGCCTAGGGCAAGGGCAGATCCATCAATATATTCGGCTTCCGTACCCAACCGGCTCACGAATCGATCCTTCACAAATCTTAAGGTCGTTTCGTCCGGCGCCCGAATGATCACGCACCGCCAGGGGCAAGGGCAGAACCATCAGTATATTCGGCTTCCGTACCCCAGCCGGCTCACGAATCGATCCTTCACAAATCTTAAGGTCGTTTCATCTGGTGCCCGAATGATCACGCATCGCCTGGGACAAGGGCAGATTCATCAATCTATTTGGCTTATGTACCCCAGCCGGCCCACGAATCGATCCTTCACAAATCTTAAGGTCGTTTCATCCGGTGCCCGAATGATCACGCACTGCCTGGGGCAAGGGCAGATTCATCAATCTATTTGGCTTATGTACCCCAGCCGGCCCACGAGTCGATCATTCACAAATCTTAAGGTCGTTTCATCCGGCGCCCGAATGATCACGCACCGCCTGGGGCAAGGGTAGATTCATCAATCTATTTGGCTTATGTACCCCAGCCGGCCCATGAATCGATCCTTCACAAATCTTAAGGTCGTTTCATCCGGCGCAGGAATGATCATGCACCGCTTTGGGCAAGGGCAGATTCATCAATCGATTCGGCTCAGTACCCACAATACGCGGCACATGAATGATAATTCAATATTGTCATAGGATATTCAATTTCTGAAAGCTAAAACACAGAAATGATTTTATCCAAATTCGTGAAAGGCGAAGTATTCTTCATTAACATAACTTCACAAACCATGAACAAGTAGTGGAGAAATACCAAGGCAGTTTTCATTAATAAATTGAGCGCAAATAGTAACCAATTTATACATGAAAACTAGCCTGAGCCAACAAAAGTCTACCAAACAAAAACTTACATCAAAATCAAAAGTCTACCAAACAAAAACTTACATCAAAATCAAAAGTCTACCAAACAAAAACTTAAATCAAAATCAAAAGAGATGACTCCCAGATCAATCCTTGGGGTCAGACTCAAGTGGCTCAACGTCCACTTGCTCGTAGGGAATTGGCAAGGCCAATGTAACTCCAGCGGCAACAAGGGCTTTGAGCCATCCATGTTTGAACCCCCGATTCTCGAATTTGGGGACTTCATCTACATATTCCGTGAAGGCGGCGCTTTTTCCTGCCTCAAATGCCGTAGAAGCTTCAGAATCGGCTTTCTCCTTGGCGGCCTTGAGCTCCGCTAATTGAACCTCCGCCTTGGCAAGCGCCTCTTTGGCTAACTTGAGCGATTCTTCGCTCGCATTTGCCCTACTCTCAGCGTCAGAGCGAAACTGTTTAGCTGAGTGAGCCCTCTCTTTCTCTGCTTCAGCTCGCGCACCCTCCATCGCGGCTCTCACACTTTCAAATTCGGCCCTACTTTTTTGACCGTCCGCCTCTGCTTGCAAACGATCAACTCTGCCGAGGGCATCATGGAGGCGGCGGCCTAGGTCCGCGATCCTGCCAACAGTCTGCAAAACAAGTTGGGATTGTCAGATATCTTTAACCAAAACAAAGTCAAAAGAATTTGAGATGGTCACTAACCAGGAACGCCGACTGCGCAGATAGGGCTACGGCCATAACATCCGGCACGGCGCGAAAGGCTGCGACATCAGCCGGCAAGGAAATTGAAGCCGCGAGGCTCAACGCCACGGTTGGATCCTCAATGGCTGAGGCATCGGAGGAGATCGGCGTATCTTTGATCTTAGGCCGAACAATAAAAGGCGCAGCCACACCCGACTCTTCTAAACGAGGCAGTTTGGAAGCAAGGCTAATTTCCGACCCAGCCTCTCCCTCGGTGCTACGCTTTTCGCCCCGCTCCTCCGGAATCAGCCGTTCATCAATGACCTATTCCTCAACCTCTTCCCCCGTTTCGGTCTCAGCGACCTGAATCGTCTCTTCAATAATGGGTACGAAATTTTTAATCAAAGTGGGCTCAGAATGGGCGGCCTCGACCTTCTTTCGAGCAGCCATTCGCTCGGTATTTTTCCTTCGTGCCATCTGCGTAAGGTTTTCCCCAGCCATAGCTTCAAAAATATCGCCGGGTAGGTCTCCCAAAATTTGCAAAAATATCTTCGGACGAAAACTCTGCTCGACCCGAAGTGGACGGTGAAGGCTGGTTAAGTCCCGCAGCCTCAAACGCCGAGCGTATCGCTTCATCGACCTCTTCGGCCTCCTCAGCAACCTCTCTGGTTGGTTCGGCAACTACCTCTACCACCGGCTCAGCCTCTGCCTTCGAATCCGAATCTTCGAGGCCAATTTGCCTAAGGCTCTTGAAGCTGGGAAAGATAAGAGCCGAAAGGTATTGATCGCCGGATGGAATTGGAATGCCTTCCGCAGCCGATAATGTAGTGTAAGTCGGTTCGTATCGGAAGAGTATGTGAGCCGCTCTCCCTTGCTTTTGTACGTTTGGACGGCTGAAGTATCTGAGCCCAGACTTGATCTCCTCAAGAACCGCCCCGTCGATTGACGGAAGAATTTTCTTCAATCTGTTACCTGCAAAGAACAAGGGGTGATTAAAGGGAAAAAGCCGAGTGAATGGTAAGTCAACAAACAACAAGGCGTTGCGCGGCAACCTGGATCACCCTTTCGTCTGGGAATAGGATCTAGGCGGTCTTTACCTTCACCGAACTCCTAGAACTGGCAAGCATGGTTATCAAATGATGGTCAGTGTCCTTGGCCCTGAGAAAGTATCACCCTAGCCGACCGGAAGATTTGGCCAAAGCATAGTAGTGTCGAATCGCCGGAATGCCAAGGTTAATCCTAAGACGCCGGTTCAACTCAATCACCCCCATGATGATTCGAAAGAAATTGACGTTAGGTTGAGAAAGAATCAGACTCCAATAGCAAAGGACGGCCCTAAGCAATGGGTGTAGGGGAAAACGGACTCCGCCTTCCACTATGGATAAGAGAGGGAAGACGGTCGTATTCTGATCCTCCTTCTCCATATCAAGGGTACTGTCCGTTACAAGAGATAAGTGGACGTCGTCGGGAATGGAAAAATGTCTCCGAAATCCGGAAATACGACCCTTGGAAAGGAGGTCTTTCAAGTGTTTAGCCATGTTCGCAGGGATTCAAGGTTTCGCCGGAATCAAAACGACAAACATAAAATAGGATCGTAAAGAAGGGAGAAGAAGACTTACGAAGATTAAATGGAGACGAGGGTAGACAGAGAAGAGTTGCAGAGCAAGCGAGTTAGAGAAGGGATATCCGCTGGCGGTCTAAGAGTCTCGAATACTCGACGAACTGTGCATTCGAAAAGACTGAAATTTCAAATCACAATAAATGCGAAACGCACGATTGAGGCGGGAAAGCATAATGATGAACGAAAAGGTGTGCGCGTCCTGACATCTATATTGGGATACGCGAAGCCGCCTGACCTGTTTTAACTTTTCCAATTCAAGACCAAACACGCCGATTAACTACTGTCAATAGGGAGTTCGGGGGGGGGGGGCAATTGTGGGAGCCGAATAATTGATAAAGGCAGAAGGCACGCGCATGACAGGGCTAGCAATAATCGGCTATATCCAAATACAATATTTGGGCCGAATAAGTGTGTAGCATTGGAGCCGGATAATATAAAGGATAATGATAAAAAAGTAGGCCCTGGCCCCGAGGACCGAGGGAAACAGGTATAAATACAGGAGCAACATATTTAGTAGGTATGTAAGAATCACTCTACTTAACTTAAACAAGAAGCTATCTTGAGTGTCTGAACTAACTTGTCCGTCGGAGTGCTAATCCCGGCACCCCCGACCGGAGTGTGTATCTTTTCAGGTGACTAGCTGAGGACCACCAGCGTCTCCCAGGATCTGAAGAGTATTTCCAAACCACTTCTCCATAGAAGACATGCATAAACACACGCACCCTTATTACAACATTTGCCCTCTCGACGGAGGGTCCGAATGAAAGCTAAGTTATTCTAAGCTAAGCTACTTAACTAATCTAATTTAAGCTAATTAGACTAATTATTACACAACAAATTGAATAACTAGTAAACTACTTACTAACTATTACAACACCTTAATTAATTAACAAATTTACTAATTAAATTACAAATTGATGCAAACTAACAAGTAAGCATTAAACTAAGCTGCTCCAGCTCTGTTTGAAGAAGAAGAGGATGCGTGCTCGGTTGCTGCCCCGAAAAGCTCTCTGGTCGCTCTCTTGAGGCTCTGTTTGCAGGGTGTCTTCAAGAACTTGCTGTTGGATCTCACCAAAACAGTGCTGAGGAGTGCACCAGTGGCCTGCCGGCCATGAATGGTTGCTGCCGACCCTCCTGCCGGCCAAGGATACACATTGCCTGCCATAGATGAAAGGGTGCTGGCCAACAATGAAGAGCTGCCAGCCACTGGTGTGCTGTGACACCAAGCTGCAACACAGCACAAAACAGAGGAAATGGAGGGTCTCCCAAGGGTATGAACGTACTATGCCCCTCCATATCATCTCAAAACATCAAGGGGGAGCCATAATTGGATCCAAGACCATCAATCAAACATCGCAATGGATGATGGCTAAAGATCCAACTTGTACACATTGAATAAATGCAATGCAAACAAGACTCTAAATGTACTACCTCATCATGGATGATCAAAGGCAATAGAGACCAAGGAAGATTGGCTCTTTTCATCACTTGAGTATGAAGTGATCCAATCAACCTTATGTTCAACATAACGTCCGGTTGAACATGATGCAACGCAAACAACATGCTATGCAAACAACATGCTATTTTTCAAAGCTAAAGTGGCATGCACAAGACTCTACCATGTAAGCAATGCATGCAAGACACGTTAAGGGGCCAAGAGCACCAAGGCTAGTGAAGAGAATAAAACTATGAGCATGCATCACAATGATCAAACAACCAAACCAGCTCAAAATAGAGTTACATCATGCCCAAAACAATGGCAAAACATGCTGAAATGGAAGCCCAAAATACTAGAAGAACATGTTCATGCATTGGCTCGCAAGCTAGGCATTAAACACAACTCTCAAAAGCTCTCAAGGAATGAAAGAAGTAAGAACATGACACATGTATATGCTCTGAAATAACATGTTAAACGATGCCTAAACATGCAATCATCACAAACATAGCATACTACGGTGGCCAAAACTCAAGTCTAGCTAAGGTACTTGCACCATAGCCATATCAAGCAAGCCCCGAAGGACCAAAGATCACCCAAAAATATGCTGAGATGGTAGCTCAAAAGCTTAGGCACGCATGCATACAAGTTAGGAAATGATCAAGGTATAAAGCATAACTCTCCAAAAACATTGAAAGAGTGAAGCATGAGAGAGTATGACCACACTTCATACACTGAAATCATGGTAGAAATGAGGCCAACACATGCAAACAACTCAAGTAATGCATGCTAGAAACTTGACACTCAAAGCTAGTCAAAGCCACTTATACTACAACCATACAAGGCAAGTCTCACATGGTCAAGACTACTTGAAAAAGAGCTTAAGCATGTTAAAACGTGGGTAAAAGCATGCTAGAGGGTAGTCAAAATAGGCTAGAATGATGGGCCAAAGTGGCAAGCATGTAAGGCTAAAAGGGAAGATTACACTACAAGTGTAAAAAGCATGCATGAGGTGACCCAACCAGGTCAAAATAGTGTTATGCCATGCTAAAATAAGGCAAAAAATAAGCTGAGAACAAGCCAACACATGCTAGAAAAAAATGCTCAATCATTAGGCCAACAAGGCATGCAACCAAGAAGCAAGGAGGGGAGGTCACCTCCTCCCCACTTTGGACCTCAAAATAACAGTTCTACCACTGAAAATCCACTGGATTTCAGTGGTTAAAAGGCCAAACAAAAGTTGCCTCAAAGGCCTTAAAAGATGGCACCTAGCTCAAGCAAATAAGGCACGCAAGGGGGTGAAACACCCCCAACACCAAAGAGACCTCAAACAACCATTTTAAACACTTGAAAATGAAGCTTTTTGTAGTCAACAACCAAGCCTAAAACAGCATGCAAGGAGGGCTAACATGGTATACAAAAATATGCCTAAAAGAGGAACATGCTCACCCTTGAAGTACAACAACAAGACAAGTCTTTTTCTGAGCCAAAACCAGCCTTTTAAGTTCCAAACAAACCTCCAAAAGTCTCAGCTCCAAGGTAGTGGTGGTTGACTAGGTGTTCCTTTGCAAAAATGTGAAGAAAACACAATTTAAGGCATTATTGAGCACAATATATATATAGAGAGAGAGTGAGAATTCTAGAGAGAGGATGAGATTTTTGCTCTCAAAATTCAGAACCTCTGGAAAGGGGGAGGAGCCTCCCCTTATATAGAGCAATGCAATGCAAAGCTTGCTTGACAAGCTTGAAATGGCCTCCATCCCTCCATACACGTGTATGGATGATGGATCAGTGAAAAACAACTGGCTCAAAAGATCTGAAATAATATCTACTGAAATAAGGTGTCCTGCCGGCCATCAGTGGTGGCCGGCAGTGCCTCATTGATGGCCGGCAGGCCATCACAAACATCAATATGGAGGGACCAAGGCATGGTCCAAAAATGAGACAGAATGGAAATAGGGTTTGGAAGGATCAAACCCGGAGCAATCCGTCGTGAAAGTTGAGCGCTCAACGAGCAATCAAACTTGTAATCGGATGTGCCTACAAGCACATCCAAGTCTTGAGGACGGTTAAAAATGGGGTGTCTACAGTTGCCCCTCTTTGACAGAACTCGGAAGTCATGAAATGACGGGAGTGAATGTCAAAGCCCAGAGACGACCCATTTTTGACAAGGTCGAAGACTCAGACAAACATTCAATATAATCATAGAGAGATGCGCCCGCAGGCTGGGGCAAAATGCAAATGACATGCACGATGCAAGAGCATAACTTATGATTATGTAAAGAAAGCTGTAATGAAGCATTTATGCAAATAAATATAACAATTTTAAGCAAATCGACAAGTTGCAGAGGTCTCACACATTTCAATAGAAAGGATGTAAGAAAATTATGCAAGCTTAACTACGCATCACGCGAGGAAGGCCAAAAGTGACTACCAGGGAACACCCAAAGTCTCAAATGAAACACCTCTTTGCGTATCACACACGAGAGAGGGAAGGAAAACACCTCTCAGCGTATCACACGCGAGAGAGGGAAAGACAACACCTCTCAGCGTATCACACGCGAGAGAGGGAAGGAAAACACCTCTCAGCGTATCACACGCGAGAGAGGAAAAGGAAACACCTCTTAGTGTATCACACGCGAGAGAGGGAAGGAAAACACCTCTCAGCGTATCACACGCGAGAGAGGGAAAGAAAACACCTCTTAGCGTATCACACGCGAGAGAGGGAAAGGAAACACCTCTCAGCATATCACACGTGAGAGAGGGAAGGAAAACACCTCTGAGCGTATCACACGCGAGAGAGGGAAAGGAAACACCTCTGAGCGTATCACACGCGAGAGAGGGAAAGAAAACACCTCTCAGCGTATCACACGCAAGAGAGGGAAAGAAAACACCTCTCAGCGTATCACACGCGAGAGAGGGAAGGAAAACACCTCTCAGCATATCACACACGAGAGAGGGAAAGAAAACACCTCTCAGCGTATCACACGCGAGAGAGGGAAGGGAAACACCTAAGAGTGGTATAAACATCAAAAGACGTTCCAAAGTTTCTAACCAAAGCAAAGAGTATAAGCGTCGGGCACACAGTCCAAACGCTTCTAACAGGGTGTTAGTGTAAACACCGGGCACACTCAGGTGTTCTTAAGCAACGGGGTAAGGGAGAGGAATGGTGTTACCCAGAATTCCTCTGAATGAACCGTTCATACAATATCGTGGATGTATGAGAAAGAAACTTGAAAGGTACAATGCAATACAATGCATATCTCATACGAGATGAAGGATCGTAACACGATGCCAAGGCATACTCAATGCTTAACATGCAAGAAACGGAACCGAAGCATGTTCTATGAGAGATAGTCAATGATGCATATTCAATGCAAGATAATCAACGATGCATATTCAATGCAAGATGGTAATGCATGTTCAATGCAACTATTCAAAATACATACTCCATGCACCAATAAAAGCGATGTTCTTTCTATGCCACAACAAAAAGCACATAATAGAAACAATTCAAAGGCGACTCCCGATTTACCTCTTGGAGAGTTGCACCATACTTAAAAGGATACACCTTGTGTGGGTTGAAAGGCGATGATCTTCGCGCACTACGAATGTGATTCTGGGCTTCCGCAGATGCATTCTGAATCAAATTTTGAACATACCTTGCATTTCTTAAAACCGAAGGATACATATCAAGGTAAAAGAGGCAAGGGAATCTGGTGGAGGTCTGCCGGCCATTAGGGGATGCCGCCGGCCCCCTGCCGGCCATCAGTGACAACTGCCGGTCATCAATGAAGTGGTGCCGGCCATCGATGGCAGATTCGGGCTTTTGGTCTTTTCGGCCGTGGGTCTTCATATACACTCAAAATCAACCCATTTCCTTACAAACCCTTGCATAAAAAAAAAATTCCCTCTCTCTAGGTGTGCCTTCTTTCTAGATCCGCGCGTTCTACGCGTTTCCCAACACCCTAAACAACCTTGAATCGCTAAAACCCCTTTGTTCTCTTCGATTTGAATCGATTAGAATTTGATTCTGAGGCCTCTTTCGTCATTTCCCCTATTCAAGGATCATTTCCCCGAGTTTCTCTCAAGGTTAGTTCACTTTTCTTGGGTTTTTGATTTTCTTTGACTTTTCTCTCTCTTAGGGTTTGATTTGTTCAAAGTTTCGCCATTTTGCTCATCTTTTCTCATTTTTGCTCATTTTGCATCTATCTCAGATGGCTGACGATATCCTGCACGATGGGGGCTTCCCCCGCACTTCCTCCGATAGAGCTTGCCGCAGACTTTGCGGCTGAGCCGGTGGTCGAGCCTCAGCCTTTACTACAGAGTGTACGCCTTTTTGACCTCGCGAGGTGTCACCCGGAGACTCATATTGTACCAGTGGCGGGAGGCATCCACGCCTTCACTGATTTCGATAAGGACGTGCCAGACGACCTCTTGCTGAGAGAGCCCATGTCTCACTTGTCGGCCATTGCTGTAGAGGTACCAACTTTACTTTTCTGCAGTATTACTTTCAATTATTTTCATTTCTTGCACTGTTTTGATCTAATTGCATCACATGCCTTGATCTGACTGTATTTCATACATTGCTGCTCTGCATTCAACTGTACTTCACACATCACTGCTCTGCATGTACTGTATGCGACTATACCTCATGCATCACTGCTCTGAATTCAATTGTATTTTCAATACATCACTGATCTGCATTCAACTGTACTTTCAACTATACTTTTGTCACTTGATCTGATTACATCACATGCACTGCCACAGGACAAATCCCGCTCCTTCAGAGGTTATGGTGCGACGATAGTTCGGGATTGGTATGACGTGCTTCCTGTGAGGGTCCGCCAGATCATAGACGGGACCGGCTTCGGCCTATTCTGCTCCAACTTGACACGGGTCATAGCAAGTCGCCCTCTCCTAGGGGCTCTTGTCGAGAGGTGGTGGGACACCACCAACTCTTTCCACTTCTCCTCGACGGAAGAGATGACGATGACTCCTTTCGACTTTGCCATGATCACTGGCCTGGGCGTAGGAGGTGACCCGATTTCTCTCGATCCTGACATGGGAGAGTGGGTGGCCGCATGGGATACACTACTTGGAGCGCATCCGCTGACACTTCGAGCAGGTATGGTTAGATATACCTGGTTCGAGGAGCACTACAGAGGGGAGAATCTCGAGACTGATGAGGAGGTGGAGCAGTACGCCAGGGGCTTCCTCCTATTCCTTTTCGGTATCACCTTGTTTTCGAACAGGTGGAATACCGTGGGTTTATACTTCCTGAGCGCCCTGGTGGTGCTCTAGTGGGTCCATTTCTATGATTGTTGCGCAGCCAGCCTTACCACTTTGTATGGATACATGAGCTCGACCTCTCGGATGTGCGAGACCCTGATCGGCGGCTACTGGCGCGCTTGGGAGGTACACAGCTTAGTTTTCCCTTTTCATTATTTGCTTAGCATTTTCTGCTTTCACTTTGTTCAACACTTGTACTTTCTATATTTTCTGTATCTGCCCTTGCACTGTATGCTTTCTGCTTTGCATTTTCTGTACACCATACATACTGCACACTGCATACCATACGCTGCACACACAAAATCTAATCTCTGCTCTAGACCTGCACTCCTTATGCACTGTACTACATTCTGCTTTTTGCATGTTCTATACTCTGTTCATACACTGTATTGATCACATCTTCCTTACAGCTGTGGGTGTACGCATACTTCCCAACACTTGCTCCGGAGCCTGTGGAGGAGACACCAGCGACAGTCCCATTCTCTGATGTATACGACGGCCAGCTCCGTCGTAAGACCCGAGAGAGCTTTGTGTTATTCCAACAGTACTTCGACTCGGTCACGGTGCATGAGGTAAGTTCGTAACGAAATTATATTCAATTAACCTGAATGATGCACCCATATTAATTATTTGACGACTGATCATCTTGTTCGTTCTCTTTTCCTCAGATCACATGGCAGCCGTGGGATGCGATACCGTCAGGACTCCGAGATCAGTACAACGCTGCCCGGATTGTCTCCCGCTACTACATCCTCTTCGAGGGCCCGATCTGTCGTGCTTGGTTTTTGAGTGAGCTCTTTGTACGCTAGACCTTGAGATCACCTGCCCAGTTTATATCGATGGCACCTCCTGCGTCTATGAGAGAGACACACAGGCTGTCCGCCGACCAGGTGATTCAGTTCATGGTAGGACTGGATGCGGACTATTTTCACATGGAGGGTGACTATGCGACCTTCATTCAGACGCATCTGATGCCGTCTTTGACCAGCGTTCGTGGAGGTGAGGGGGCGAGAGCTCCAGCTGCGAGAGGGAGAGGCGGAGCGACAAGATCCCGTAGGAGGAGAGATCCTGAGGAGAGGTAGGATACTGGATGGCCAGAGCTACCTACTTCATTGACTTATCAGAGACGTTCTGGGGAGACTTATTAGATCCCCATTGCGCCTGCATCAGTTGGGCGTGCACTCGCCAGGATTCGAGGCCCGACTCCGGTATGTACTAAACTCCACATTTTGCATATTTACTTCATTTCAATTGTACTTCATCAGATACTGATCTTTTCGACGCACTCGCAGGCACCTATAGAGTACACAGGGCAGGCCATTGATCTAGTGGCCTCATTGACAGAGACGATAGAGACGAGTCTGGATCTGCTCAGCCTCTACAGGATCCCAGTGAGTTCTTTCAAACTGCACTTCATGTCACAAAGTCTTTTCTTGACACACTAGCATTTGCACAGTTCCACACTACACTGATCTGATACATTGCTCCCATACACTGCTCATGGTATACATACACTGCAAATCATTCACTATTCACAGCACATTATTCTTTGCGTCTGATACATTTCATTACTAATGCATTTTGGCGAACTGCCTTTTTCAGACTCCCTTCCTGATGCCAGGCCCATTAGATGCCCCAGCAGGAGTAGAGGCGGGTCCTTCAGCACCTCCTCCATCAGTAGAGAAGAGAGGGAGACAGGCTCAGACACACGGCCAAGGTAGAAACAGAGGCACCCACAGCGAGAGTGGCCCTTCAGAGCCCGTGCCAAGTGATGATGATGACAAGATGAGTGAGGAGGCTGAGGCGGCGACAGTCCGAGTCATCCGAAGAGAGAGACGACAACGGATCCAGGTCAGAAAGTGGTGCCGACGGCGATGGTGCAGGGTCTGCTTAGCCGAGGAAGAGGGTGAAGAGGGCTTCTTGATCTTGAGCTAGATAGTACCGATTCAAATGTTTTTGCTTTATTCTCTTTTCACTAGTAGTTTTAGCACATTGTACAGCCTCATGCAGTTTTATTTTCTTTAAAACTTTTGCTCTTTTGTAAAAAGAATCCATGATGGAATGAAAACAGCTTTTTGATCAAAAGGTGTTGTATTTTGTATTTTGAACATCGCATAACATCGCACAGCATGAAAATGAGATCGATCTTTGTTTGAAAATTGTGCATGCATTGTCTGAATCAGGCAGTGAAACCGACTAACAACTAAAATAAACAAAACAACTCAATAAGCAACAACAAGACCTTAACAAGTTTACAACTCGATAAGCAAATTACAACAACTCGATCAGCAACAAAAATACAACTCAGAAACACCAAACGATTACAACTTAAACAAACAAACTTAAGCCGAAAAAGGATCAAAACAAGACCTTAAAAGGTGCAAATAATAGGATTCCACTGCAGCAAACAACTGGATCTTCACCGAGGAGGTTAGGGAGTCTGAAGGAGAGGCTGCCGGCCACGGGGTATGGCCTGCCGGCTATGGGGGGTGGCCTGCCAGCCATCAATTCACCCCTGCCAACCATTGATGAGGCATTGCCGGCCATCAATGAGGCACTGCCGGCCATCGATGACAGAATCTCCGAAATGTCGACATCTGTCCTCCACTCACTGCCTTATCTTCTATAAAGGTTCCAGCTTCGTGGTGCCTTCATTTTAACTCCATTTTTGCCTCAAATGGAAGCATTTCTTGCCCAAAACCTCACAAATTGGATTGCAAGCTTGGATGGCTCGGAAAGGTTGAATTTCCGGGGTATCGGAATAAACGCACTATTCATGCTGAGCCACACCCCGCTGCGTTTTCCGTTCCTCCACGCCACAGCTAGGCATTGGAATCCGGTAACCCATGTTTTTAGCTTTGGCGGACAAGAGATGTGTCCCACTTTTGAAGATTTCCAAGCTTTGATGGAGTCTCGACGCGAGGGAGAGATCTTGCCCCAATTCCATTTTAGCCATATCCAAGCTTTGGGACGGATGTGTGGACTTACTTTGCATGATGCTCAGTCTTTGATTCGCGACGGAGAACTGGACATCCCTAGCTTGATTCATCGGTTTTCTGATGCCGATGACCGCGGTGACCATCACTGGCATGGTTTTCGGCGACACGCCCTCTGTCTGTGCATGTTGTCTCATTTCTTGCTTGCCCCAGGCTCCGGAGGGTCTAGCGTCCGTTTGATTGAAGTTGCCTAAGGTTTAAAAGAGGGAAAAAGTTGTATTGTCATGACGCTAGCTGAGACACTGATGGGTTTGGATGTCTTCCATCGCTGGGAGACGACTAGATTCGCGGGGAGTCCACTACAGCTACAGGTAATGTTTCCCACCCTTCTCACATGTGTATTCCTCACATCACTCGGCCCTCAGGCTCGATTTTTCTCTCAAAATCCTTTTCTCACTTTTCTCTCCACGTACACCTCTCTATTCTTTAATCTCTCATTTTTCATCCCCCCCAGAATATGGTTGACAGATAAGTTGAACGTTGTGGACTCATGCCCAGCATATTCAGCTCGCGGTTATTTCTTCTGGCGACGCCTAGTTGATGCCCCAGATGAGGGATGGTGGTGCGAATGGATGTGCAGCTTGTCCGCTGTCAACATTGCTTGGCCTGCCCTGGCTTAATTTGCCTGCGATGAGTTTGCATGTCCGGCAACCGGACATTCAGCTGATTGGCCTGACACACTGTGTCTTTTACTTCTCATTCGATTTCGGCACCAATTTGGCATGATCAGACTTGCCCGGAAGAAGGGATAGATACCCTGCGTTTCCAGTCCGAGGCGCACAGCTAGCTCGGTATGCCATAGCATGGAGGACGAGAGAGCTTCTGGCCCCGCTCCACTTTCAGTTGCACCTCTCTGATGAGTGCATAGCTTGGCTCGATGAAGAGGCGCAGGTTGGGCCTACTTTGGCATCAGAGGCTTCCACAAGCTCTGGGAGGGGGCGCAGAACACCTGACTTATCCATGCCCCGAGTTTATTGCTTTATCAGTACTTTCAAGTGAATGTAATGTAATTGAAGGTTGTGGATACTGAGAATTTTTCGTTTGGTCCAAAAATGGTCTAAGTCGTAAAAAGATTAATTTGAACAAAATCAATTTTTATTAAAACTTTTCAAAACCATTTTTGATATGGATCAAAACTGGACACGCCTGAGATCTATCACTGAGATGTACAACGCCGAATCCCTAACAACTGGAAAGTTGCCCCTAGTTTGAACAGCATTGCACTGGAGATCACAACCGAGCTCTTGAATGCAGAATAGACAAAGATGACCAACATGATCACATGGACAAAGTTGATTTGGAAGTGTTTATGGCTGGACTTCGGAATGAAGTTGCCTACATATCCCAAAGATGGGAATCAAGCCTTACATAGTTCGGTTTAGGTTCACTCGTGTATTAACACTCTCCTTTTGTGCTCTAACTTTTGCCAAGGCCGCCCTTTCTAGGTTTTCAACCTTGCGAGTTCAGTTTTTATTATTTCAAATTTTCATGCTCTAACTTTTGCCTAGGTCACCCTTTCGGGTTTTTGGCCTAGTGAGCCACTCAGGGATAGTATTTCTTCAACTTGTCCATGTTGATCGGCTGGGAGAACTCAACGCCATCTAAATCCATCAGAACGACAGCTCCATCCGACCAGATAGACTTGATGATGTAAGTGCCAGTCCAATTGGGTCTGAACTTGCCCCTAGGGTCGTGGATGGGAGCTCGGTTGTCTTTGAGCACTAGATCCCCTTCTTTCATATTCCTGGACTTAACCTTCTTGTTGAAAGCCCTAGCAATTCTTTGTTGATAACCCTGGACGTGATATAGTGCTTTTAGCCTTCTCTCGTCAAATAGCATGAGTTCTTCGAATCTGCTCTGTTGCTAATTTGCCTCGGCTATCTGACACTCAGCCAATACCCGTAATGACGGAACCTTAACTTCGATAGGCAGAATAGCCTCCATCCTATAAACCAAGGCGTACGAAGTTGCCCCAATAGAAGTTCGAATTGAAGTCTGGTAGCCCCAAAGAGCAAATGGCAACTTATCTGGCCAGTCCCTGCAGGTTTCCACCATCTTCTGCAGAATGTGCTTGATGTTCTTGTTGGCGGCCTCAACAGCTCCGTTGGTTTGCGGCCGATATATAGATGACTTATGAAAAGCCACGTTGTACTTCTCCAACAAGTCGATCACCTCATTCTTGAAGTGGGAACCATTATTCGAAATAATCTCATTCGGGACCCCTTAGCGACAAATAATGTTGTTCCTGATGAACTTAGCAACGTGCGATGCCTTCAGCACTGTGTAAGATTGGGCCTCAACCCACTTCGTGAAGTAGTCTATCGTTACTAGAATGTACTCATGCTCGTTGGACCCCTTCGGAGTGACTGCCCCAATCACATCAATCCATCAGACTGAAAACAGCCATGGCAAAGTGATGTTGTACAACTTCGGTGGCGGAATGTTCACGCGGTTTGCATGGATTTGACATTTGTGGCATCGCCGGACAAAGCCAATACAATCCTCCTCCATGGTTGACCAGTAAGAACCCTGTCTAAGGATCTTCCGGGCTAGCATTACCCCGCTCATGTGCACTCCGCACTCTCCTCCGTGGATGGCCTCCATCAGGCGCTTGGATTCTTCAGCATCAATGCATAGCTTATGCATCCCGAGATGACCTCTTGTACAGTTTACCGCCGCAGACGATGAATTGAGCAGCCATTCTTTGAATTGCCCTCTTTTCTTTGGCGTTTGCCCCTGGTGGATACGCCTCATTTTCCAAGAAGTTCCAAATGTCATAATACCAGGGGTTTTGATCTTGTACTTCATCTATGACAGCAATTAGCTCATAGGCCGGCACGAATTTTTGGTCAATGATGATTGGACGCATCCGGACTCCAAAATGGATGTCTATCATAGAAGATAGAGTTGCTAATGAATCGGCGAACCTGTTGTTTTCTCTTAACAGACGAGCAAAGTTCAGTTTTTCAAACCGAGGAATCAGAACGTCCAAGGTCTGGTGATCGATTCTCATCTTTTCTTCTTTAACTTTCCAATCTCCTTTAGCTTGAGATACAACAAGGTTCGAGTCCCCGATGACATCCAACCGTTTTGCCCCTAGTTCTAGGGCGGCTTCTAGTCCAGCAATACATGCCTCATACTCTGCCTCATTGTTCGATACTTTGAATCGGAGTTTGAAAGCTAAGGGTATGCGGGAATTGTCAGGCGCTATCAGCAACACCTCTATCCCATACCCATACTGGTTTGACGCTCCGTCAAAGTACATTGTCCAAGTCTCTTCTTCGACATACAAAATGGCCTCGTCTGGGAACAGATTTCTACTGCTTCATCCCCTTCAACTCGGTGGTTAGCTAGGAACTCCGCTACTGCTCTCCCTTTCACTGACTTACGCGCCATGTACTTCAGATCAAATTCGGATAGCAAAAGCAACCAACGGGCTAGCCTACCCATAAGTGCTGGTTTCTCGAAGAGATATTTGATGTGATCAAATCTCGAAACCAGTATTACAGATTGAGCTAACAGGTAGTGCCTTAACTTCTTGGTAGCCCATACCAAGGCCAGACAAGCCTTCTCTAGCGGAGTGTAGCGGGTCTCGTAATCTAGCATTTTCTTGCTCAGGTAGTAGATAGCTTTCTCCACTTTGTCCTCAGACTCCTATGCAAGCATGCAACCCATTGTCATTTCGGTTACTGATAGGTACAGAATCAACGGTTTTCCCTGCTCAGGCGGTGACAACACAGGTGGGTTCTGCAGATATTGCTTGATCTGCTCGAAAGCAACCTGGCATCGGTCATCCCATTGGAACTTCTTTCCTTTCTTAAGGAGACCAAACAGTGGTTCACAAGTCAAGGTTAATTTTGCAATAAACTGTCTTATGAATTGCACTTTACCCAGAAAGCCTTGCACCTCCTTTTCAGTCCTTGGTGGTGGCATTTAAAAGATGACCTAGATTTGGAAGGATCGACCTCGATACCCCTTTGTGTGATCAAGAACCCCAGCATTTTCCCTGCTGTAACACCAAATGTACATTTCTGAGGATTCAGCCGCAACCGATACTCTCTGATCCGTTGGAAGAATTTCTGCAAGGCGGTGTAGTGGCCCTTTCTTTCCTTGGACTTGACAATCATGTCGTCCACGTACACCTCAACCTCTTTGTGGATCATATCGTGCAAAATCGTGGTCGCAGCCCGTTGATACGTAGGCCCAGCGTTCTTTAAGCCGAACGGCAACACCCTATAGCAATAGGTTCCCCACGGGGTGGTGAAAGCAGTCTTCTCCCTGTCTTCGGGTGCCATCAAAATCTGATTGTAGCCTGAAAACCCATCCATGAACGAGAGCAGCACATGCCCAGCAGTGAAGTCCACTAATTCATCGATATGCGGCAGAGAAAAGTCGTCCTGCGGACTGGCTTTGTTCAAATCCCTGAAGTCCACACATACCCGAATTCTGCCGTCCTTCTTCAGAACCAAAACTATATTGGCCAACCAAGTTGGATACTCAGATACTAACAGGAACCCTGCATCGATCTGCTTGGTGACCTCTTCTTTGATTTTCAGAGCTCAGTCCGGGCGGATCTTTCGGAGCTTCTGCTTAACAGGTCGGGCCTCTAGGTCAAGAGGGATCCGGTGCTGTACAATCTCAGGATCGATTCCAGGCATGTCTTCGTAGGACCACGCGAAAACATCTTTGAAATCTTTTAATAAAGCGACTAAGCGCTCGCACTCCTCCGAAGACAACGTGGACCCGATCTGGACCAGCGCGGGTCCTTCTCAGTACCAACATTAATTGTGGTGATTTCATCAACCAAAGGTTTTACAAACCTCTCCTACTCTTGATCAAGCAAATATTTCAAAACCGGAGGAATTTCTTCCTCGTCGTTTTCATCAAAATTTTGAAAGTCTTAATTAATGCACTAAATTAAAGACACAGAAAAGTAGTCGGAAGCCACAACCGTACCATTCTCATTAATAACATCCAGTCCGTCCGATCCTTCGATTACAACAGACTCAAAGGAAAATGAAAAAGACGACGTGGACAGGACAGTGGCATCCGGGTTATTACCTCTAGGAATACCGGACTCAGACTCAGAAGAGCTGGAATCTGATTCCGACTCCACAGACTTAGTGGAATCAGATTCCGGCTCACTACCTGACCCAGAACTACTCGATAAAAAGCCCTCCTCGTACTGCCAGATGAGAGAGGGTGCGATGGATGCATCGAGAATGCCTGAAGATGGGCCCACAGCCGCTTCATTCCCGATCATGGAAACTGAGAAGTTATCCCCCAAGCACTCCGGCACAATCTGAGGATCTGAGAGGAGACAAGCCAGTGCTACCCCCATCTCAATTTCTGTGCTCTTAGAATCCTCCTCCTTGCACTGCTCAGCCTCAGCTGGTGGGTCTGTCTGCTCTTCGGCAACTTCATCCCCGGACAACTGAAGATCAAAAAAGATTTCGAAGCCGGGCAAACGCCGCTTCTCTGAATTCAACCAGGGCTCCAGAAAGCCGCAAAATGGGAAGTCTTCCCCCTCCCGGACAAAGCATCCGTTCAGGGTCCCCTGGATAGGCCTGTGCACCAACTCGTAGTGCTTCCCGACTTGCTTTGCCTTGGCTCTTCCAGCCATCTCTCTTCCTTTCCTCGCCCAATCTTCTTTGGTAGACAAATAACCTAAGCCAAAGGTATATGGGTTATGTGGCACTTCGGCCAACGCTGCGATGCCCTTCCGGCCACTTCACCCTAATCCCATCCCGGGGATGTGTTAAAGCTTGTTCATAAGGTAGACAGACTGTGCACTGACGTATAGCCCCTCATCAACAGCTAGCATATCCTGTACAACCCGGGCCTCAGCTAGGGTGAATCTTGACAAAAATACATCTTTTGCGCCATGCTCAATCTCCAGAACTGGTGTAGAAACCTCTGGCGGTGGATGTATTGAAGAATTTCCAAAAACGATTGCTAACCCCTTCCCATGGGGGTACTTCAGCATTTGGTGTAAGGTAGAAGAGACGGCTTTCACTTGGTGCAGCCACGGCCGCCCAAGGAGTAGATTGAAGGTTGCGGGAACATCCAAGACATGAAACTCAATGTCTTGTTGCCTCGAACCAACTTGAGTCTTAATCCGTACGGTCCCCATCACCTCTCGGCTAGTATTATCATAGGCCCGAATCACTTGGGCCTTAGGTATGAAATCCGCGGGCTTCAACCCGATAACATACGCCGTTCTCAACGGACATACATTGATTGCAGACCCTGTGTCGACGAAAACCACCGGTATCTATTTCTCTCTACACTCCACAGAGATGTAGAGTGGTTTGTTATGATCTGAGCCCTCGGGCGGTAGTTCTTTGTCGGTGAAGGTCAAGGTCGGGGAAGCTCCTCCCGGGAAAACCAGCCCTACCAACTGCTCCGGAGTTGTATCGATTGAAAGCTTGGCCCTATCCATGGGTGTAAGGACGGCCTATCTGTGAACCCTTGAGGCCATAAGCAGTCCCCAGATGGAGATGTCTGCTTGGATTTTCTTAAGTTGCTTCAGTACAGCCTCCTCCTCCAGCAGCTTTTCTTTCTGCCTCTTTGCTTCTTTGTCTTTCCTGGACACCTTCGGCTGGTCCAAGTGTGGGGGTTTGAAATACCACCCACTCCTGGTCATATGGTCAACCTCCTCAACATACCAGGTGTAATCTGGTTGGTTCTGTCCCCAATCTTCGTCAATGTGGGCAAGACGTAAGTCGTTGTCTTCCCATCACATCCCGTCGACAACCGACAGACAGCTGTCCGGTTTTGTTGCAACTGTTTCTGTGCTCATAGCACATTTCGTCCCTGCAGGGGCGTTGGCCTTCCTAGCCCTCTCAAGATCCTCGATTTTTTCTTGCTCAAGCCGCTTCAATGCAGCCTCCTGTTCAGTATTTACTATACTTAAACTGCCCGAATCCCGAGCAAAATTCTTTGCACCGGTGCTCTCCGGTGATTCTTCTTGATTCTCGGCCATTCCGGCCACTGCTGATGTTCTTGTTCCTGACGGTCCCTGTTCTGGCTGAGATTCTTTAACAACATTTGGCTGGTCACTGAGCTACCCCATGTTCTCTGCTGATCAATCCAAGTCGAACCAGTTGATGTTCACATCCCCTGAGTGCTGCTCTTCAAAGAACTGCAGATTTGCAATGTCCTCTTCCAACTCTGCTAGGTCATTTAGCCCCTGACCAGGTCCATCCTCCCGGACCACGCTGATTTCTGCCCCAGCTGGCAACTCTACCCTTGGCTTGACCTGATTTGACGATACGATATAACCACTCGGGTTGTATGCTCCCTCGGTAAAGCTCCCAGATCCCTCAAGTTCTGAATCAACATTCCCATCTGCCTCCAAAGTCATCCTGGTTCTGTCTTGAACAACCACCACCACCGGTTCAAGTTGGGTTTGGGAGATGCTCAACATGCACAAGTCCGTGCTGTCTGGGATGAACACCTCAGGCTTAGATAGGTAAGAGGGCGTGATGTATATGCTTGGGTCATACAGAATGGCCGCGGCTTGGATCAGGTTGATGTGCTTGGGTGGTGGAGCTTGGTTATGTAGTGGGAGTGGGTTGGTGGTGACATTTGGTTTGTCGGGAGGTGCAATCACCTTGTTGTCAATGAGATCCTGAATCTCATGACGTAGTCTGAAGCACTGGTCAGTGTCGTGACCGTGCTGTTGGTGAAAGGCACAATATTTGGCTGGGTTATGGGTTGTGGGAGGTTATTTGGTAGTGGGTGCGATTCCAGAGGCTTCAGATGCCCCTTTCTAATTAGAACCCCGAGAGCTTTGGACAACGGGGCAAAAGTCCTCTGGCCCCGGGGTGGGTATTTGGCTGTTTGTGAGCTGGTACCGGACGCACCGGTGAAGGGTTTAGCTGTAGCTGTTTTTGGAGTAGTGGTGGTGACCATGCCTACATTAGAAGTTCTGGCAGCTGCAGCACTACTCGTGCCTGCATTCGAACTGCGTGTAAATGCCCTCTTGGGCTGTTCCCTGTCTTGGTTGATCAGACCCTGCTTCATAGCGTCCTCAATCTGTACCCCAATCTCGTGTAAATCCGCAAAGGTAGGAAGGGGTAAGACGATCTTTTTTTACATCAGCTTGGGTTGAAGGTTGTGCACAACCATCCTTATCTGATCCTTCTCCAATGGCTGAGTTGTCATCATGGAGGCCTTGGCCCTCCATCGAGTGACAAAGTCAAAAAAGCCTTCTTTCGACTCTTGCCTAGTCGCCTCAAGATCACGGGTCGTGACCTCAATCTGGGTGTTGTATGACTGTTGTGCGACGAAGGCCTCGGCCATGTCCTCCCAACTTCTTTTCATTGAGTCCTCCAGCTTGGCGTACTAGATGGCCGCAATACCCGACAGGGTTCGACCGAAGAGTGAAAGTTTCTAGAGTCTCGTCAAGCCCATCGGGCATAAAATATCCGAGAACAGCCTCAGATGAACCATATGGTTGCCCGAGCCGCCAAAACGGTCTATGTGGGGCATCTTGAATCTGTCCGGCAATGTTACCGCCGAGTCAGTGTAACCATCCTCTATATCTGGGATCGAATTGACTCCCTGGGCCCGTTTAAACAGATTTTCAAGCTTACTCATCTTTAGAGTGGTTGGGTCCATCTCAGATTCAAACGGTGTATCTGTTGAGAAGGCCGGTGTCTTTGAAGTCTGTGGTAGAACTGGTGGCAGGACTGGCCCTGTTGGAGCGTCCGTATCTTCCTGGACATTTGCAGTATCCCCGAGTGTTGGAACTCTAGGTGGGGGCAGGGGTGGATGTGAAGCAGATGCTCCAGCTTGTTGCGGTTGCTGCTGTTGCTGGAGCCTGGCAATCAGTTCTGCCTGTTGAGCCACAACCTCTGCCTGACGTGCGGCAACCTCTACCTGGCGGTCAGCATCCCGCTGCATGGCTTGCATGGTCTCTTGGAGCTGACGCATCATATCCTCCATACTTGCCATATAGTGCTGATCTAACCGAACAGGTGTATCTCTCTGTGTGGTAGAAACGGAAACCTCAGCCCGACTACTCACTGGTGGGGTGGACAATGATCGCTGAACCAACGACTACTGTATTGATACTCTCTGCCTAACTACCCTCCGTCTTGTAACCGGGGGTAATGAAAAGAACACTGCTTGTCCGTCAACTAGATCCTTGGATCGATGAAGCCTTTTACCTTTAACCCACAGTACTTTGGGGGAAACTGCCTCTTCGGAAGCAATGATGCTATACTACCTTGCAAAAAGATAAATAAAGCAAAATAAGGAAACAACAAGCAGAAAAACAGACAGCATTTCGGCTGAAATAAACACAACACACAGTTGATAATCACAAGCTGAAAGAACTGTTCTCAAACACTGATCGCTGCCCCCAAATCACTGCCTCAAATCTGATACCTCCAAATACTGATGTCCTCAGACTGATACTCTGACTTGCAAACTGATACATGCATTCCTGTAGAGACACACTCTAAAAGCACATAGCAAGCAAGTGAGAGCCAAAACACCCCTATGGAGGGGTAGGGTTTCCCAGAAACTTTAGACCTCTCGAACTCGCTCCGTGTGCCCCCCTTTCGGAGAGGGCGTGAATTGTAGTTCTTAGCTACTACAGTTCGAACTCCTGTCACGGTTCTGAATCTAATCTCACAAAGTGCAATGTACGACTGATAAATCACCAAAGAGTCCAAATCTGGCAATTGGTTTTGAAAAATCGATTTTAATCAAAAAGCGCTAAACATGGACTGCTTTGCCAGATTTTAGAGTCGCCACCTAAATATTTTGTTTTGGGAAACTTAGAAAACCCTGACTCGTGCCTAAGGCCACGTGTCCGTCATCACCAAAGTTGCCTCGGCTCGGGAACTTGGGTACGAGAGGGGAAGGTCATGAAATGAGCACCCCCACTCGCCCGATCAAAGGATCGGCCTGTACTAAACATGATATGTTATTTTTTAAAACACATGTGTTCTTATTCCGATTTATTAGCTAACTTATTATGTGATGCGCACAACATACAAGTATAGACTCAATTGCAAGAATTGAAACAAAACATCTCATGTTTATTTTTTCGAAAATGGTTTGAAAGTGCTACTCGCAAGTAGGCTAAAACGTGGATTTGCCACCCTCAAGTGGGCTTAAAACGCACATTTTGATGAATTGTTCTAATTCAAGCAATGAAGCCTTCATCCACAGGCATTCATGCAGTTAAACACTTAAGCAGTTAGCCTCATGGCAAGCATGTTATCATGGTAGTCACTTACACACATGCAAGGATGCTAAAGCAGAAACACTTACAGTGTACTCCAAACCAAAAAAGAAGCTAATTAGAAATCATGCATGATCCTAGCTATGTTAAAATGCCTAATGCAACACATGCAAAAATGCAACTAAAATAGGCTCGGCTTTGAAACACGTATTCAAGTAAGTATTGAAATATAATGCAGTTTAAATAATGCGCTGAGCCCGGTGCATGCAATACGAATGAATGATGCACGCATGCAAGTCATAAGGTATGCTAAATAAAATATGTCCTAAACTAACCATCGAAAGCAGTTAAGTAAAAGGGAGAAAGAAATGGGGGTTGGAAGACATGCACAAACACACGCACCCTTATTATAACATTTGCCCTCTCGACGGAGGGTCCGAATGAAAGATAAGTTATTCTAAGTTAAGCTACTTAACTAATCTAATTTAAGCTAATTAGACTAATTATTACACAACAAATCGAATAACTAGTAAACTACTTACTAACTATTACAACACTTTCATTAATTAACAAATTAACTAATTAAATTACAAATTGATGCTAACTAACAAGTAAGCATTAAACTAAGCTGCTCCAGCTCTGTTTGAAGAAGAAGAGGATGCGTGCTCGGTTGTCTCTCCGAAAAGCTCTTCGGTCACTCTCTTGAGGCTGTGTTTGCATGGTGTCTTCAAGAACTTGCTGTTGGATCTCACCAAAACAATGCTGAGGAGTGCACCAGTGGCCTACCAGCCATGAATGGTTGCTGCCGACCCTTCTGCTAGTCAAGGATGCACACTGCTGGCCACAGATGAAAGGGTGCTGGCCAACAATGAAGAGCTGCCGGCCACTGGTGTGCTGTGACACCAAGCTGCAACACAGCACAAAACAGAGGAAATGGAGGGTCTCCCTAGGGTATGTACGTACTATGCCCCTCCATATCATCTCAAAACATCAAGGGGGAGGCATAATTAGATCCAAAACCATCAATCAAACATCGCAATGCATGATGGCCAAAGATATAACTTGTACACATTGAATAAATGCAATGCAAACAAGACTCTAAATCTACTACCTCATCATAGATGATCAAAGGCAATAGAGACCAAGGAAGATTGACTCACTTTCATCACTTTGAGTATGAAGTGATCCAATCAACCTTATGTTCAACATAACGTCCGGTTGAACATGATGCAACGCAAACAACATGCTATGCAAACAACTTGCTATTTTTCAAAGCTAAAGTGGCATGCACAAGACTACCATGTAAGCAATGCATGCAAGACACGTTAAGGGGCCAAGAGCACCAAGGCTAGTGAAGAGAATAACACTATGAGCATGCATCACAATGTTCAAACAACCAAACTAGCTCAAAACAGAGTTACATCATGCCCAAAACAATGGCAAAACATGCTGAAATGGAAGCCCAAAATACTAGAAGAACATGCTCATGCATTGGCTCGCAAGCTAGGCATTAAACACAACTCTCAAAAGCTCTCAAGGAATGAAAGATGTAAGAACATGACACATGTATACGCTCTGAAATAACATGTTAAACGATGCCCAAACATGCAATCATCAGTAACATAGCATACTACGGTGCCCAAAACTCAAGTCTAGCTAAGGTACTTGCACCATAGCCATATCAAGCAAGTCCCGAAGGACCAAGATCACTCAAAATAGTCCTAAGGCAGGCCAAAACAATGCTAGAAACATGATGAATTGTTGCCAAAATAGGCTAGAATGAGAGGCATGAATCATGATGCATGCAAGGCCAATGAGTAGGATTACACTACACATACCAAAACCAAGTAAGAGGTGACTCCACCAACAAAAATCAGAGTTGTAACATGGCAAAATAAGACCAAAAATATGCTGAGATGGTAGCCCAAAAGCTTAGGCACGCATGCATACAAGTTAGGCCATGATCAAGGCATAAAGCATAACTCTCGAAAAACATTGAAAGAGTGAAGCATGAGAGAGTATGACCACACTTCATACGCTGAAATCATGGTAGAAATGAGGCCAAAGCATGCAAGCAACTCAAGTAACGCATGCTAGAAACTTGACACTCAAAGTTAGTCAAAGCCACTTATACTACAACCATACAAGGCAAGTCTCACATGGTCAAGACTACTTGAAACAGAGCTTAAGCATGTTAAAACATGGGTAAAATCATGCTGGAGGGTAGTCAAAATAGGCTAGAATGATGGGCCAAAGTGGCAAGCATGTAAGGCTAAAAGGGAAGATTACACTACAAGTGTAAAAAACATGCATGAGGTGACCCAACCAGGTCAAAATAGTGTTATGCCATGCTAAAAAAAGGCCAAAAATAAGCTGAGAACAAGCCAACACATGCTAGAAAAAAATGCTCAATCATTAGGCCAACAAGGCATGCAACCAAGAAGCAAGGAGGGGAGGTCACCTCCTCCCCACTTTGGACCTCAAAACAACATTTCTACCACTGAAAATCCACTGGATTTTAGTGGTTAAAAGGCCAAACAAAAGTTGCCTCAGAGGCCTTAAAAGATGGCACCTAGCTCAAGCAAATAAGGCACGCAAGGAGGTGAAACACCCCCAACACCAAAGAGACCTTAAACAACCATTTTAAACACTTGAAAATAAAGCTTTTTGTAGTTAACAACCAAGCCTAAAACAGCATGCAAGGAGGGCTAACATGGTATACAAAAATATGCCTAAAAAAGAAACATGCTCATCCTTGAAGTACAACAGCAAGACAGGTCTTTTTCTGAGCCAAGACCAGCCTTTTGAGTTCCAAACAAACCTCCAAAAGTCTTAGCTCCAAGGTAGTAGTGGTTGACTAGGTGTTTCTTTGCAAAAATGTGAAGAAAACACACTTTAAGGCACTATTGAGCACAATATAGAGAGAGAGTGTGAGAATTCTAGAGAGAGGATGAGATTTTTGCTCTCAAAATTCAGAACCTCTGGAAATGGGGAGGAGCCTCCCTTTATATAGAGCAATGCAATGCAAAGCTTGCTTGACAAGCTTGAAATGGCCTCCATGCCTCCATACATGTATGGAGGATGGATCAGTGAAAAACAGCTAGCTCAAAAGATCTGAAATAATATCTGCTAAAACAAGGTGTCCTGTCGGCCATCAGTGGTGGCCGATAATGCCTCATTGATGGCCGGCAGGGCCAAATCCATGGTCGGCAGCCCCTTTCCCATGGCCGGCAGGCCATCACAAACATCAATATGGAGGGACCAAGGCATGGTCCAAAAATGAGACATAATGGAAATAGGGTTTGGAAGGATCAAACCTAGAGCAATCCGTCGCGAAAGTTGAGCGCTCAGCGAGCAATCAAACTTGTAATCGGATGTACTTGCAAGCACATCTAAGTCTTGAGAACAGTCAAAAATGGAGTGTCTACAGGTTGTGGTTTTGTTGAGTCTTGTTTTGCACTCATTAAGCTTGTACAAGCTTGGTTCTTTGGCCATCGTGCATGAAAATTGCTTGGTTGATGGTTTTAGAGCCAAGAGCTACACTCCTTTGAGCTTGTGTGATGATAAAGAGGGTAGCAGTACATATACTCCTTGAGAATACACTGTTTTGCCTCTGTTTGCTTTTTGTTGTAGCAAAAAAGAGAAGTTTAGGAAAGGGGTGGCTGACCGGCCACCAGCAGTAGCCGACCGGCCACAAATGGTAGCCGATAGTCACCATTGGTAGCCGACCGGCCAGAATTGAAATTTTGCACAAGTGTGTTCCTGAGTTGGAGTAGAGGTGTTCTGGAAGTTGGCAGCACTGTTGGTGTTCAAACGAGTGCAAACAGAGGCATCCGATGGCAAGGCGGTGGATTTTCGGGAGGAAACGAACCGAGCATGCATGCGTCCCTCGTCCTCGAGGCCATTTACTTGTTTTGTTTAAATTAGTTAGAGTAGCTAATTATTCAATTCAAGTGTTGTACTTAATTAGTTAGTGTAACTAGTTATTCAATTATGATTTGTTGTAATTAGTTTCAATTGTGTTGTAATAGCTTAGCTTAATTAACGTAGCTAGTTAGCTTATTCATTCGGACCCTCCTCTGTGAGGGCGTAATGTTGTACTAAGTGTGCGTGCATGTGTGCATGTCTTCCAACCTCACGTCTTCCCTCATTTATTTACCCGCTTTCAATGGTTAGATTAGGGACATTTTTTATTAGCATACCTTCTGCTTGCATGTTTGCATCCATTCATTCGTATTGCATGCACCGAGGCTTGGCGCATCATTCAAACTGCATTGTCATTTCAATACTTCTTTGAATACGTGTTTCAAAGCATGCTATCAAAGTGTTGCAAATACCATGATTTAGTAGCCGAGCCTATTAATTGCATTATTGCATGTGTTGCATTAGCCATCTTGTATAGTTAGGATCATGCATTCTTTCTAACTAGTTTTTGTTTTGGCTTGGAGTACTCGATGAGTTTTTATGCTTTAGCATACTTGCATGAGTGTGGTTGCCATATTGCCATGTTTCGCATGCTTGCTATGAAGCTATGTGCTTAAATGCTAAACTGTATGAATGCCTGTGAATGAAGGCTTGATTGTTTGAATTGGAACGATTCAACAAATGTAAGTTTTAAGCCCACTTTGCGAAGTGGCAAATCATGTTTTAAGCCCACTTGAGGTGGCAAATCCGCATTTCTAAGCCCATTTGAGGGTGGAAAATTCAAATCATTTTCGAAAAACAAACACGAGTTAAGTTGTTCTAATTCTTACAATTTTAGTCTATACTTGCTTGTGTGCGTCACATAGGAAATTTAGCTAATAACCGAAATAAGAACACATAATGTTTATAAACACAACATATCATGATTAGTAGAGGCTGATCTTTTGATCGGGCGAGCGGGGGTGCTCATTTCATGACCTTCTCCCCTCGTACCCAAGTTCCCGAGTTGAGGCAACTTTGGTGATGATGGACACGTGGCCTTTGGCACAAGTTAGAGTTTCCTAAATTTCCCAAAAAATAAAATATTTAGGTGGCGACTCCGTAATCTGGCAAAGCAGTCCAGTTTTGGCATTATTTGATTCAAAATTGATTTTCCAAAATGATTTGCAGGATTGGACTCTTTGGTGATTATCAGTTTCACATTGCACTTGTGAGACTAGATTCAGAACCACAGGTAGAGTCCCAACTGTGAGGCCTTCTTTTCAAACCCTTTTCCGAAAGGTGCGGGAGAGAGAAAAAGGCAAGCCCACAGGTACGAGCCAGCCAAGATTCAAGTGTTACCATTGTGGCCAGGAGGATCACATAAAGAAATATTGTTATGCCTTGAAGGGAGAACAAAAACATGGAGTTCTTCAGTACGTACCAAACTGGAGATTTTCGTACAGTGAAGATGGGTAACTCTAATTTTTCGAAGATTGTAGGAATTAGTGATGTTCGTATCCAAACCAAAGTTGGGTGCACGATGGTGTTGAAAGATGTCAGGCATGTTCTCGATTTATGCTTGAATCTTATTTCAGAGATATCCTTAGATCGACAAGGCTATGAGAACTACTTCGACAAAGGCATGTGGAAATTGAAGAACGGATCTTTAGTGGTAGCCAAACGACAAGCAACTGGTATGTTGTACAACACTTATACGAATGTGATTTCAAATAGCCTCAACGCAACAGAAGATGAGGCATCACCAAATTTGTGGCACAAAAGGCTGGGTCATATGAGTAAGAAAGGGTTGCAAATTTTGGCAAAGAAGTCTCTTATTCCCTTTGCTAAAGATGCAAAATTGAATCCTTGTGACAACTACTTGTTTAGAAAGTATCATAGAGTCGCTTTCCACTCATCATCTAGAAGACAATCAGAGTTGTTGAGCAGAGTATACTCTGATGTATGCGGTCCCATAGAAGTGGAATCTTTGGGTGGCAGAAAATACTTCCTGACATTTATTGATGATGCATCATAGAAGGTATGGGTTTATGTCCTAAAGACCAAAGCTGAGGTGTTCCAGCATTTTCGGACATTCCATGTTATGGTGGAAAGGAAGACCGAAAAGAAGCTGAAGTGTCTCCGAACAGACAATGGAGGCGAGTACACGTCAAAGGAGTTTGTAGCCTACTGTGCTACTCGTGGTATCCAGCATAAGAAGACTGTTCCTGGAATACACAATGGTGTAGTTGAGAGAATGAACCGGACCATTGTGGAGAAGGTCAGATGTATGCTCAAAATGGCAAAGCTACCAAAGTCATTTTGGGAGAAGCTGTTTGTGTTGCTTGCTATTTGATCAACAGAACGCCATCAGTTTCATTGAATTTTGAGATTCCAAAAAAGGTATGGTTTAGAAGGGAGATTTCTTACTCTCACTTGAGAGTGTTCTGGTGCAAAGCATTTGCACATGTATCCAAGGAGCACAGACAGAAGCTGGATGATAAAGCTACTCCATGCATTTTTATTGGCTACAGATTGTGGGATCCGAAAAACAAGAAGGTCATTCGAAGCAGAGATATGGTGTTTCAAGAAGGCCATACTTTAGAAGACTTTAGGCAACCAACCAAACCCAAAGTTGATGTTTCAGAAATTGTTCCAAATCCTGCACCATCACAGCATGCCACTGATGAAGAAGAACTACCACAACATGCAACCAATGATATAGAGTTGCAGGATGGATTTCCAGAAGAAGAAGATCCAGAAGAAGAAGGTGTTGAGCAGGGGGAGCCATGACCCCCTCTGCCAAAGACTGTTGATCCACAATTGCGAAGATCAACAAGAGAGTCGAAGTCATCGTCAAAATACCCTACTTTTGAGTATAGTTTGCTTACTGATGAGGGGGAGCTAGAAAGTTTTCAAGAAGCTCAGAATCATAAGGAAAAGAGTAGCTGGCAACAAGCTATACAAGAAGAGATCCAGTCCTTGCAGAAAAATCAGACTTATGATTTGGAAAAAATTTCCCAGGGTCGAAAAGCACTAAAGAACAAGTGGGTATTCAAGTTGAAAAAAGATGGTAATGGAAAGCTAATCAAGTATAAGGCTCAATTGGTTGTCAAAGGTTTTGGGCAAAAGAAAGGTATTGATTTTGATGAAATCTTCTTGCCAGTTGTGAAAATGACATCCATTTGAGTAGTTTTGGGACTAGCGGCCATTTTGAATTTGGAACCTGAACAAATAGATTCGAAGACGACATTTCTCCATGGTAATTTGGAGGAAGAAATTTACATGGAGCAACCAGAAGGTTTTGAAGTAAAAGGAAAAGAAAACTTAGTTTGCAGATTGAAGAAGAGTCTCTACGGCCTCAAACAAGCGTCGAGACAGTGGTACAAGAAGTTTGACTTATTCATGGTGGGTCATTAGTACAAGAGAACTGCTGTAGACCAGTGTGTATATCTCAGGAAATTTCATCATACTCCTGTTCTATGTTGATGACATGCTGATTGTTGGACAAGATGCCACATCAATCAGATCACTGAAGAAAGAGTTATCACAGTCCTTTGACATGAAGGACCTAGGCCTTGCACAATAAATTTTGGGTATGAAAATTACACGTGACAGGAAAGCCAAGAATTTGTGGTTGTTACAGGAGAAGTATGTTGAACGGTTTCTTGAAAAGTTCAACATGAAAGATGCCAAGCCAGTCAATACTCTGTTGGCTAATCATTTCAAGCTGAGCAAGAGTTCTTATCCTTCTACAAAAGAAAGAGAAGAGACGGAGGCAATTCCCTACTCATTTGGCGTAGGGAGTTTGATGTATGCAATGGTGTCCACCCGACCAGATATTGCTCATGCTGTTGGAGTTGTGAGAAGATTTCTTTCCAATCGATGAAAAGAGCATTGAGAAGCAGTCAAGTGGATTCTGCGGTACCTTAAGGGTACATCTAAAATTTGTTTGTGCTTTGGAGGAGCTAAACTAGTCTTGGAATGCTATACTAATTCAGATATGACAGGCGATCTTGATGGTAGAAAATCTACTTCAGGATTTCTGTTCACTTTCACAAGAGGAGTTGTGTCTTGGCAGTCCAAGTTACAGAAGTGTGTTGCTTTATCCACAACTAAGACAGAGTATATTGTTGCAGCAGAAGCTGAGAAAGAGATGTTGTAGTTAAAGCAGTTTCTCCAAGAAGTGGGACTAAAGCAAGAAAAGTTCACGGTATATTGTGATAGCCAAAGTGCCATAGACCTGAGCAAGAATTCTATGTACCATTCTCACACAAAGCACATTGATGTGCGGTATCATTGGATACACGAAGTGATGGAAAAGCAGTTATTGGAATTGGTCAAGATCCACACATATAAGAATCCAGCCGACATGCTTACAAAGGTGGTCTCGAGAGACAAACTCAAAGTATGCAGGGACATTGTTGGGATGGACTTCTAGTAAGGCTCCTACTCCTCATGGGTGTGGAGGGGGAAAATTGGTGAGTATCCACACCATGCGTCAAGAATGGGGGCTACAGATTTGCTGAAGTTTTTCAAACCTAGGGTGGCTGTGTTATTAACTTTGGCAGTTGGTTGTTGGCAAGCAGAGGTTGATTATTTTTCTTTTGGCTCTCCCGTTTGTGTATAAATAGGGAGAGAAGTGAGCTAAGTTGATATAGAAATCAGAGGGTGAAGAAAAAAGAGAGAGTTGTGAGAAGTGTATAAGAGCTCTGAGTTGAGTAGAGAGAGAGTGAGATACTCCTCCTTTTTTGTTTTGTATTTTTACAATGTTATAGTGCATTCTCTCTCTCTCTCTCTCTCTCTCTCTCTCGTGGATGTAGGCATTGGGCCGAACCACATAAATATTTGTGTCTCATTTGTGTGTGTGATTGATTGTTGATCATTTTCTAAGGGTCTTTAATCACAACATTCAGAAGTGTCACTCAGATATTGGCAAATCTTGAAATCTACAATGGGCACCGATAACTTGTTTCCATGTACAAAATTACAAATATGAAGTTGTGTAAAATCATATTCAATCTAGTAAATTTGAGTGTCCACGACAATTGGCTTGCTTATAGATTGCCCAAAGTGTACATCAAGAGCAATTTTTTTGCCAATATTGGTTTGCAATATCAAACATAAAAAGAACTTTGGATGCTCTAGCACCAACCAAAATCTTTCCATCAAGAGCAACTGTTGCAAATAAATCATTATAGCCAAGAGAAGATAGAGCATCACGTTGCAAAGGACTCCACTTGCCCTTTCCCTTTCTTTTTCTATTGTCGACCACCAAGACTTGATTTTTATAAAAGATTAAACTTTTACACAAACCACAACTTTACAAAATTAAAAAAAAAAATTATATATGAACAAAAACTGTACAAAGAAAATAGGATGCGTAATACATACCTGAGTAGATTGGGCTGTCGGAGTCGAAATCATTCAAGGAAGAAACGATTAAAAGAAAGAGAAGGTGTTACGGCTGTCGGAGCTTCTGAGTGACGAGAATCTGTGGCCACTGGTGGGATATTGCAGCGGTAAGGGCTTTGGGGAAGCAAATCGCTATGGTTGAGGTAGGGAAAATAAATCACAGTGGTGGATATTAAAGGAAGAAAATCAACAAAGAGAGAGATGCAGTAAGAGGGTTTTACGTTTGGTTTGGATTTAATACATATCATTCCTGACGTTTAGGAAATTAAAATAATCCCCTGTCATTATAATTATTTAGGCAGAATTAAGACACTAAACTTATATACTCTCTCTTTTCTTAATTTGCTTTACTTTTTTTTTTTTTCCTTTCCTTTAATTTTTTTTTTAATATAATTTTCTCTGTTTTTCTATTAAGAGTTGTCTCCTTTCATATAAGTAGGGGTTTGTAAAATGAGACTATTAACCATAGGGATGGGAATGCAATTTCCAGAACGTCAAGAGGTGAAATGTAATTAGATCAAATCTCAGGGGTGTTAGTGTAATTTAAATGTTTGGGTTGTGGTTCGGGTATGGGTGGACTTGGGTTCTGGGTTTCAGTGGATTTGGAATTTGGGTCTTAAGTTTTAGAGTAATGTTAGGAATCCCAAATATTTTGATAAGACTATGAAGCAATTGTAACATTATCAACAATTGAAACCTTTGTCTCAACAGTTGAAGCCTCAGCTTAGTGTATCAAGTATAGCTGTAAATAGATATAAATATCAGAGTTGTAATAGTGGTGGTTAGGATGTATATGTCAGTTAGAGTTTGTTATAACAAACTCCTAACCATCTCTTGTATCAAGTATAAATAGCTGGATGACTGATTAAAACGATCTATCAAAAATAAAAGATCTTTTCTCATTTCTTGTTTTGGTATCAAAGCCATAGTAGCTCTCATGAGCAAGGTTCATCAATGGCTGTTTCACCATCTTCTTCAACCTCTCTACCACCAAATCTTAGTTTACTCATCTCGAATTTCAATTCTCTAGTAACAGTGAAGCTTGATTCCTCGAATTTTCTTATCTGGAAAAATTAGCTTCAGAATGCGCTTAGAGCCACATATTTGCTTGATTTTGTAACTGGAATGATTCCATGCCCAGTTCCTCAGATCCTTGATGCATCTGGAACAGTAATGGCTAATCTAGAATTTACGAAGTGGAAGATCATAGATGCACATCTGTTAAGTTGTATTACTGCAACCTTTCCTCCTCTGTGTTTCAACTGTTCTCCATTACCAACATTGTGCTCAAGTATGGAGTGCTCTAGAGAAGAGATTTATCTCACTCTCTTGATCTCATATTCATCAATTACAGAATAAACTCCAATCAGTCTCAAATAAATGACTCTCAATGGAGGAGTATTTGGATCAGATTAGAGATATTGCAAATCAACTCAATCTTGCCTCCACCACAGTTGAAGATGAAGATCTGGTTCTGTTAACACTCAATGGATTATCAGATGAGTATGAGGCACTGAAAACTACCATATGAGCTAGAGTAGAGGCTATTAATATGGAGGACTTGTGTTCATTGCTATGTTCTGAAGCAATATATGTGGAAAATAAAACTAAACATGCTTTTATCAATGATTTGCCAGTGGCTTGTGCTGCGACTAAAGGATCTGAGTCTAGTTCTGCTTCATATCCTTAGTATACTAGAGGATATTCATCTGGAAATCAAGGTAGATATCAATTTTGTGGTACTAGAGGAGGAAGATACAGAGGTAATGGAAGGTATACCAATCGTAATTTTAGAGGTAGATATGGAGGAAATTCAGGGAGATATGAAAGAAATTCTTCACATTCTGGTTGTCAAATTTGTGGAGGTCATAATCATAGTGCTCTTGATTGTTGGTTTCGAATGGATCCAACCTATCAGTCTTCTCAGGCTTCATTTTCATCTAATTCTTAGTCCTTTCCTAATTCTGTACCCCACCATCTAGAGCTTACTCTGTCATTGCAAATCAATCTTCTTCTAATCAGTCCTTTTCTCCATTTGGATCACCTACTCCTTGGTACATAAACTCAGCAACTACTATTCATATCACAAATGATTTGGCTAATCTCCAACTCTATCAAACTTACCAAGGCTCAGATCAAGTCACTGTTGGTAATGGTCAAGCTGTTCCCATTCAACACATTGTTAAAGGATTGCTACCTACTCCTTAGTATTCTTTTTGTGTCAATAATCTTCTTTATGTACCTCATATTTCCTCTAATCTGTTATTTGTTCATCAACTAATTAAGGATAATAATTGTTCTGTTACTTTTGATTCTAACTCATTTGTGGTTCAGGACAAGCATACGAACAAGGTTCTGCATAAAGGACCTAATATTCAAGCACTCTATCACTTTTCTTCTTCATTTTCTTCCATGATTCCTCAGGCTCATGTTACTTAGGCACAATCACAAGTCTCTATGTCTACTTGGCATCAAAGACTTGGTCACCATTCTGCTTTAAAATTTCATCATATTATTCAACACTTGTCTACTACATTTCACCATAAAGATTATATTTCATTAGCTTGTACTTCTTGTAGTTGCTAAGATACATAGGCTACCTTTCAAATTGTCTACTTCTACTGTTATAAACCCTTTTCTCTTGTGTATAGTGATGTTTGGGGACCATTTCATGCTTCTCTGTCTGGATATAAATACTATCTCTTGTTTGTTGATGATTTCACAAGGTTTACTTGGATCTATCCTCTTGACATTAGGAGTGAAGTCTTTTCCACTTTTCTTATGTTCAAAGCGTATGTTGAAAAACAATTTGATACCTTCTTGAAAATTCTAAGGACTGATAATGGGATTGAGTTTGTTAATCATCAAATGGATAGTTATCTTGCTCAAAATGGTATTAGTCATCATCTTACTTGTCCTTACACTCAAGAACAAAATTGCATAGTTGAAAAGAAACATCAGCACATTGTTGAAACTGCCATTGCATTGATGTATCAATCTTGCTCTTGCATATTGGTTTGAAGCTCTAGCTACAGACGTGTTTCTTATAAATAGAATGCCTAGTTTGTCTCTTCGCAATAATTCTCCTTTTCAGCTACTCTTCCATGCTATACTAGATTGTGCATTTTTTAAGGTGTTTGATTGCTAATGTTTTCCTTGGCTTCGGCCTTATATTGATCATAAACTTCAACCAAGATCTTCTCCTTGTGTTTTCTTAGGCTATCATCCTTCAACTAAAGGAAACAGGTGTTTGGATCCCTCAAATGGCAAAATTTATTTGTCAAGACATGTCTTATTCAGTCAGTCATGCTTCCCATTTGCTACTCATACACCTAGTTCTCCTACTCTACCTACTCTTATATCCTTTTTCTGGTCTAATTTTGAGTCTACAGCCTCTCCATCACCTATACCTGACTCTTCTCCATCACTCTCTCCAATAGCCCTTATATTTTACCATCCTATAGCACCTGTTGCTTCTTCCTCTCAACCTGTAATTTCTGTTCCTGCAGTGCCTGACTTACCTACAATACCTACTTCTTCTCCTATTCCTATTGTGTCTATCTCTATTCACCTACCATTCCTTCCTTCTCACTCTTCTTCAATTAACACTCATCCTATGGCTACTAGGTCTAAAGCTTCTTCACTCTCTTAGTATCTCCCAACTCCTTCTTGTCATCTTAGTCACACTCCTCTTGTGGATCTTACTTTTACTGAGCCTCAGACTGCTACTCAAGCTTTAACTTCTCCTCTTTGGGTTAATGCCATGAATGAAGAATTTCAGGCTATACATAAGCAAGGTACTTGGACTCTTATTCTTCTCTCTTGTACCAAATCCGCCATTGGTTGTAAATGGGTGTTTCGTATTAAAAGGAATTTTGATGGTTCCATTGCTAGATACAAGGCTAGGTTAGTTGCTAAGGGTTATTTGTAACAAGAAGGTGTGGAATATGATGAAACTTTTAGTCCTGTTGCTAAGCAACCCACTATTTGAATTCTTTTGTGTCTTGCTCTTCAAAATCAGTGGGCTCTCAAGTAGTTGGACATATCCAATGCCTTCTTACATGGCAAATTGGATGAAAAAGTCTATATGGTGCAACCTCAGGGCTTTGTTGATTCCAACTTTCCTTATCATGTGTGCAAATTGAACAAAGCCTTGTATGGCCTCAAGCAAGCTCCTAGGGCTTGGTATTCAACCTTCTCCTCTTTCTTACTTACTCAAGGTTTCAGTTATAGCTATTCTGATCCTTCTTTCTTTATCAAGAAGAAATGTACTAGTATCACTATTTCTCTCATCTATGTAGATGATATTTTGCTTACTGGAAGTGATCCTAGTTTAATTCAAGCCTTACTTGCTCAGATGCATGTGGCATTTTCCATGAAGGAACTAGGAGATGTCTCCTATTTTTTGGGGATCTCAGTCCAATCCCATTCCACTGGTTATTTTTTATCTCAGTAAAAGTATGCTCAAGAGGTGCTACATAAAGCTAGCATGGATCATTGTAAGCCCTACTCCACACCAATAGCTCTTAAGTCTTCTGTTGTTTCTTTTACCACTGATGAGCTTCCTTAGCCTTCCTTTTATAGAAGCTTAGTTGGTGTATTACAGTACTTAACCATTACTAGGCCTGACATTGCCTTTGTAGTCAATTAGGCTTGTCAGCATATGCAAGCCCCAACTAATGCCCATTTTGCACTAGTTAAACACCTGCTGAGATATATTCAAGGAACTGTTTCTCACGATCTTACTTTTAGACAAGGGTCCTATGATCTTCATGCTTTCACTGATTCCAATTGAGCAGGGGACTGGAAGGACAAAAGGTCCACTTCTAATCTTATCTCTTGGTCTACCAAGAAGCAACCCATAGCCTCAAGATCTTCCACTGAAGCTGAATATAGGTCTATGGCTCACATTACAATAGAAATTTGTTGGATTCAACAATTGCTCAAAGATTTATCTGTTCATTCTTACTCAGTGCTTGTGTTATGGTGTGACAATGTCTTTGCCATGGCCTTAGCTTCCAATCCAGTGTTCCATTCTAAGTCCAAACACATAGAAGTGGACTATCATTTCATATGAGAAAGAGTGGTTTCTAAGTAAATCCCTTTGGCTTATATTGCTATTGATGATCAGATTGTTGATAGATTTACTAAGCCCCTCACTTCCTCTCGGTTTCTTTATCTCAAATCCAAGCTTCTAGTGCTACCCGACCTCATCATCTTGAGGGGGAATGATAAGACTATGAAGCAATTGCAGCATTACCAACAATTGAAGCCTCAATCTCAGTAGTTGAAGCCTCAGCTTAGTGTATCAAGTATAGCTGTAAATAGATATAAATATTAGAGTTGTAGTAATGGTGGTTAGGATGTATGAGTGAGTTAGAGTTTGTTATAACAAACTTCTAACCAACTCTTGTATCAAGTATAAATAGGTTTATGACTGATTAAAACGATCTATCAAAAATAAAATATCTTTTCTCATTTCTTGTTATATTTTACCAAATATTCTATCAAATGTCTTACATGGGTGTGGAACCCACATGGGACCCACATGGTGTGGAACCCACACCCATGTGAGACATTTGGTATAACATTTGGGATCCCTAGCATTTTTCTAAGTTTTATTTGTACATTGGATTTTTTTATGCCATGTGTGGCATTTGACATCTAAAGTCTAGGTTGAAGAGTAAATTGAATTTTTTTTATATTAATTTTAAGGTCTAAAGGAGGGAAAAAAAATTTTAAAGGACAAAGGGAATTTTTTTTTAATTTATTAGATAAAAATAATTTAAATAAGTTAAAAATTTATACTCCATTCGTCTCAAAATATTAGTCCCTTATTCCATTTTTTATTATCCCAAAATATTAGTCCATTTTTAAAAATCAAGTACAAAAATAATATAATTTCCCTAGTTTGCCCTTCTTTTAAATTCTATAACAACATAAAAAGTACAATTATGATATTAATATTCTCTAAAAAATGTACTATTAAAGTGTAATTTTGAAAAATCAATTTTTTTAAAGTGCAATAACTGTACTACCAAAAAAGGTTGAATTCTCCAAAAGAGACCATTATTTTGAGACGAATGGAGTATATTATATAAGTAAAAGGGTGTATTCAATCTACAAAACCTCCAAAAGCTCCAATATTCTTATCCAAAATTTGATTTTTAAAAATTTTTAAAAATTTCTATTGGCAAACTTTCATTCAAGAAAAAAAAAAATAATATCCCTTTATTTATGACTTTCAAATGAAAAGTATATCGAATCTAAAAAAATGAAAAGTATACTAATCTATTTCAAAATTCAAATTTGAGGGCCACTAAATATGGAAAATAATCAATTAATTTAAATTTAAAATTGACGCAATATAAATCTAAAATTACAATGATCTATCCTATGATTTATAAGTTTTAAATACAAATTTAAAATTATCATAATTAGTTCATAATTTTTGTATTAAGGAGTAATGACAGTAGCATTTAGGTTATCTATATATCTATATATTTTACAAAAAAAGACTTTTAAGAAGAGATATTATGAGAGTTTCAAAACTTCATACAAAATTATTTTTAAACTCAAAACCTCTATTGACTAGCTTATTTAAGTATTGTGGAAGCCGAATAATGGGCTTCGAAAATGGACAAGTCGATGCATCCAAGCCCATAGTAGATGGGCCCATAACTGTCAAAGCCCACTAGATTCGAAATAGTGCTGATTAGACGTCTCAGCCGAATAGATGCTTCACAATCTCGATGAACGCCGAATAGGTACAAATCAACCGTTAGATTCGAGTAGGATAAGTCAGTCGGCATCACTATTCTTTTCTCTGAGGATCACAATAAGAAAGTGGGTTCGAGCAAGGTAATGAGGAGAACGAATATCGAGGTGAAAGATTCTATAAAAGGAAAAAGAGGTTGAAGAAAGGAGGGGGGAAAACCTAGGCACTGAAAGAGAGGAAAGACTCTTTTCCATACTTTTCCATACAAAATCTAACTTGTTCGTCGGAGTGCTAACTCCGACACCACCGACTGGAGCTGTTTCTTTATTTCAGGTGACATCGCAATGATCTCGAAGGCTTGTTTGGACCCGAGGAGTATTTCCAAACCCATATCTCTACAATTGGTGCCGTCTGTGGGGATACTCAAACTCATCCATGGCAAACCCAACGCAAGATCCTTCGCTCATAGAATATGATATTGTACCAGGAACAGTATTTGGTCTGGCAAATACCCCCGCGCGAAGATCTTTGAACTTTGACCTAGTAACCCCTTCCGTGCCTTCGACCTCAATGGAAGATACCATGCAGACTTTGATAGACCAAGCAAGAAGAAATGAACAGCGGCTGGAAGACATGGCAGCTGATAATGAGTGTTTGTGCCAGGAGCTGGCAAAGTCCTAGCAGAATGCACCAAGAGAGTTAAGCAATAATGCGGCATTAGAGACGTTATAGTAGTAATACATCAGATTCATCATACGAAGAGCCCAGAAAAGAAGGGTCGAGTGGACACTCCTAGCTCATCCAAAGGAAGTTTGCATGTGCAATGCGGGCGTGAGAAATGAGGCGATGATTCAAATTTAAAAGATAAACATGATCCCTTCGTGCGACGTATTGCCAAAGTCATTTGACCTAAAAAGTTCAAGTCATCAACGTTTACTTAGTATGATGGTAAGTCAGACCTTACAAATCATATTCGTCATTAGAAAAAAGTAATGACATTACATGCAGACGATGAAACACTTATGTGCCGGATATTTCCCAGTAGTTTAGGGCCACTAGCCGTCAGGTGGTATTACAAACTTGAACTGGCTTCAATTAAGAGTTTCCATCATCTCCAAAAATCTTTCAGGGTAAGATTCATCACCAATGAAACTCAACCAAAGCAAGCAGACTCATTGTGGGAAATAAAAATCAAGCCGGATGAAACTTTGCAAGAATACTCAGCGCGCTATTGGGAGTGCTTTAATCTGGTTGAGGATGAATGCAACGATTCCATGGCCATTACTGCTTTTAATATGGGATTGCATCCTGATAGCCCGCTAAGAAGTTCATTGACCGGAAGGCCTTACAAGACAGTCTGGGCCTTAATGAAGAAGGTTGAAGAGTACTACAAGGTGGAAGATGATGCAATTTGAGTAACGGCCGGCCAACAAGTTTTAGAAATGGCAACACCAGGCTTGGTACAACCGTTAAACACCACACCACCAGAAAGAACGAGAAGTCTGGAGCCAGAAGCCGGTCAAGAACAAAGAACCGATGAGAGTCTGGTCGGCCTAATAAACAGTATCAAGTGGAAAGTAAGCGCCCAAGGCAGTCAGATAAGAAATACGTGGAGCTGGCTGAGCCAATCAACAAGATTCTATCTGAAATCTAGCACCTGCCATTTTTTAAATGGCCTGCTAAGATGATCAAACCCCCTGACACGAGACGAAGAGATTAGAGGTTTGAATATCACAAAGATCATGGACATGAGACCGATAGATGCTATGCCTTGAAGGATCACCTGGAGGAATTGGTCCAAGATGGCCGACTGGCAGAATATCTCAAAAGTAGTCTGCCAAACACAGTGGCTTTATACCTAGATTTGCCTCCATTCAGCGTAATTCATATGATATAAGCTTTCCGCACCCAAATAGAGTAAACACAATCCAGCCACAACAATCAACCCCATCTAAGCCATATACGCTAGCCAAACGACCACGGTTGTCAAACAAGATTAGTTTCGAAGGAGTAACCCTCCCGCACGATGATGCCCTCATGATCAAATTACGGGTGAATAAATTCGTCGTCAAATGTATCCTGATTGATCAAGGGAGCACTTTCGAGATAATGTATTAAAAGACGTTCCAGAAACTCGACCTTAATGATTTGGATCTTCTTCTAGTTGATTATCCCCTATTTGGCTTCAACACCAATCTAGAGTACCCCTTGGGGAAGATTACATTACCAGTGCGCACGGGCACCAAAACACTGGATGTGGAATTCCTAATCGTTAAGCTTCCATTACCTTACAACATGATCATGGGACAAACCTAGTTGTACGTGATGTAGGCCATACCAAGCACTTATCATCAGCTTCTTAGTTTCCCAACTCAACATGGCATCTAACAGATCCGGGGCTCTCAGAAGTCGGCGAAGGATTGCTATCTCACCGCTTCGGTGAAGAAGCCTAGGGAACTGGAAGTACACTCAATCTAAGTTTCAGATCGGGAGAGGCTGGAGGATGTCGGCAAGACCCCGATTGAAAAGGTTACCGAGGATTTGGGCGGAGTAGACATCAATGATGATCCAGAGAAGTTCTTCTTGGTTAGCACCTGTCTTAGTATAGCTGAGCGACAAGAGTTTGTCTCCTTCTTACTTGATAACATTGATGTTTTTACATGGACACCTTATGAGATACCAGCGGTGGACCCCAACGTAGCCATACACAGCTTCAATTTTGACCCAAAAGTCAAGCCAGTCGTTCAGAAGAGCCGTCGAGCATGCTTTGGCCGTAGTTGATGAAGTGGAAAAACTCTTGGAAGCTTAGGCAATTTGGGAAGTAACTTATCCCACGTGGTTGTCCAACACCATGGTAGTAAAAAAGAAAAATGGATCATGGTGTATTTGTGTGGACTTCACCGATTTGAATAAAGCCTGCCCTAATGACTACTTTCCTTTGCCCCAAATCAATTAACTCGTGCATGCAACTGCCCAACATCAGTGCATGAGCTTTCTAGACGCTTACAGGGGCTATCACCAAATCTTCCATGGATCCAACTGACTAGGATAAAATGACATTTCTCACTCCAAGGAGAACCTACTATTACAAGGTCATGCCCTTTAGACTAAAAAATGCCAGGGCAACATATTAACGACTGGTGACCACTATGTTCAAAGAAGAAATTGGCTGAACCATGAAAGTGTACATTGATAATATGGTGATGAAATCCAAAGAGAAGAATGCTCACTTAGCCAACTTAGTCGCAACCTTCGACTTTCTCCGAAAATACAAGATGAAGCTCAATGCCTCAAAATATGCATTTGGCATCGGATCCAGCAAGTTTCTCGGCTACATCGTGAATCATCGTGGGGTAGAGGCTAATCTAAAGCAAATAAAGGCCATTCTAGAACTCGACTCACTAGGATCAACTAAGGAGGTATGAAAATAGATGGGGATGACTGCAGCACTTAACAGATTTATCAACCGTTCTTCGAACTGATGTAGACTATTTTTTCACACTTTGGCAAGGAAAAGCATTTAACTAGACCCCCAAATGCCAGACCGCTCTAGACGGGTTGAAAACATACCTCAACTCTTTCTCACTTTTGACAATCCCATCTTCAAGCGATGAGCTCATCCTATATCTGGTAGTGTCCGATCGAGTAGTAAGTGTTGTACTATTGAAGGAAAAACTCGGCTAGCAGAAGTCGATCTTTTATGTTAGTAAAGCGATGGTGGATACCGAAACCCGATATCTACCTCTAGAGAAGCTTGTCTTGGCTCTTGTAGTGGCTGCAAGAAAATTGATGCATTATTTTCAAGCTCACACCATTAAGGTGTTAACGGATTATCCTCTCTGTTTGGTACTTTGTAGCGTAGAATTGTCAGGGCGAGTCTCAAAGTGGGCATTGGAACTTGGCCAGTATGACATCTAATTTTCACCAAGAACGGCTATCAAAGGGCAAGTTTTGGCCAACTTTGTCATCGAATTTATGGGGTGTCATGAAGACTTAAGCCCCAACCAGTTGATGCCTAAGCTTCAGCTAGAATAGAGAATATATGTCGGGGATATTTGGCAGATGTATTGTGACGGTCATCCAATTAGCACGACAGTGGGACGAGAGTAGTAATCATGACCCCTGAAGGTGCAATAATCGAGCAGTCAATCAAATTAGGCTTTGATGCCTCAAATAACGAAGCTGAGTATGAAGCCTTGTTAGTCAGCCTCCGAAATGCCCTTCATCTGGGAACAAGGCGCTTGCAAGTTTTTTGCGACTCAAAACTGGTCATCAATCAATGGAAGGGAGAGTATGCAGCTAAAAATGACCACATGGGAGCTTATATGAAGACGGCCAATTCCTTGCTCATGAAGTTTGACCACCATAAATTGAATCAGATTACTTGCGATTAGAATACACATATCGATGCCCTTGCCTGTTTGGCTTCGGTCGTAAATTTAGAAGTTAAGCGAACCATCAAAATGGGTTTCATACCAGAGTTGAGTATCAATATCCCTAAACCCCTGATCGTAGCTACTTTCAAAAGAAGGCCAAGTTAGATATATCCTGTTGTTGCATTTTTTTTTTTTCAAAACAGCTACCAGAAGACAAGAAACAAGCCCACAAACTACGAAATAAAGCTCTGTGTCCATCCAGACCAAGTCGAAGCTTTTCTGGCCGAACTACACGAAGGTAGTTGTGGTGCCTATTTCGGAGGATGGTCATTGGCCCATCGAGCAGTCACTTAGGAGAATTGATGGCCAACTATGCATACTGACTCTGAGGGCTACATGAAGAAATATGAGCAATGCTACAAGTTCTCTCCCCTTAGTCACCTGCCTGTTGAAGAACTGAATTCACTCACCAGTCATTAGCCTTTCGCCCAATGAGGCCTGGTCATAGTTGGACTGCTACCAAGGGCTCAAGGAAATAAATGGTTCCTAATTGTTGCAACAGATTATTTCACGAAGTGGATCGAGTCAGAACCATTAACGTACATACGAGATGCAGATATCAAGCGTTTTGTTTGGAAGAACATTATCACTTGATTCGATATATCCAGAGCACTTATTTATGATAACGACACTCAATTTGACTGCAGTGTTTATCGAGACTTATGTGACATGTATGGTATTCGGGCCTATTTTTCTTCACCAACTTATCCATAGAGTAATGACCAGGCACAGGCTTCTAACAAAGTAGTATTGGACGACATCAAAAAGCGATTGGAGAAGGCCAATGGGAAGTGGGTTGAGGAATTGCCAAGCGTATTATGGGCTTATCGTACCACATTTGGAGATCCACCGAGGAAACACCATTCGCCTTGTGTTTTGGAACGAAAGTTATCATCCCTCTCGAGATTGGTTTGCCGAACCTCAGATCAAAAGCCTTCAACACAGGCCAAAACGATATGATGTTGGCCTTAGACCTGAATCTACTCAAAGAATGCCAAGATCGGGCCCTCATGAATATGCCGCGATATCAGCAACAACTTGCCAAATCATATAATCAGTGAGTGCAGTTACGCAGATACACACTTGGAGAGTTGGTCCTAAAAAAATACTTTCGGCTCCCAAAAACCCTGCAGATGGAAAACTCGGCCCCAATTGGGACGACCCTTACCAGATCGATTCAATTACTAGCATAGGGGAATACCGACTCTCAGATATGAACGGCAAGAAATTGCTTCGACCATGGAATTCAACTCAGTTGCCCAAATTTTATCATTAATATCTCCGACTATTTTTGTTTTTGTCTTATTTGTGCAATTTATGCTTGGGTTTTCTACCTTGGGTTTTCTACCTCACTTTGTATATATATAATTATCCACCAACGCAATTCATTACGTCATCTATGATTATTTTTCTTTTTTCTTACTTGGTCAGAAAAAGCCTCTGAATTCGGAGCGCGCTTCGTGCTTGACACAATTGACTATAAAAAAAAGCCTCCGAATTCGGAGCGCCCTTCGTGCTTGGCACAATTGGCCATAAAAAAAGCCTATGAATTTGGAGCGCCCTTCGTGCTTGGCATAATTGACCATGGAAAAAGCCTCTAAATTTGGAGCGCCCTTCGTGCTCAGTACAATGGGCCGTTGAAACAGCCTCCGAATTTGGAGCGCCATTTAAAACATTCAAAAGCGTAATTAGGACATATTGCAAAATGCCGAAAAGGGTAATTCAATATTCATTACAGTAACATTCAATTCAAATACATTTAATCTATAGCCCGATTGGTGCCCTAAATATTCGACGGACTGAATATTAGACGGATCATTAGTCTCCCCCTTGTCATCTGACTTCTTGGCATCATAAGCCTCAAACGGCATTACAAGACTTTGGTACAATGATGAAGCCGAATCTACTCCCACTGTCTGAAATGCCTTGATCCATCCATGTTTGAAGCCACAATTTTTGCATCGGCACATGTCATCGGCTAGCTTCTCCATTGTCTTGTTAATGCCGATCTATCTTCCTTCAAAAAATCCCTTGTTGTAAGCTCAGGTCTCTATGGCCTCTTTAGCAAAAATAGTGGCAGTATCACAATCGGCTATTGCATTATCCATAAGGCGTTGCGTAACAGTGTCCCTTGATATTGATCATGCCGCCTTAATTTCTGCTAGCTTAGCCTTATGAGCCTCGTTTTTGGCCTTCTCCTCGGCCTCCTTGAGTCGGCGTTCTAGATTTCGAATCTACCCATATTTGTGCTCAATCTCTTTATTTACGGTACGAAGATGCATGCCGATTTCGAATGAACTATAAAGTCCTCTAATCGCCCCATGGACTCCTTCTTTGAAAACTTCGTAGTCTCCCCGATTGTTCATCGACTACTGGATTTCAGGAGGAAAGATTTGCTGAGTAAACTCAACTGCCACATTTAGGTCATGGACGATCGAATCAGCTTCAATTATCGATTTTTTTCCAATAAAAACTGAAAAACTCAATGGACATGGCGGTCTACTCGGCTCACTTTGGGATGAGGATTGAGCACCAATAACTCTTGTGCTTCACCTTTCTTAGGTCCCACTTCTTGGAGATCTATTTGCATTATCCCTTCTTGGGGATCTGCTCTGACGCCTGGGCGATCGACGTCTCTCTCGCTCCCTCACGTTCTCCGTTTATGTAGGTTCGCTTCCAATTCCTTGGTGTATTTCTGTGTCTAGCTCAATCAAACTTCTCACTTCACCCATGTTATTGAAAAACAACCTTCCAAACATGCAATCTCCCCAACTTCAGACAACAACGAGGACTTTCAAATTTACTGTCGCTCCTATGGCTGCTTTCACGCACGATGCCCCTTCGTTGGATGTCCAACATATATTTAAGGGACTCAGGCTATTTATGACTTGTTGCGCCATACATTAACTATGGATGCATCGCTCTCGATACTAGCACAGATGATGCCACGTTAATAGTTATTCATTGTATATGAATACTCTCATTCGATTCCTACTCTCTCTACATTAGTCGGCGTCATCCTTCCACAACTGGGGCAGGGGCTGATATATGAATCTATTCGGCTTATATCTTTTGAATACAGCATATTCAACATCATCAATTATGGAACACCCTGGGTGCCTGCTGTCAATCCTGTAGTCGGCATCGTCCTTCCACAACTAGGGCAGGGGCTGATAAATGAATCTGTTCGGCACCATTGACTATTGACGTCAGTGATAAGTCGAATTACTACTATGCCCCACTTGAGTTGGTGCCTAGATTATGTCATATTCAGCATCATCAATTATGGAACACCCTGGGTGCCTGCTGTCAATCCTATAGTTGGCGTTGTCCTTCCACAACTAGGGTAGGGGCTAATATATAAATCTATTTGGCACCATCGACCGTTGATGTTAGTGATAAGCCGAATTACTACATTAATACATTATGCCCCACTTGAGTTGGTGCCTAGATTATGTGTCGATTAGCTGGATGGTTGCATTCACATTTAACAAGTTATTTGGATAACTATAGAAACGTTTTCATTGATAAACTGAACGGGTACATGCGTTAATCATTTTATACATGAAAATGGGCCTAATACATCAACAAATCAGTAGTATAAAACAAATAAAAAAAGAGACATACAAATACTCAAACTATAACCTAAGCCAGAAAAGACTACTACAAATCGTGTTGCCTTTATTTTTCAGCTTCAAAAATCCTCAGGGTCTGACTCCAGTGGCTCAACCTCTAACTTCTCAAAAGGAATTGGTATGTCAAGCGTCACTTTTGCGGCAGCCAAGGCTTTGAGCCAGCCGTGTTTGAAACCGCATTTTTCAAATTTTAGGGCTTCATCAGCATACTTTCCATAGCTGATGTTTCCTCAGCTTCAAAGGCTTTGGCCGCTGCTAACTATGCTTCCTCGACTGCCTTCTACGCCTCTTGTAGGTCGGCCCTAAGTTTCTCCAAATCCTCTTGTGCCAATTTCAAGGCGGCATCTGGGATGTTTGCTCTCTCTTCGACAGTGTGATGAAGTAGATCTACATGCTTCATTTTGTCTTCCTCCACAACGGTTTTGGCACGCTCTTCCTCGTCTCTCTTGGCCTTAGCTTTAGCTCTCTACGTCGCCATAGCTAAATCAACCATTACCGACTTAGCTTTTCTCTGCTCGGCCACCACTTCAACTTTAAGCGCCCCTATTTCGGCAATCTGTTTAGCAACCTACAACAAAAACAAAATAAGATCACCAAGGCAACATATATGTACCCAAGTCTTGTTTTAAAACTCACCAAAATAGCCGATTACACAGCTAAGGCAATGGAGATGACGTTTGGCTCGACACGGAACATAACTTTTTCCAAAGGCAGAGTAATGGCCGATGCCATACTTAGAGCCACAGCGGGCTCTTTTGCAGTAAAAGCGCTGGTCAATCGGCTGATCGATTGTCTTAGCGGGACATTTTTCACCCTGTCGTTCGACTGTCATTTCTTCAATAACTGGCTCCAAGTCCGGTGCAGCCTCAACAACTGTTTGTGCCAATTCAATGGAAGCAGTTTCGGCGTCAACCCTTTGAACCACCGTCGGCGGGGGGACCTCTTGATTGCGTCCTTATCGTCATTTTTTCGGCATTCCTTCTCCTCGTAAATTAGGCAAGGGATTCGTAAACCATTTCTGATTTGCCGACGTTGGGGAAGTCTTCAAGATCGATGAAGATATCTTCCTCCCGATTGCTGTAACCTACACAGCTAACTTCTTTGCCGAAACCGGTTTGCTCAAAGGCAAGATCAATCTCCCTATCTAGATCTTGCTCCTTAGCTAAATGACTTTCTGACGCAGAGGCAGCGTTTGAATCGGCTTAGTCTGGATGAATTTCTTGCTTGAGGGCTTGTTCGGCGTCTTGTCTGCCGTTTCATCCATTTTGATCACCAACTGACGATTCTCCAAGTCCAATATCTCTGATATTGAGGAAACTTGGAAACACGAGAGCTGCAAGTTGTTGTTTGCCTTTCAGAATTGGGATGTAATCGGCCGCATAAAATGTGGAGTATAAAAGATCGTATTAGAGAAAAATGTGGGCGGTGCGTCCCTATCCCTGAAGATTTGGTTGACCAACATAGTCAAGAACGGCTGTCACTTAGGCGAGTACGGCTTCATTCGCTGACTCAAGGGTTTTCTTAAGATTATTTCCTGTGCAAAAAGGCAATGGTCAACACAAGTTAAAGGCCGAGTAAACAGCTGAGTTTGTTAAGAGAAGTATTTGGCCACCTGGTTCACCTTTCTGCCTGGGGATAGGAATTTAGCCCTCCCCTTCGCCGAATTCCCAGTTTCCTCAAACGACAACCATTACATCAATTTCGAATGGCGGGAATTCTTAAGTCTAAGTGGAGACGATGATTCAATTCTACAATGCCCATTACTATTTGGTAAAAATTTACATTAGGGTGAGAAGGAATTAAACCCCAATATCAAAGAATAGATCAGAGGATGAGATAGAGAGGGACATGGACTCCACATTTGACAATCGCCAACAGAGGAAAAACAATAGTGTTGGCACTAGTTCTTTCCATATTAACCTCCCCGTCTTCAACTAGGGATAGTTGAACGTCGTCTGGAATTGCAAAATGATGACGAAAATCGGAGATTCTATCCCTTAACGGGAGGGCCTTCAAGTGGTTGGCCATTGCAAAAACCCACACAAACCCAGAAGCAAAGATGAAGGGAGGAAAGAGAAAACAAATATATTGAAAGTTCAAAAGAAAAGTAAACAATGGGACTTAGAAAACTTACAAGTTGAAACATGGAAATGCTGTCACACACAAATGTTGTCTTGAAAATGGGAAGTTGTAGTGGATGGGTATATGCACAAGGTGAAGCCTTTCAAAAATATGGAAAAATGGAGGAATTTCAAATCATATTAAATGAATAGGGTACGAAGAAGCGGAAAGATATAATCATTTCACATCGTTTTAGTTGACCCGTCAGCAATAAGGGCTATCCACCGCACGCTTGAAATCCACGGCATCGGAAGAGACACCGAATGAAATAGTCTCGGACAGTCGGGCACAAAACCCACTTGGTATAAACGCCGGCTCGGTGCTCGGGGGGCAATTGTGGGAGCCGAATAAATGGGCTCTGAAAACGGACAAGTCGATGTATTAAGCTTATTGTAGATGGGCTTGTAGCCGTCAAATTCCACTAGATTCGAAATAGTGTTGATTAGACGCCTCAGCCGAATAGATGCCTCACAATCTCGATGAACGCTGAACATGTACAAATCAATCGTCAGATCCGAGTAGGATAAGTCAGTCGGCATCGCTATCCTTTTCTCTGAGGATCACAATAAGAAAGTGGGACTGGATAAGGTAATGAGTAGAACAAATATCGAGGTGAAGGATTCTATAAAAGGTAAAAAGAGGTTGAAGAAAGGAGGGGGGAAACCTTGGCATTGAAAGAGAGGAAAGACTATTTTCCATACTTTTCCGTACAAAATCTTCTTTTCCATACAAAGTCTAACTTGTACGTCGGAGTGCTAACTCTGGCACCACTGACCGGAGCTATTTCTTTATTTCAGGTGACATCGCAAGGATCTCGAAGGCTTGTCTGGACTCGAGGAGTATTTAAATTCGTAATCTATGTACTATCATAATTGCAAAATATTGTCATCTCATTAATTAATTTTATTTATTATTTTAAAAATTAAATTAACAAATAATTTTATATATTTATATATATAATTTTGTTTTGATTGTTGTTATTTGGGGTCTTAAAATCTTAATATCATATCGGCGAAACTTGAGTTTGATTTCAGTGGCACACGTTAGTGCTTTACTAATAAGATAGAAAGGGCTTTTTCTTGCTTTTTTAGTAAAGTCTCGCTTTTGAAGTCTTTTTTCTCCTTGCTTGTCTCCTTTAAAGCTTCACCAGTACTGAAAGACAAGTAAAGATTGCTAAAGTAGACTTAAGGATAATGCCCCACCTTAGCAGATTTGTGACAAAAGGAAAGGCTCGAAGGACTCTCCAAACTCTTTGAATAATGAAATTTCGTTCTTAACTAACCACCTTATCACCTAGAACTGAGAGGTTTTTTGAAATGTCTTTAAAAGGAAAGGCAGACTACTTTATAGAATTGAAGGAACAAAAAATGCCATTGCCAACAACCCTTGTGATTTTCTCCTTAACCTTGAAAGATCCATATTTAATTTCTACTAATGGGTAGGCTACTATAATCTTCCAAGATCACTTTTCTAGTTCCATCATTTGATTAGGACATGATTGTTGCACTTGAAATTGAACTTGTTTTTGAAGCCATGATTTCTCTGTGTGTTCCAAAGGGTGGCTAACAGACCATCTCTCTTCGCTAACAATCGGTATGGTGAGTCTTCTTGGCGAGTACAGAGGCATTACTTTCTCTAGAAAAATATTTGCAAAGGTGCATTTGTAATTTACCCCAAGTTGTGATTCTAATTTTAGAAATCAGACAAATGCATCCATTCTATCCAAATACATTAAACATGGAGCACTTTCAAAACAGAATTATAGATACACTTTGAAAGTGTATATATCAGCAACAAATTCATAGTCAAACTAATGAAAGAGAAAAGGAAAAAAGGGGGAAATGTATGAAACTAGTAAAATCAAACCATATTTAGGACATCAAACCCATACTAGTTTAGAAATCAATCCACAACAGCCAAACCCATTTCAGAAATGAACACCAAATTCAATTGGATCAACCATATAAAATCCTAAAGCCACAATCAGAAAAGAGGGAAACAGAGGAAAGGGAAAAGAGAGAGAGGGAGGGAGAGAGAGAGAGAGAGAACCTGTGATCTACGACTGTGCCGGTGTTGCTTTGTGGTGGTGGCAGTGGCTGCGGCCGTGGCAATGTCACCCATACAGTGGGCTGTGGTGAGGTGTTTCTCTCTGAGGTTTGGTGTCTAATTGTCTTTGTCTGAGAGGTTTGAATGTTGTTTTGTGTAACAGAGAAATGGGCGGTCAGCAATAAAAGAGTTCGAGCCCTAAAAAATTTCAACCTTTAGTGACTAAACTCAATTTTTGTCGGCAAAAGGGTGCTTATTGGCGACTATCCTGTTTTGTAGCCACAGGTAAATCAACGACTATTGTATTGGTCGCCAAAAGTATTTGGCGACTAAATCTCCATTTGGTCACCAAAAAATAATATTTGCCGACTGAATTTTTTAGTCGCTAAAAAGTAACCATAAAATATACTTGGTTTTTGGTGACTAATATATATTTTGTAGGCAAAAAATAATATAAGATGACTGAAAAAAAAAATTAGTAGCCTAAAATTCAGACTAACGGCGACTAATATTCTTTCAGTCGCGAAAAGTGACATTTTTGCCAACAAAAAAATAATTTTGTTGCCAATAAGTAATATTTCCCGACTAAAAAATTTTCGTAGCCATATCCTAAACCAACGCCAACAAATAAATATTTTAGTCGTCCAAAGTGACGTTTTTGGCGACTAAATTCCTTTCAGTCGCCAAAAGTGCAAATTCTTGTAGTGATAGAAAGAAAATGAGAAACAATTGATAGGATTCAAATTCCAAATTATGTTTGGTTGAGTTAGGTATTGAAGAAAGAAAATGACCTAAGTGAACCCAAAAGATAAAAAATAGGATTGCATTTTCCTTTCACTTTTTTTTTTCCCTCGTATTTTCCATTATAACAAAATAAAAAGTGAGATTGTATTTTAGATTTCTCTTTCTATTTTTCTCAACAAATCCTCCCACCAAACACAGCTTTCATGAAGGCGTCATTTAGAAGACAAACGATGAGTGCCAAGAACCAGGCAGAACCAGAAGCAAAAAGGGTGAAAAAGAGTGGGGAGATGAGTGAATTTTGGATCCGCCAGCAAACTGTGATTTATAGCAACAAAACCAATACCCCATTTTGGAGAAGTGAAATTTATTGCACTAGCTAGGGATAAAGAAAATTAATACTAGACATGGAACAGTCCTCAGAAGGAAATATCAGTATGTGAAGAAGAAGAGGATGATGAAGAAGTAGAAGAAGAAAGAACAGAGAAGGAAAAAAAGGCCAAGAAAATTCTGAAAGAGATGCTCAACTTGCCGAGTAACCTGAATAGGAAGTCAAAAGCACTCATCCCTCGACATTTAGATAATCAATTTTTTTTTTTTCTTTTTTAAATAAACTGCCCCAAACAACTCTACAAGAACTAAATCAATTTTGTTTGATAAAAAGAGTTTGATTAAATAAATAAATAATAATGCTACAAATGTAAAAGAATTTATCCAAAAGAACACATTGTGGATCATAATTATTTTAAGTATGACTCACATCTTATTAACTTTAAATTAACACCATACAATTTGTCTAGAAAAAAAGAAGTCAAAATAAATTTTCATGGCTCAATAACGTATATTTCATAAACAAACACTACAACATATAAAAGTTTTAGAGACTAAATTTTTGTCTCTAAAAGTGAAAATTTTGTTGTAAAAGACATTTAGGGACTAATTTTTATTGTCGTGAGAATAGTCGCTAAAAGGTCGTCCTGAAAAGTAAAAAATAAGGCTTTGAGCAACAAAATTTTGAAAATGTCACTAATAAACAGACTTTTAGGGACAAAATAATTTGGTCTCAAAATGGTTTATTTTTTTAGACGAAAAATTTGGTCTCAAAAGGATAATAATTCATCACTAATATTCAATTTTTGTTGCTAAAAATATACTAACAACACTTTTCGCAACAAAAATATTTGGTCCCTAAAAAATAATTTTATCCCTAAATTTTAGTCTCTAAAACCTTAATTTTTTGTAATAAAATAATACTATATTTATCATCTTATTCTATATATTACCTAATGTGGGTACATTTGATTGCATCACTATTAGTTGGACTGAAAGTAACATGTGGGGTCCGGTGCTTAATTGCGGGATAAGGAGGAAAACATCTGGGTCCGACCGGATAGTACAATTTGGTATATGTTTTGCATGGTATTAAACCTCAGACAAATTTAGTATGAAAAATTTTAAATATACATAAAATTTATATAAAAAATTTAACAAGAATTATGTGATATTACTATTATTGTAAATAAATTCAGCTTTAATAATGTTTTATTTTGAAGTAAAAAATCCATAATAAACCACATCGTTATGTATGAATTTTTTATTTGTATAACAAAAAATGAAAAGTTAAATAATAATATAAGTAGTGTGGTATTAAAAAGATTAGGCTTCTCTAGATTATTTTTTTTTTCCCTTTATTACAACCAAATACTTCACTCATTCTATCAAACTATTTATTCCATCTATTATCCCATGATATAACTTATCGCTAACCATCCTATCCTAATCTTATCATATATTAAATTAAATTGTTCATCCCATCTAATTTCATGGTATAAACTTATCATTCATAATCCTATCAATAATCTCATCGTATCGAATTTCATAAAAAATAATCCAACAATCAAAAGTGATATTGAATGTGGAGGAAACATATGCAGCGCACTGGACTGTTACTCCGGTGTTTAATGGATGGCAAGTGAGAAGGGAAACACTATGTTACTCATATACACTATATAACTATAGAAAAAAAATCACATAACTTTATACTTTCTTAGTCATAACTAAAAAATTAAAAAACTAAAAATTCATAACTAAATACAACATAAGACATAACTAAAGATCTCATGAGTTATAATTAAAATAATGTCATAACTAAAAAAAAAAAATTAGTCATAACTAAAGAGGAAATTGACATAACTAGGGGTGTATATGGTACACCCTTCTAAGGGTGTGTATATTAGAATTTCCCAAGTGAGAAACATGTGGATCCCACCAGATAATCCAATCCAATCCGGTATTTTTTTTATATGGTACTAAATTTTGAATAATTTAAATATTGGTATGGAGGATTAAATAGAAGAATATGAGGGGATTAAATAATACCATAGGTAGTGTGGTATTAGAGAAATAGGGCATCTTCTAATTATTTATTTTTATTTTTATTTTCATCTAATGGTTAAAAATAGTTATTGTATACACAAATTTCTTGTCTGCAAAAATATATATATATATATATATATATAAATTTAATGATTTAAAATAAAACGAGTACAATCTTTGATGGAAATTTCTAATCAAAGAAGATCCTCTGATTCTTCTCTTCAATAAGTTGATTCGAGGGCTTGATAACTTGTTCCCAAATTGTGCGGCGAAATCTCCTCCAAGTAATGCGAAAAAGATGACGAATTTGTAGGACTTTGACTTGAGGGCTTGACAGCTTTCTCCTAAATCAGATTTGCAGAATCCCCTCCAATTTAGTAGAAGATGACTATAGATTTGCAGAGTTTGATGATGAACTTTCATTTGAATCTCTAAACTTTATGGAGATGGTGAAGAGAACTCGAGGCTTTAGGCTTGAATCTGATGGAACTTTATGTAACAACACCAACTTGTGATTAGCCTATAATCTTTAATTAAGAATGCCTAATTAGTAATTAAGAGGAAATTCTGAGCTAATTGTGTGTTATATGTTAATTGTGTTTGTATTTGTTTATGGTACGAATATATGTCTGTGTTTCTGTTTCGGTATGTGAATTGAAGGCCTTGTCGGCATTCGATGAGGAATTTGCCTAGGTTAATGTGTTATTTAGAATTTTTAGAATTCTATGGTAGGTTTAATTGAAATTCGATTTAGAATCAAATAATTAGAATAAAGTAATTATAATTGCTTAGCTTAAATTAGAATTAATTAAGGCTCTCTAATTAGGCCTATATAAGGCTAATGGTGACTCATGTTCTCTTCATTTCTTTGAGGCTAAAACAGAGAGAGAGAGAGAGAGAGAGAGAGAGAGAGAGAGAGAGAGAAGGAGACATTGAGATCAAGCAAGGAATTGAAGAGAATTTGGAGGAATTAGTTTGGGAATTCAAAGTGTTGACCCTCTAGACTCTAATTGAAGAATTGAGGTGAGAATTTAACCCATAAACTAAGTGTATGAGTCAACAAGAGCATGAATTCTAGTAAGGTAGTTAGTTAATGCATGAATTCAAGATAGTTAAGCTAAAAAATACAAGAACTAAGCTAATGAAGGTCATAACATACATGAATGCACAATTCATGGATGTTGAGTTTTGATTTCAACAAATTCTTACATGCAAGAGAGTCTTTTTGCTATATTTTGAGAGCTCATTGTGGTTTTGTACTTAAACACTCCATTTGTGCATGTTTTGGAAGCTAAGATTTCAAGTCATTGCTTGCATGTTATGTTTTCAAAATGTCAAGTTTGCGTTTGAGTAATTCATATGCATTTGAGCTTGATTTTGGCGAAATTGCTTTCAATTCATGAAGTCTTATGAGTTTACAAATATTTTCTCAAGTTTTGTCCCAAAAGGATGTGTTTTGGTTCTTTGAAATCAAGTTTTGAAGTTGGGAGTGCAATCTAGAAATTCCAGAATTCGCAGGCTTCACTCGAGCGGCGGAATCTGCGCTTGAGAGAAGAATGCAAGCTCCTAGAAGTTTTGCAGAGTTTAGGGGTTGGTTCAAGCGGAACAAGTTGTGCTCGAGCGACCGCCCTTATTTTTGAACCTTAGCTCGAGCTTAAAATTCGAGCTCCCAGTACTTTTGCAGACATTGGCCTAGGCTAGAGCAATGGAACCTACACACGAGCGGCCACCCTTTGTTTTCCCATCTTGGCTCGAGCTACCAAGCTCTCCGCTTGAGCTTAAAATGAAAGCTCCCAGAAGTTTTGCAGACTAAGGGGTCCGCTCGAGTGACCAAAGTTGCACTCGAGTGAACTACCTTGTTTTCAGAATTTTGGCTAAGTGCTTTAAAGTGAATTTTTGCATCCTCATTACATAATTCCTAAGCCTTAATTAAGACATAATAATGAAGATAAAGATTAGAAACACACCAAGATAGAAAAGAAATAAGTTAAGTGTTTTCCCAAAGTGTGTTTTAATATGTATCCATTATATGTTTGTGTAGGTCATGCGCTATAGAATGTATGGTCCGACTGTTTTGACTATTTTGCTACCGGAGCTATCTATGAGTAACAACTTTGTAAAGCTATATTTGATTATAAGTAATTTCACAATGATAAGATATGATTTGGTTTTTGAAATGCTATTTTGTGAATCATGAATGAATATCCAATTTTTGAAAATGTATTTGTGGCATCCTTAGTTCACGTGGCCCTTACGTGGAGGAAACAATACCGTGGCCAATACGCACATAGCCCTCGCCCAGGGGAAACAATACCGTGGCTTATGATCATATGGCCATTGCTTGGGGGAAACAACACCGTGGTCTATGTTCACATGGCCCTCGCTTGGGAGATACAATACCATGGCTACTTGCGCACAAGATATGGACCTTTATGGTCGTCGGTACTGACTAAGCATGTAGGTCTCATGACCAATTTGATTTGATAGCTAATGGATGTACCACATATAATTGTTTATGACTTCTGGTTATGTATGTGAATCTGAATCTGCTTAAGATATGAACTATGATTTTTAAATATGTTTTGGACATCATTCATAAATCATTTACTCTGTTGTTATTCACTGGGCTCTAGTTCATCGTATTATTTATGTATGTAGGTGACCAGGATCAAAGTTTATTGCCTGGAGTTCCATTTTGTCAGCCAACCACAGTGCCTCCCGAGGAGGTTCCCATTTTGAAGTGGTCAAGTTTTTGTAAACCATGTTAAAGACCTTTTTGTATTTCTTTTGTTAAGTCTAAACATGTCTTTTGTTTGTCTATATGTATATATGATGACATGGGAATGACTTCTTAATTATGTAAATTAAGTTTTAAATTTTCTATCTCATATATGTCTACATAGCTCTATGGACATTATATTCTGATATTTGCTTCTGCTAGCCCTTTAATTTTATTTAATCTGTTCAGAGGCCTTCGGTAATCCCAGGATTATTGGCCAGTTACGATGCTAAACCTATAGGGGGCGGGTTTGGGTTGTGACAAAGTGGTATCAGAGCACATGTCTACCGCACACACAAGTCTATATGAGCTATAGGTTGTCTTAGAAAAGAATTAAAGACATTACATCTGCATGTGTGAGTGTGTGTGTAAAGTATCTGAACATATCTGAATTATAGTGAGATGACATGAAAATATCTGAACTGAACATGAACATTGAGGAACTATAAAGAATTATTTGCATGTGTTTCTTAATGCTTTGTTTACCTATAACAATGGAAAATACAATAAGTGATGATACAACTGAGTCCTCTGAGGCCCGATTGAACTACATGGAACGGATGTTAGAGGCCCTAACATAATCACTGAGACAACAATAAGGACAACAACCTCTGCCTCCCCTGCCCCCTCTGGTCCAAGTAGAGCCGGTCAACAATGACATTCTCAGTTTAACTAAAAAATTTAACAAGATGAAGCCACCAACTTTTTTGGGTGGTATTGAACCACTAAAAGCCGAGACATGGATGTTAGAGACTAAGAAGTTATTTGAAGTGTTTTCATGCTTCGAAACTCAGAAAGTACTGTTGGCTAGTTATACTCTAAAAAAAGAAGCTCGCCGTTGGTGGATGCTTATTCGACATGACAATGGAGGCATGACCTGGATCAATTTAAAGAAATCTTAAATGAGAAATACTTCCCTCAGTGTTTTAGAGACAGAAAAGTGTCAGAGTTCGAGTAGTTGAAGCAAGGCAACATGTCTGTAGCTGAGTATGAGGCTAAATTCACTGAGTTACCCCAATTTGCTCCTTACATGGTAGACATAGATTATAAGAAAGCTCGAAAATTTGAAGGAGGGTTGAATCCAGATGTATTTGATCGGATTGGTGTGTTAAAGCTACCTAAATATGTGAATATACTTGACCAAGCTCTAATGACGGAAGCTAATTTGGCTGCAATGAAACAAACGAAAGCTCCAACAATTGAATGGAAGGGCAAAAGATTTGGGTTTAATTCCAGAAAAGGCCAGTCATTTTCAAAGAAGCAAAATACAGGGTCCTCCAGTAGTTCAAGTCAAAGTAGTGGTACAGCACATACTTGTTCAGAATGTGGAAGGAAACGCAAGGGCCCCTGCCACCGATCAACAGGAGCTTGCTTCCGGTGTGGCAAGATTGGCCACATGATGAAAGATTGCCCACTCACAACTGAAAATGTCAACTGTCCTGTGGCAAGTTCAACCAAATCCACTCCTACACCAAGAACTAATACTAGAGCTAACACACTAGAAAGAAAAGTTTGAGACAAGGCCTAGTTTTTGCACTTGTGCCTGGGGACATCCAGAACACCGACTCTGTGGTGTCAAGTGTACTTCCTATTTGTGCTGACAATGCATGTCTTAATAGACTCTAGATCTACCCATTTGTTTGTGTAGCATGTTTTTTCCTGAAAATTGATTAGACCTTTAGAAATTATGAACTACTTTCTATCTGTATCTACACCATCTGGGGATTCTATGATATGTGCTTATGTTTACCCTGGCTTGTGATATTTTGATTGATGGTATGATGTTATATGTTGATTTGCTGCCCTTGGATATTAATCATTTTGATTGCATATTGGGTATGGATTGGCTGACAAAATATCACGCTACCATTAATTGTGTTGCCAAATCCGTTGTGTTTCGGCCACCGGGGTTGCTTGAAAATGTATTTGCTGGGAATGGTGTAGTTCTTCCCCCATATTTGATCTCCACTATAAAAGCAAATAGACTGCTTAAGAAAGGATGTAGGGGTTATTTGTGTTGTGTTTTGAATATGTCTACGGATAGCGTTAATGTGGAAACTATTCTCATGGTCAGTAAATTCCCTGATGTTTTTTCTAATGAACTATATGGAAACTTGATTGATAGAGAGATCGAATTTACTATTGAGATAGTACCTGGAATGCAACCAGTTTCCAAAGCCCCATATAGAATGTCAACCTCCGAATTGAAAGAATTGAAAATTCAATTGTAAGAATTGTTAGACAAGAAATTTATCTGTCCGAGTACTTCACCTTGGGGTGCTCCAGTTTGTTTCGTTAAAAAGAAAGATAGGTCTTTGAGGCTATGTGTTGATTATCGGGAATTGAATAAAGTAACTGTGAAGAACAAGTACCCACTACCCATAATAGATGATTTGTTTGATCAACTCTAGGGAGCCCAAGTATTTTCTAAGATTGACCTTAGGTCCAGGTATCACCAATTAAAAGTTAAGGTAGAAAACATAGAGAAAACTACATTTGGAACTAGATGGGGGCACTATAAATTTTTAGTAATGCCGTTTGGGGTAACCAATGCACTTGCCGCTTTCATGGACCTAATGAATAGGATTTTCAAACCATATATAGATGAATTTGTTGTTGTGTTTATTGATGATATTTTGATTTACTCTAGAAGCAGGGAAGAACATGAAAGTCATTTGAGAACTGTGCTACAGATTCTGAGGGAAAAGAAATTGTATGCAAAATTCTCCAAATGTGAATTTTGGCTTGATAGTGTGACGTTTTTGGGGCATGTAATCGACAATGATGGCATATCAGTTGACTCGCAGAAAATCGAAGCCATTGTGAATTAACCAAGACCAACAAATGTAATTGAAGTTAGAAGTTTTCGGGGACTTGCTGGCTACTACAGAAGATTTGTAAAAGATTTCTCCAAACTTGCCATGCCATTGTCATAGTTGACACAGAAAAATGTATCGTATGATTGGAATGATCAGAGGCAATCTGCTTTTCAAGAATTGAAGACTAGATTGGTGACTGCACCAATTTTGACTTTGCTTAATGTTACTGTTGGGTTCCAAATCTACAGTGATGCTTCGTACAAAAGCTTGGGATGTGTGCTAATGCAAGATGGTAAAGTAATTGCCTATGCTTCTCGGCGGTTTCGTCTGCATCAGAAGAACTATCCAACCCATGTCCTTGAACTTGCAGCTGTGATTATTGCATTGAAAATCTTGTGCCACTATTTGTATGGAGTGACTTGAGAAGTATACATCGACCACAAAAGCCTAAAATATTTCTTTACTCGTAAAGAAGTGAACATGAGACAAAGAAGATGGCTCGAGTTGATTAAAGATTATGACTTGCAGATTCTGACTTGTAGATTCTGTACCACCAAAGAAAGGCAAATACAGTTTCAGATGCTTTGAGCCGAAAATCCATTGAAAATTTGTCATATGTCACGACCCAAACCCGCCCCTATGGGTTTAGCACCGCAACCGGCCAGTAATCCGAGATTACCGAAGGCCTACTTAACAGTAATACAGTAAGATAGAGTACAGGGGCTGGCGGAAGCCAAAATAGTAATTTAAACAATGTCCAATGAGCTGTGACAGTCTGTATGCAAAAAGGACTTTTCATGCATATATACAATCAGTGCAAAACAGTATGTACAACATTTACAATCATTCAGGACAGGGACTTAATCCCTATTAAAACAGTACAGTAACAGTCTATACAGTATTACAAAACAGATACAGAGACAGATGAGGGAAACTAAAACACCCCAAAGCCGTAGCTTGAACGGGCTCGGAACCTCGCAATGAGGCACAGTGGTTGGCTTGACAAAAAGGGGAGTCTAACCCACGCTCCTAGCTCCGGTCTGGTGCCTGAACACCTACATATATATATATATATATATAAATAGTGAGCTAAAGCCCAGTGAATAACATAATGTGTAAATAGGTTGAGAATGAATGTCCTTACAGTAATGAAAATAGTTCATTAAATCAGTATTTCAGTCATTCAGTCATAACAGTCATATATGGTACATCCATTAGCATAGCAGTACAGTAAACAGTAGGTCTTAAGAGACCAAACAGTCAATGATGGCCATCACAACAGTAAACAGAAGTTCCAAGATAGGAACTGACAGAGATCTCTGTAACAGTAGCAGTAACAGTAAACAGTAGTTGCTATGGATGCCACAATACAATTCAGAATAGAGGACAACATTCAATCAGTAAACAGTACAGTTTAAACAGTCACATTTGAACATATCTTTACACAATTGTTACTCACAGAGTTCTGGGCTATAAGCAGCTAGAGCGTGTCTCCGAAGGCCAACCCTATACAGTGACAGAATGAACACACACTAAGTTCACATTCGGGAATCAAAGACTTAGTCCCTACTTAGACTTGGTGTGGTTCTACATCTATATCCTCATTAAGATGCCTTAGACTAGGCCTAAGAATGCCTAGGATGGAATGAGGATGCAAAGACGCACTTTAAATCATTTTTCAGAATTTTCAGAAAACATGGGATCCGCTCGAGCGTAGTTTACCCCGCTTGAGCGTAAATGCAAACAAAATACTCCGCTCGAGCGCTATTTACTTCGCTAGAGCGGACTGTAAAACATGCCAAAAGTACTGGATGTGTGAAAATCACGCTCGATGGGCGCTCGATAGCTGCTCGAGTGTGAGACACAAGGTCTCGCTCGAGCGTCCAATACCCCGCTCGAGCAGACTGCAAAATAGTGCAAAGTGCTGGGAGCACGAATTCCACGCTCGAGCGCCAGTCACCCCGATCGAGCGTGAGTTCAAAATCTGGAATTCCCAGATTTGAACCTCAAGCTCAAATTCAACTTCAAATGAATCAAATTCGATTCCTTTGGGCCCATTTCCTGGAAAACACTTGTAAATCCATAGTATGACATGATTTAAAGCTCAATTTGTAAAATCAAGGCCCAAAGGTAGTTCAATTAAATCCAAATTCAAACCAATTTTCATGAACACGACTTAAATTGAACATGCAAGACTTTAACTAACTTCCAAGCTTCAATACATGCTCTAATGAGCCAAATCTTCCAAAGACATGATAAATTCATAGTCTCTACCCAAGATATGAACATGCAAGTGGCGAAGTTATGAAGAACAACCTCGAAATGCAAGAATATGCCATGCATGCAAAGATTAAGCTTCAATTCAACATTATAAGGCTCAATCTAGGCTTAGGTCAATAAGGACACAAGAACCATGCATGAATCAATTTCAAAAACAAGTTCAAGAAGGTGGATGTTCTACCTTAAGTCTTGAATACAAGATGTACAAGCTCAAACTTGCTATCAATCTCCAATTCTTCCACAATCCAAGCCAATCTCCTAGTTGATTCCACAATTCCCCTCACTCTCTCACTCTAGTCGGCTAGGGGACTCAAAGATGAGCAAAAATGACACACCAAGGCTCCAAACAAGGTTTTTGATAGTGGTCCACTATAATGGCAAAGTTGTAGATAATGCACTTGTAGGATTAAGCTTATTTTAATCTAATTTAATCATACCAAATCAATATCAAATCACATTTCAAATAAATATGCTATAAAATCACGTAAATTATGATTAACACAAAATATCAATCAATTTCGGATTCGGCCGCCGATAAAGCCTTCAATTCGCAGTTTAAAGCATAAAACATGAACAGATAATTTAACAGTCAACAGATAAACATACAATTAAACCAATATGCTCAATCAATTCAGTTCCAGATTTCAATCAGTCAGCTCAGTATTTCAATCAATTCAATTACTAATCATGTTCAGTCTCAGTTTAGCAGTGATCAATAGCGTTATCAGTGATCAGTGATGAGGGTTATTACATCATATTTGCTCACTAGCCAGAAAGAGTTGTTGCATGACTTAGAAAGAAATGAAATTGAAATTGTATTGTGTGAACAAGGTGGAGTCCTAGCTGCCATTTCTGCACAACCAGCTATCATTGAGGAAGTAGAAGAAAAACAACTACAAGATGAATTTCTAAAGAAGATTGTTGAAGAAATTTATTCAAAACTAAGGCCAGGATTTATGTATGAAAATAATGTATTGAAACTTTAGGATAGACTTTTTGTACCAGATTGTTCAGAATTGAGGAAGCGCATTATGACCAAAGCTCACAATTCTAAATTTGCTATGCATCCAGGGAATACAAAAATGTACAAAGATTTGAAACAAAATTTCTGGAGGCTTGGAATGAAGAAAAGTATTGTTGACTAAGTAGCCAAATGTTTGCATTGCCAACAAGTGAAAGTTGAACATCAACGACCCACTGGATTACTTCAACCACTTCTAATACTGGAATGGAAATGGGAGCATATTACGATGGACTTCATTGTTGGATTACGTCGCTCCTCTCAAGGTATGGATTCTATTTGGGTCATTGTTGATCGTTTAACTAAGTCTAGTCACTTTTGCCGGTGAGAACTTTTTATAATGCGGATAAATTGGCTAACATTTATGTGAATGAGATTGTGAGATTGCACGGAGTACCAGTATCCATTGTATCTGACAAAGATTCAAAATTTACTTCAAGATTTTGGCAGAGTTTGCAATAGGCTTTGGGAATTAAACTGAGACTTAGTAGTGCTTATCATCCACAAACAGATGGTCAATCAGAACGAACCATTCAAACTTTAGAAGATATGCTTAGAATGTGTGTGTTAGATTCCAAGGAATTTGGAAACCTATCTGCCACTAGCCGAATTTGTGTACAACAACAACTATCATTCAAGAATTGGGATGGCTCCTTATGAAGCTTTGTACGGAAGAAAATGTCGATCCCCGATTTGTTGGGCTGAAGTAGGCAATAGACCGTCATTGGGATCAGAACTCGTGCAAGAACCACCTGAGAAGGTGAAATTGATTCAACAACGTTTGAAAACCGCTCAAAGTCGTCAAAAGAGTTATGTAGAGGTTCGGAGGAGAGACAAAGAATATGAAGTAGGCGACCATGTATTCATCAAAGTAACTCCTATGAAAGGCCAGACATGATTTGGGATTAAAGGCTAATTGGCACCGCGATATATTGGCCCATATGAAATTATTGAGAAAATTAACCCTGTGACTTACCAAGTGGCTCTACCTCCGGTTATGGAGCAAATGCACAATGTGTTTGATATCTCTATGCTTCGGGAATATTTACGAGATCCGCATCATGTTATTGAGCTGACACATGTGCTTCTGAAGAATGACTATATGTATGAAGAACGGTCAATCCAGATTGTAAATTGTCGAATCAAGAGATTAAGAAATAAAGAAATTCCGTTAGTAAAGGTTGATTGGCAAAATCATGGAGGGACGTATGCAACTTGGGAAACCGAAGAGGATATGATGAAGAGATACCATGATTTGTTCCCTTTGGATCCAACATTCTTCCAAAATGAAGGTAATTCGAGTTTGGAGAACCAAACTCTTTAAGATAGGGAAGACTGTAACAATCCCGACATGTGATTAGCCTATAATCCTTGATTAAGAATGCCTAATTAGTAATTAAGAGGAAATTCTGAGTTAATTGTGTGTGCTATGTGTTAATTGTGTTTGTATCTATTCATGGTACGAATATCTGTCTGTGTTTCTATTTCAGTATGTGAATTAAAGGCCTTATTAGTATCCGATGACGAATTTCCCTAAGTTGATGTGTCATTTATAATTTTTAGAATTTTATGGTAGGCTTAATTGAAATTCAATTCAAAATCAAATAATTAGAATAAAGTAATTATAATTGGTTAGCTTAAATAATAATTAATTAAGGCTCTCTAATTAGGCCTATATAAGGCTAATGATTACTTAACAGCATGTTCTCTTCATTTCTTTGAGGCTAAAAATGTGTGTGTGTGTGTGAGAGAGAGAGAGAGAGAGAGAGAGAGAGAGAGAAGGAGACATTGAGATCAATCAAGGAATTTAAGACAATTTGGAGGAATTCGCTTGGGAATTCAAAGTGTTGACCCTCTAGACTCTAATTGAAGAATTGATGTGAGAATTCAACCCATAAATTAAGTGTATGAGTCAACAAGAGCATGAATTCTAGTGAGGTAGTTGGTTAATGCGTGAATTCAAGAGAGTTAAGCTAAGAAATGCAAGAACTAAGCTAATAAAGGTCATAACATACATGCATGCATAATTCATGGATTTTGAGTTTTGATTTCAACAAAATTCTTACATGTAAGAGCTTCTTTTTGTTATATTGTGAGAGCTCATTGTGGTTTCGTACTTAAACACTCCACTTGTGCATGTTTTGGAAGCTAAGATTTCAAGTCATTGCTTTCATGTTTTGTTTTCAAAATGTCAAGTTTGCGTTTGAGTAATTCATATGCTTTTGAGCTTGATTTTAGCGAAATGGCTTTCAATTCATGAAGTCCTATGAGTTCACAAACGTTTTCTCAAGTTTTGGCCCAAAAGGATGTGTTTTGGTGCTTTGAAATCAAGTTTTGAAGCTAGGAGTGCAATTTAGAAATTCCAGAATTCGCAGGCTTCACTCAAGCAGCGGAATCTGCACTTAAACAAAGAATGCAAGCTTCCAGAAGTTTTGTAGAGTTTGGGGGTTGGCTCGAGCGGAACAAGTTGTGCTCGAGCGACCACCCTTATTTTTGAACCTTGACTCGAGAGTAGGAAGTTGAGCTCGAGCATAAAATTCAAGCTCTCTTACTTTTGCAGGCATGGGCCTAGGCTCGAGTGAAAGAACCTGCGCTCGAGCAACCACCTTTTGTTTTCCCATCTTTGCTCGAGCGACCAAGCTCTCTGTTCGAGTGTAAAATGAGAGCTCCCAGAAGTTTAGCAGACCAAGGGGTCCTTTCGAGCGACTAAAGTTGCGCTCGAGCGAACTGCCCTGTTTTCAGAATTTTGGCTAAGTGTTTTAAAGTACATTTTTGCATCCTCATTATATCTTAGGCATTCCTAAGCCTTAATTAAGACATAATACTGAAGATAAAGATTAGAAACACACCAAGATAGAAAAGAAATGAGTTAAGTGTTTTTCGAGCGTGTGTTTCAATGTGTATCCACTATGTGTTTATATTGGTCACACGCCATAAACTGTCTAGTCCAAGTGTTCTGACTATTTTGCTACCGAAGCTATGTGTGAGTAACAACTTTGTAAAGCTATATTTGATTATAAGTAATTTCAGAATGGTAAGATATGATTTGGTTTTTGAAATGCTATTTTGTGAATCATGAATCAATGTCTAATTTTCTAAAATGTATTTGTAGCATCCTTAGTTCACGTGACCCTTGCCTAGGAGAAACAATACCATGGCCAATATGCACATGGCCCTCGCCCGGGGGAAACAATACCATGGCTTATGATCATATGGCTCTTGCCCAGGGGAAATAATACTATGGTTTATGTTCACATAGCCCTCACTTGGGGGATACAATACCATGGCTACTTGCACGCAAGATACGAACCTTTATGATCGTCGGTACCGACTAAGCATGTGGGTTTCATGACCAATTTGATTTGATAGCTAATGGATGTACCACATATAACTGCTTATGACTTCTAGTTGTGCATGTAAATCTGAATCTGCTTAAGGTATGAACTCTAATTTCTGAATCTGTTTTGGACATCATTCATAAACCCTTTACTCTGTTGTTATTCACTAGACTCTAGCTCACCGTATTATTTATATATGTTGATGACCAGGTACGTGACCAGTATCAGAGTTGTCTGCTTGGAGTTCCGTTCTGTCAGCCAACCACTGTGCCTCCCGAGGAGGTTCCCGTTTTGAAGTGGTCAAGTTTTTGTGAACCATATTAAAGACCTTTTTGTATTTCTTTTATTAAGTCTGAACATGTCTTTTGTTTGTCTTTATGTATATATGGTGACGTGGGAATGACATCTTAATTATGTAAATTAAGTTTTAAATTTTCTATCCCATGTATGTCTACATAGTTCTATGGACATTATATTCTGATATTTGCTTTTGCTAGCCCCTTAATTTTATTTAATCTGTTTAGAGACCTTCGATAATCCCAGGATTACTGGCCGGTTACGATGCTAAACCTATACGGGCGGGTTTGGGTCATGACACTTTCTCTTACTTGATGTAGATTTTTGTCTCTACAAATTGATTTATGTATGTAGAATTTGTATGATGCCCCAAAAATCAAGAATATCAGAGAATATATTAACAAATAAATACAGGTTTATCTAAGGTTACAAGAGTAGGAAATGTTACTAATGAGTCCTTTGGCTAATAACCAAGCAAGATCCTAGAAAGGTCGAATGAGTCAATATAGTCTCCCTTCTAAGTCCAACCACCTTAGAAAGCAAGCTACCTTTTTGACAGATTTTGACAAAGTATTAACACAAGGCTTACATAAGTTGACGGAGTATAAGGGTAGGTTACAAATGATATATATAATGATTACAAAATCATGTCATAAATACAACAAGCGATTAATCACTTAGAATCTCAAAACGTGTTTACAAAACTAGTTCCTAACTCTCATAGGGTAGCCATACGTCTTCAAATACTTCAGCTTTGCCTTTGACCGGTCTAATAGTCTTCAATACCTGGCATGAAACGCCATGAGCTTTGAATGCCTAGTAAACGCGCACACACCCCATCTCTTTTTCCCAATCCAATACACCATTACAATTATAACAAGCAAGTAATGAAGCATGATAATCATTCAATAATAAAGGATTACAAGGTTAGATGTTAGTAATTTAGAAATATCTTAAAGAGATTTCATCCTCCCAACCGCAAGAATTGGACACTGGATTATTCGGAACTCCCCATTTTGTTGCTTTGCAGAACTTACCACGGATGCCTCCAATGGTTACATACCGCGCAGCACCATCAGTGGATCTCAAAAGGGATGGCGAAAGGAAAAAGGTTTTGTCAACCTGGATCTAACCTTATCCTTCCAAAAAAAATTTTATACTCCTGAATGTCCCATCTAGACCCAACCTTATCTTGCCAAATCAAAAAGAGTTCGAATGTGTCCGTTCCATTCTAGGGTTTACACGATAACTGGTTGTGCAAGATTTAACCTTTAATTAGGAAGCACATTCTATCAATCCATGCATAACTCATTATCATCTCTTCATTATTCAAGTGATCAAAAACCCAATGCCACCCCAATTAAGGTTTCTGTTGAGTTAAATGTCTTAAATTAAAGTTAGAACAACTTAACAAGATAGTAACATCCACATAAGCATGAGCATCATCAAATGAAGAAGATATGGAATATAACCATAACACATGCAATATCATACCAAGACATGATCATATACTAATAAGCATATTCATAAAGACAAAAGCATAGAATACCAATGCAAAACTAAATTTCCAAATTCAGTACCATTTAAAGATTAAAATCAAAAGGGCCATTTCAAATTTTTCCTGAGCCTGGCTTCCAATGGTTCATAGAGAATTTTATCTAGTTTTCAAAACATTTTTTAGAAATGGAATAACTTTTCTAGATTTTTAGTTATTTAAGAAACACTCCAACGCTGTTCAGGTTCGTCGATCGTTACAAAAATTGGATTTTCTTTTAAACCGCTCACTCTTTTTCAATGAAACCAATTTTCATTGAAAGCTAACTATTTAAGGACGTTTTTGACATAAAAAATAGGTCTAGGAGATTTTTGTACATTTTTATAAAATATTTGAAAGTTGGCTGTACAACTGGTTTTTCATGCATAATGCTCAAAATAAGAAGATTAGTGAGAAAAGAGGCCAACTAAGGGCAATTTTTCACTTCTTTTGTGATTGAAACATACTAAGTAATGTATCAATAACTCATATTTTTAGAGTGATGGTGTGCCTTTGGAAATAATGTGAGATATGGGAAGAAAAAGGTAGCTTTGCATTTATTAAGAGAAAATATGAGTAGAAGAAGGATCAAGGCTCAACTGATCAACTCTGAACATATGAACACCATTACAAAAAATCTAAAAATATGATTTTAAACTTCTAATGACATGTATTTGAAAAAGGAAATAGAAGGAGAGATGACGATATGGCTTACTTGAGACTTGGTTGAATTGCTAACTAAACCTTCTCTTTCTCTCTTTTCCTTTGCCAAGCTCACTCTCTTGCTCTCTCTTCCTCTCAACCGAATATATTGTTTGAGTGTGTGTTCTTGTGTGTAAAATGCCAAGGGAGAAGTCTTATTTATAATAAAATTGGTGTAAAAAGTCCAAATTGCCCATTGGTTGGAAATAGATTGGATATTTTGGATTTAGTTTGAACTTAATGGAATAGTGGATTATTAGAGGCCTCAATTATGCAATTAATCATGACCTAGCTAGGCTTTAGTTAGGATGGGACTTGAGGTGGAAACAAGGTTCCATGTTTTAGGGTGTACTAGAACACTTTTCCCCATGAATTCATGGATTTGTTTGAAAAAGTTGTATATATTTCTTTTCCCTAGTGGGGCCAGCCAAGTGAGGTGGATTTGAGGGGATTTTTATTTTTATTTTGTGTGCAAATGAATATATTTATTATAGATTTTGTATACAAAAAGAATTGAATATGATTAAAGGTACATATATGTATATAATGGTACTAGTTTGGGGTCAAAATGTGATTCAAGAAAAATATAAGGGCTAAAATCTTAGTTTATGAATTTGAACATTTAATTAAGTGTAGTATTGAATTTAATTAAGGTCTGGAAATTTAATTCGGTTAAGTTTCTTTGTTTCGAATTAAACAGTGAATCATACTGAGAATCAGAAACCTAGGATTTTTGTGTGTAAAATATAATTAGAAAATTAATTTAATTATTTTTAGGGTTTTGGAAATGATCCCTCAGCTCCGGGTTCAATCGGGGTTTTCGAGTTTTCGGTTGGCGAGCATTTTCGATTCTATAACTAAAATTGAAGACAAATAAGGATTTGAGGGTCTCTATTGAAGTAATTCAAAAATCAAGGACTTAATAGGTTTTACAAATGTTAGGGGCCTCACAATTTGTATAGAAAATTCTAGTAGAAATCACCCCTATTTATAGGAATGGATGGAGAAGAGTCTCTAATTTATTTATAGATAAATATCAAAATATCACTTTAATGGTGTGCCATAATTTTATTGGGTTGACCACCTCAATCTGACAAGTGGCTTAATTTAATTAGCCAAAAATTTATTTGTTGCATCATTATGACTTAATTTGATTAGTCAAAGACAACTGTATCATTTTAACACATGGCAATGTTTAATTTGACCACCATATAATCTTGATTTGAGACCAATTAGACACGTGCTAATATTTAATTTGCCAATAATTGTGTTATATTTTGCAGGCCATTGTAGTACGTGCCAATATTTAATTGGCAAAAATTCTCCATTCTTACAATTATATCTTTGGGTAAATTACACTGACACACCTTGAGGTTTTCGTTTAATTCAAATTCCCCCTCACAGTTGAAAAATTACACTTACCCCATGTCAGATTAAAATGACATATTTGCCCCTTAGCCTTTATACATATAAAATAATAAAATATTAAAAAAAATTATTCTTGTCATTTCAAGAGAAATAACAATCATCTTCTTTGGTTTAACTCACACAAAAAATGAGTTTTTTTTTTTGTTACTTTTTTTTTTCTTGTTTTTATTTTTTATTTTGATTGAATTTTTTTAATATTTTAAGAATTTTTATTTTTTAGATACACCAAATCTAGGTATACTTAAGAAGTATAATATTTTGTAATTTTTTTTTAAAATTCACCAAATACAAATATATATATATATATATATATAAACTCAATACATTATCTTGTTTTGTTGCATTCAATAGATTTTTTTAAAGTTTTTTGTACAAATTTTATAGTTTTTGAATATATTTAGATTAAATTGATATAATCTAACTATAATGGTGGAAATAAAAATGAAAAATTATATTCATATATAAAAATTTATACAAAAAATGTCAATAAAAATGTCGTGATAGTGATATTGTTGTAAATATAAATCATGTTTATGGATGCTTTGTTTTAAAGTAGAAGGTCACCATTAAGTTACATCATTGTATTTGAAAATTCTATATAAAATTTATGTTTATATATCATCATTCAATAAGAATATGTTTAGATCTAATTTAATGATAGAAAGTTGTAGAATATAGTCACGGTGATAAAAAAAAGAATGGTAGAAAAAAAGGCAAGATGGTCATTTAGAAAATTTTAGGGCATGACATTAGCAATTTATAGGATAATTTGTAATAAGATTACAAACCTCAGGAAGAGAAATGTAATTTTTCAAATGTAAGAGGGGATCTGTATTAAACAGAAATCCCAAGGGGTGTCAATGTAATTTACCCTATATCTTTTTATTTTATTGTAACAGAATATAATACATCACTCTTTCTATCAAATCATTTATTTCATCTATTATTGTGTGATATATTATTTGTTAATTTAGAGATAATTACTTGTCAATGTATGGGTAAAAAAAAAAATTTCAAATCAATGATATCCTTCTTATGACTTTTGTAATTTTTGGTTATTATCTATTCTGATGTCAATCATGACTCTTGTGATGTTAGTTATGATCCAAAGGATCTTTAGTTATACCTTATGTGATGTTTGATTATAATTTTATTTTTTTAATAATTATAATTGAAGAGAAATAAGTTATGGCATTTGTGTTAAGCAACACTACAAATGTTATTAACTTGCATATGGTAGTGAATTGGAACATTTTTTTAACTAATAAATAATTTAGAAAAATTACCTATACCGATTCTGGTTTAGACACGACCCATTTGATGTCCTAGATTGTGGTTTCATTGTCTTATATGGTTGTTCATGTCTTGTCACTACAACAAAACTAACCTTTTACGATACCACATCAACGGCATACAATAAATGCATGCCGTAATTTCTCACTTTTACGACTTGCTTTTTTTGCACGTCGTAAATACGTTTCCAACCACGGCGTGTCTATTGCGTAGGCCGTGAATGGTAATAACGATAATTTTTTTACGGCTTACAATGCACGCCGTAAATAATAAAACTTTCTACGACATGCATGTGGCGTGCCATTAATACATCAATTATACACGACGCACATACGCCAGCCGTGAAAAGTGAATACTTTTCACGGCGTACACAATGACTACCGTTAAAAATATTGTACTTTTTACGATGCACACATTGCCTGCCGTTAAAAATATTGTCTTTTTACGACGCACAATGCAGGTCGTGAATTGTATGATTAAAAAAAAAAAAAGCGCCAAAATGAAATTTAGGGCGCCTCCCTCTAATCAAAATGGAACATCACAAGGATTGCCTCCCTCTAATCAAAATGGAACATCACAAGGATTCAAATCTCTCTCTCCATCTCCTGTCTCGCAGCAGCCTTCAGTCTCTCTCACTCACTCTCTCGTTCTTTCATCTCTCTCTCTCTAGCAATCGGTGATCGGCCAGTGAGACAATCGGTGGTGATCGAATCAGGTTGGCCTTTGCAACACATTCGGTTGATCCAATTAATTCCAGATCGAGATTGTACGACATCGCTCTCAAATTCGATCCGCCCAATTTCAAAGGTAATTTTACGATTTTTTTTTGGGTTTGATCTTGCAAAAGCTGGACCTTAAATCAGCGGAATATCAATCTTCATCAGTTTATTTATGGGTTTTCAATTATTAGGTGGAAAATAATTTATTTCCTTATAATTTTGTTTATAGGGTTTGCGATTGTTTTTTAATTTATACTATTCCTATTATTTTTGTGTAAACATTTAGCTTTTTTTGATAAATTTCTGCTTTAAATTTTTTTTTTTTAATCTGCTTGTTGACATTGATTTTGTTTCAAAATGGGAACAATTTTCAATTTTCAAATTTCTGCTTTAATTTTTTTTATTTAATCTGCTTGTTAACAATTTTCAAAAGAAAACATGTGTTCTCTTCTCTACCTCTGATAGTCGAATATATATGTTTGTGTACTTGTTTGAAGTTTTATACTCAAATATGTATCATCTTGGACACCACTATTGGCTCAAATCTTCTGTTTTTTCTGTTCTTTTTATGCCACACTCTCAATCCTTAAGATATCAAATGTTTTTTTCTACAGAAGATTAAAACTTACCAATGGGCCACTTTTTTTGATGTGGGTATCTCCGAAATCCCACTGATCAAGATAGGGTACTGATTGTCCAAATAAATTAAGTGAACTCTTTTGATGATTGCAATTGTAAAAAGACCCATGAGGTCCCCCACACCAACACTGATGTGAAGCAATGTCATGTTCACAGAGATGCTTTAGTCTATAAGAGGCTTCCACACACACACACACACACACACACACACACAAAATTCCCATATTCAATTCTACTTTTGGAATTGGAGTTAGAAGAGAACATTTTAGGGTTAAGTAACCCCAAATGGGTTTCAATCTGCAAGCTCAGAGTAATTATTCATAGCAATGTTGCCACACACTGCATCCACAATGATGTATGGAGGATGTATTGTGCGGCAATTGTACTGAATAATTTTTCCTGTTGCATAATTGTAGTGATCAAAAGTGTGGCCAAACTACCTATGGTTCTACCTGTTTTTTAGTTGGTTTGCCCCCATTGTCTTCTTGCTGTGTGAGATTTATTCCTGGACTGCCTTGCATTATCATTCAATGTCAAGTTCACCCCAAAAATCTAGGGTTCTAATCAACTTCCATCTGAACTGTTAGATCAAAACATGATGTATTAGCTAAATTAGTCAATTAAAGAACTTTCATATTCTCCTTCAATGTAATGAGATTGTGTTAAAGAACTTTTATCATGTTTCTATGTAAGAAATGTGAAGATAAATAATGGTTGATGAACAATACCGGCACTAATTCTGGTGAGAACATTACATGTGCTATAATGGGTATATTTTTTTTACCATACGAGATTCATTGACATGCTATATGTTGAAGAATATTTGGGCTGCCATTTTGGGAATTGTTAGATGTATGTCGTTACCAGTGAAGTGTCTTTATTATGTCCTTTCATAGATTTTTTCCTGTAGTTCAATGTTTCTTTCAGCATTAATTATATTTAAATTGATGCTTTACTTGTTTAATTTGGCAACTCTCTAATAGCTTTGTGCTTTTAGGCAATCGACCAAACAAGGTTGAGGTTTCTTTTTCAGAAGGAGCTTCAGACAAGTGATGTAGGCTCCCTCGGGACAATGATAGTCCCAAAGGTTTGTAATTTATCTTTTCTAATATGAAATTATATTATTAAGCCCATTGGTAGCATAGAGAATTACTTGAATTGCAATTTCCATTGTAGTTTCAATTTATTAATATTTCACTTGATGCAATTTGTCATGTAAACATATTAGCTTGGTGCTGAACTAATTATCTGCTGTTAATTCCTTTTGGTATATGGGACAACTTGATTTCAGAAAGTAGCTGAGGATTACCTTCCCATCCTCAAGGACAAGGAAGCATTTGTTATCAGCATGGATGATATGGATGGCCTGCATGCTTGGAGTTTCAAATTCAGGTTTGAGTTTAACTGGTTTGTTTTGATCACTGGATGGTAGCTGTGAGGATGGCTGGTATTAGGGAATTATTATCAAACAACTTGTTCTAAAGCATTCTTACTCTCATTAAAACTTAGTTCAGTTCAAACAAAACTTGATTGATTTAATACAATGATGAAGTGTTGGCTTTAAAAACCTAGCTATGGTGTTCCTGAGGAGACATCTCCAATAGCCTGTGGGGCCATCCCCAAATAACAGACCTGAGTTTGACCCAAAAAAAAAAAAAAAGTACTGAGTTCAAGCGCTGTTATATAGTGCAAACTTATTGGATCAATTGGCCTTGTTGGGATCAACAATCACTAGTTCCATGGTCCAACAGCTTGTGTGACTTTTTAATTTCACTTTGTGTTCAAATTGTGTATCTGTGTGTTGTTTTCTGTTGATGCATGTCAAACATGTTAATACTTAACAGTACTTGCTCTACTCTTATTTCTCTGTCTCAAAAGCTTCAATTTTCTTTGCTTTTGGCTCTCTTGCATTACCACAACTGAATAGAGCTCAGAGACATCACACAAATCAAGAGTATGAATTTCTACCTTTTGTATTCATATTTTGTATCTATATGTGTGTGTATGTATGTATGTAAGTATGTATGTATGTATGTATTGGTGGAAATATATGTAACTTTTGCTGAGATTAACTGAAGTGACATGATAAAATATCAATTTTGTGTTTTTCCTCTTTAGATAGTATTTTCTCTATTTTTTCATTAATTTTGAAAGGAAAAAAAAAGAAAAAAAAAAAAGAAGAGAGAATTAGTTTTGTTGGATTTTCTTGGGCTTTGTTATTTTGTTGATGTTGGAATTTGGGAATTTTTTCACATATCTTTGACTGAGTCTCAATTGAGGAGCAGAGGTTCATTTAAGCAATATTATTGTATGCCTCAGTATTTGGATTTATGATAGGAATTTAAAAAACTGCTTAGAGAAATCTATAGTTTGGAATTCCAAGTCTGCATTGATTGTTGTATACGATGATTTGTAGGTAAATTATATAATGATGTTTAAAGAACTACTTCATTTAGGGCTCGTTTGGGAGTTGTTTTTTTTTTTTTAATAGTGTTTTTTGGCTTTTTATGAAAAGACGTGCAAAAATGTAGAGAAAATGATTTGAGAACTTGTAGTGGCTTTTTGGTTAAAACCTTACTTCTATTTTGCACATAATCTTGGTTATGAATAACAACTTGCTTTTTTGACAGGGAGATTGGCAGTATTTTAGAAGGGCTAGATGGCTACGCTTGCAGATATGGGCCTTGTGGCAGCTATCAATATTCTCACTGCATTTATTTTCTTAGTGGCATTTGCCATATTACGACTTCAACCTTTCAATGATAGGGTATATTTTACAAAATGGTATCTTAAGGGTTTAAGAAGCAGTCCAACGCAGTCCGGAGCATTCGTAAGCAAGTTTGTCAATTTGGACTTCAAATCATATTTGAGGTTTCTGAATTGGATGCCCGAGGCACTGAAAATGCCTGAACTTGAGCTTATTGACCATGCAGGATTGGATTCTGCTGTTTATTTACGAATTTACTTGCTAGGTTATGCTACTATAATCCTATAATCTCAGAATTTGTTTCCTGTTATGATATGCCAAGTAGCTTGTATGCTGAACTATCATGTGCTATGCAAAATTGACAGAACATATTCATCAATGTTCCATAAAGTAGTAGCCAAGGTGATGGAAGCAAAGATGAAAACTTTGAAAGCCTTTTGTAAACATGCTTATTCAAAATAGTTTTATGATTTGGAGTTCTATGTTCGTTTTCTTTGTACTTTGGAACCAAGTGAAGCATAAAAAATAAAGGCTTGTTAAATCAAAATTTGAGATTCTACTCATTGAGGAAACTAAAAAAAAAAAAAAAAATGCTGCCCATGGAATCTGAAAAGGAAAAAAGAAACAAAAAGTTTGATTTTTTTTTTTTTTTTTTTTTTGTGTAATCTAGTCAAATTATGGTATCGAAAGGGATTTTTCTGGTTTTAGAGACTACACTTTGTTGCTTACACTTAAAATTATAGCTTTAAAAGTGGTATCTTGAATTGGCAGGAGGCATTGAATTTCTATATGACTTGAGTTCAGCAGAATTACAATGCCTGTATCTATGTCACTATGTGAACAACTGAATATAATTGTATAATTTAATGCCCGCATTAACTATAACTGAAAAGCTTTATGTTTCTTTGCTTTCTAATTTGAAATTTGTTTTTTAACATTGTCAGGTATAAGATATCTCTTTGTTGATATCAGGAAATTTTATTGCTTTGTGCCATGAGCCTATCATTTTAATTTAATGCTCTTTTGACATTTTTGAATTTTTTATCTTGTGCTGATTTCTGCACTTTGATTTATGCAGACTCAAAATTTTTGTTCCTATGACATTCATTGCGTGGGCTATCCTGGTACCAGTTAACTGGACTAATGACACATTACAGAGACAAAATGTAACTTACAGTGAAATTGATAAGCTTTCTATATCTAACATTCCCCTTGGATCACACAAGTGAGAATCTTTCTTTTTATGGCAAGCTTTTAAACATACTACCTCACTATTTTTTAGTATTCATGAATGTTGACATATTCCATTAGCATTCGTCATGCCTTCATAGTTACACTATGTTTTAGTGTTATTATGACTTCTATTTTCAGCATTGTATCAAAATGTGTCAAAATTGAAGTACTCATCTATTTTTCTTATAATTTTTTTTCCAATCAAATTTAATTGATAGAAAAAATTGAACTCTTGCTGGGTTTGTACTTTTTACTCTGAAAATAAATTTATCCAAAAGTTGTTAGAAATTGGACGCAACAATTGCAAGATCCCTGATCTCTCCCTATTGCTCAGACCCAACTGGGGCTTGGTACCCAAGTTTGTTGCTGATACTAGACATATTTCTTTCATGCCTGTTGCCTGGTCTGCCATTCAAATGTTATTGCATTGTCATCAGGGTGACTGTTGGTTCTATTGTACCATATTTCTTTCATGCCGTACGCCCTTCTCATACTAATTATGCAACAATTGCAAATATTCTAAAGCCTGATAAGAAGTTTCCCTCCATCTAGTGCAGGGAGGCCCCTGTTCCTTTTTGGTCTATGTTAACATTTGTTGTATATATATATATTTTAAAAAAAGTTTCCCTTTTATTTGAACAGACAGTAAGATTGTAACCAACCCTTCCCGTTTTAGGTGTTGTAAGCCTTTATTAGTGCCATGTCGTTCTAAAAAGAGGGCAAAACTCAATAGACACAGCCCCCCATTTTAATGACCATTACTAACATATTTGGTTCAACCTCCATTTTAATTTTTTCTACCAAATTTTGAGTGTTTAATGAAGGCCAAATTAGCTTCTATAATATAATTTATTGGCTTCTCAAAAAGGAATTTCCTTTTCTACTTCTCATTCCATGATTTTGTTTATTACTTTTGATAAGAATGAGAATGTTTGGTTAAAAGTTGGTCTAAGAAGGTGGTGCACGTGTACAGTGAGTTTCGTCTTCTTACTAGTGTGTAGCTCTTCCTGAAGGTCACATTTTTGTAGTTTCTCAAATGGACAAGTATATGTTAGTAATGGTTCATGTTAGTTAGATGTTGCTCAATGTGACCTTGGATACATGAAGTACCCCTGCCAATTCATTTGGGAAATCACAAGTTTATGTTATATGTATTTTTTTGTTGTAAAATATTACAGCTTTTATAGCTACTATAACTTGCAATGTGATCTGATGATGGTAATGTGTAGGAACCAATTCCTATCACTCAACTTGTAAGGAAAACTGCTTCTGTTATGCAGGAGTTCACATAGTCAGGGTAAGTGCTTTCTATCAGTTTACATCTCATATTGTTTATCTTCTTGGCTAGAAATCTTGACTATTGTTAACTTAAATTTCTCAGAATTGTAACAAGTGAGGTGCATTTGCCTAACAGATGGTTCAGATGATGAGTATGAGCCCAACAGTAGCAGTGACGATGATGATAGTGATGGCTAGTTTTTGAGGACTTTGATGAATAGATTTCTATAATCTTTGCATAGTTTGGATCTTGTTTACAAACTTATATATTATACAGTTTTGGATGGTTTTTAACTTTTTTGTTGAATTTAGAACTTAAGGATAGTCCTTTTGGGTTGTTTTGAACTTACGGTAATTTTTGGATGTTTGGAATGTATTGACAATTTTTGAATGTTCATAATTTATGGATGTAGTTTATTTTTTATGCTTGAAACAATATTTTGATGGTTGATTGATATTTTGTGAACTTTGTTTGTAATGTTTGTTAGATTATACAAAACAGGTTAAAATAGAACCTGCTGAATTAAAAAAAAATAAAATAATGCACATTCTACGGCAAACAAATTAGGTCATTATATGAAATATTTCACGACATTCCATGTACATCGTGGTATGTTCTACTTATCTACGGCAGGTTGAGCAAGTCGTTGTATTATATATTTTACGGCGCACAATCAGTGTTGTTGTTTGTCTCACCAATTAACGGCGTGCAAAAGTAGTTGTAGAAAAAGTAACGACGACGCACAAAATCTGCCATTAAATAATTTTTAACGGCGTACTATAACATGTCGTAGAAAAGGTAACAATGACGCACAAAATCTGTCGTTAAATAGTTTTTAATGGCGTACGAAGCATGTCGTTAAAAGTGAATGACTTTCCATGACTGGTCATAATATGACGTGCGCCTGCATGTCGTAGAAGGGCTTTTACGACGTGCATTACGCGTCGTAAAAACTCTTTTTTGTTGTAGTGTGTTCAACTTATTCCTTCTTGAGTTTGGTTATTGGAGTATCTTGGTTGTATTTGGAATAGTTTGGTAGCTTGTTTTCCAAAACTGTTATTGCCCATATTTTTGTCTTTACGCTTGAGTGAAGCTTCCTGTGCTCGGGTGGTCTTTGAAAACTCTCAATACTTTTGCAATTCTGCAAAACTACTGGATGGGTGCATTCTACGCTCGAGCGGTCACTTCCTGTGCTTGAGTGGTCCCACTCATTGTGCCTGGTCACTCGAGCGACACGTCTGGCGCTCGAATGGTCTGTGCGTATATTAGTCTGTAAAAGTCACTTTTTGGATCACTATTTCATCTCTATTTCTCTCTAAACATTTCAAAATCTCAGATTTTCGTTCTCTCTCTCTCTCTAAAACTCACATTGTCTCTACAAATACACCTAGATCTAGTGGTTTCTCAACCATGGCCCTTTGAGAAAAAAGGTAGAGCTTGCCTAGAGCTTCTATTTGATTTGAGTGGATCATGTTTTTGACCCCGGTGGATTTTCGATTGTTCTCCTCTATGCTTCAAGAGGAAGGGATTCTTGAGCTTCTTTTCAATACTTCACTATAGATAGACTTGTGGTAGTTTTTATGGCAATTAAAAATATATAGTTTTATAGTTGATTTTGTTAAAAGCGTATGGATTGGTTTGGGTTTAATATTGGTGGTTTATGGATTATGTTTACAATATGTCATGGGTTGCAAAAGCATGTTTAGGATGTGGGTTTGGAAGGTTTGGTATTTCATTTGTAAATTTTGGAATGTTAAAGAGAAAGATCAATGTTGAATAAAAATTGGGTTATGTTGTGGTGGTTTATAAATATTGGGGTTTTGGATTAATATTGGTGGATGTTGGCTATTGTTGTGCTCGTTGGGATTTAAAGTAGTGAGGTTTTGTTTTCAAAATAAAGTGGGACTAATTACCTTTTATAAAACATGAGAGTTTGCAATGAACGGGAATGTGGAATTACCTAAGGGTGTATTTTTTGTTTTGATTACGTAATTGGTGCCTAGAGTTTTGTCCTTGGCCATCGGTGGAGGATGGTATTTCTTGTTGTTAGATATAGTTTATGAATACTACTGTAGGGTGAGCTATGTAATGTAGGATGGTATGTTGTTGATTGTAAATGGACAATGTGAAAAGACAATTTCATTGTTAAGTTATGGATTATGCTGTTATAAAGAGGTAACTGGAATGCCTATAAATGTTGTTATGTTATGAGACGGTCGTTGGATAGCATGATTTTGGTGTTTAGTAATTCGTATTGTGTTTTGGAAACATTTTAAAAATGTAAGAAACCCGTTGTTGAGCGGCGGTGCGTGGACCACATTTTGAAGGAAGTGGGTTAATGTATTTAATTTTTAATAGTTGGGATTGTGATAATTGGATTAGGTGTATGTATTATACCTGTGTATTATTGATGTTGGTCAGCTTATTATGCTTTTAATGTGATGTTGTTTGGGGGTCCGTTTCCTGCCGTATCTGAGCTGGCAAAGCATGGCCCCTTGACAGAGGTTTCCTTGTCCCTTCTGGTTTGCACCCAGTAAAGTGTGAAAAGGGGTCCGTTTCCCGCTGTATTTGAGCCGGCAAAGCGTGGTGCCTTGTGATAGGTTCTCCGTCCCTTCCAGTTTGCACCCCACAAAGTATGACCTGAGGGGCACCCCCTTCCAGGTGAGGTCGGTAAAGTGTTATGCATTATCTGTGTCGTGGAATCTACGATCCATGTTATGTGCCGGTGGAGATGAAATTAGTCGCATGTATTATTCTTAGTTATTAATTTTTAGATATATGCGTTATTGATTTTTGTGTCGTGGTTGTCTTTTAGCCCTTGGGCCTATGGCTAGGGAAGATAGAAGGTGTATTGGTGCGTAGATACATACGATGTATTGAGGTATGGGGTTAAGTTTATGACTTGCATGTGTGGTTATATTTTCAGAACAGATGTTTAAGTGAGATTCATTTATTTTAACATGGAAAGTTTTATCAAAGAAAGGATGGGGTTTTGAAATATTTTCTTTTGGAAGTAAAATGAGTGTGCAAAGGAAAAAAGGAATGATTTTTATACTGTAATGTGTCAAGAGGGGTGTTTTTTTTTTTTTTTTTTTTTTTTTTTTTTTTTTTTTCAGACAAACATATTTATATGAGTATACTTTTGGATATTAATTGTCATACTACTTATATGGTATATTGTGGTGCATGCGTAATCATTTTTATCTGTATGTTGTGATTGGTTTGGAACTTTCGGCTCTCTACTAGGCTTAGTACTCATCTCACGTGTTGACAAATTTGTTAAGTACAAGGCTAGACGATTGTTCATGACTTGAAATCTTTAATGGTTGGCCACGGAGCCTTGTATTTGTTAACGAGAGCCTTGTATTGTATAAGGGTAAATCCATTTTGTTCTATTTATTATTTATTCAATGTAAGCCTGAGGATATTGTACCATGTCTTATTTACACATCATCATTATTGTCGTGAGAGAATGTTACTATTTATTTTGTTCATGTTCTTGAATGAATGCAATCCTTTAAAATGGTAATAATATAAGGATTTGGTAATGAATTCGAGTAATAAAACTCGGGGCATGACAACTTGGTATCAGAGTGAGCCGGATCAAATACTTTGAGCTCATGGGAAGTGGTTTTACGGCAGTGGGGTTTGCTATGCTTGGTGAGGATGTTTCATATAGATGATTTATGTGTTAGGACCTTATGTGTTGCATTTATGTGAGCATGGGGTCAAGTTTCCTAGATAATTCTCATGGATGAACTTACTTTGAGGTTCAATTGGAAACACGCCTGATCAAAATGGTTTCTAATAAGAATTCCTTGAGAGTTTTGGGGCAAGTAGTTATTGTAGACACCCCATTTTTGACTGACCTTAAGACTCAGACGTCATCGATTGAGCGCTCGGTGATTGTGCATGTCGTGCTCATTTCGAGGTTTCGGCGTTTTGGCTGAGAGCATTGCCTCCGGGCCTCTGAACTCTTTGTGCTTTGGCTCGGTTTGTGGACCAAGCCTTGTTTCTCTTCCCTGGAAGGATGGAGAGGTCTGGTAGGCCATCATTTTGTGGTCATAGACCACCTTTTGTGGTCGTAGACCACTTTTCTCATTTGGAGACTAGTTTTCGGTTTTCTGAGCCTTTGGCCGCGCGCCTTGTCTCGGGACCGCTTAACGTTCTTCGTTTGGCGTGGTTTTTGAACCACACCTTGTTGCCTCTGCCTAGAGGGACACTGTAGTCCGGGAGACCACTTTTGTGGTCGTAGACCACTTTTGATGCCCGTAGACTAGTTTTCAAGGCTTTCAGCCGTGTGCCTTGCCTCCCGAACTTTCGTCTTGCATCCGTTTTGATTTGTTTTTGGTACAAACCTTGTTTTCCTTGTTTGGAAGGTGGTACAAGGGTGGGAGACCAGTTCTTCCCCTTGGAGACCACTTTCCTCCCCACCAGCCAGTTTTCTGGTCGGCCAACTAGTTTTCTTGGTCTTTGGGCCACCTTTTCTGGTCGGCCACCACACCATTGCATTGTTTTCATGCTCTAGACCTTCTCCCACCATGGCCGACCACTTGTTGTCTTGGGAGACCACTTGTGGTGGTCGGCCGACCACTTCAAGTAGCTGGCCGACCACTTCAAGTGGCCGGCTGCTTTTTGTCACCTTTTTGGAGATATTTTCATCCAGCTGTCATAGCTGGAAGGCACTAAAAACATCCTCCATACACGTGTATGGAGGGATGGCCTTGAACCCTAAGCTTGTCCAACAAGCTTGAGCATTGGTTCTCTATAAGAGAGAGCCTCCTCCTCCCTCCTCTAGGTTCAGATTTTGTGCCTTGAGCTATACATACACATATTTGTATCTATCTTGCTCTTGTTCTTCATTTTTGTGCCTTAAAGTGTAGTTTTGTCATACTTTAACACACAAACACACACTCAAACACCATCCTTTTGTTGCTGAGGTGCTTAGGAGCTGGTTTTGGTGTTGTTGGATTGGTTTGAGCTTGGAAAACCTGCTGGAGTTGTGGTTTTGAAGGTGTTCATCAAGGGTGAGCTTCTAACCCTTAAATCCCTTGATTTTGCTTAAGCTTTTGGAACTATTTTCATGCTGATTTAAGCTTAACTCTTAACTACAAAAAGTTCTATTTTTCAGTCCTTAAAATGTTTGTTTGAGGTCACTTTTTTGTTGGGGGTGGTCTACCCCCTCTTAGGCCTTGTTAGGCCTTGTTTTGAGCCATCCCTTTTGGCTCTTGTTGTAGCCTTTGCATGACCTTTCTACCACTGAAATCCAGAGGATTTTCAGTGGTGGAAAGGTGGTTTTGGGGTCCCAAATAGGAGAGGGTCATCCCCTCTCCTTGTATTTTCAATGCTTGCTTTGAATGCCTCATGTTTGAGCATGTTTATTAAGCTTGTGTTGGCTTGTTCTTAGCATGTATTTGGGATTATTTCAGCATGTCATACCACTGTTTTCACTTGGTTTTGTCATCCCTTGCATGCCTTATACACTTGTAGTGTAAATCTTACAAACTAGCTTTGTGTGCCTCATGTTTGAGCATGTCTTTCTAGCTTGTTTTGGGGCCATCTCAGTAGGTTTTTGGTGTTGTTTTAACATGCCTTAGATTCGTTTTGGGTTGGTTTGGTTGGCCCTTGCATGCCTTATACACTTGTAGTGTAAATTTCATAAACTAGTCTTGTATGCTTCATGAAGTAGCATGTCTTTCTAGCTTATGTTGACTCCATTTCAGCATGTTTTTGGTGATGTTTTGCCATGTCATACCTCTGTTAAGGTTGGATTTGATAGCCCCATGTATGCTCCATGCACTTGTAGTGCAATTCCATGAACTAGCCTAATATGTAACCATGCTTTAGACTATCTTTCTAGCATGCTTTTGGCTCAACTCTAAGAAGCTTTTGTCCATGTTTTAGCATACTTAAGCTCTGATTTGTGTTGTTTTGGTCATGCATGCCATGCTTTGTATAGCTATAATGCATCCTAGCTTGTTAGCTTTGTGTATCGAGTCCACTAGCATCCTTTGCTTGGCCTATTTGAATGATTTGGAATCATTTGTTATGTGATTTCAGTTCATGTTTCATGTTCATGCATTCACATTTGTTACTTATTCAATGCATTGGAGGGTTGGTCCTTTATGCCTTAAACATGAACCATTGCGTATGCCTTCATGCCTAAGCTTGCGAGCTATCATTTCAATGTGTTTTTGGGGTTATTTTGCCATGATATAACTCTGATTTTTGTTGGTGAAGCCATCTCATGCTTGGTCTTGCTAGGTGTAGTGTAATCCACCTTATTTGCCTTGCATATTCCATGCCTTATGCCCTTCATGCCTTTTGGCTTCCTTCCTTACATGGTTTAGACTCATTTTGACATGTTCTAGGACTTTTTGGGTTGCCTTTGCCATATGCTTCATGTTTTGCATAGCTGTAGTGCAAATGCCTATGCTAGCTTCAAGCTTTGGGTACCATAGCATGCTTCATTTGTGTTGTGTACATGATTTGACATCATTTACCATGTTATTTCAGAGCATTGAGCATTGCCATGTTCCCACTTCATTCACTCTTTAAGTGCCTTTGAGTGTTGTGCATTGTTGCCTTGTTTATTGCCTAGCATGTATGCCATCTTGCCTAGAGCTTTGGGGGCCCCATCTCAGCATGTCTTGGTCATTATTTTGACCCATTTGAGCTCTGCCCATGGTTGGTTCATGCATTTATGCCATGTATTGCATGTCCCCTTTGTAATCCTCTTTGCTAGCCTTAATGCTTAAGGATCTTTGCATGCCATACTTGTGTTGTTTGAATGATTTGGCATCATTTCTTACTTAATTTTAGTGCATATAATGTGGTTACACTCCCATGTTTATCACTCTTTGAGCACTCTTGAGAGTTGTGTTCTTAGGCCTAGTTGATGGGCCATTGAATGGTATGTTTTGTCTTGATCTTCATGCCTTAGTTTCATCATTATAGCCACTATTTTGGGCATGGCTGGGGTCTATCCACGTTCGGTTTAAGTCCATCGAGCATGTTATGCCATGTTGTTACATTGCATTGAGTATGCCATGTTGTTGTTTGCATTGTGTATGCCATAATCACATTGCATTGTGCATGCCGTTAGCATTGAGTATGCTATGTTACATTGCATTGCATGTTTGCATGCTTGTCCCTCGCATGTTGTTTGCATGCTTGTTTTATTGTATTGCATGTTTGCATGCTTGAGTCGCATTGCATGTTTGCATGCTTGATGTTGCATTGCATTGTGTATGCCATGTTATTTGTTGCATTTTGTTTGGAATAGGTGTTAGTCCAAACAAGAGAAACGAGGGACGTTTCATACTTAAAGTGATGAAACGTACCTCAATTCTCGGTAGCTGACGCTCTTGATCATACATAATAGAGTTCTAGACTTTATGTGTTTATTTGTGCATTCATTCCATATTGAATTGTGCAATTTGGCTTCTCGGCCATCATGCATCGAGATGCGTGATTGGTGGCCCGAGGGTCGAGAACCACACTCCCTTGAGCTTATGAAATGATAGGGAGGGTGGTTGTGCACAGATATCTTGCAAATACATTGCCATGCCCTTTCTTGCTCTCTGTTGCAGCAAACCGGAGAAATGCAGTAACAATTGGTCGACCAGCCAGAAAAACTAGCTGGCCGACCACTTTTTCTGGTTTGCAACAAAGATAGGTGGTCGGCCAGTGGCTGGCAACACCCCTAGGTGGTTAGCCATGTTCCCACAGGTTCCCAAGGTGAGTTGCAAGCGTTCTGGAGCTTGGTGCAAGGTTCTGAGAACAATTGCAAACAGAGGCAAGTTGGGGCATCGCGACGGATTTCCGAACGAGACGACCGGCATGCATGCACTCTTCTCCCTCTGAGGACATTATTTTATTGTTTTACTTAGCTAATTTGCTTAGCTAGATTATGCTTTGGTTTGTACTTAAGTAGTTAATGCGCTTAGCTGCTTATTTGTTTTGTAATAGTTAGTTAACTTGGAATAGTTAATTAGCTTGTTTTGTAATAATTAGTTGGCTTGTTAGTTGGCTAGTTTTGTGATGTAATAATTAGTTTAATTAGCTTAGATTAGCTAGTTAGCTTCTTATTCGGACCCTCTGTCGAGAGGGCCAATTGTTGTAATAAGCGTGTGTGTGTGTGATGCATGTCTTCCAACCCCCATTTCTTTCTCCCTTTTACTTAACCGCTTACGATGGTTAGTTTTAGGGCATATTTTGATTAGCATACTTCTGCTTGCATGTATGCATCATTCATCTGTATTGCATGCACCGGGTTCGGCGCATTATACTAACTGCATTGTATTTCAAATACATTTACTTGAATACGTGTTCAATAGCATGTTATCAAGTCGCATTTCACATGCCATCTTAGAATAACCGAGCCTATTTTAGCTGCATTTTTGCATGTGTTGCATTAGCCATCTTAACATGAACTAGGATCATGCATGATTTCTAACTAGTTCTTTGTTTTGGCTCGGAGTACACTGTGAGTGTTTACGCTTTAGCATACTGCATGAGATGTGTATGTTGCCATGAAAGCATGCTTGCCATGAGGCTAACTACTTATGTGATTAACTGCTTGAATGCCTGTGGGTGAAGGTTGGATTGCTTGAGTTGGAACAATTCATTGAAATCCGCATTTTTTAGCCTACTTGTAAGTAGCAAACCGTTTTCAAACAAACGAACATGCAATGTTTTGTTCCAACTTAGGGGATCTAGTCTATACTTGTGTGCTGTGCGCATCACATAGTAATTCTAGGTTAATAACCAGAATAAGAACACATGTGTTTTCAAAAACAAAATATCATGTTAGTAAAGGCCGATCTTTGATCGGGCGAGTAGGGGTGCTCATTGCATGACCTTCCCCTCTTGTACCCAAGTTCCCAAGCCGAGGCAACTTTTGTGATGACGGACACGTGGCCTTAGGCACGAGTCAGGGTTTCCTAAATTCCCCCGAAACAAAATATTTAGGTGGCGACTCTGTATCTGGCAAAGCAGTCCATGTTTGGCACTTCTTTATAAAAATCAGTTTTCCAAAATGATTTGCCGGATTTGGACTCTTTGGTGATTTATCAGTCTCACATTGCACATTGTGAGATTAGATTCAGAACCGTGACATTGAGTCCGAACTTGTAGCAGCCAGAGAACAAAACGGAATTCGCACCCTCGCAGCGTGGTTTCCGGGAGTTCTCCGGGCAGTCTACAGTTATCTTTTGGACTTGATTTGATTATGTGATTAAGTCTTTAATTGTCTTTATGTAATAGAATTATTTTTTTCTGGGCTAAGCGTGTCTTGTAACTTAGCAGAGATATGTGTGTGCCTCGGGCAAGGCTGTTGTGTTATTTACTAAGTTGCTTTGGTTTTCGTTTTGGTTTTATAGGATGCCTTCTCGAGGGAGTAAAGGTCGTGTGAGGAATAAGAGTATCGGTAGAGGCACAACTGTTCCGTTAGCACCGGTCCATGCAGCGTCAGTTGTGGGCGAGGAAGTTGCACACAAAATTGTGAGAACGGTGAGAGATGCTCTTGCTGGCAATGAGGGGAACCATAGGCATAAGTTGACCAAGGAGTTTCTTCGCTCCAATCCACCTATGATTTTGGGAGAGCCTAAGCCATTGGAGGCTGATGATTGGTTAGAGTAGATTACCAAGACTCTTGATATGCTCAGAGTCGAAGACAATGAGTTCAGGGTTGTGTTGGTTGGTTTCCAACTTAAGGGAGACAACGGTTATTAGTGGAAGTCTGCACGAGTTTCTGTGGGCACTACTTGGGCTGCTTTCACTGAGGCCTTTTTGGCTAAGTATTTCCTCCTTCCGTTTGGGAAATATTGAGGAACCAGTTTATTGAGTTGCGTTAGAAAAATACTCCTTTGGCACAGTTTGAGTCAAGGTTTGCTCCATAGTTGGTTGCAACATAGGAGCAACGTTGTTTTGAGTTTGACCAAAGATTATGTGACTTTATTCGGGAAAAGGTTGTTGGGGCAACGTATAGATATTATCACGCCTTGGTGGAGGCAACAACTCACATGGAAGCCGTCAATTGTAGTGTTGGTTATGATGAGGAGGAAGAGGTCATACCGGCGAGTTCGACTGTTTGGAGAGGTAGTAGACCTAGTAAGAATTGGAGACGGGCAAGATGTCAGGCACAAGCATAGTTAACGACTCAAGCTACTTTTGTTTCTTCAGACTCGTTGCTTGGAGAGTCTAGTCGGACTTAGGCGTCCTCGAGTCAATCTTAGAATAAGGGGCCACCTATGTGTTCTAGGTGTGGTTGGATAGGCCATGTTCGCCATCGTTGCCCTTTGCGGGAGCGGAGCCAATTTCAATAGTCCAAATAGGGACAGTAGTGAGGTTGGAGGTGTGAAGGAGTTGTGGTGCTTTGTAATGTCGTATGATGTTATCTTATGTAAGGATGTAATCCTATGCATGTTGTTTATGCATGTGTGCATGTGGCCGTAAACCCAAATGGTGTGGTTTTGTAATTAACATTGCATTTATTGTAATGTGTTAAAAGATGTTGTAAGAAATAGATATCCTGGTTTTATTATGCAATGTTGATGTATTAGGGAAGCGTGTGTTGGCTTCTGATGTCTTAGATGGGTTTTGTATTGTTTGTTGTGCGGCAGGGGTGTGCTTTGCATTTCGTTTTGTCTTGGAGTGGTACAAATGAAGTGGTATTTGGTAATGTTTTGTTTTAAACTGTTGGGTTGTGAGAATAGAGAATTGGTGGGTTGGTTGTATAGTATTTGAAGTTGGTTGACACATAGTCAGCTCGAAAATTGTTTTCGGTTTTAGCAAATGGTTGTAAGGTTCAGGGGTACTTTTGTTATACTTGGGGGCAAGGGCGTTGAGCCTCGCTTATGGGTGTGTAGAACCTCTTGAGTTAGGGTAATGTGTTAGTGTGTCAATTTTGCGAATACTTATGCGTCATTGAATTATGCGGATTAATATTATTGATATTTGTATTGGTTTGAACTTTTGGGATTTGGGAAGCTGTGTATACTGTATTATATCTCATAGTCCTGTGTTTATTTCTATTCATTGTTGTTATAGAAATGTGTTTGTTACGCGTGGGATAACCGTTGGTATGTTGGATGTGGTTGGGTGATGGTTGAGATTCATCAGATGTTGTTGAGAAATGAACTGGAGAGCGAGTTTGGTTTTATGGCCCTTGTGGCATTTCGTTTCAACTGAAAACATTGGATATGAAATTTCACGGGTTGTTTTGGGGAATATGTTTGCAAAACAATTGGTTTTCTTGGAATTTTGGAACAAAATTTTGTCTAAAAATGGTATGAGTTTGAATAACTTTTGGGAAAACGGTGTAAGTGATAAATGAGTTTAGAAATTAACAAGAAAACAGCTGCTTAAATTGATTTATGTGATTGTTCTGTTTCACCTTGTAAGGGTGAATTGTGTTATAATTTGGTTTTAGTTATTAGTGACGTGTTTGGGTTTGAGCGGGTTTGACGTTAGTTGTTTTTGGTTGTGCTAGAGAGTTGTCTCTGTAGACTGTGGTTTGTGGGTATAGTACTCTTTTCGGTGAGAGTTGATACAGAATTTCTAGTTGTAAGTGTGGTTTTCCCTTAGTGTTCGAACATGGAGCGCTTGGTTTTTGTTTAGTTGGTTATGGGCAGTTGGAACGTGCTTGGCGTTTGGGAGTAAGCGGTTCGGTTATTTGGGTTAGACGTGTCGAGCCCAATGGGTTATGTAGATCAAAGAGAAGGTTGCGGTTTCTCTCTTGTGTGTGTTGCTTGGGAGTCTTTGGGGCACCGAGGTGTTGGACCAAAATCCATGAATGTATTCCGCATATGGATCTAGTTTCAGGTTGGTGGGTATATTCCCTTTTCTGTGGTGTCCCCGTTGTGTTGGGCGTTTTCTCTAATTTCGGGGACGAAATTCCTTAAGAGGGGAAGGTTATAGTGATTATTGTTTAGACCCGACTCATTTGATGTCTTGGATCCAGGTTTCATTGTCTTATATGGTTGTTCATGTCTTGTTCATCTTATTCCTCCTTAAGTTTGGTGATTGGAGTATCTTGGTTGCATTTGGAACAGTTTCGTAAAGCTTCCTGCACTCGATCGGCCTTTGAAAACTCTCAATACTTTTGCAGGTCTGCAAAACTACTAGAAGGGTGCATTCTATGCTCGAGCGGTCATTTTCTATGCTCGAGCTGTCCCACTTGTTATGTCTGGTCGCTCGAGTGACACTTCTTGCGCTTAAACGGTCTGTGCGTATATCAGTCCGTAAAAGTCACTTTTTGGATCACTATTTCATCTCTCTCTCTCTAAACATTTCAAAATCTTAGATCTTCTTTCTCTCTCTCTCTCTCTCTCTCTCTCTCTTCAAAACTCTACTTCTCTCTACAAATATACCTTGATCTAGTGGTTTCTCAACCATGGCCTTCTGGGAAAAAGGGTAAAGCTTGTCTAGAGCTTCCATTTGATTTGAGCGGATCGTGTTCTTGTCCCCCGTGGATTTTCAATTTTTATCCTCTTCACTTCAGGAGGTAGGGATTCTTGAGCTTCTTTTCAATACCTCACTATAGATTGACTTGTGGTAGTTTTATGGCATTTAAAAATATAGAGTTTTATAGTTGATTTTGTTAAAAGCATATGGGTTGGTTTGGGTTTAATTTTGGTGGGTTTGTGGATTATGTTTACAATATATCATGGGTTGCAAAAGCATGTCTAAGATGTGGGTTTGGAAGGTTTGGTATTTCATTTGTAAATTTTGGAATGTTATAGAGAAAGATCAATGTTGAATAAAAATTAGGTTATGTTGTGGTGGTTTATAAATATTAGGGTTTTGGATTAATATTGGTGAATGTTGGCTATTGTTGTACTTGTTGGTATTTAGAGTAGTGAGGTTTTGTTTTCAAAATAAAGTGGGACTAATTACCTTTTTATAAAACATAAGAGTTTGTAATGAACATGAATATGGAATTATCTAAGGGTGTATTTCTTGTCCTTGGCCATCGGTGGAGGATGGTACTTCTTGTTGTTAGATATAGGTTATGAGTACTACTGTTGGGTGAGCTATGTAATGTAAGATTGTATGTTGTTGAATGTAAATGGACATTGTGAATAGACAATTTCATTGTTAAGTTATGGATTATGTTGTTAAAGAGGTAACTGGACCGTTTATAAATGTTGTTATGTCACTACTAAAAACAGAGCCTTTTGAGTCGGTTTTTTTGAGTCGGCAAATTTTACCGTCACAAAAGGTAGTCTTTTTGAGACGGCACAGAGTTACCGACGCAAATACCAAACCTTTAGAGTCCGCACCGTTGGCCGACACAAAAAATTAATATTTGATAGCATTATTTGAGTCGGTTGAATTTACCGACTCAAAAGATAGACTTTTTGCGTCGGCATATACCTTTTGCGTCGGCAAATTTGTGCCGACGCAAAAAATTATATATTTTTGTGTCGGCAACAGATGCCGTAGCAAAAAAAATATTTTATAACCAAGATATATATATTTAATCGATTATATTTAATAAATATATTATATTTAATACTCATTTTGATATTAAAAATAATAGTTAAATTAAAAGAGAATTAGTAATATAAAACTAAAAGTGATTCTAATTATTTTATTTTATTTTTATTTGGATAATAAAAATATGTAGAAATAGAATTATACAAAATTTATTTAAAAGATTAAATATAAATATGTTGTGATTGGATTAAGAAGAAAATACATAAATTAATTATGTAGAGTATTAGTATTTCTTTAATATTATTATTTTTAATTATTCATAAATAGTGTATATAGGCATAAAAAATTTAAATTAAATATGAATATTTTGATAATAAATAATTTAATGTTAAATCAAAAATTAAATATAAATTAATATTAAGACATCAATCAGATCGATAAAAAATAAAAATAAAAATAAAAATAATAAATTTAATTTGTGCGATACATGTAATTAAGCACATTCTGCTTTATTTATTTGTATATCAAGATAATTTTTTCGAATATCATAATAATGAAATTATAATTATATGTATATATATTTATAGATATACTTTTATATTAATATTGAGTGTATATACTATAAATAATAAATATCTCAATTAATATTTGAAAGAGGTAGGGTGGTGAAGTGGATTTAGTGCGGTGACTTTGGGTCCGGTCAAAGCTTGCAAAATGGCGTGGGTTCGAAACTTCGGAGGCGCCTCAATAAGAAAATTATGGGTTAAATTTCTTAAAACATTGAACCACTTTTTGAGTCGGCAATCTGCCGTCTCAAAAAATTAAAACTTTTTGCGTCGGCAGATTGCTGACTCAAAAACATTTGCGACCCCACCATTTTCGACCCTTGAGTTGCCGTCGAAACGCCGTCGCAAAAACGTTTTTGCGTCGGCAAATGTGCTATTTGCGACGGCACTCTGCCGACTCAAAAGGCCCTATTTTTAGTAGTGTGTTATGAGACGGTCATTGGATAGTATGATTTTGGTGTTTAGTAATTCGTATTGTGTTTTGGAAACATTTTAATAATGTAAGAAAACCCATTGTTGAACGGCGGTGCGTGGGGCACATTTTGAAGGAAGTGGATTAATGTATTTAACTGTTAATAGTTCGAATTGTGATAATTGGATTAGGTGTATGTATTACACCCGTGTATTATTTATGTTGGTTAGCTTATTATGCTTTTAATGTGATGTTGTTTAAGGGTCCGTTGCCTGCCGTGTCTGACCTGGCAAAGCATGACGCCTTGACAAAGATTTCCTTGTCCCTTCTGATTTGCGCCCGGTAAAGTGTTAAATGGGGTCCGTTTCCCGCGGTATCTAAACCGGCAAAGCATGGCGCCTTATGATAGGTTCTCTGTCCCTTCCGGTTTGCACCCTGTAAAGTATAACCTGAGGGGCACCTCCTTCCAAGTGAGGCCGGTAAAGTGTTATGTATTATCCATGTTATGGAATCTGTCATTCGTGTTGTATGCTGGTGGAGATGAAATTAGTCGTATGTATTATTCTCGGTTATTAATTTTTAGATATATGCGTTATTGGTTTTCGTGTCGTGGTTGTCTTTTAGCCCTTGGGCCTATGGCTAGGGAAGACAGTAGGTGTATTGGTGCGTAGATGCATACGATGTATTGAGGTATGGGTTTGAGTTTATGACTTACATGTGGGGTTATATTTTTAGAATAGATGTTTAAGTGAGATTCATTTATGTTAATGTGGAAAGTTTTATCTAAAAAAGGATTTGGTTTTGAAATGTTTTCTTTTGGAAGTAAAATGAGTGTGTAAAGGAAAAATGAATGATTTTTATACTGTAATGTGTCAAGAGGGTGTTTTTTTCTTTTTTTTTTTTAGACAAACATATTTATATGAGTATACCTTTGGATATTAACTATTATACTACTTATATGGTATATCGTGGTGCATACATAATCATTTTTATCTATTTGTTGTGATTGGTTTGGATCTGTAGGATCTCTACTGGGCTTAGTGCTCATCCCACGTGTTGACAAATTTTTCAAGTACAAGGCTAGAGGATTGTTCATGACTTCAAATCGTGAATTGTTGGCCATGGGCCTTTTATTTGTTAGCCGAGAGCCTTGTATTGTATAAGGGTAAATCCATTTTGTTCTATTTATTATTTATTTAATGTAAGCCTGAGGGCATTGTACCATCTTTTATTGATGAGAGAATATTACTATTTATTTTTTTTATGTTCCTGAATGGATGCAATCCTTTAAAATGGTAATAATATAAGGATTTGGTAATGAATTCGGGTATAAAAAGTTGGGACTTGACAACTTGGTATCAGAGTAAGCCAAGTCGAATACTTTGGGCATGTGGAAAGTGGATTTACCATAGTGGGGTTTGCTATGCATGGTGAGGACGTTGCATATAGATGATTTATGTGTTAGGACCTTATGTGTTGCATTTATGTGAACATGGGGTCAAGTTTCTTGGATAATGCTCACCGGTGAACTTATTTTGAGGTTCAATTGGAAACACGCCTAATCAACTTGGTTTCTGATAAGAATTCCTTGATAGTTTCAGGGCGAGTAGTTATCTTGTGGACTTGATTTGATTATGTGATTAAGTGTTTAATTGTCTATATGTAATAGAATTATGTGTTTCGGGGCTACCTTGTCTTATAACTTGGCGGAGGTAGGTGTGTGCCTCGGGCAAGGCTGTTGTATTATTTACTAAGTTGCTTAGGTTTTGGTTTTGGTTTTATAGGATGTCTTCTCGAGGGAGTAGAGGTCATGTGAGGCGTGAGAGTGTCGATAGAGGCACAACTGGTCCATTAGTACCTGCCCATGCAGCGTCGGCTGTGGGCGAGGAAGTTACATGCGAGATTGTGACAGCGGTGAGAGATGCTCTAGCTCATATTAAGAGGAACCATGGGCATAACCTTAAGTTGACCAAGGAGTTTCTTCACTCCATTCCATCTATATTTTTGGGAGAGCCTAAGCCATTGGAGGCTGATGTTTGGTTAGAGTAGATTAACAAGACTCTTGACATGCTCAGAGTCGAAGACGATGAGTTGAGGCTTGTGTTGGCTAGTTTCAAACTGAAGGGAGACGCCGGTTATTGGTAGAAGTCTGCGCGAGTTTCTGTGGGCACTACTTGGGTTGCTTTCACTGTGGCCCTCTTGGCTATGTATTTGTCTCCTTCTGTTCGGGAAAGATTAATGAACTAGTTTATTGAGTTGTGTTAGGAGAATACTCCTTTGGCACAGTTTGAGGATAGGTTCACTAGTTTGTCGAGGTTTTGCTCTAGAGTTGGTTGCTACCGAGGAGCGACGTTGTTTTGAGTTTGACCAAAGATTATGTGACTTTATTTGGGAAAAGGTTGTCGGGGCAACGTATAGAGATTATCACGCCTTGGTGGAGGCAGCAGCTCACATGGAAGCCATCAATTGTAGTGTTGGTTATGATGAGGAGGAAGAGGTCATACCGACAAGTTCAACTGTTCGGAGAGGTAGTAGACCTAGTAAGAATTGGAGACGGCAAGATGTTAGGCACAAGCATAGTTAACGACTCAAGCTACTTTTGTTTCTTCAGACTCGTCCCTTGGAGGGTCTAGTCAGACTCAGGCATCCTCGAGTCAATCTTAGAATAGGGGGCCACCTATGTGTTCTAGGTGTGGTTGGACAGGCCATGTTCGGCATCGTTGCCCTCTACGGGAGCAGAGCCAGTTTCAATAGTCCAAGCGAGGACAGTAGCAAGGTTGGAGGTGTGAAGGAGTTGTGGTGCTTTGTAATGTCGTATGATGTTATCTTATGTAAGGCTGTAAGCCTATGCATGTTGTTTATGCATGTGCACATGTGGTCGTAAACCCAAATGGTGTGGTTCTGTAATTAACCTTGCATTTATTGTAATGTGTTGAAAGATATTGTAAGGATTAGAAATCCTAGTTTTATTATGCGATGTTGATGTATTGGGGAAGCGTGTGTTGGCTTCTGATGTCTTAGATGGGTTTTGTATTGTTTGTTGATCGGCAGGGGTGTGCTTTGCATTTAGTTGAGTCTTGGGGTGATAGGAATGAAGTGGTATAGTGGTAATGTTTTGTTTTGGACTGTTGGGTTGTGAGAATAGAGAACTGGTGGGTTGGTTGTATGGTATTCGAAGTTGGTTGACACATAGTCACCTCGAAAATTGTTTTCGATTTTAGCAAATGATTGTAAGGTTGAGGGGTACTTTTATTATACTTGCGGGGGTCATTGAGCCTCGCTTATAGGTGTGTAGAACCTCTTGAGTTGGGGTAATGTGTTAGTGTGGCAATTTTACAAATGCTTATGCGCCATTGAATTATACAGATTAATATTACTGGTGTTTGTATTGGTTTGAACTTCTGGGATATGGGAAACTATGTATGTTGTATCATATCTCATAGTCCTATGTTTATTTCTATTCATTGTTGTTAGAGAAATGTGTTTGTTACGCGTGGAATCATCGTTGGTATGATGGATGTGGTTGGGTGATGGTTAAGATTCACCAGACGTTTTTAAGAAATGAACTGGAGAATGAGTTTGGTTTTATGGCCCCTTATGGCATTTCGTTTCAACTAAAAACATTGGATTTGAAATTTCACGGGTTGTTTTGGGGAAAATATTTGCAAAACAATTGGTTGGAATTTTGGAACAAAATTTTGTTGGAAAATGGTGTGAGTTTGAATAACGTTTGGCGAAAATAGTGTAAGTGATAAAAGAGTTTCCAAATTAATAAGAAAACTGCTGCATAAATTGATTTATGTGATTGTTTTGTTTCACCTTGTAAAGGTGAATTGTGTTATAATTTGGTTTAGTTATTAGTGACGTGTTTGGGTTTGAGCGGGTTTGACATTGTTTGTTTTTGGTTGTGCCAGAGAGTTGTCTCTGTGGACTGTGGTTTGTGGGTGTAAGCAGTTCGGTTATTTAGGTTAGACTTGTGGATCCCAATGGGTTATGTAGATCAAAGAGACGGTTGCGGTTTCTCTCTCACACTATAACATTTTTTTAGTTTAGTGACCTTTGAAAGTGCTACAAAACTATTGGTTTAATGACAGTTTTTAGTCTTGTGGCATTTTGAACAAGGGTCATTTGTATCTGTGCCACGATAGATATTAGTGCCACGGTAGATACTTGCAAGTGCCACTACACCATCATGGCTGAAAACTTTTAATGACATTTTGATGTCATGGTAGATATTATTTGTGGCACTATCAAGCGCCATTAAAAAAAGAGTTAGTGACACTTATAAGTGTCATTACACCATCAAAACTAAAACCTTTTAGTGACACTTTAATGTCATGGTAGGCACTATTCGTGACGCTATCAAGTGCCATTCGTGACGATAATTCGTTGTAGAACAATTTGATCTACTCTTGCGGAGACTCGAACCGCTAACCTCTCACACCATAAACCTTATACACCACACTCTTCCCACTACACCTCTATAGCACCACATGATTATATATGCAACATATATTATTTATATAGTACATACATCCATATTAATATAAAAGTGTATGTAGAAACATAATTATTTTATTGAACATAATTTATGTAAAATAAACTATTTACTAGCAAAATAAAAAAAGACCACTTTTGGAGACTAAAAATATTTTTTAGTCGCCAATTCTATACTTTTGGCTACTAATTATTTTTTAGTTGCTAAAAAACTTAACTTTTGCTGACCAAAATCGGATTTGGTCGCCGAAGATGCACTTTCAGCTACCAAAATTTTGGTCGCCAAAAAATTTAATTCCCGCCTTAGGATTTCAGTTCTTCCGCGCTAAAAATGACCACTTTTGGCGACTAAACTTATTTTTTAGTCGCCAACTGTAGACTTTTGGCTACTACAATTTTTTTAGTCAGTAAAACCCATATAATCAGTGACCAAACTTATTTTTAGTCTCCAATTGTAGACTTTTGGCTACTAAATTTTTTTAGTCGCCAAAAAGCTTTACTTTGGGCTACTAAAAATTTTTTAGTCACTAAAACCCATATAATCAGCGACCAAACTTAGTTTTAGTCGCCAATTGTAGACTTTTGGCTACTAAAATTGTTTAGTCGCCAAAAAGCTTTACTTTTTGCAACTAATGCCGTTTTGGTCGCTGAACGCTATACTTTCAGCAGCCAAATTTTTTTTGGTCAGGAAATTTAGTCGCCGAATGTGCTTTTTCCTGTAGTGTATATTGAGTTTAATTTATTTATTTTTAATCATTTACTGCATTTTAAAAATTTAGAAAATATATTGGCATTTTTTGTTTTTTCAAAAATGCCATTATAAGCTTGGAAAGTTTTTGGCTTAGTGGCATTTCTCAAAATGCTATAAAATATTTGTTTATGACACTTTTCACCTAAGTGCCATAAAAAGTAATTTGCACCTACCTAGTGTCCTGACATTTTTTAAAAAATGCCATTGCAACTAAAGTTTAGTGGCATCTGTTGGTAAATGTCACGAACATAATTTTTTGTGTCATTATTTTATAAAATTCCATAAAATTGATATGACATTTCTTTATTAAAATGCCATTAGAGCCTTATATGTTTGTGGTTCTGTGGCATTTTTCTAAAACATTTAATGCCAATTTTTATTTTTGTGGCATTTTCTAAAAACATGCCACTAGTGTAGTGTCACTAAAGTGTAAATTTGTTGTAGTGACATTTTTGTTGTAGTGAAGTGACACTTTTTTTAATTGAAATGCCACTAGAGCCTTGTATGTTTGTGGCTCTATGACATTTTTCTAAAAAATGCCACCAAATATTCTTTTTGTGACATTTTTTAAGAACATGCCACTAGTATGGTGTCACTAAAATGTGTTTTTGTTGTAGTGTCATGTGTGTTGCTCGGGAGTCTTTGGGGCACCAAGATGTTGGATTGAAATCTGGGAATGTATTCCGCATATGGATCTAGTTTCGGGTTAGTGGGTGTATTCCCTTTTTCCGTGGTGTACCCGGTGTCTTGGGCGTTTTCTATAATTTCAGGGACGAAATTCCTTAAGAGGGGAATGTTATAGCGATTATGGTTTAGACCTGACCCATTTGATGTCCTGGATCTAGGTTTCATTATTTTATATGGTTGTTCATGTCTTGTTCATCTTAATCCTCCTTGAGTTTGGTTATTGGAGTATCTTGGTTGCGTTTGGAACAATTTGGTAGCTTGTTTTTCAAAATTGTTATTGCCCATATTTTTGTCATGCTCTAACGAAGCTTCCTACACTCAAACGGCTTTTGAAAACTCTTAGTACTTTTGTAGGTCTGCAAAACTATTGGGAGGGTGCATTCCACGCTTGAGCAGTCACTTCCTATGCTCGAGCGGTCGCACTTATTGTGTTTGGTCACTCGAGCGACACTTCTTGCACTCGAGCACCTCGAGCGCTCTGTGCATATATCAGTCCGTAAAAGTCACTTTTTGGATCACTGTTTCATCTCTCTCTCTCTCTCTCTCTCTAAACATTTCAAAATCTTAGATCTTCTTTCTTTTCTCTCTCTCTCTCTCTCCAAAACTCTTTGTTAGGTCCTAGCTTGTCAAAATCCCGCGAACAAAACTCAGTGATTGAGTTGTAAATTTTCTGTGTTTTTTTTCTTCCTCGCTCGAGCGAAAATGTCCTCGCTCGAGCGAAGGACTGCGTCTGGTATAAAAACCTGAAGGAGATGAATGTGCGCTCGAGCATGGAATTGGTGGATCGAGCGAAGGTCAATGCTCGCTCGAGCGAAGATGAAGGTGGCTCGAGCGACGAATTGCTTCCATACAAAAACCTGAAAGTGTTGTTTCCTCGCTCGAGCGAAGAGTTCGTGGCTCGAGCGAAGGCACTAGTAGAAATCACGCAAGATAAGCTTCTTGCTCGAGCGAGAGGAGCCTCGCTCGAGCGAGCTTCAGAATCCGGAATTTTTCAAGTGATTGGTTTCTTTCAGGATTGGGATTCTTTTGGTTATCTATAAGTAGATGGTTTTCTCCTAAAACTAATCTAACTTTTTTCTAGAGTTTTCTTTGATGTTCTTAAGAGAGTTCTAAACTTATGAGTTGAGATTCATACATCAAAGAGTTTGATACAACATATTCAAGAGAGTTTTCTTCGGTGGAATCCGAAGGTTATTACGGAGAGTTTCAAAAGGCGTTTGATACTTTACGTAGTCGTTAATTCGACAAGTGAAGTTGTGGTGTGGAATCAACTTCAGGATCAGTTCCGTGACGAAGGCGTGGTGAAAGAGTTACAGAAGATTCAGAGACAAATTGACTGGGTTGGGTAATTTGTATGGTATCTTTGTAATCTTTTAGTTCTTCAGTAGTGGATTGATCAGTGGCGGTTCGCCCGTGGTTTTTATTACAATTGAAGGTTCTTCAATTGTGGTTTTTTCCACGTAAAAAATCATTTGTGTCGATTTTTTGTTTATTCTAAAAACAAACAAACTAAAATCACTCTCGTAAGTGCTTGATGATTTTAGATTGAGTGTTTTGAATTATTGGGATTTGGAATATTTTAATCTTGATCTAATCACGAATCACGTAGGATTTTCAATTGGTATCAGAGCGGGTCACTCTTTTTTTATCAAAAACTTTGTTTTTTCAAAACTATAGGAGTGTGATTTTGTGTGACTAGTTTATGGATTCTATTCGTGAATTTTGTGTGACTAGTTTCATGGATTCTATTCGTGAAGGTAACTCTACTCATAGACCCCCTATACTTGATGGTACAAACTATTCTTATTGGAAAGCTCGTATGAGAGCATTTTTAAAATCCATCGATGAGAAAGTTTGGCACTGTGTAATCTTTGGGTGGAGTGAACCTACGTCACCGTTAATGGCATTGATATTCCTAAACCCCTTGATAAATGGGACACAACTGATTACCAGAACTCGAGTTGGAACAGCAAGGCTCTCAACTCCCTCTTCTGCTCTGTCACACCTGAAGAATTCCGTCGAATTTGCACGTGTGAAATAGCAAAAGAGGCATGGGATATTCTTGAAACAATTCATGAAGGTACTACCTCTGTTAAAAGGTCAAAACTTCAACGTCTCACCTCCGCCTTTGAAACCCTTTTTATGTGAGACGATGAGACGTTTGATGATTTCTATGCAAAACTCAGTAATATCGTGAATTCCTGTTTCACTCTCGGTGAAAAAATCCCGGAAGCAAAAGTTGTTGGAAAAATTTTGAGGTCCCTTCCCGAGAGGTTCCAATCAAAGGTGACAGCCATTGAGGAGGCTCAGAATGTTGATACCCTCAAGCTCGATCAATTGGTTGGAAATTTACAGACTTATGAAGCCCACCAAATTTCAAAGAAAAAGCAAAAAGAAACTATGGCTTTCACGAGTGATCATGAGACTGCAAAACCTCCGGAGACTGAATTTGATTTAGAGTCTGAGATGACGGCTATGCTTACGAAACAGTTTAAAAAAATTTTTGAAAAAGAAGCCTAATTTCAGAGCCCCTATTTCAAAAGATAAGAGTAATGACAAACCCAAAACTGTTCCAACAAAATTTGCTCAAACTACTGAAAAGAAGATTGTAGGGGGCCAGGGGTCAGGTGCTATGAATGTCAAGGGTTTGGCCATATGTCCCTTGAATGCCCTTCGAAAAAGAATCGGAAGAAAGTCTACACCGTAACTTGGGATGATGAAAGCGGGTCGGAGCAAGAACCCGAAGAACCTGAATCTGGTGAAGATGGGGATAGTGCTTTCATGGCATTTTGGGCCACGGTTTCTCAACCTCTTCCAAAGCATTTGGGAATCAGCTCGTGGTCAAACTTGCATCATGCTCCCACCTTTGATGGGACTAACTATCTGTATTAGAAAATCAGAATGAGGGCTTTTCTGAGAGCCTTTGAACCAGAAGGTTGGCAAGCCATTGAAGAAGATACAGAAGTGCAGATAATCCGGGCAATCAGAGAGCCCTGATCACTATTCGTGGTGCAATCTCCAATGAAGAACAGCAACGGGTTGTTCACTGCACAAAGGCTAAAGATGCATGGGAAATTCTGAGTCAATTCCATGAAGGAAGAGATCCACCTCCACCACCATCCAGCAACTTATCTGTCTTGGTTGCTAGAGTGGACGAGGTCAAGAAGAATGAGGAGCAAAGAGAGGATGATGAAATATCTGAAGACATTGATGAGATCAATGGCGATGAACTACAACAAGCTTACGAGAAGCTGTACGAGGAATCTCTGAATTTGTCTAAAACCAACGACAAACTCTCTCTCAAGCTCAAAACATGTGAGAGTGAGAATGTCCGGCTCAAAGGAGAACTCTTGACAGCAAAACAGAATGTCATCAAGATCTCAAGTGACAGGCAAGACTTATGTGGAAAACTTCTATCCTGTGAAACTGAAAGGAATGAACTTCTGAAGGTGTATTCCACATATGAAGAAAAGCTTGAAAGTCTTGAGCTGTCACAAGCTGCATTGGAAGAGAAAGTCAGACAGAAAGATGAAGAACTCCGTATTGCTAGAGCAACAATTGCCATGTGGAACAAAGGTTCCAGATCTCTAGAAGACATACTCGGGTCTCAACAAATGGGTTCTGACAAAAGAGGGCTAGGCTATGGTGCGACAGCTCAAAAGGGACAGGCCTCTACCTCACATAACTTGAAGACTCAAGCAAAGGGCAAATTGAAGGTAGACCAGGATGATTCTTCTCTTCATCAAGCAAAAGCAGGTAAGATCAACAAAAGAGAGGTAAAACCTGTTTTTATTTGTCATCACTGTGGTAGGTATGGCCACATTCGTCCTTACTGTTTTGAACTGTTTGGTAAGGTGTCTCAAAAGGGTAGAAATTCTAATACTTTTTGGGTTAGGAGACAACCTTACATGTCTAGGCAGAACACCAAGACTAAAAAGATTTGGGTTAGAAAAGATGATTTGACTTGTTTTGTTGCTCACACTGCTCTAAAAGCACGTGACTCACACATGTGGTATCTTGATAGTGGGTGCTCTCGTCATATGTCCGGTAACAAATCCTACTTCACCTCTCTTGAAAAATATGAAGGAGGAATTGTTACCTTTGGAGATGGCGGCACTTCTAGAGTCATTGGTAAGGGCTCTATAAGTGTTGCTGGTCTTCCCAAGCTAGATAATGCCTTACTTGTTGATGGCCTTAAAGCAAATCTTTTGAGCATTAGTCAAATGTGTGATTCCCATCATGAAGTATTGTTTTCAAAAGATAAATGTGAAATTTTGGATAAAAAGGGAAATACTGTTTTACATGGGGTTCGCACATCTGATAACTGCTATGGGATTCTTACTACTAATGATCTCACTTGTCATTCTGCCATCATAAGTAACATTGATCTGTGGCATCAAAGATTAGGTCACATGAATTTCAAAGACCTAACTAAGATAGCCAACAAAGAGCTTGTGAGAGGAGTACCTAAACTGGGTAAGAATTTGAGCCATGTGTGTGGACCATGTCAGCTTGGCAAGCAAACCCGTGCTCCTCATAAAAAGGTGAACAGCTTTACAACCAAACGTCCTCTTGAACTGGTTCACATGGATTTGATGGGTCCTACTCGCACTGAAAGCATTGGAGGTAAAAGATACATTTTTTTAACTGTTGATGATTTTACTCGATTCTCATGGGTAAATTTTTTAAGGGAAAAATCTGATACGTTTGATACTTTCCAGGCTTTAGTCCTTAAAATCCAAAATGAACAGGGTGTTTCCATTGGGCGTATCATAAGAATCCGAACTGATCATGGTCGTGAATTTGAAAATAGTTCGTTTTCGGATTTTTGTGATATGCATGGAATTAAGCATGATTTTCTGCACCTATTACTCCACAACAAAATGGAGTGGTTGAGAGGAAGAACAGAGTTGTTCAAGAAATGGCTAGGGTCATGCTCCTTAGTAAGAGTCTTCCTCCAAAGTTTTGGGCCGAAGCCTTAAATACTGCTGTTTATGTCATAAATCGTGTGTATTTAAGGCCCGGCACTTTACAAACTCCTTATGAATTGTGGAAGGGTTTGAAACCTAATGTAAAATACTTCAAAACATTTGGGAGTAAGTGTTACATCTTCAAAGATAGAGAGCCCTTGGGCAAATTTGACTCCCGAAGTGCTGAAGGTATTTTTCTAGGGTATTCAACTAACAGTAGGGCTTTTCGAGTCTATAACCTGCGAACTTCATCATTAATGGAATCTATCAATGTAGTTATAGATGACACAGGTTCACCTACTTCAGCAACAAATGAGGATGACAATGGTGAGTTTCCAATCTTGGATACTGAACCACAAAATCAAGGAGATGCTGCGGCTCAATCACAAGAAATTGTTACAGCACCATCCTCACAGGTAAGTTCAAGTCCAAAGAGTGCTCAAAAGGACAGCACTCCTGTTCCTCCTGTCACCCAAAGTCCTGAACTTAAACCATCAGCAAGGGTGAAACTGAATCATCCAGCTCAACAGGTGATTGGAAGTGTTTCGGATCGAATGAAAACCCAAAGACAGATTCGGGATGAGGTATCACACATGTGTTATGTTTCTTTAATTGAACCTAAGAATTTTAAAGAGGCCTTGCTAGATGATAGTTGGGTCAATGCTATGCATGAAGAATTAGGTCAATTTGAGCGTAACAAAGTTTGGACTCTTGTTCCCAGACCTAGAGACATGAATGTGATAGGTACCAAGTGGATCTTTAAAAATAAATCTGATGAGAATGGTACTGTTGTGAGGAATAAAGCTAGGTTGGTTGCTCAAGGCTACACACAAGTTGAGGGTATTGACTATGATGAGACGTTTGCCCCAGTTGCACGTCTCGAATCTATTCGCATTTTGCTTGGTGTTGCATGTTTTCTTGGCTTTAAATTGTTTCAAATGGATGTGAAAAGTGCCTTTCTGAATGGGTACTTAAAAGAAGAGGCATATGTTGAGCAACCAAAAGGGTTTGAGGACCCTAAATGTCCTAATCATGTCTACAAGTTAGACAAAGCTTTGTATGGATTGAAACAAGCTCCTCGGGCTTGGTATGATAGGCTTACTACTTTTCTTCTTGATAATGATTTTCAAAGGGGTAGTGTGGATAAGACCTTATTTGTGAAACATACTAAGTCTCATATTCTTGTTGCTCAGATATATGTTGATGATATTGTGTTTGGTTCCACTGCTAATCATCTTGTGAAATATTTTTCGGATTGCATGACACATGAGTTTGAGATGAGCATGATGGGAGAGTTGTCTTATTTTTTGGGTCTCCAAATTAAACAGTCTCCTTCGGGCATATTTGTTTCTCAGTCTAAGTATGCTAAAAATCTTGTGTCAAAGTTTGGTCTTGAGTCTTCCAAGCATGCACGCACTCCCATGAGCACCAGTCTTCACCTTTCCAAAGATTCCTCTGGTATTGATGTTGATCCTACCCTTTATAGGAGTATGATAGGGAGTCTTTTGTATCTCACAGCCAGTCGTCCTGATATTTCTTTCAGTGTCGGTGTTTGTGCTCGTTACCAAGCCAGTCCTAAAGAGTCTCACCTTCTTGTGGTAAAACGCATCATCAAGTATGTTAATGGGACCTTGGGGTATGGGGTTTGGTTTTCCACTGATACTACTGCTGAAATTACTGGTTTTTCTGATGCCGACTGGGCAGGGTGTGCTGATGATAGGAAAAGTACATCCGGGGGGTGTTTTTACCTTGGGAATAATCTGGTTTCTTGGCATAGCAAAAAGCAAAATGCCATCTCTCTTTCCACTGCTGAGGCTGAGTACATTGCTGCAGGGAGTTGTTGTGCACAAATGTTGTGGATGAAGCAAATGCTTCATGATTATGGGATAGAACAGAACACTCTCACTGTTTTTTGTGATAACACAAGTGCCATAAACATTTCAAAAAATCCTGTCCAACACTCTCGCACCAAACATATTGACATTCGTCATCATTTTATTCGAGAGTTAGTGGAAGAAGGCCTTGTTGTTCTTGAGCATGTTACCACTGAGCATCAAAAAGCTGATATTTTTACAAAACCCCTTGATCTTCTCCGGTTTGAGTTCCTTAGAAAGACCTTGGGTGTCATGCTCAATCACTAGAATGTTACTTGTTTCTTGAGTAGATGTAAGTGTTTTGCCTTATTTGTGCTTGGATGCCATAATCTCATTATCATTGATATCTGTTTTTCTTGCATCCAACTTTTTATGTACACTACTCATGCTGCTTACAAGATCTCATAATTCAGTGTTCATAGCTCATTTTGAATGTCCATGCTCATTAACCTCATGATCTCATTCTGTACACATCCTTGAGATAAATTGCTGCAGGGGTTTCCGCATAAGTGATCAAAGTTCTCTATGGACCACTAACAGTATTTCTTGTACTTTTACAGTGGAATTGACTGATACTAGTATATCATGGGTGATGTTGAGTCTCTTAACCATCTACCATCTGTTTTCACTTCCACGGTTTCTCCCTCTGTTCTTTGTAGTCCAGCCATGAGGAAAAGGCTACCTCAGAGTCACCAACCAGGCCATCATTATTATCTCCATGCTTCTCTGGTTCGGTTTCCATACTCTTGAGCGTGTCAGCCACCAATGATTGTGCAAAAGAAAGAAAAAAAATAAAAAATAATGGACTCATTGATTGAGGGGGAGCCTCCGCTTTTACTCAACAAATACCCCGTGATTCCTAGTGGTTTGACTTTTCTCTGTGATGTTCAGTTACTCTTGCCGGAGGTCCAGCCATCCGATCACTACTAGGATTAACTCTAGCTCAGTGGACTCTCATGGATTGCACACACACACTTTATTTTGTGAGCTCTCATGGTGGATTTTGAGTTGTACATTCTCATGTAGTTTGTGATCACTGATGATATTTTATCTGCTTTGCTCATGATTTTCAGTGTCATTTTTTTTAAAACATTGCAAGTTTACAGAATTCATGAATTGCGGATTAGTTCATCTTAGTACTCATTGTGGTCAAATGTGATCATCCATTCTTGCTACAGGTCTCACTTCTAGATTTTGAGTATCTTGTTTTATTTTATAAAAAAAAAAAAAAAAAATTGGTTTTTGTTTTTTTTTCCTTCTTGGCTCGAGCGACGTGTTCCTCGCTCGAGCGTGCGTCTGCTACTGCATTCAACCTGAGAGTGTGTTTTCTTGGCTCGAGCGACCTTGGCCTGGCTCGAGCGACCTTTCGCGGTTCAATTTTTAAAAAAGGGGGGCCTCTTCAGTTTTAGTTTGCATCTCTTCATGTTCTTCTCTCTCTCTCTCTCCTAGGGCTTGTGTGTTGTCCATTGCTGGGTTGTTTGAGGGTTCTCTCTTGGATTTGGGGTTTCTTCCGCTTCCTCCTTCACATTCCTCATCTTTGGTAAGTTTTCTTTGTCTCTTTGATTTTTTCGTCGTTCGTCGTGTGCCCATGCTCTGTTTTCTATCTCAGTTTTCTTTTCTGAGTTTTTTTATTTTTTGATTTCTGGTTATTTCATCCTCTTTTCGAGTCTCATTCTTGCATTTAGGATGTTTAATTTGTCACATTTTGTGTTTTGCTTCTCATCGAGGGTTTATTTGTGAGGGTTATGTATTTCAACATTGGGGTTTTTGAGGTTTTTTTTTTCAGGTCTCATATTGGGTTTTTCTTGTTGTTACATTATTTATCCATATGTGACTGTGAGATTGATTCATGTTTTTTAGTCCAGGGGTTTGCTCCATACTCTGCGACTGACTTATGCTCATTGTTCATCTAGCTCTGTTTTGTTCTTCTGATTGTCTTTTATATAGCCTGGGTTTTCATTGTCTCTCTAATTGGCTATTGCTGTGTTTCTCTACTACTGCACTACTGGTTTTCTGTTGGCCTGATAACCTCATGTTTGGTTTATGATCTCTGTGATTTGTTTGCTTTGATTCGCTCCATATTTTGCTCATATCTTATACTTATTGTTCTACCATGCTTTTTGGACTAATGAACTAATGTTTTTCTGTCTGTGTTCCTTGATTTGGCATTGGGGGTTTGGGGTTGCTGGTTTTGGTTCTGGTTACTTTGGTTCTGGTTTCTTTGGTTCATGTCCAGTGTTTTGTGGGTTTTTGTTCATCATGGCAGAGTCTTCTAAGCGTCGAAAGACGACTGTTTCTCGCCCTTCTTACAACACTGCCAAATTTGAATCAAAAGAAAAGGCAAAATTGTTTCGAGAATCCTTTGCCTCTCGCAAAGTTCATTTAGAACACAATGTTTTACCAAATGCGTTTGAGGTCATTCCCATTCGGTCTTTGTTTGATCCGTTAGGTGGTGATCAAGTTCTCCATTTTTCAGGTTCCCAAAATTTAAGTCTTGTCCGAGAATTCTACTGTAATATTCATTCTATTCAGAAAGAAATTTTGCCCTCTTTCAGACTTGGGTTAGGAAACAATCTCTTGTTATCAATGAGGATGTGTTTCGTGAGTTTCTTGGTCTTCCTGACGTTGGTGCTTACGAGCCTAGCAAGGGAGAACACAAAAGCCCTAGGGGAGAGAGAGAGAAGAACACGAAGAGATGCAAACAAAAACTGAAGAGACCCCTTTACTTGACGGTACAAACTATTCTTATTGGAAAGCTCGTATGAGAGCATTTTTAAAATCTATCGATGAGAAAGTTTGGCAGTGCGTTGTCTTTGGGTGGAGTGAACCTATTGTCACTATAGATGGCATTGATATTCCTAAACCCCTTGATAAATGGGACACAACTGATTACCAGAACTCGAGTTGGAACAGCAAGGCTCTCAACTCCCTCTTCTGCTCTGTCACACCTGAAGAATTCCGTCGAATTTGCACGTGTGAAATAGCAAAAGAGGCGTGGGATAAAGATTAAAATATTCCAAACCTCAAAAGTTCCAAAACACTCAATCTAAAATCATCAAGCACTTACGAGAGTGATTTTAGTTTGTTTGTTTTTAGGAATAAATAATAAATCAACACAAATGATTTTTTACGTGGAAAAACCACAATTGAAGAACCTTCAATTGTAATCAAAAACCACGGGCGAACCGCCACTAATCAATCCACTACAGAAGGACTACAAGGTTACAAAGAAACCATACAAATTACCCAACCCAGTCAATTTGTCTCTGAATCTTCTGTAACTCTTTCACCACGCCTTCGTCACGGAACTGATTCTGAAGTTGATTCCACACCACAACTTCACTTGTCGAATTAACGACTACGTAAAGAATCAAACGCCTTTTGAAACTTTACGTGATGATCTTCGGATCCCACCGAAGCGAACACTCTTGAATATGTAGTATCAAACACTTTGATGTATGAATGCTCGACTTGACGAACAGAGTGCTCAGTTGGCACAGATACTTTCTCTACTTCAGATGCAGCATCCACCACCTTCGTCCTAGTATTGGTTTTTGGTCCTTTTCTGTCATCTTTTGGTTTATTCTCATGGATAGTTGTACTTTTTGGACAGTTTTTGCTATTTCTTGCCTACTTTTGTCTCTCTCCCGGACAAAAAGGGGGAGATGGTTACATCACCTCTATGCTCAGGATATATTGTTTTGATATGATCTGTGCTTTTGATATATTGGATATATTGTTTTGATGTATATGGGATATTTGATGTAGACAGGATTGATGTTGATATTTTTGGATATATGCATTACAGCTCTTTGTGTTATATGCCTACTCATGATACTGCAGACTCATGTTACAGCTTCATGGATTGCTTATTTGATCTTGATTTTGTTTTTTGGTACATAACAAAATCTTTTTCAAGTTATGGTGTGCAGATTGGGTGGTTATCAAGATTGGTTTCATTGTGATCTATCATTGAGTTGTATTTTTTTTGTCGCTCATTCCTTGAGTTGTAATTAGTTAGCAAATTCCTTGAGTTGTAATTGTTTGGCAAATTCTTTGAGTTGTAATTGTTTTAGTTAGTTCTTGTGGTCAGGAAAATTGTTTAGAAAGTTTTGTCCGGGTATTGACAAAGGGGGAGATTGTTAGGTCCTATCTTGTCAAAATCCCGCGAACAAAACTCAGTGATTGAGTTGTAAATTTTCTGTGTTTTTTTTCTTCCTCGCTCGAGCGAAGGACTGCGTCTGGTATAAAAACCTGAAGGAGATGAATGTGCGCTCGAGCATGGAATTGGTGGATCGAGCGAAGGTCAATGCTCGCTCGAGCGAAGATGAAGGTGGCTCGAGCGACGAATTGCTTCCATACAAAAACCTGAAAGTGTTGTTTCCTCGCTCGAGCGAAGAGTTCGTGGCTCGAGCGAAGGCACTAGTAGAAATCACGCAAGATAAGCTTCTCGCTCGAGCGAGAGGAGCCTCGCTCGAGCGAGCTTCAGAATCCGGAATTTTTCAAGTGATTGGTTTCTTTCAGGATTGGGATTCTTTTTGGTTATCTATAAGTAGATGGTTTTCTCCTAAAACTAATCTAACTTTTTTCTAGATCTGATTCAAGAATTCTAGAGTTTTGTTTGAAGTGTTCTTCTGAGAGTTTGATGAGTTTTCTTTGATGTTCTTAAGAGAGTTCTAAACTTATGAGTTGAGATTCATACATCAAAGAGTTTGATACAACATATTCAAGAGAGTTCTCTTCGGTGGAATCCGAAGGTTATTATGGAGAGTTTCAAAAGGCGTTTGATACTTTACGTAGTCGTTAATTCGACAAGTGAAGTTGTGGTGTGGAATCAACTTCAGGATCAGTTCCGTGACGAAGGCGCGGTGAAAGAGTTACAGAAGATTCAGAGACAAATTGACTGGGTTGGGTAATTTGTATGGTATCTTTGTAATCTTTTAGTTCTTCAGTAGTGGATTGATCAGTGGCGGTTCGCCCGTGGTTTTTGATTACAATTGAAGGTTCTTCAATTGTGATTTTTTCCACGTAAAAAATCGTTTGTATCAATTTTTTTTTTATTCTTAAAAACAAACAAACTAAAATCACTCTCGTAAGTGCTTGATGATTTTAGGTTGTGTGTTTTGAATTGTTGGGATTTGGAATTTGTTAATCTTGATCTAATCACGAATCACGTAGGATTTTCACTCTCATTCTCTCTACAAATACACCTTGATCTAGTGGTTTCTCAACCATGGCCTTTTGGGAAAAAGGGTAAAGCTTGCCTAGAGCTTCCATTTGATCTGAGTGGATCGTGTCTTTGTCCCCGGTGGATTTTCAATTTTTCTTCTCTTCACTTCAGGAGATAGGGATTCTTAAGCTTCTTTTCAATACCTCACTATTGATAGACTTGTGGTTGTTTTTATGGCATTTAAAAATATAGAGTTTTATAGTTGATTTTGTTAAAAGCATATGGGTTGGTTTGGGTTTAATTTTGGTGGGTTTATGGATTATGTTTACAATATATCATGGGTTGCAAAAGCATGTCTAAGATGTGGGTTTGGAAGGTTTGGTATTTCATTTTAAATTTTGGAATGTTATAGAGAAAGATCAATGTTGAATAAAAATTGGGTTATGTTGTGGTGGTTTATAAATATTGGGGTTTTTGATTAATATTGGTGGATGTTGGCTATTGTTGTGCTTGTTGGGATTTAAAGTAGTGAGGTTTTGTTTTCAAAATAAAGTGGAACTAATTACCTTTTATAAAACATGAGAGTTTGCAATGAACGAGAATATGGAATTACCTAAGAGTGTATTTCTTGTTTTGATTACGTAATCGGTGCCTAGAGTTTTGTCCTTGGCCATCGGTGAATGATGGTATTTCTTGTTATTAGATATATAGATTATGAGTACTACTGTAGGGTGAGCTATGTAATGTAGGATGGTATGTTGTTGATTGTAAATGGACATTGTGAATAGACAATATCATTGTTGAGTTATGGATTATGTTGTTATGGAGGTAACTGTTCGCTTATAAATGTTGTTATGCTATGAGACGGTCATTGGATAGTATGATTTTGGTGTTTAGTAATTTGTATTATGTTTTGGAAACATTTTAAAAATATAAGAAAACCAGTTGTTGAACGGCGGTGCGTGGAGCACATTTTGAAGGAAGTGGGTTAATGTATTTAACTATTAATAGTTGGGATTGTGATAATTGGATTAGGTGTATGTATTACACTCGTGTATTATTGATATTGGTTAGCTTATTATGCTTTTAATGTGATGTTGTTTGGGGGTCTGTTTCCCGCCGTATCTGAGCCGGCAAAGCGTGACACCTAGACAGAGGTTTCCTCGTCTCTTCCGGTTTGTGCCCGGTAAAGTGTGAAAGGGGGTCCGTTTCCCGCCGTATCTGAGCTGGCAAAGCGTGGTGCCTTGTGATAGGTTCTCCGTGCCTTCCAGTTTGTGCTCGGTAAAGTATAACCTAAGGGGCACCCCCTTCCGAGTGAGGCCGGTAAAGTGTTATGCATTATCTGTGTTGTGGAATTTGCCATCCATGTTGTATGTCGATAGAAATGAAATTAGTTGTATGTATTATTCTCAATTATTTATTTTTAGATATATGCGTTATTGGTTTTCGTGTTGTGGTTGTCTTTTAGCCCTTGGGCCTATGGCTAGGGAAGACAGTAGGTGTATTGGTGCGTAGATGCATACGATGTATTGAGGTATGGGGTTGAGTTTATGACTTACATGTGGGGTTATATTTTCATAATAGATGTTTAAGTGAGATTCATTTATGTTAATGTGAAAAGTTTTATCAAAGAAATGATACGGTTTTGAAATGTTTTCTTTTGGAAGTAAAATGAGAGTGTAAAGGGAAAATGAATGATTTTTATACTGTAATGTGTCAAGAGGGTTTTTTTTTTTTTTTTTTTGACACAAACATATTTATATGAGTATACTTTTGGATATCAACTGTCATACTACTTATATGGTATATCATGGTGCATGCATAATCATTTTTGTCTATATGTTGTGATTAGTTTGGATCTTTGGAATCTCTACTGGACTTACTGCTCATCGCACGTGTTGACAAATTTTTCAAGTACAAGGCTAGTAGATTGTTCATGACTTGAAATCTTTAATGGTTGGCCACGAGGCCTTTTATTTGTTGGCCGAGAGCCTTGTATTGTATAAGGGTAAATCTGTTTTGTTCTATTTATTATTTGTTTAATGTAAGCCTGAGGGTATTGTATCATATCTTATTTATATATCATCATTATTGTCGTGAGAGAATGTTACTAGTTATTTTGTTCATGTTCTTGATTGGATGCAATCCTTTAAAATGGTAATAATATAAGGATTTGGTAATGAATTCGGATAATAAAAGTTGGGGCGTGACATTATCTATCAGTGGTATTTCAAAAAATTAATTACAAATTCATAAAATAAAAAATAAATAAATAAAATTATGATTTTACATTTTAATTTTTATAAAAATTTTCCATTTATTTGAAAATATATTTTGTAATATACTCTTAAATGTAATTTCTTCAAGAATAAATTCTACATGCACACACTTTCAACCCACAAATTCACCCACAATGATGTGGTAACAGGGTGAGATCCAATTTTATTAAATGTATAATAAATTAAAAGTTAACATATGTAATATTACATTATTGTGAATACAATTATAAAATTTTTTTTTATTTTTTTTTTAAATGATTCTTGAACATTTTACTTTCTCCGAATAATTTTCTGTTTTTTCTTCGTTTCATCATTATTTGAGAAAAGGACTACACTATTACACTAAAATATTTTTTGTCCAAAGGACAAAGTGGTTAGCGGATGTTAGAGGGTAGATAGATGATGGCGTTGGTTTTGAATAAAAACTTTACTCTCATTGAATAAAATATTTTACTTATTTCAATTTGAAAAAGTATTTAGATTTTATAGGTTTATTTTGAGATTAATTTTAGTGATTCAAGCTATTAATATTTTATGACTTGTTGAGAATATTATTCATACAAAAAATCAATGTGATTGAAATTCAGTAGCTATATATTTAAATCATATTTGTTTTTTAAAAAAAAATATACGACAAATATAATTTTAAGAATAATCATTTATTTTTTATAATATAAATTTGATTCAAACATATAGTTATCGATATCTAATCATCTTAATTTTTTTACGTAAATATTCTAATCAATGAATCCTAAAAACTGAATGGTTTGGATCACCAAAATTAGTCTCAAAATAGGCTTATTAAGCTGAAACGCTGTCTCAAATTTAGATTGCCAAATTGATAGACCCCAAACCCTTAAATAAACGGGATAAACTCCCTTTCATACCTTATCTCTCCATATCTCTTCATACTTCTTTTATGGGTTTTAATTTGGATCCGCACTGATGATCTGATCATCCATGCAAAAATTAAGTTTCATCGAACAACTATAAACATGGGAATAAATTACATTTTGTTTTATAAAATAGATGGTTTAAATTTAATTGTATTTATCATTCATTTTACAAAACAAAATTCGATTTATTTTTGTATTTTTAGTTTTCTGATGAAATTAATTTATCGCATGGATGACCAGTCTATAAATTTCGGATTATCGATGCTAGTCTGGATTGAAAAAGATTTTAAAAAGCGGTGTTACATAATAGTGCGGCTGTTACTTAACGGTTACGGTGGTAGGTGCTTCCTGTTACACCCGCTTTTGCGGTGTGACGGAAATTTGCATATATAACCATCGTTTCAATGTTATATAACGGTTGTAACGGTGCCGTAACGGCCGGTTACACACCTTACAATATTCTAAATAGTTTCATTTCCAAAATAAAGCTTACAAAAAAAGAATGAATACTCAAGTGATCCAAATCTAAAGAAAAAGCATTGCATGAATTTTTTTTCTTTATAATTTATTTTTTAATTTTTATTTCATTATATTAGCATTTAAAATGAAGAATATATAAATAGTGGTTGCATTTAATTTTATAATCATTTCATTTGATATTTAAGTGTAAATATTTTTTATTTTGTTACTGTAATATGTTGTCTAAGAAATGTCTTTAAAAAAAAAAAAAATAGTAGTTCATAACTAATTTTTGCTTGTGTCACAATTTTTATTTTTATAATCATTTTATTTAATATTTAATTGTAAATAATTTTATTTAGTTAGCTGTAAAGTGTTGTCTAAAAAAATGCTTTTAAAAAAAATCATTAGCTCAAAAATGATTTTAGTTTATGGCACAATTTTTATTTTTATAATCATTTCATTTAATAATTGTAAATATTTTTTACTTAGTTCAGGCATTGGTCAAAAATAATTTTGTTGATATTTAAAATCAATCATTCTTAAAATCATTAAGTATTGAAATAAAATGTAAAAAACTCATGATTTAAGAATATGAAATATATTGAATCATACTTAAAAATTATTAAAAATTGATCAAAATCTATTTTAAATCCTAATAAATATAATTCTGAAGTATGTGTATCGGCAAATTCTTTCAAATTGTGCAAAAAATTAAAAAATTTACGGTTTTAGTTACTGCAACCGTTACGTTACGGCCTTTACAACTCACAACCGTAACTGCACTACCACAACCGTTACGACGACCTCAACCACTTTTTGAAACCGTGATTGAAATCTATAAAAAGAATATGAAAAAATATGGAGAGATAAGGTAGGAAGGGAACTTATCCCTAAATAAACTTGTCTTTCTTTTTCTTCTTTGCTGATCCATTAAATGTTCATCTACCATTTTGGTAATTAAGAAAGCTCGTCTCTTGTCTTGTATGCTCATCTATCTTTATTAACACAAGACTCAGAACAGTCCTCAGAAGGAAACATCAGTGTGAAGAAGAAGAAGAAGATAATGAAGTAGTACAAGAAAGAGCAGAGAAGGAAAAAAGGCCAAGAAAATTCTGAAAAAGATGCTCAACTTGCTGAGTAACCTGAATAGGAAGTCAGAAGCACTCATCCCCCCATATCTAGATGATCAAAAATAAAATAAAATTAAATTAAATTAAATTTGTATTGGTCTTTTTTAAAAAAAAAAAAAATAAGTTGCACCAAACAATTCTATAACAACTTGCCAACTTTGTTTAATAAAAAAGTTTGATTAAATAAATAAATAATAATGCTACAAATCTAAAAAGAATTATCATGAACACATTTGTGGATCATAATCATTGTAGGGTGACCCACATTTCATTAACTTTAAATTTACATCATACAATTAGTTTTAGGATAAAATTCAAAATAAAATTTCATGGTTCATAAGATATATTTCATAAACAAATAATGTTATATTTATCATCTTCTTATTCTATATATTATCTAATGTGAGCACATTTGATTGCCTCGGATTGTTAGTCCGGTGCTTGATTGCGGGATAAGGAGGAAAGAATTGGAGGTAGGGAATATCTAGGTTCCACCGGATAGACCAATCTGATATTTGTTTTGTATGGTACTAAATTTAAAAAAATAAATAAATAAATAAATAGTATTGGTACAAAGGATTAAATAGAGGAAAATCAAAAATTAAATAATAAAATAAGTGGTGTGGTATTAGAAGGATTAGGTTTCTCTAGATTATTTTTTTCTTTCATCTAACGGTAAAAAATAATTATATATTTTTTATTTCATTATAACCAAATACTTTATTCATTTTATCAAATTATTTATTGTATGATATAACTTATGGTTGATTATAATGATTCTGACTTAGACTTGACCTATTTCCTGCTTTTGAATCCGACAATCCATGTCCTTAACAATTGTTCATCTCATTTCCATCTTGTCGCTTATTGAGTTTGGCTATTGGGAGTTTTGGTTGCATTTGAAACAGGTTGGGAACTTAGTTTTTTAATGAGTTATTGCCCAGATTTTTGCCTGTCCGCTCGAGCGGTGTTTTACAGTCTACAAAACTACTCGAAGTGTGATATATTCGCTCGAGTGGTCATTCTTGTGCTCGAGCAGTCTTTTGCAGATATAAACTTCTGGGACAGGGTCATTGTGCGCTCAAGCTGTGGTTTTGGTTGCTCGAGCGGTGTTTTAGTCGCTCGAGCGATTTACGCATATATCAGTCCAAGAAAAGGCCATTTTGAATCACTTTTTCATCTCATTCTCTCTCTAAACATTTCAAAACCCTAAATCCACACTTTCTCTCTCTCTCTAAGTTCTTCCCTTCTAGCTCTAAATACCCTCAATTCTTTGATTTCTTCACCCTAGTCCCTTAGAGAAAAAGATAGAATACGTCGAGGGTTTTGTTTCAATTGGAGGGGTTGTGGTTTCGGCTCCTCCAAGCTTCTACCTTTATTTCCTCTTGTTATTTACTTTGAGGTAGGGATTTCTTTGATCTTTAATATGATTTTTAACTTAGTTATTTGCTCTTTGAAATGGGCTAGTGATTTGGAAATTTTTGGAAAAACCTAGGGTTTGATTTTAAATCAAAATAGGGGTTTTCCAAATGGGTTTTTGAGAATGGTTGTAGGGATGTGTTTATGGTTGAGATATGTTAAAATGGTGGACATCCTTTCTTAAAATTAATTTTGTAAGTAAAGGAGGTTTTTGTTCTAAAATTTGGAATATTTGGATTTGTGAAAAGAAATGGAAAATGATATTGGGTTTTATAAAATTGGAACAATGCTTATATTGATGATGGTGGTGGAATTGGATATGTAATATCACTCCTATTGTAAAGTGATAGAATTATATATTTTGATTGGAAACTATCAATTGTATAGAAATATCTATTTTGGGCTATTAATGAAAGATAGTCTTGATTGTTGTAGACATTGCATGAGGATTAGGTTAAATTGAACTAATTTATCATGCATTGTGTATTGAGCATCATTTCATATTGAATATTGTAATGTATTGATTTTGAGGGAAAACGGGTGAATACATTGGTGAATCTGATTAGGGGGTGTAGTTATGGTTATGATGTTAGCCTGTGTGTCCTTTGTGAAAGTCCAAACACCCGTGCGGTTAGTTGTCGATCCTTCTAGTTAATACTGCTAAAATGGTTTTGGTAGTACTTGTATAACCTACTGGCAGACACATACCTAAAGATTCCTAGTGTTTTATATCCACTGTCCTGTTTTCTGCTATAAAAAGATTATTTTCATGAGTTGATTTATAATCTAGCATTGCATTGTTTTGAGATAGAAAACGAGAACTGCTTGACAAATGGCATGCATGTGTATTCACTTTATAATTTTCCTAAGATTCAATTACTTTGTTAGAGTATCTCTACTAGGCTTTGGCTCACCCTATGTGGAAAACACTTTCAAGTGCTAATGATATGTCTCTACCAAGGACATAGCTTAAGAAGACTTGAAACTAAGGGCTTCATTTTTGTTTATTGATGTAATTATTTTTGTTTAAGCCTCGAGCTATGTATTTAGTTAAACTCATTTTGTTGTACTCAAGCATCAGCTTGGAAAGTTGTAGCCATTATGGTATATAATTATTTGGTTTTGCTTTTACTTTTATTCATGTATTCACGCCATATGCTATAGATTTAGAATCTACGATTTATCAATGTGTATTGCATATGTCATCTTTTTAATTGATTAAAGTTATGAATGAAATAGAAAATATGATGTTGTTGATCATTTGTAAGTAATGTTGTGAGTTGGGTTATTGTTATTTATTTTGGGGTGTTATAACTTGGTATATATCAAAGCTACTGGGTTTGAATACTTTGGAATCGTGGGATGTGGTTTTTACCACAATGGGTTCTCTTGCTAGATGATATTAGAAATAGACCTGGTATGCTATGTGATAATATACTTATATGACTAAATGAGTATGTGATTTAATTTCTTAGATATTGATTGGGTCTACGAGTTTCTAAAAGTCCTATTAGAATAGCACTTGATCACTACTATTTCTAACTAGAACTCTAGCAATATCGCGGGACGGTCACTATCTAGAAAGGAAGTTCATTTGTGTGTATATGATTAGGTGCTTATGTGGAGTGAATTAATTGTTGCCCACCGTATTAGGACGTGAGTAAATTAGCTTCAACACATTTGTGAATGTGCTAATCTGTTGTGTTACCTTTATTAGGATATTAGGATGTGGTGGTGATAAGCATGGTAGGCCTATGCGATAGGAGGTACCGTTATCTGTTGTGTTACATTTTCAGTGTTTTGTATCCACTGTCCTGTTTTCTAACTTGACAAGTATTATTTATTGAATTGAATCATATATGATTGAGACATGGCATAGTTTTGCAAGAGAAAGCATAATGTTTTGGAAAATGGCATCGTATTGCATTCACCATATGATTTTGTTAAGCTTCATACATTATGTTTAAGTAACTCTATTGGGCTTTAGCTCACCCTACTTGAAAACAACTTTTTGGTACTAATGACATGCCTCTACCAAGGATTTAGCTTGGGAGAATCGTCGAGCTAAAGGCTCATTTTTGTTTCTTTTATTATAATTATCTTTTATATAAGCCTTGGGCTTTTTAATTGTTTTGGACTTGATATGCTTTTTTGTAACTAAACAATATCTTGGAAAGATGTAACCATTAGGTCATAAACTTATATGTATTCCTTTTTATTTTTAGTTCACTCATACGTGGCACATGTTATAGATTTAGGATCTAGGATTTGTGAATGTATACATGCATATGTCATCTTTTGTACAGTAAAGGAATATAAATGAAAGGTTAATATTTCGCAAGTTTATATTTTTTTATTGAGCATCATTAGACAGGTTGTTGTTATTATTGATGAGCATTACAATAATCTTCTAATCCCACATTTTTCTAACCCTTGTATTTACAAGTTTTCTGTATAGCATTAGGTCTTATTCATCACGCTCATGTAGTGCATCCATTCTTCATGCATTCTGGTCCGACTCATTTGCATTCGTGGAGTTTATCATTTATGAGCTGAATATATGCTCTACCCCATGTCTTGAGATGATATTCATGTCATGTCTTAATATTTGGACTTATAGATGCATGTCATATATGCATTGCATTAGTTACTTGTATATAAGATCATGCATATATTCTAACCTATTCTTTTGGCTCACCTCGAAATACTATGTGAGCATTTCTTTGCTTCAGAATACTGTATGTGTATGTTACTTGTCATGTTTATTGCTATACCATGAGTCTAAATGCTTAGTTGGAATATCTATATGAATGTCAGTAGATGGAGGTTGTGTTACTTGTATTGGAATGTAATTGATTCTTATACTTTTGAGTTTGTACACAAAAGGATTTTTTCAATTTTTTTTTTTTTTTTACATGAAATCAAAAGCATAACCAGACACAATCTATACTTGATTGCTTCAGATAGTAACAGTAGCATTAATAATAAACTATAAAAACCACATCATGACTTAGTAGACGCCAATATTTCAATCGGGTGAGAGAGGGTGTTCAATTAGTGACGTTTCCCCCTCCTATCTAAGTTTCCTAGCCAAGACACTTTGGTTATGACTGACATGAGTCATGGGCTTCATAATTTCTCCAAAAGATTAGGTGGTGACGTTGAAATATAATGATGTAATCAATTTTTAGTAAATATTTGCAATAAAATAGATTTTTTTTATAAACATTGATGGATTTGGACTCTCATATTTTGTTTCACATTGCACTAGTGAGACTAAATCAAGAAATTAGGAGTCTTAACTTTGGGCGCGCTGGGTAACCCCTAAAGACATCTTGGAGCCTTTGCACTCCGATTGAACCTTCATGTGGGAAGGAATAACGACTTTAGGGCAGCGACTATATGATCCTCAATCCCACATACCAACTCTTTCTTACTCTGTATGAATTTACTTATTTTCATATTTTATTTATCGTACATCTATTAATCATTTTATTAATTAAATTATATTAGTGCATAATATTTTTCTAACACAATGTCCTCCAACCTATGCGAAATGGATCGATCAGTCAATACCATCATCCAGCTGCTAGGAACTTGGGAGAGAGAGGTCTTTGGAGATTTACAGAGCTCAGATCACATGTTGGTGAGATCGGAGACTAAATGCCAATGAAGAAATTTGACGACGGTGCAAACAAGAAGCCTCCGACAACGGCGGTGAACGTACGGAAGCTGGACGAGACAGCAAAGCCGGTGGCATTAGATAAGGGATCGGTGGAGGTAAGGCAAGCAATTCAAGAGAGAGAGAGAGAGAGAGAGAGAGAGAGAGGGGGTTTGAAGAAATGGGCTATATGTTCCCACACGTCAATTTCAACAGATTTGTATATCCAAGAAATGGATATTTTGATCATTTTACAAAAAAAAATTATTCTTATGGACATAATATTTTAACATGAAGACCATTGAACAAAAAAAATTTAAATTTTGATTTATCATCCGAATGTCCTAAAATAAATTTAAATTACATATTAATATTTTTAAATAAAATTTTTAATTTTATAATATTACTGTTGGCTGTATAATTTGTAAAAGCCAATCACAATTCAACACGTGGCATGAAGAGGGCAATTTAGGAAGTTAATACAAGTTGCTAACCAAAGTCAGACACGTGTTAGCCCATATTGATAATAATAGATCTGCGTAGCACTAGAACAATCGAGGGATATAGGGTGATGTGGCCTAACGGTTACTCACAAAGTTCAAATTCAAAATCAGCAGGGAAGCTTAACTGCAAAGGTGGCATAGTGGGACTGACTGTGAGAGAGCATGTTCAGCAATTATGGGAGGACATTTCAACAGTTAGAAGCCCACTTCGACGGTTATCATTGAGAAGTATAAATAGCAAAGAAGGCCCCAGAATGAAACATCCAGACTCAGATAAAAAAACTAGTTTTATTTACTTTGTTTTCCCTTACAGTTTTTACAGTTCTTTACATTTCTATACTTTAAATTCCTGTACTGCACATCATTCATAGAAGTAGTTTCAAATAGCTTGTTGTTGTAAACCTCTACGAGACTGGGTCAGATCATTGTAAGTTTTCATTTTACTTAATGAAATTCTGAAATTATTCTTCACTTAATTGTTATTTACTAAATTCTCCTAAACAAGCCACTAGTAAAAGTCATCTTCATTGAGGCTGAGAGAACTAAAGTACAATCGTCGGATAATTGGTTGGCAATTAATCTTCTGTAAGGACTACTTGATCCTTGCTGGCACGCTTAAAATTACAATATTAACCTTCGAAAGCCAAAAAAGCCAACATATATTTTTGGCATGTCCAGTGGGACTAATTGAAATGGCTAGACGTAGGGGACAAGGAATGAACGCCTAGAAGAAGGTGTGGAAAGAGAGGTAGAGGTACCTGATCTAGAGTATAATGTGATAACACATCCTATGGAAGCACCTATCTCATCAGAACCTATGATCGAACAGACCAGTAATTCAGAACATGCACCACATGTTCAAAATATTGGACAAGGCCATGGAATTGGACCATCCACTGTTCCATCTACTCAGCCAATGAATCCATAGGGAGGCTTGGTAGATGCCATGGGACAGCAGTTAATGAACACAATGGAAAGATGGGCAATATCTTTTATGGATCGAATGAATTCCCATCAACCAGCTAACACAAGACGTATGGAGGAAAATTCAAATGTTCCTTAGCAAAGATTAGCTAGAGATAAACAGCCTATGCAAAGTAATGAACATACTAATGGTCAGGCTAGTAATCAAAATTATGAAAGACCATCACTTATACCTCAGTCTTGGTATGAGCCTCTTTCGAGGCCTATGGTAAATCAAAATGCCTCATTACCTAACAGCGAAGCCATACAAATTGGTGGATCTGGGCCAAAACAAGAAAATGGCATGAGAATGTTTTCAAATTCCATGTTCGAAGTCGTACCTGGCACAAGGGGGTTCACTAATCCCTTGTTCGAATTCACACTTGGGGGGTTGGAAGGGTTTCCTGTGGCTGGAAGAGAAACAACACCTATTCCTCCTATTACAACACTTTTCGCAGGTCCTTTCGTAGGACAGGCTTAGAGAGGTCAACCATACCCTCAACAACAACCAGTACCACAGGGACAGCCAGTCCCAAATATACCTCCCTATGGACCAAGAGGACGTCAGGCACAAGGGTTTTCACCAAATCCTGTGTTTGTTCCTCCAGTGGTAGTCCAACAAGCACAAAATATGGTTCCTAAGGACCAAATTGCTGATATTGTCAGAAAAATGTGTGGACCTATGGCTCGGGAGGTTCAAACTCCTGTATATATGAAGCCATACCCAGAATGGGTGGATAGGGTGCATGAATACCCAAAGAGGTTTAGAATACCAGACTTTGCTTCTTCTTTTTTTTATGGGAATGGAAACCAGTCAACAGTAGAACACATTGCTAGGTTCGCAGCCCAATATGGTGAATTTACCAATAATGATTACATGAAGTTAAGACTTTCTCCAAATTCTCTAACTGGGGCAGCTTTTGTATAGTATATTAACCTTACACTTGGCTCTATCCAAACTTGGCAGCAAATGGAGGAGGCATTTCATGCCCAATTCTTCCAGACAGAGCCAGAAGTTTCCATGGCAGACTTAGCAAGGTCGAGTCAAATGCCTGATGAGAAGGCTGTTCAATTTATTGCCAAATTCAAAAGAGAACGAAACAAGTGTAGGGTCATTCTACCGGAGCCTGAATTTGTGAGATTGGCTCAAAATCGTTTAGAGTTTAGGCTTCGAAAGAAGTTCAACTTAACTGAGTTTCAAGACTTAGTGGAATTAACCTATAAGGTGTTTAGATATGAATCATTACTTGAGGAAGAACAAGATTGAAGTAATGCATCATATAAGACTTATGATAGAGACCCTAATTACGAGATTGATGTAGCAGAGATTGTAGGGAAAGAGCCTATGACCTGTGAGGCGTTAATTCATAAGGATACTACAATAGACCAGCAGTTTAAAAAGAAAGACCTTCATAGGAATACTCTTTCGATTTAACAAAGGCAAATGACATTTTTGATCATTTGTTTACAGTAAATTTCCTAAAGTTACCAAAGGGAGTTAAAATTCCTTCTCCAGAAGAACTTAAAGGGAAAATGTATTGTAAATGGCACAATTCTTGGTCTCACTCAACTAAAAACTATATTATTTTTGGGGACAGAATCCAAGAACATATTCGAAAGGGGAGTTTAAAGTTCCTAGCCAAAGCAGAGAAAGCTATGGGGATTGACACTAACCCATTCCCAAAGATTGAGGAAGTTATAGCCAATGTTGGTGTGCCTGACTTCTAAAACTTATCCTTGAAGGAATTGGAGGAGGTTAATGTGCAGATGCATGTTGCCAGTCAGAATGCTTCCAAGAAAGATATTAGAAGTTCACCAATAGATGGACAGAGCTTTGCGGACGAAAAAGAGGACTCTAGTGAGGAGGCGCTTGATGATGACTCTCTAGAGGCAATTGTCATGCAAAGGATGTGTCCCAGATGCAGGTTAAGTTACAAATGGTTAAAAGGTCTCCCAATTGATGGAAAACAATATTACAAAGATGTGCAGAGACGCCCTAAACCAACCAGTATTTACAACAAGAGACCATACCCAATTGGTCCTAAACAACAGCCATTCTTGGTTGGACCACTAGCTGTTAGAGTGCACTCCAAGGGTAAGAGACCTCTGCATGAGTTTAGACCACGCAACTACTACAAGATGGAGGGAAATCACCTTGAGAGGAGGCCTGAAGTGGGCTCAAGTCATGAAATCAGAGCCATAGATTGGCCTCCTAGATTAGCCTCAAACAATATGGAAGGTAACCACCCTATAGAAAGCCTGAATTAGGCTCAAGACAGGGGATCAGGGCCAAGCAGTGGCCTCCACAGGTAATTTCGAAGCTGGCTTCGAAGGCAGAAAAAGCTAGTTCAGCAACTGAACTAGTGAGTTCATGGGTACCTAGGGTTCCAGATTGGTTTGTCATGCAGAACAAGCCTAAGGAAATGCCTACCCAGAGAAGTGTTGTTGGAGACTAGGGTAGAATGGTTAAACCTCCCTTGGTGGCTCTAAATAATTGGGTGTTACTAAAGCACCTAAAAACAAAGGAACCAAATATGGTTCCAATAATTTGTAGGTCTCAAAGGAGGAAGATCCAGCGAAGGTACACTCAGTACTAAAAGCAAAGTGGAGAGAGTTCTTCATTGGGCCAGCCAAAAGGCCAAACAAAGAAAAGAGAAAGTCCAAAATTGGATCATAGTCCAAAATTGACTCCTCAGAACAAAAGAAGTTTCAGCAAAGAGCAGTTGGCTAAAGTTCACTATGAATTGAATGCCAAGAAAATATCCAGCTTAGCAGGTCTTGAAAAGGCCTTGATGGAAAGCAACACTGAGACAAAAGGAGAAGTTGACCTAGGCCAAAGGAAAGAAATGGTTGAGGAGGAGATGTTTGAAGCCTTCATGGCTAAATAGACATTTTTGGTCAAAAAACCAACAAGAACAGATCATTCAAAGGAAGTCACTAGTACTGAAGTGTCAGAATGCAGCATGGAAGATGCTTCTGAAATAACTGAACAAGTTAGCCTAGAAATGAAGCAAGTGCAGCCAGTAGTTCAGTTTGGCTCATTTCCTCTAGTGTCAGTGAATATGGTGCATATACTACCACAGGAGTTCCAGGCTGAAGATGGAAACCAAGAAGGTCAGGAGATTGACCCTATCCCAGTTTCTAGTGAAGATTCACAGGTTAGCATGGTTTAAGATGAATCTAAAGTGGCCACATCAATGGAAACTGAGGACGAGAGTAAGGAAGTGAGTATTAATCTCTCATATCCTTTTGAGTATCCTATAACATCCATAACACAGCATGTCAAGCCCTTGTATATTGAGACTTTTTTTGATGGGATACAAATGAATAGGGTATTGGTGATAACGGGGCAGCAATGAACTTGCTTCCAAAATCCTCTTTGAAGAAACTAGGAAAAAGGAACCCTAGATTAATCCTAACCAGCACAACCATTACCGGTTTTGCTGGGGATAAGCAGATGGCTCAGGGTATTTTGCCCATCAACCTAAGTGTGGGAACCAGAGATTGCATGATGGCATTCTTTGTTATTGATAGTAATGCTAAGTATAATGCTTTACTTGGCTGGGATTTGATTCACACCACACAAATGTGTGCCTTCCTCTCTACATCAAAAGATAATGATGGCCTTATGCAATGGAGAGACAAATGAGATCAATGCAGACCCTCAACCCTTTGTCACTTGTGTTGACTTTGCAGAAGCCAAGTTGTATACTGAAGGAGTGACACCACTCAGTTCATTGAGAAAGCCTGATGGTTCAGCCGAAGTGACGGCTGATGATTAAGTAGCGCACCTAAAGCACTTAGTACAGGAGAGTGCTGATGAAGAATTCGTCATCAAAGATGATAATGATGCATGGTTGTAGGCAACCAAGAAGCCAGACCCCTAGCTTTAGTCAAGTTTTCAGCATTGGACTTAAAATCAATATTCCAAAAAGTTCAGGAACAAGAGAAGGAAGCCATGGTAGTTGGCTATAAGCAAGAATAACAACAGGTCAGGCCTTTGACTTTTGATAAATACTGTGCATTGGACATTGAAACAAAAGTTTAGGAAATACAGGAAGAAGAAGCCGTATGCACAGACTGTCTATAAGGAAGAAGGCAAAGATGTTGAATCAGAGAAAATAGGAGCAGAACAAAGCAAAGAAATTGCTTCGAGGGCAAAAGAAATCAAAAGAGAAGAATTAGTGAGTTCTCAAATACAAGACCCCTTGGAAGAAGTTAAGTGCTCTTGACAGGGACCAGTTATTGATGGTCTTAAAGAGATATAAAGATTGTTTTGCATGGTCTTATAATGAATTGTGAGGATTGGATAGGTCATTAGTGGAACATAGGCTCCCTATGAAGCCTAATTTCAAGCCATACAAGCAAAAGTCAAGAAGGATGAGTCTTGAAGTGATTCAGAAGGTCAAGGAGGAAATTCTTAGGCTCCTTAAGGTAGACTTTATTAGAACAGCCAAATATGTTGAATGGCTATCCAATATTGTGCTTGTGGTTAAAAAGAATGGTAAAATTAGGGTATGCATTGATTTTAGAAACCTGAATTTAGCAACTCCAAAAGATGAGTACCCCATGCCTATAGTAGACTTATTGATGGATAGTTCAGCAGGGCACAAGATTTTATCTATTATGGATGGGCATTCTGGTTACAACCAAATCTACATTGCAGAGGAGGATGTCCATAAGACAGCATTCAGATGTCCTAGGAACATTGGCTTGTAACGCCCGCAAAATAATACAATAAAGATAACTCATATGCGAAATAAATATGAGAAACAACATACTTTCATACATCAGAGTTCACTGTTTAACAACCAGTTAATTGCCATGTAGGCGTACATCTTTCCAAGACATTGCTTAGTTACACAAATTGAGTCTCGCTCATTACATCTTAAGCCCTTGGCTTTATAAATAACAAACATACACACATAATGCATAAATAAGAAGCTATTGCTTCCTGAAAGTCCATCCATGCTATTGCCTTGGAGGAAACATCTCGCCTGCACCTGAAAATGATATTCCCGTATAGGGTGAGCCAACAGCCCAGTAAAGATAATCTAACACAATATATGAGGTTTAGCAAAGGTATAAATAGTACGTGCATAAACAATACCAACACTAAAACATTCAAAAGGCTTGCATATTCATATGCCACTAAGACCAAACCTCATTTCCATTTTCCTTCAATTCATTTCAAGTTCATATATGCTGCTCAATTCATGAGTTAAATTCATTATCTTTCAACAACCAAAATGAGACTACAACTCAATGGTTTCCAATTATGCAAAACACACATAAACACTTCAAATCTGTCATTTTACGGATATTTCGTCCGAGGGAATCGGTACCCATGTATATTCTCTCAAATATGCCATTTTACAGATATTTCGTCCGCAGGAATCGGCACCCATATATATATATATATATATATGATTTCGGGTCTTTCACCTAGAACACTCCGGCCAGCTTGCTTTCGGTGGAGTCCATCTCCTTTCTCTTCCCAAATAAACATACATATACAATGTATTTATAAACATAGTCATATGCAATGACAACCAACATTTGATTAGCATTAAATCGCCTAATCCTCATGCAATTTCTACAACAATCATAGCTATTCTCCACCAATAGCCCAATACATTTATCTCTAAATAGATATTTAATCTCAAGATAAATAGTTTATTCACAACTTCCAAAAGTGTAAGATAATACATATCTAATTTCACCATTTATACTTATAACCTTCCAATTTCACATTTTCAATACTAATCCCAATTATTTATTCAAAATAATAATTTAATCAAAATTAGGGCAAAAATCCGTTTTTACCAAATATCAACCCAAACACCCAAAATAACTATTTTGGCACAATACAACCTTGTATCCAAACCTCAAACGTATTTATGCCAATTTCATCAAAAACCCCTCTTTTCCGTATAACACCCAAGTCTTAAATTTGTCTAAACCACAACCAAATCTCATTATCTATACACAATAGCAAATAACTAAGTTAAAAACCATATTAGAGTGTGGAAAATTCCTATCTCAAGCTTAGAAAAGAAGATGAGCAAAACAAGGTTAAAACTCCAAAGTTGTCGAAACCAACTTCTACTTGGATCAAAACGAAGCTCTTGATAAGCTCTACACTTAATCTCAAAGAAGCAAGGCAAGAGGATGCTTCCAAGTGTGTAGATCTAAAGATCTTTGAGCAGAAAGTGATTTTGAAGAGGATGGAAGAGCCTCACAGCTTGGAGAAGGAAAAAAAAGAGAAAAGGTAAAGAATAGGTTAAATGAGGGACCTATTTATAGTGCTAGGTCAAAGTAAAATGAAGTCCCAAAGTCAACCCAAAAGATCAAGTCAAAATCCCCAAAAAGATAGGCCCAAAACCGGATTGAAATCTGAAAAAAATTCGCAGGTGTCGACCCTTGTAGCACAGGTGTCGACCCTTATGAAGAAAAGCTGGAACACTAAGTTTGACTGCATAACAGGTGTTGACCCTTCCCAAGGCTGGTGTTGACACCAAAATGCAGTGAGCAATTTCAGAACAAGGGTCGACCTTTCCCAAATTGGTGTCGACCCTTGAGGCCAACTCAAAGAGAAGGTGTCGACACCACCAAGACCGGTGTCGACCGCAGAACATGATTTTCAAGTTTTCAAACAACTTTTCAACGCGAACAAGCGTGAACAAGCAATCCCAACAAGTTTAAATCAATTTATACACCTCCAAAACTAAGGTACAACAACACCAAAGATTCCCAAAATGAAATAAAAGATTCAAATACACTTCCCAAAAGCTTTGAAGGATACAAGTGTTACAACCTCCCCACCTTAGGAAATTTCGTCCCTGAAATTACAAATCAAACTCTAAAACATAATTGAACTATTCACAACCACGTTATTCCCACAAATTCAACACCATGACCCATTGTCCAGTCATCTATTCACATCGACTCGATTCACAAGTCCCAAATTAAAATGAAATTTTCAATTTCCCAAAACATTTACAATGTTTAACCAAAGTCCAAATTTTCAAAAATCGTGCATAGCATATACAATGCTTCCAAAAATGATACAACATCATCAATATTCCAAATTTTCAAAACATAAGCAATGTTTATATTGAATCCATGTTCTTCTTAAACAATCATAACATATACAATGTTTTCATAAGTTAAAACATATACAATGCTTAGACTTTTCATTAATACAATAAATTCTCAATACATGCTCATACATCAACAAACAAATCTGGATATTTCTCTCGGACTTCTAATTCACGTTCCCAAGTCGCTTCCTCGACTCCGTGATGTTTCCACAATACTTTTACCAAGGGAATTGTCATCCCTCGCAAAACTTGATCCCGTCTATCCAAGACTTCCACCAGTCTCTCCTCATACGAGGCATCCTCATCTACCTCTAAGTCGGTCCAATCCAACACGTGCAATGGATCCAGCTCATATTTCCGAGGCATACAAATATGAAACACGTCATGAACCCCAAAAATTTGTGGCGGTAATGCAAAACGGTAAGCAACCTCCCCAATCCGTTCAAGAATCTCAAAATGGCCAATAAACCGAGGGGACAACTTCCCACTCTTCCCAAACCTCATCAAACCCCGTCTAGGTGATATTTTCAAAAAGACATGATCACCCACCTCAAATGACAAAGGTCTCCTCCTATGGTCAGCATAACTCTTTTGGCGACTTTGGGTCGTAGCTAGCCTCTTACGGATAAGTGTAACTTTCTCTATAGTTTCCTGAACCAACGCTGGACCTAACAAAGGTGCATCACCCACCTCTGCCCAACACACAGGGGATCTACACGGTCGACCATACAAGGCCTCAAGCGGTGCCATGCCAATACTCGATTGGAAACTATTGTTATAGGCAAATTCCACTAAGGGCAAATGACTCTCCCATGAACCCAAAAAGTCAAAGACACAGCTGTAGACACCCCATTTTGACCGACCCTAAGACTTGGGCGCTTTCTTTTGATTACCCGATGATGACAATTCGAATGTGTTTCTCACAAAATTCTCAGTAAGAAAGATAGAATTTAAGTTTTAATCCCAACCTTCACCCATTTTTTGGCCAAACTATTTTAGACCTTAAAGCCCTCTTTTCAAAATATGTTTTTTTTAAATGTTTCTACAATGTCCCGAAGCTCCTATTTCGATTAAAATGTTGCACTTTTCAGTAAACCGAGTAAGGACAAAGTGGAAATAAATGGAAGGGAGGTGAACTTTTTTGAAAAATATTTAAAAACATCTTCTTTATAGGTTTGGAGTTAAAGGAAATAGGAGGGGATGAAAGAAAATTGGTTTAGGAAAAGAATGAGTATCAAATCATTAAAAAGGAAATGAGCAGCCTTCACTAAATTAGGCATTTCTCTTTGTACACTTGGAATTTAAATGTGAGGTCACCACCATTGGAAAGTAGACTTCTGGGGCTTCAATTTAGACCCAAGAACCACCTTAGACCAAGTCCAAATAAGGGAGATATGCCTATTTAAAGTTGGGCTTCAAAGCAGATTTTGTTGACCCAGCCCGAGACAGCCTTTACTAAATTAGGCATGTCTCTTTATACACTTGGAATTTAAATGTGAGGCTACCACCATTGGAAAGTAGACTTCTGGGGCTTCAATTTAGACCCAAGAACCACCTTAGACCAAGTCCAAATAAGGGAGATATGCCTATTTGAAGTTGGGCTTCAAAGCAGATTTTGTTGACCCAGCCCGAGACAGCCTTTACTAAATTAGGTATATCTCTTTGTACACTTAAAATTTAAATATGAGGCCACCACCATTGAAAAGTAGACTTCTGGGGCTTAAATTTGGACCCAAGAACCGCCTAAAACCAAGTCCATATGGGGGAGATATGCCCATTTGAAGTTGGACTTAAAAGTAGATTTTGTTGACTCAGCCCAAAACAACAATAGCCCATTTTTTCTTGGTTTTGGTTCGGTTGGGACAACCCATTTACCTATTTTCTGAGCCATTCAAGTGCATCCACTCATCCTCCATTATACCTACTCATCCCCCATTGTCAAAAAGAGGTTTTGTTTGCATTCATAAAGGAGTATCCCATGCAACCACCTTTAAAATTTGCCCTCCTATCACATTCTTGTCTCCTACCTTCTTTTTGACCTTTACTCTCCCTCATTGCCTATATAGAATGATCATATTGTAAGAGAGAAGAAGAGACCACGAAATTGAAGAGAAAGGAGTGAGAAAAGAGTGAAAAAAGAGAGAAAAATTGAGTTTTTGAGCCAAAAATATTCATATCTTCCATATACACCCCATACCTTCCATAGCTACTAAAATTCCTCATTTCCATACACCAAAACCACTCCAAAAATTCTGATATAGCCAAAGATCAATTGCCTTGATCATAAGGAATAGTGTTTAGTGATTGAAAGTGAGAAAAACTAGAGAGTTAGCCACTTTCTATACCACAAACTCCATAAACTCCATAATTTTGAATTGAGGATTTGAGAACACACTTCCTACATTTGAGGGTGATCAAGAGGAAGTTTGGAAATCAAAAAGTTCAATCTTTCTTTGGAGGGTGAATTGTTAGTCTTTCATTTTCTTATATTTTATATCTTATATTTATTTTCATGCTTCTTATTTCATTGTGTTTTGTTATAATCTAAGTGGTTTGTTTATCTCATATTTATTTTCTTACTTTATATTTCATAGTGTATTGTTATAATCCTAGTGGTTTGTTGAGCTCATAATTATTTATTTATTTATTTATTTTTATTCGCATGCTTTAATCTCAAATTAGTTTTGTTGTAATCTTGCATGTTCTACCTCAAATTTATTTATTTTTTTTCTTGTATTAGTCTCATATTAGTTTTGTTGTAATCTTGCATGTTCTATCTTATATTTGTTTTATTGTTTTAGGTTTATGTTGTAAGTTTGTACTTTTTATTTTATTTTATATTTATTTTCATGTTTTTAATCTAACCGGTAGTGGATAGTTGAGCCACCTACATATTTTTTGTTTATGCCTTTTCTTGGTTTCGCAACAAGACAGGTTTTGCTTGGCCTAGTTGGCCGGCCGGCCTATTTGGCCGGTCGGTTAGCTTCTTCCAGACAAGATGGCGTAATCTCCCAATGTTGACCAATTTCCGGTGGCGGTTCCAAAGAACATGAAGTTTTTATTTTATTCATTTATTTTTATTTTGAGTGTTTTGCGAGGTTTTTATTTTGATGTAATATTTTCCTCATCCCTCTCTAATTTGGTTTGTAATTATTCTTTCGAGTGTTGTAATAATTCCCCACCCCGCTTCTTTCAATCTCGTTCTTTTACTTGCTTTTTTTATCTGTGAATATGCATCATATTTTGTCTTTCATTATATCCATGCTTTGCGTCTATGTTTCATGCATCTTGATTCGGCTAAGTTTGCATTTATGGATTTAATCAAATTCCTATGTGATTATGGACGCTACCTCATGTTCTTGAGATGATTCACATGTCATATCTTAGAAGCCGAATCTTTAGTTGCATCTCATGAGTGGATTGCATTAGGATTCTGTATATAGGATCATGCATATTTTACTAACTTTGTTTTGTAGCTTGTTCGTGGGACGTCAATCAATCTGTGAGTTTTTATGCTTTAGCATCCAATTTGTGTGTGTTTTTCTTACTATGTGCTAGCATTCTACCATGAGGCTACTTGCTTACTTGATATAACTATATGAATTCCTGTGCATGAAGGCTTGTTGCTTAAATTGGAATGATTCAACGATTGTACGTTTTTAAGCCCACTTTGTCAAGTGGCAAATTCAAACTCCTTTTCAAAAAACAAATATGAAATTGAATTGTTCCAATTTGAGCAAACTAGTCTATACTTGTATGCTTCACATAGTAAATTGTAGGATTTATTAAATAATCAGAACATGAACATATAAAGAAAATAAAATTCATGTCATGGATTAGTAGAGGCCGATCTTTTGATCGGGTGAGCGGGGGTGCTCATTATTGACCTTCCCCTCTCATACCTAAGGTTCCAAGCCAAGCATCCTTGGTTACGACGAACAGTGGCCTTGGCACCGAGTCATGGGTTTCCTAATTTCCCAAAATATTAGGCGGCGACTCTGAGATCTGATGACGTAGTCCATTTTTGACAAAATTGTAATAAAATGGATTTTCAATAAAAGTTGCCAAATCTGGACTCTCATCTACGTTTCACATTGCACTCGTGAGACTAGATCAAAGAGATCTCGGGAGTCCGAACTGTTTAACGCGCACGGGTACCCCCCGGGCTTGTTCCAACAGCCTCGAAGCATATCCTCAAGGATCTGAATAGTACGCTCAGACTGCCCGTCAGTTTGAGGATGATACGTAGTACTAAAAGTCAATCTAGTGCCCAAGGCACTCTACAAACTCTGCCACAACCAAGCAGTGAAACGCGGATCTCTATCCGAAACAATCGTCACAGGGACTTCGTGCAACCTCACTATGTCCCTAATATACAAGTCGGCAAGATAATCTACCGAGTCACTTACGCGCATGGGAATAAAATGTGCCAATTTAGTCAACCGGTCAACGACCACCCAAATGGCATCACTACCCCGTTGAGTCCTCGGAAGGCCCACAACGAAGTCCATCGTAACATGCTCCCACTTCCACTCAGCTATAGGCAAGGGTTGCAACAAACCCGCTGGCCTCTGATGCTCGGCCTTCACTTGTTGACAAGTAAGACATTTCGATACGAACACAGCCACATCCTTTTTCATACCTCTCCACCAAAACTAGCGACTAAGATCATGATACATTGTTTTGCCTCCTGGATGCACCGCAAGGCACGAATCATGAAACTCTCGGAGTACTTCCTCTCAGCAAGACTCCGGTACAAATAAGCAATCATGGTATCTCACACTTTGGTCGGGATATACAGTCAAACCTCTTTCTACTTTCCCATTGGAAATCTTCTCTCGGAACGATCTCACGTCAAGGTCATCCTTTTGCGCTTCCAACACTCGATTCATAATTGTAGGTTGTGCAATTACTGAAAACAATGCCGCAGACGTAACAGACTCTCCCAGTTGCAAGTCAACCTCATTAAGAGTACCCAACATTTCCTATTCTCAGATGACGATAGAAGCTACACTGCTAACTGGCTTTCTACTCAAAGCATCGGCCACAACATTGGCTTTCCCGGGATGATAATGCAACTCAAAATCATAATCCTCTATGAATTTCATCCACCTCCTCTGTCTCAAATTTAAGTCTTTCTGTGTAAACAGATATTTCAGACTCTTGTGATCAGAGAACACTTCAAATTTCTCACCATACAGATAGTGCCTCCAAATCTTCAAGGCAAATATCACTGCTGCTAACTCTAGGTCATGGGTGGGATAATTTCTCTCATGTGTTTTCAACTGCCGTGAGCCATAGGCTACCACTTTACTCTCTTGCATCAATACACAACCTAAACCTTCCCGTGAAGCATCACAATAAACTGAACAACTCAAACCCCTCTCCGGTATAATCAATACTGGAGCAGTGGTGAGTCTAATCTTGAGCTCTTGGAACGACCTTTCACAAGTCTCACTCCACACAAACTTGATTTCCTTTCTAGTCAACTTAGTCAAAGGTGAAGCTAGTCTAGAGAAATCCTTCACAAACCGACGGTAATACCAAGCCAACCCCAAGAAACTACGAATCTCGAAAGCATTCCTAGGTTGTGCCTAATTTTGCACTGCTTCTACCTTGGATGAATCTACAGTCACCCCTTCCCTTGACACTACATGCCCTAGGAATTTAACCTCTTCCAGCCAAAAGTCACATTTCCCAAACTTAGCATATAGCTTATGGGCTCTAAGTAACTCAAGTACTACTCGTAAATGTTCCTCGTGTTCCTCCTCAGAAGGTGAATAAATCAAAATGTCGTTCATAAAGACAACCACAAAACGATCTAGGAATTCACGGAAGATCCGATTCATTAAATCCATAAACACAGTTGGAGCATTAGTTAGCCCAAAAGGCATCACAAGAAACTCATAATGGCCATACCACGTACGGAATTCCGTCTTCGGGATATCCTCCTCCCTTACCCTCAACTGATGGTAACCCCGATCTCAGGTCTATCTTAGAGAAACAACAAGACCCCTTCAACTGATCAAACAGATCATCTATACGAGGCATTGGGTATTTATTCTTAATAGTAACCCGATTCAACTTCCTATAATCAATACAAAGCCGTAATGATCCATCTTTCTTTTTAGCAAAGAGAGCCGGCGCTCCCCAAGGTGAAGTACTAGGGCGAATAAAACCCTTATCTAACAATTCTTGGAGTTGAATCTTCAACTCACTCAATTCAGCAGGTGCAAATCTATATGGAGCCATAGAAACCGGTGTCGTGCCAGGCACTAAATCAATAGAGAACTCGATCTCTCAGTGAGACGGTAAACTAACAAGATCCTCAGGAAAAACATCCGAGTATTCACAAACTACCCTAGACAATTCAACCCGAATTTCATCACTCACTACTCAAAAAGCTAGCAAGGAGACAACTAAGTTCACTCCGTCCATGCGGATCATATACCGGTGATAAAACTCTATCCACACGGTCACCCAAGAACTAAAAGCAATCACCGTTCAAGGTGTATACAGTAACCTTCTGACAGTAGCAATCTATAATAGCCCGGTATGACGATAACCAGTCCATACCCAATATGACATCAAAACTATGCATGTCAATCAATACAAATGCAAAAGGTAATCGACGACCAGCAACCTCAATGTCACAACCCCGACATCCCTATGTTAAGACAGTCTGACCACCAATAGGTAACTCTACACAAATAGGAGATGCTAACTGTGCCAACTCAAAACCCAAAATTGATGCAAACGCATACGAAATAAAAGAATGGAATGCATTTGTATTAATCAATACATTAGCAACTGAATTGCAAAAGAAAAAAGTACCTCTCACCACAAAAGGATCAGGTACAAGATCTGGCCCTACAACTGTATACATACGCCCAGTAGACCTCTGCTCAACCTGCTTACCCCTCGGAGCATAAGCCTGGTGCACAGATTGAGCCGAAGAGACTCCCTGATTAGCCCTCGAGGCTTGTGCTAATTGTGACGAATGGTAACTCTGTGTCTGTCTCAAACCAGACGCACCAGGTGTACTACCCAACTGTGGGCAAAACCTCTTCAGGTACCTCGCCTGCCCGCACTGAAAACAAGTGAACGGCTGGCCTCTTCCCTGACTCTAACTCTGAAAACGAGCTGAAGATGATGCTGCTCGTTGTTCTCCTCCTCTCTGAGGACAAGCTGGAGACTTGTGGCCCAACTGACCACACTTAAATCAAGTAAAATCTCCCTGCCCACCTCTCCCAGAACCTGAACTCGGTATTGGAAAAGTGGACCTTGACTGAGTACCCTAGGATTGTTGAGGGTAGGAACCCCTCTGTCTCTTACTGTCACCCTGACTATCCTGACTCCTCCTGGAGCCCTTATCCTTTCATCCTCTACCTGCATAATAGTTTCAAGGTGGGCTGCAAACTGCACAAGACGCCCATAATCTCTAGTTATGGAACCGGCAACTTTATACATTAGCCCGGTCCTTAACCTCTTTTCAAACGCCAAACAACGATGCTCCTCAGTCACCACCAACTCAGGTGCAAATCTCGACAGACTAGTAAAGGTTGCCTCAAACTCAGCCACTGGCGTGTTCAACTGCAATAATTTAGAGAATTGATCTCTCAACTTCTCCCTAACCGTGGGAGGTAGAAATTTGTCCTGGAAAGCCTCAATAAAAGCCTCCCAAGTTCCTCCAATGTGCACACGCGCATACTTCCACCACTGACCCGCATCCCCCTTCAATTGGAAAGACGCCAAGGTCACTTTCAACTGATCATCCTCGATGCCAAGCATCTCGAATGTCTTCACTAACTATTCTAGCCACTTATCTACCTTCAATGGCTCCTTAGGATCACCCAGAAACTCATCCGAATTTGACCGAAAAAACTCCCTCTTCAGAAAAGATGGCTCTGCTTCAGCTACTTGGGCTTGGACCTGATTCTCAACCCTGAGAATGTCCATAGATTCCCTCAATGCTCCGGTCATTTCATGGGCTAAGGCGCCCATGGCCTGATGACCAACTGGTTCAGCCACATTGGCTTGACCAATTCTTTCCTCCTGTGCCAGAATATCATCCGGTAAAGGCACCTCATGCCTCCTAGGCCTACGAAGCCAAGGGCTTAAGATGTAATGAGCGAGACTAAATTTGTGTAACCAAGCAATGTCTTGGAAAGATGTACGCCTACATGGCAATTAACTAGTTGTTAAATAGTGAACTCTGATGTATGAAAGTATGTTGTTTCTCATATTTATTCCGCATATGAGTTATCTTTATTGTATTATTTTGGGGGCGTTACAACTTGGTATCAGAGTGTACCGGGTTTGAATACTTTGGGTACGTGGGAAGTGGTTAGTACCACAATGGGTTTGTCTCGCTTGATTGAGACATTAGCATATATTGTATGCTTATGTGATAACATGCTTATGTGCTTATGGGATTTGGTTCCTAAGATGTTGATTGAGTCTACGGTTTTCTGGAAGTCCTATTGGAAAAGCACTTGATCACTGCTATTTCTAATTGGAACTCTAGCAACGCCGTGGGATGGTCATCATCTGGGAATAAAATTCATATGTGTTTCTGTGACTATGTGCTTACATGGAATGATTTATTGTTGTCCAATTTGTTAGGACACAAGTGAGTTAGCGTCGTCACATTTATAAATGTGCTAATCCTGTTGTTACCTTTATTAGGATATCTAGACATGGACATGGGAAAGAAGCTCTTGCTTCCTGAAAGTCCATCCATGCTATTGCCTTGGAGGAAACATCTCGCCTGCACCTGAAAATGATATTCCCGTATAGGGTGAGCCAACAGCCCAGTAGAGATAATCTAACATAATATATGAGGTTTAGCAAATGTATAAATACTACGTGCATAAACAATACCAACACTAAAACATCCATAAGGCCTGCATATTCATATGCCACTAAGACCAAACCTCATTTCCATTTTCCTTCAATTCATTTCAAGTTCATATATGCTACTCAATTCATGAGTTAAATTCATTATCTTTAAACAACCAAAATGAGACTACAACTCAATGGTTTCCAATTATGCAAAACACACATAAATACTTCAAATCTGTCGTTTTACGGATATTTCGTCCGAGGGAATCGGCACCCATGTATATTCCCTCAAATATGCCATTTTACGAATATTTCGTCCGTGGGAATCGGCACCCATATATATATATATATATGATTTCGGGTCTTTCACCCAGGACACTCCGGCCAGCTTTCTTTCAGCGGAGTCTATCCCCTTTCTCCTCCTAAATAAACATACATATACAATGTATTTATAAACATAGTCATATGCAATGACAACCAACATTTGATTAGCATTAAATCGCCTAATCCTCGCACAATTTCTACAACAATCATAGATATCCTCCACCGATAGCCCAATACATTTATCTCTAAACAGATATTCAATCTCAAGATAAATAGTTTATTCACAACTTCCAAAAGTGTAAGATAATACATATCTAATTTCACCATCTATACCCATAACCTTCCAATTTCACATTTTCAATGCTAATCCCAATTATTTATACAAAATAATAATTTAATCAAAATTAAGGCAAAAATCTGTTTTTAGCAAATATCAACCCAAACACCCAAAATAACTATTTTGGCACAATACAACCTTATATCCAAACCTCAAACGCATTTATGCCAATTTCATCAAAAACCCCTATTTTTCGTATAACACCCAAGTCTTAGATTTGTCCAAACCACAACCAAATCTCATTATCTATACACAATAGCAAATAACTAATCTAAAAACCATATTAGAGTGTAGAAAATCCCTACCTCAAGCTTAGAAGAGAAGATGAGCAAAACAAGGTTGAAACTCCAAAGTTGTCGAAACCAACTTCTACTTGGATCAAAACGAAGCTCTTGATAAGCTCTACACTTAATCTCAAAGAAGCAAGGCAAGAGGATGCTTCCAAGTGTATAGATCTAAAGATCTTTGAGCAAAAAGTGATTTTGGAGAGGATGGAAGAGCCTCACGGCTTGGAGAAGGAAAAAAAAGAGAAAAGGTAAAGAATAGGTTAAGTGAGGGACCTATTTATAGTGCTAGGTCAAAGTAAAATGAAGTCCCAAAGTCAACCCAAAAGATCAAGTCAAAATCCCCAAAAAGATAGGCCCAAAATCGGACTGAAATCTGAAAAAAAATTCGTAGGCGTCGACCCTTCTAGCATAGGTGTCGACCCTTATGAAGAAAAGCTGGAACACTAAGTTTGACTGCACAGCAGGTGTCGACACCAAAATGCAGTGAGCAATTTCAGAACAAGGGTCGACCCTTCCCAGATTGGTGACGACCCTTGCGGCCAACTCAAAGAGAAGGTGTCGACACCACCAAGACCGGTGTTGACCGCAGAACATGATTTTCAAGTTTCCAAACAACTTTTCAACGCGAACAAGCGTGAACGAGCAATCCTAACAAGTTTAAATCAATTTGTAAACCTCCAAAACTAAGGTACAACAACACCAAAGATTCCCAAAATGAAATAAAGGATTCAAATACACTTCCCAAAAGCTTTGAAGGACTCAAGTGTTACAACTGGCACGTTCGAATAGATTAAAATGCCATTTGGCCTAAAGAATGCTAGTGCTACATATCAAAGGGCAATGAACACTATCTTTCATGATCTCATTGGAGGGTATTTAGAGTGTTACATTGATGACATTGTAGTAAAATCCTAGTCCATGGAGGAACATTTGGTTCACTTGGAAGCAGCTTTCGAAAGAATAAGAAAGTTCAAGTTGAAGCTTAATCCACTCAAATGTGCTTTTGGTGTATCAGCTGGAAACTTCTTGGGCTATGTAATACACAAGAAGGGAATACAGATTGATCAGAATAAAGCCAAAGCCATCATTGAGGCTAAGCCTCCATCAAGTAAGAAAGAAGTACAAAAATTCCTTAGACAGGTTAATTTTCTTCGAAGATTTATTTCTAACACTACAGGGAAAACTAAAGTATTTTCTTTCTTATTAAGGTTAAAAGATGAAGAGAAGTTTGTGTGGACAACAGAGTATCAAACTTCTTTCGAAGGAATTAAAGCCTACTTGGCCAAGCCTCCAGTGCTGATGTCACCAAAGAGTGACAAACCGTTGAAGTTATACATTGTTGCAGCAGAAGATTCATTGGGAGCTTTCCTAGCCCAGGACAATGAAGAAGACAAGGAGTAAGCAGTTTATTACCTTAGTAGGTTTTTAAATTCTTGTGAATGTAAATACTCAGCTGTAGAAAAGTTGTGCGTTGCATTGTACTTTGCAGCAATGAAATTAAGATATTATCTTTTGCCTAATGTTGTTTTGGTAATTGCAACCACAGACTTGGTTAAGTATATGTTATCTAGACCAACGTTGAGAGGAAGAATTGGCAAATGGATATTGGCCTTCTCAGAGTTTTATCTAGAATATGTCCCCCAAAAGGCAGTAAAAGGACAAGCTTTGGCTAACTTTTTGGCAGATCATCCATGTCAAACAGAAAGCCAAGAGATAATGGATCTTGGTATGATCAATGTTGAGCCTTGGAAGATGTGGTTTGATAGATCAAAGGCCAATGGTCTAATTGGAATTGGTGTTGTAATTAAGTCACCACAGGGGATAGAAACCACACACGGTTTCAGAGAGGATGAAACTTTAATAATGAGACTGGAAATGCTTATCGGATTACAAGCTCATACGGTGTATATATTTGGAGATTCTCAATTGGTGGTCAACCAGGTGAAAGGAATTTTCAAATGTCAAAGTGCAAGCGTGTTGCCATACTATGTTGTTACATTACATTTGCTTTCTCAGTTTCAGATAGCAAATGTGACTTATATCCCAAGATTCATGAATAACAAAGCCAATGATGTAGCTTAGAAAGCTTTGAATTTCAGGAGAAAGGATGACACTCAAATGAACATAAGTCAAGCAACATATCAAAACTTAATACCACCTTTAACTAAAAGGAATGTGGTGTTAAAAGTCAATCATAATGACTTACAAGATCAAGATTGGAGGCATCCAATAATGCAGTACCTAACTGGCCCATCTTCGAAAGCCAACAGAAATATCAAATTACAATCTATGCAATACATAGTGTATGGTAATGCTCTTTACAAAATGGGAGCAGATGGATTGTTATTGGAATGTCTAGGGCCGAAGGAAGCATTGACAGCCATGTCTGAAGTTCATGAAGGCATTTGTGGTGCCCATCAGCCTGGTGTGAAGATGAGATGGTTGCTTCGAAAGTATTCCTACAATTAGCCAACCATCCTTAAAGATTGCATGGAGTATGCTAGAAGTTGCCAGGTATGCCAAAAGCATGGCATGATAAGACATGTACCAATAACTAATTTACATGTAGTTATGAAGCCCTAGCCATTTAGAGGTTGGGCTATGGATATGATAGGGAATACATCCACCCTCTTTGAAGCACCATTGTTTCATCTTAGTGGCCACAGACTACTTCGCTAAGTGGGTCGAAGCTAAACCATATAAGGCTGTGGACCAAACTGAAGTTATTGGGTTTATGAATGATTTGATTCACAGGTTTGGCATCCCACAGACCATAACAGTGGATAATAGGACTGTATTTGATAGAAAGATGGTAAAGTCTTTCATGGCAGAGTTTGGAATTAGTCTTGTTAATTCCACCCCTTATTATGCACAAGTAATTAGTCAGGCAGAATCATCCAATAAGTCTTTGAAAAAAGGAATACAGAGAGTTATGGAAGACAATCCTAGGGATTGGCATAACTTGTTATTGGATGTATTGTGGGCTTATAAGACTTCTCCAAGATCAAGTATAGGAGTTACTCCTTATGCCTTAGTATATAGGCATGATGCAGTATTACCTGTAGAAATTAACATTAAGTCCTTGAGGGTGAGATGCCAAGATTAGTTAGCTCCTGAGCAGTACCATCAGAGCATGTTCTTGGAATTAGAAAATGTAGATAAAGCTAGAATTTTGGCATTAAATAGCATTCTTTTTCAAAAGAAGAAAGCAGTCAAAAACTATAATAAGAGAGTCAAGCACATTAGCTTTGATGAAGGTGATTTGGTATGGAAGACAATACTCCCAATAAGAATTAAAAGCCATAAGTTTGGCAAATGGTCATCTAATTGGGAAGGACCATATCAAGTTCATAAAGTCTTGCCTTGGGAAGCATATCATTTGAGAAATTTGAATGGGTATGTACACCCTAAGAAAATTAATGACAGGTACTTGAAACCTTATTACCCAACAGTATGGGAAACACAAGGAGTATAGAAAATACTAAACAAGAGAAGCATGAAAACACTCAAATAGTAAATAAAGATTTCATTTCATAAGGAGTTAAGTACATGCAGCCATAGATTAGCCCAAAAGTTAGTATAATGTTTTAGTTGTTCCTTTACAATTGATTCTCTACTCTTAAAGGATGGGAACAACTGAATGGCTATAGTCATCTCCTACCTTTGATCAGCCAGCCCTTGGTTAGTGATTTGTAGCTTTGTAGCAGTTCGATCCAAAGCCAGGTTAACTGCTGATAACTCTTCCTCTAATTGAGCTTTCTTCTCCAAAAGTTGGGTTCAAAATTGAGAGACACAATTCAGACACCTCGGCATGTATATGGGAAACAAATTCCTAGTCTCTCAACAATTTCTCCTCTATAACTTTGGTAACATGGCAGATGTTGACATAAAAATCTATGGTAGCTGCTACCTGAGACAAGTGACTTGAAATAGCCATGTTAGATTGCTCAATGACTGTCACGACCCAAACCCGCCCCTATGGGTTTAGCACCGTAACCGGCCAGTAATCCGTGATTACCGAAGGCCTGTTTAACAGTAGAACAGTAAAACAGAGTACAGGGGCATGGCGGAAGCTAATACAGTAAATAAACAATGTCCAATGAGCTGTGACAGTCTGTATGCAAAAAGACTTTTCATACATATATACAGTCGGTGACCAAACAGTATGCACATCATAACAGGACAGTCTATACATACATATACATTCAGAACAGGGATCTAATCCCTATTAAACAGGACAGTAACAGTCTATACAGTCTATACAATAAACAAAACAGTTACAGAGACAGACGGGGAATATTAAAACGCCCCTAAGCCAAAGCTTGAACGGGCTTGGAACCTCACGGTGAGGCACAGTGGTTGACTGACAAAACAAAAGCTTGCCTGACGCTCCTAGCAGCGGTCCGGTGCCTGAACACCTACATATATATATATATATGAGCAATGAGCTAAAGCCCAATGAATAACATAATGCGTAAAGAGGTTAGCAAAGAATGTCCTTTTAGTATTTTAACCAGTCGTTTGCCTTGGTAAATCAGTTATACGATCGGTGGCTTACATTTCATGCCATATCAGTCATTTAGAAATCATAGTAATCGTACGTGGCACATCCGTTAGCAGAACAGTACAGTAGTAGTAGTGTCAGTACAGTGACAGTATAGTAGCAATAACGGTACAATGCAGTAATAGTACGGTAGTAGTACAGTAGCAGTAACAGTAACAGTGCAGTAACAGTAACAGTAACAATAACATTTCAAAAAACAGTACAATTCTTATGGACTCAAGAGGTGTCTTGCACAGGTTCTAGATGTGGCTCACACTATAGCACTTAGTTCCGTACAGCACTTTGTTCCAGGTTTCACAGATTGGCTTTAAGCCCAGATTTTACATATATATGGACTCAAGAGGTGTCTCGCACAGATTCTAGAGGTGGCTCACACTGTAGCACTTAGTTCCGTACAGCACTTTGTTCCATATCAGAAATACAGAATGGCCTCTGGCCTAACAGATCAAACAGTGAATGATGGCCATCATAACAGTAAACAGAAGTTCCAAGATAAGAACTGACAGAGATATCTATGACAGTAGCAGTAGCAGTACAGTACAGTAACAGTAAGTTGCTATGGATGCCACGAATACAGTCCATAATTAAGACATTCAGTTCATTCAGTAGACAGTATTTCCTTCAGAAATAGTTCGATTGGTCGTTCATAAAATAATCATAATTGAACACATCTTTACGACATTGTTACTCACAGAGTTCTGGGCTATAGATGAGTTAGAGCGTCTCCAGATGCTAACCCTACACAATTACAGATTGAACACACACTAAGCTACACAATTGGAAAAATCAATAACTTAATCCCTAATTTGCCTCGGTGTGGTTCTACATCAATATCCTCATTAAGATGTCTTAAACTAGGCCTAAGAATGCCTAGAATGGGATGAAGATGCAAGGATGCATTCAGAAGACAGTTTCAGAATTTTAGAAAATCAGAGGTCCCGCTCGAGCATACCAAAAAGTACTGGATGGGTGAAATTTACGCTCGACGCCCGCTCGAGTGTGTCACCCAATCCTCCGGTCGAGCGTACATTCCTCTGCTCGAGCGTACTGTAAAACAGTGCAAGATGCTGGGAGCTCGATTTCCCCACTCGAGCGGCACTTCCCCCGCTCGAGCGGACTACCAAAATCTGGAAAAATCCAGATTCGAACTCCAAGTTCAAAACTCAAGTTTCAAATACCAATTTCGATCCTCTTGGGCCAAATTTCTAGAAAACATTTGTAAACACATAGAATGACAAAATTCGAAAGTCAATTTGAGAAATCAAAGCCCAAGGGTGTTTCAATCAAACTCCTTTTCAAACCCATTTCAAATCAAATTTCATGAACATGATACAAACATGACATGCATGAACTTAAACAACTTCAAGGCTCCAATTACCAGTTTAAATGAGCCTATTACTTCAAAAACAAGATGATATCATGGACTTAAACATAATCAAGAGCATGCATGCAACATTTTGCCATGAAAACACTCTAAAACTCTTCAATATACACATGCATGCAAGATTAGAGCTACAATTCAACATTTAAACCATGTCTTGGCTCTAAACTCCATCAATCTAGCATGAAGAACTATCTTAAAGGCACAATTAAGAAGTTGAATTCCTTACCTAAGTCATGAATTAGAGGTATGGAGGCTCAATTTACAATTATCACAACAATCCCCTCAATTTCCAAGCAAATCAACAAGTTGAATTCACTCCTCTCACTTCCTCTCTCTCTTGGTCGGTTATGAGCTCAAGAATAGGCTGATGAAAATGTTTTGTTTGGATGAAAAAGGCTCAATATGTTTTATATGAAAAGGGCCACTAGGTGGCAAAACGGTAAATAAGGCCAACTCTTTGATTTAACTTATTTTATCTAATTTAATCATACCAAATCGATTTTCAATTAAATATACCATTAATTCACATAAATTCCAATGATCATAAAACATTGATCCATTTCCGATTCGGCCGCCGATAAGGCCTTCAATTTGCAGTTTAAATTACAGAACATGAACAGATTGATTAACAATCAACAGATAGAAAATGCGTTTAAACAGTTACAGTCAATCAATCAGTCTCGGATCTCAGTCAGTCAGTTCAGTATTTTAATCAATTCAATTATCAATCATAATCAGTCTCAGTTTAGCAGTAATCAGTGCTTAATCAATAATCAGTGGTGAGGGTTATTACAGTCTCCCCTCCTTATAAAGAGTTTGGTCCTCCAAACTCGAATTAACATATGACAACAGAGATGATGCCTATCATAAAGGTAACTTTCACTCCATAACAGGAGCATAATCATATTTATAAACAGGTTCATGGTCCAACCTCAATCTTAGCAATGCACAGAAACGAAATCAGAAATCACGTATAAAGATTGGGGCTCATATTAAAACAGAATCTTATGCACAGTCAGATTTCAGTTAATGACAGTTTCGGGTACATATTCATTTCCATATTCTTGTCCAGAGCATACGTAGATGCCGCAATTCTTGCTTATGTATACATGGTGCATTCATTAGCACTACTAGAGCAGATACAGAACAGATACAGACATGGCAGGTACAGTGCAGAACAGATACAGTTACGTGATGGTTATGAATAACCAGTTCCATGAAGGAATCCCGAAAACGGGTAACAGAACAGATGCTGAGCCCCCCGTGACGAGGCCTCCGGTACGGATAACAGAGTACAGACAGATATACGTTCCATAATGGAACTTCCGATACCGGGCAGCTAACATGTATCACGAATACTTATCAGAGCTTGAACAGTCACTCAGTACACAGTATATAGCATTTCAGAAAACAAAACTTATTTCGTGACATAGAACGTGAATACATTTGCACAGTAGTATTCACACTACTTATATTAATTACTTATCGGGGTTATAAATTGTACTGGCCTCATTTTCAAAAGTAGGTCCCCCGCTAAGTTATAGAGATTCGACTCATTCGGTTCCGAGCCATACATTCGGTCTTGTTCAATTTGGTTCTCAGTTCGGTAATCCATCACAGTCAGTCCAGTTCATTCGGGAGTTATCGGGAACATAAGGCGAATTGTACATTACTCCCATAGTAGTAGGCAAAGTTCTGAAGTAAGTATTCATTTACTATTCATCAGTTCTAGTCCTCATAGATTCAGTCATAGCACATGTCAATACGAAAGCAGTCATACTGATTACATATACTTCCAGACAGTCAGAGTTTATGATCAAAACCAGTCTGTTGTCAACAGATCCCATCAATTCTGAAGTACAGCAATTACCAAAACAATCATTTCCTAGTCAACCAAGTTCATGGTCATAACGGTAATACCGGGTAAGTAATCACATGTCACATACCCAGTTTTCCCCACATTGTAAGCAAATCTGATAATGGCTTTCTCAATAAGGGTTCCCTCAGGTCAATTCGATGAAAGTTCGACCAGGTCATGTCAGATGCAAGTTCTGCCCAATCATATCAAGTAAAAGTTCGAAGCACAAGCATCAAGCAAAAGTTCCATTAGTTACACAAAGGGTTTCATCAACCCACGGTTCTATCAGATCAGATCAGGTAACAGTTTCATTCTTATCATTTCCAGATGAGGTACATTAGTTCATACTCCAGTCATTTCGGTACATAGTCAGTAGTTTCACAATCACGATTCACAGTCAAGAGTTTATCAGTCAGAATCTTTATTCAGTCGCACAATCCCAGAGTAATAGTCCCAACGGTTAAATTATTGAACAATTAACATAACAATCATTCCGAGCAAAGGTATTGTCATGTATGTGCATGTTTAGAGTCTATTAATATTCCCGATATGGATTCACAAGTTCAATGTACAATACAAAATAGTTTTCCTCAGATACGATAGTTAAGGTAGCAAGTCATAAGTCTACCCAGTCTAGTAACATCCTTAAGCAAAGGTATGCAAACATGTACATGAGTCCAAACAGTTTTCATAGCATAGGTAATTGTTAACATAAGGTTTTACGGTGTTGCACATAGTCCGCATCAAACAGTAAATCTCGAAAGATTCATTAACCACAGTCCATTCCTGACAGTCCTAACAGTATTACAAGCATGGGAACATATATACAGGTGTGAGTCTAAAATCAATTATCATGTAAGCATTCGTTCGCAAATTCATACGCAGTAGTTCATCTTTACAAACCAATATGGGTTCTTAATTTCAGAAGTCCCACACACAAACAGTTCACGTATATAATTCGAGTTCAAGGGTCCGTTCATTCAATGATGTCCGTCAATACATAACGGTTCAGTCCGAATCATAGTTGTACAGATTTCTCGAATTACAGTCAATCATAAGGTATTCCCATGTTCGATAGTTCTAACACAGTTCAAAAGGTCATACCTAACAGTCACATTCAGTTGTTGCAATACGACACAAGGACCTAACAACAAATTCTCGTTGTTCACAAGTCTCTACAATTCTCATAGCATAGGGTTCATAAATTCAGTAATTCAACTGGTTCAGTCAATATGTCCACAGTCTATATCAAATTAGGAAATGTACGATCTCCACACAAATGTTCGTATAGGCAATTCCACATAATTAAGGTAATACATACGTCAGTCATTTTAGTGTTCCGAGCATTTTCTAGAACTAGGGTGGAGATTTAGGCTCATTGAATTACTGGTCATTTCCTCTTCAAAACTTTCCATTCTTTGCAGTTAGTATCCATCAAGTGGGTAAATTTTCCCCCATATTCGACCATAGTCTTATCACCTTACTCACGTTATTCAAACTCAGATATTTTCCTATCTTGGATGCATTGGGGAAACACATTTTTCGAAGAAAACTTCATGTATTTTCTCAATTTCTAAACCCAAGCCTCAGCTTTCAGTGGTTCGATACCTCCCAGAAATTCTGGTGGCTTCAGTTTGTTGGGTTTCTGTATCAGTGTCATCAGTTCATATTCAGTTGGTCCAGACACATATGTCTGCCTTTATTATCCCAGATTTTCGATTAAGGCTTCAATCATTCATTCTAGCCTATTAGTCCTCAGATCAGAAGATTCAGTTTCGTTCACAATCCTCGCCCTTTCCCTTGTTTACACACAACAGGGTGATTATCAATCCAAGAGAGGTTCTTACTGATTTCACGTTTTATTTCATATCAGACGTGTGTATGCTTTCATTTCAACTCAGGTACGGTCACATGACCCCTTTACTTTCACACGTTCATTTCTTTTACATAGATTCCGCGTTCGGTAATCAAATTCACATTACATGTTATTCCACTAACTTCGTCAATTATGCATATAGGTTTCGTTTCATTTCACATAGGCAGTACGGTAATCATAAGCATAACAGTTGCATACTTAAACACATTAATCACATTAGCATAAAATTTTCATATCATAGCCACACACACTTTTCATGCTCATGTAATGCCCTAATTTCTTCTCTAGGACATCCTATAGCTCACTTGGACACGTGTGTGCGGTATAACTCGTGATTAAGTATCGCTCTGATACCACTCTGTCACGAACCAAACCCGTCCCTATGGGTTTAGCACCGTAATCGGCCAATAATCCGTGATTACCGAAGGCCTGCTTAACAGTAGAACAGTAAAACAGAGTACAGGGGCATGGCGGAAGCCAATACAGTAAATAAACAATGTCCAATGAGTTGTGACAGTCTGTATGCAAAAAGACTTTTCATACATATATACAGTCGGTGACCAAACAGTATGCATATCATAACAGGACAGTCTATACATACATGTACATTCAGAACAGGGATCTAATCCCTATTAAACAGGACAGTAACAGTCTATGCAGTAAACAAAACAGTTACAGAGACAGACGGGGAATATTAAAACACCCCTAAGCCAAAGCTTGAACGGGCTTGGAACCTCACGGTGAGGCACAGTGGTTGACTGACAAAACAAAACTAGCAGCAGCACCTGAACATCTACTATATATATATATATATGAACAGTGAGCTAAAGCCCAGTGAATAACATAATGCGTAAAGAGGTTAGCAAAGAATGTCCTTTAGTATTTTAACCAGTCGTTTGCCTTGGTAAATCAGTTATACGATCGGTGGCTTACATTTCATGCCATATCAGTCATTTAGAAATCATAGTAATCGTACGTGGCACATCCGTTAGCAGAACAGTACAGTAGTAGTAGTGTCAGTACAGTGACAGTATAGTAGCAGTAACGGTACAATGCAGTAACAGTACGGTAGTAGTACAGTAGCAGTAACAGTAACAGTGCAGTAACAGTAACAATAACAGTAACATTTCAAAAAACAGTACAATTCTTATGGACTCAAGAGGTGTCTCGCACGGGTTCTAGAGGTGGCTCACATTATAGCACTTAGTTCCGTACAGCACTTTGTTCCAGGTTTCATAGATTGGCTTTAAGCCCAGATTTTACATATATATGGACTCAAGAGGTGTCTCGCACAGATTCTAGAGGTGGCTCACACTGTAGCACTTAGTTCCGTACAGCACTTTGTTCCATATCAGAAATACAGAATGGCCTCTGGCCTAACAGATCAAACAGTGAATGATGGCCATCATAACAGTAAACAGAAGTTCCAAGATAAGAACTGACAGAGATATCTATGACAGTAGCAGTAGCAGTACAGTACAGTAACAGTAAGTTGCTATGGATGCCACGAATACAGTCCATAATTAAGACATTCAGTTCATTCAGTAGACAGTATTTCCTTCAGAAACAGTTCGGTTGGTCATTCATAAAATAATCATAATTGAACACATCTTTACGACATTGTTACTCACAGAGTTCTGGGCTACAGATGAGCTAGAGCGTCTCCAGATGCCAACCCTACACAATTACAGATTGAACATACACTAAGCTACACAGTTGGGAAAATCAATAACTTAATCCCTAATTTTCCTCTATGTGGTTCTACATCAATATCCTCATTAAGATGTCTTAAACTAGGCCTAAGAATGCCTAGAATGGGATGAGGATGCAAGGATGCATTTAGAAGACAGTTTCAGAATTTCAGAAAATCAGAGGTCCCGCTCGAGCGTACATGAAACAAAGGTCCCCGCTCGAGCGCTAACTTCCCCGCTCGAGCGTACCAAAAAGTACTGGATGGGTGAAATTTACGCTCGACGCCCGCTCGAGCGTGTCACCCAATCCTCCGCTCGAGCGTACATTCCTCCGCTCGAGCGTACTGTAAAACAGTGCAAGATGCTGGGAGCTCGATTTCCTCGCTCGAGCGGCACTTCCCCCGCTCGAGCGGACTACCAAAATCTAGAAAAATCCAGATTCGAACTCCAAGTTCAAAACTCAAGTTTCAAATACCAATTTCGATCCTCTTGGGCCAAATTTCTAGAAAACATTTGTAAACACATAGAATGACAAGATTCGAAAGTCAATTTGAGAAATCAAAGCCCAAGGGTGTTTCAATCAAACTCCTTTTCAAACCCATTTCAAATCAAATTTCATGAACATGATACAAACATGACATGCATGAACTTAAACAACTTCAAGGCTCCAATTACCAATTTAAATGAGCCTATTACTTCAAAAACAAGATGATATCATGGACTTAAACATAATCAAGAGCATGCATGCAACATTTTGCCATGAAAACACTCTAAAACTCTTCAATATACACATGCATGCAAGATTAGAGCTACAATTCAACATTTAAACCATGTCTTGGCTCTAAACTTCATCAATCTAGCATGAACATGCAAGAACTATCTTAAAGGCACAATTAAGAAGTTGAATTCCTTACCTAAGTCATGAATTAGAGGTATGAAGGCTCAATTTGCAATTATCACAACAATTCCCTCAATTTCCAAGCAAATCAACAAGTTGAATTCACTCCTCTCACTTCCTCTCTCTCTTGGTCGGTTATGAGCTCAAGAATAGGCTGATGAAAATGTTTTGTTTGGATGAAAAAGGCTCAATATGTTTTATATGAGAAGGGCCACTAGGTGGCAAAACGGTAAATAAGGCCAACTCTTTGATTTAACTTATTTTATCTAATTTAATCATACCAAATCGATTTTCAATTAAATATACCATTAATTCACATAAATTCCAATGATCATAAAACATTGATCCATTTCCGATTCGGCCGCCGATAAGGCCTTCAATTTGCAGTTTAAATTACAGAACATGAACAGATCGATTAACAATCAACAGATAGAAAATGCGTTTAAACAGTTACAGTCAATCAATCAGTCTCGGATCTCAGTCAGTCAGTTCAGTATTTTAATCAACTCAATTATCAATCATAATCAGTCTCAATTTAGCAGTAATCAGTGCTTTATCAGTAATCAGTGGTGAGGGTTATTACAATGACCTTGCAGCACTGGAGGAAACCATTCTTCATAATAGGTCTTTGCAAGGCTTCGAATAGGATACTCGAGAATAATATCAGCAACTCCAAACAGATGCCCAAGTTCAGTGAAGGTAAAGAAACCCTACTGATGGTTTAAGAACTCTCAAAAATTTCCAAGAGAGAGTCAGCTAGAACCAATGGCTCAGTTTCATTACTGGCTACTGGAATAGTAGAAGGCATGTCAAAAGGCTAGCCAGTCTAGCTTTGAAAATGTCCATCTCTTCCATTGACATTGGTGGCGCAAAAAGGGCTCTAGTGGAAGGAAGAGATGGCTGCATAAGGATAGGAGAGGAGGATGAAGTGTCCCTAACAATTTCCATAGTCCTAGCCACCAGTAAGTCAAGAGAAGAAGGGCTGGAGCTGGATAGTGATGGTGGACCAAAAATTAGTGAGCTACTAGTATCTTCTCTAGGAGAATCAGCTATCACTAGAGATGAAGTAATAACTAAGATCGCCTCAGGAGGGGAAGGAGCAGCAAGGATTGTAGGGGAGTAAATTGGGCTGAGTTAAAGGTTAGATGAGAAAGATATGGAGTTAATCTAAAAGATAAAGATATAGGAATGCTTTGCCTTAAAAAATTTGTGAAAAGTGTAGAATTAGGAAGTGAGAGTATTGCCTGAATGGGCTTTACACTTAAAGGCACTCTAGTGTCGATTTTCTTCCTCCTTTTCGAGGGTGTTTCTAATGGTCTTTCAACTTCAGATAAGACTGAAGAAACCCTTATCGAAGGAGGAGGTACAGTAACTGTTGCTGCAGAATAAGAAATATGAAGCAATGTTAAGTTTCAGTATTGAAAACTTGAGAAAGGAAACTAGAGACACAAAAGGAAATTACTAGTTTCAGAAGTAGTAGCAATGGTTGGAGAACTGCGAAGGGTATAATGTTCAACAGTTTGTTGCCTCATTGTAGCTTCTCTTTGGAGTGCATCAGCAGCAACAGCTTCATCCCTTAATAGTTGTTGCTATCTCCTTTTCTCAGATCTCTAAAATACAATAATTTCTTTGGAGTGCTCCTCTTCTACTACTTTGGTAGCTGCTTCATAAGTAGAGTCCCCAATATGGTCAGGGGGAGAAATTGTCATTTTCTTCTTTCTTTTCAGTGGTATCTCTTTCTCTTTTTCTATTTCTTCCTCCTCTTTAGGTACTTCCTCCTCTTCAAGACTAAGCACAAGTTTTCTTTTATTTTGCTGTTGTTGCTTATCCTTACGAATGTTTAGGGCTTGAGCCTTTTGAGGATACTCTACTTGTGAAGCTCCTGTATAAAAAGAAAGCTATAAATAAAAGAATTAAGCATTATAAGGAGAAGGAAAAAGAAAGATAAGGAATGCATGCCTTTCTTCGAAGCAGCCCTAGTAACTCTAAAAGAAGGAAGAGAGACAGAAGGAGCTCTCTTTGTAGTAGCAGGAGCAGAAACTGAGATGGAAGGCGCTGTAGAAGGAGTAATGAGCCAAGTCCCCTTAGGCTGGGTCTGAGAAAGCAAGTTCAGTCCCACCAGCAGGTCTTTGGGAGGTATTGCCAGGAGCACCTCCATATTTGCTGACCACCAGTTCTGATACCTTTTCAGTACAGTGCTTTGTGGGATGAAAGGAATGAACTGAAATTCGATTAAGTCCTGAATGAGTTTGAAGGTTGCCTCCTCTAGCCTGGGTCTTTGAACTTTCAGCTCTCTGGTGGTAAGATTGGGGTTGGTTTGACTGCAGAGGGGAATAGAGATCCCTTGGGTAATCCCAAATTGCCTAGTAAATTGAGCAGGGCAGTAGGCTTTTGCTATGTACTTGTAAGCATTAGGATTTAAAGTGCCAATAAAAAGCTCTCTGGGAGTTAAAATAGAAGCCCATATATCCCTGTGCTGAGGCTGGGAACAGTTTCTATCAGCCAAGAAAGTCCTCAACCAGGCTAGGCCAGTATTGGCTTCAAAGGGATAGAAGAATGTGTGAAAAGAAAGGGAAGTTGGGAATTGATGAAAGAAAGTAAAATAGAAGGCAAAAGTGGAAAGATAAAGTGAAACTCTAGCATATATTTTATTCCATAAGAGGTAGGGTTTGATAGCAAAAATTTCAAACACTTAGAATGCAAAGCAGTGAAATGAGCAAAAAGCCAGAGCTGTAATATCCAGAGTGGCCCCCATTGATTAGTATCTAAAGGTTTTTCACAAAATTGGGAGCATGCTCTATATATATGGCCCAAAACATATGAAGCTAAGGCTATTTTCTTCCCCGAAGCTAGAGCCTTAGCAAGGGGAGCAAACTCAGGCATAATCTTCTGAGAAGATGTACAAAATAAGAATTTACAATGCCAGCACAAAAGAAAGGAGAAGAACTCTCTGTCTGTCACAGGGCCTTTCTTTGGATTTTTAGACTGCGCAAAATCACTAAAGGAGGAGTTCAAAGGAGGGATGGAAAAGCGCACATTAAGATCGGGATAGTCAGGACCAAAAGGAGTGCCAATGGGGGATAAACCTAGAAGATGACATATATCCAGAATGGTAGGGGCCATCATACTGCATCGAAATTGGAAAAAATTAAAAGAAGAATTCCAAAAACATAATGCAGCAGGTATAAGGAAAGGGTCTTCAAGAATAGAAAACCTGGCCAGTCGAAGGGCATCAAGGAGGCAGAGTTCCTGAAGATCAAGTGTCCTAGCAGGGACAACTCAATCATACCATTCTTTCCATTTAGATCTCATTATGGGCCAACAGCGGTGGGGGTAACCTCCAATTTCCCCAGTCAAAGCCCCCCTTGTAGAGTAAGCAATGATCCTCCAAACGAAGGTATAAGGCAGGAAGCTGAGTGGGGGCCTCCTTGAAAATGGGTCCAAGTACATACTCTTCTTGAACATGACAGCGAGGAATAAAAATGCGTCCATCAACAGCATACTGTTCACCAGCTTTGTACTTTTCACATTCTTCATTGATGAGTCTTCTTAAAGCTACAGAGGGACTCACACACTCAACGGTTTGCACTTTCAGAGAAGCCATTACTGAAAGGGCGAAAAAGGAAGGTGAGTAAGAAGCAAAAGTTACAGACAAGTTCAAAAGGGAGAGAAAGGAATTTTTGAGCAAGTAGATAGGTGGAATACGAAGGAAAGAGGTTTTTAAACCTTTCTGTCCAAAGGTTACCCGAACAAGTTGAGTGGGTCAGGTGGATCCGAAATGATTATTTTATAATTTGGGTCCATGTTAAATTAAAACCTTTATTTTAAAATATGGAGGGTCCCAAATTTAAAGTGAAGAAAAGTTTCTGGAGGGAAACATATGTCCAATATCCAGATTGGCTTCGAAAAGCAAGTATTTGGCTTCGAAATTAAGATTTGGCTTTAAAGCCAGACGGCCAACATCCTGCAAGGGCTTCGAAAGCAAGTAGTTGACTTCAAAGCACATTTCATACCTAAGAGTACAAGAATGCTCAGGTTTTTGTTTCCTTCAAAGGGGATTAAAGACTTGCTTTTAGGTTTCTTGTTGAAAATAAAATCCTTCGAAGTAAACTTTGAAATACTCTGTAGCTAGAATTTGTGTGTTTTAGACTTCGAAGTGGCAAAAAACCAATATTTGGTTAAGCAGTGAAAGAACCCAAAGGGACTCACTCAAATAAAGGGGTTTAATTCCTAAGGGAAGTTTCCATACTTCAAAACACGTAAATTGTTTTTTCAAAACAAAGATAGTTAATTCAAAGCTGTTGATTGTGTTAACCATATGATTGGAATGAGAAGACCTAAGGCAAAGATTGTCAATTTACTCCATATGTTGGAGATATTCAAATTAGGTTTCAAGTATTCCATTGGAAATGTTCAAATCAGCTTTTGAAAGACAGAATTGGTGAATTCAAAGTTCTGATTTTGTTATGGAATGGTTGCAAGTATGCAATTGGAATATAAAACCAGACTATGCCGAATAAAGAAAGGAAAAAACCTAGCTTTATTGATATGAAAAATAATTACATTAGAAGGCCTTCTTGGCTACAAATTCAAGTTCATAAAAATGAGGAATAAAATGAATAACAAGGTCATGAAATTTGCCCCAACAGTGGTCAACAAATTTATGTTCCTTCTTTATTCTGTCCTCTGTCCTATCCAAGCTAGGTTGCTGTAGCTGATATGTTCTTATTTGATGGACAGGCTGTTCAGCTTTCATTTCGAATTCCATTTCCTTCAATCCTTGTTCCATCTCATCCATATCTAGATCATCCCAGTATGCAGAATCCTTATTCTTGAAGTCATTATATTCATCAATAAGATTTTCTGCTTCATACTGGGTTTGAATTCGATGTGCTGAGATTCTGTCCAAAGAATTAGTGGTGGCCAAAGAAATTTGGTATCAATGGAGAAGAAGCGGAAGTTGGTCCAAAAACATCTGAAGTTCTGCTTAAGCAATGGGGTTGAGGACGTGACCCCGAGTCATAATGTCACATGCACATCGAAAGTTCTTAAGAGGAATATTATCTCCAAGAACATTGAAGAGCAAGTGAGAAAAGGCTGCAAGCAAAAGCTGAGCTTGATATTGCTCAAATATAGTGGGAAGATCTGGAGGTTGGTAGAAATGAAGAAAATGATTCTCGAAGAGAGTAAGTTTCAGTTCCTCCATCCAGTGAAGATTATGAGAAAGAGGAGGCGCAAGAGGGTCCACCCCAAAAGAAGAAGGAAATTGGGGATTATTCACACATTCAAACTAGTTAGAAAGGTAAAGTTTTGCTCTCTTGGCCAAGAATGACGAATTGTATCCTTGTGCTTCCTCTGGACGAGGAGCTGCTCGCACTATCTTCATAGGCATGGAAGATGTGTACCACACTACAAGTAAGTTGTCCTCCAGACTACGTCGGCGATCGATGGGTACATAAGAGTAAACCACCGAGCTCCGAGCAAAAGAAGGGATAGACAGAGGATTAGTGAATTCGACGAATCGATGGTGAATTCACTCCCTTAGTTTGGATTCATCAGGTTCTAGCCAGCTTCCCTAACAAGTAGATCTGGAGGAAAAAGGAGCAATTGTGTCCCATGCAGAGGTTGGTGGGGTAGAGGAAGAAACAGCTGTGTCCCATGTAGAAAATGGTGAGGCGGAAGAAGAGTTTTCAAGATCCATTTTTGCAAATGCTTGATCCAAGAGTTCGTAATTGGCAAACTTTGGATCTAAAGATTTGTACGTTGCAAAAGTTCCATAACTTGCATAAATGGAGGCGGATAAGTATAATCAATAAATGCATGGAGATTCTTTTGAGGCCTATAATCATCTTCCATAGACTCCTTGTATGCTCGATCAATATAAGAAAATGTTTGCTTGGCCATGAGAACTGTATCAGTCTTTTCGAATGCTCAGATAGTGGGAAACGTTCAAGACGTAGAAGAGAATTTAATGCAATACAAACATTGCAATGATGGACGTCGGTTGTATTTCTAAGAAGATGAAAAACCCATGCACGTCCTAGGACGTGAGTAAAATGCCTTTATCCACTAATATTACCAAATATTTGGTATATTAGTGCGGGGGGTAATGTTGGTTGCCTAATTTGTAAAAGCCAATCACAACTCAATACGTGGCATGAAGAGGGCAATTTAGGGAGTTAATACAAGTTGCCAACCAAAGTCAGATACGTGTCAGCCCGTATTGATAATAATGGATTTGCGTAACACTGGAACAATTAAGGGATATAGGGTGATGTGGCCTAACGATTACTCACAAAGTTTAAATTCAAAATCAAGAGGGAAGCCTAACTGCAAAGGTGGCATAGTGGGATTGACTGTGAGAGAGCATGTTCAGCAATCATGGGAGGACATTTCGACGATTAGAAATCCACTTTGACGTTTATCATTGAGCAGTATAAATAGCAGAGAAGGCCCCAGAATGAAGCATCCAGACTCAGATAAAAAAACTCAATTTTATTTACTTTGTTTTCCCTTCCAGTTTTTACAGTTTTGTACTTCAAATTCCTATACTGCACTTCATTCATAGGAGTAGTTTCAAATAACTTGTTGCTATAAACCTCTACGAGACTAGGTCAGATCATTGTAAGTTTTCATTTTACTTAATGAAATTCTAAAATTATTCTTCACTTAATTGTTATTTACTAATTTTTTCTAAATAAGTCACCAGTAAAAATCTTTTTCATTAAGGTTGAGAGAACTAAAACATAATCGTCTGATAATTGATTGGTAATTAATCTTCTATAAAAACTGATTGATCATTACTGACACACTTAAAATTACAATATTAACCTTCCAAAGTCAAAAAAAAAAAAAATCAACAATTACTGAACACGAAAGAAAGAGTTGAAGCTGTGGATTATCCACTACCAGTCTACCACCATTATTGAAAACCAAACTTGAATTTATTTAATTCTGCACTGCCCAACACCTGCTTCTCATTTGCTGCTTTGAACAGCATAAAATTCATTATTAATTTATAACTATTTTTGAAATTATATATTGAAGTAAAGTTTTTCATATTAGAATAATGTTAAAAATCTTAAATATTTTATCAAATATTTTAGTAAACATCTTATATCAGTGTAAGACCTACATAAGATTCACATGATGTGAATTTCACACTCAAATAAAATATTTAATAAAATATGTAGAAATTCCTAACATTTTTTTCATATTATTTTCCTCTTCTTTAAACTGCGCATCGTAGGTCGGCGCTCTGTACGCTTATTTTTTTTTGGGTTGACCATTTCACGTGGTTTGGCTTCTCCGCTCAACTCTATTTGGAATTGTTTGGGTTTGTATTTTTTGGTGATTTTTTTATTGATTTATTTTTATTTTTAGTGAATATTTTTTTAATTTAAAAATAAATAAAATTTTAAATTCAACTGAAAAATTAAATTTTTAAAAAATTCAAGAAAACTAAACCAAAAATTGTAGTTTTTTGGCTTTTTTTCTAAAAAAAATTTAAAATATTTTCTTTTTAAATTCGTTTAAGTAAGAAATTTTAACAAAATTTAAGAAAAAAAATTACTAAAGACAATTTTTTTTTTTTGTTTTGTTTTAAAAAAAAAAAAGGGTGACTTGCAAGTTCCTAAACAATCCACTTATTTGGGAGCTCACAATAGAATTAGGGAGCGAAGCTTATCTCTGATTTTAGAGTATTGCTCCACATCACTCAAAATAAAGTAAGATATTTGTCCTATTATTTTCTTTAAAAAATCACAGAAGTGGTGAGGTTCATTATGTTAGCTAATCAAATTTAAATTGAAGTACAACAAAAATTTACTCCTAAAGTAAAATATAAAGAACTATTTTAGAAAGATGGCTAAAAATTATTTTTTAGTTTTTAATATATTTTGGGTTATATTATCTCTCTATTTTTTTACATATTTTTTCAAAAAAAATTTATAAAAAAAAAACTAAAAAATTAACTTTTAACAATCTTCTCAAAACAATCCAAAAATTCAAATGAGCATTTTGCGGTGTCAATGTTGTTGGTGTCGTATCATTTTGAGTTTATATTAAAATTTTATTAATGTCAACTCAATTTAATTAATTATTTGTATCAAATATATATATATATATATATATTGTACTTATGCGGATTCTGTCTTGAAGATTTGAACGATTCATTTTGTAATGCTCTTCTTGTAAATCATTCTTGAAAATATCGATCCGATAAATGCAACATTTTTATTTTTATCGTGTTTGTTTTAAAAAATAGACGAATAGTATATTTTTAAAAATAGACTATCTATTTTTTGAACACAAACATAACAAAATAAAAATATTATAATTATCGGACCAACGAATTTTTTTTTTACAGATGGTATACGTGAACAACCTTACAAAATAAATAGGTAGAATTATGGAAATAGAACCTATAATAGGCCTTACGGCCCTCAAATTATCTTAAATTCATATTTAAATTTAAAAGGTTCTCAATCCTATAAGATTTCCCTCTTTAAGATTATTTATTAATTAATATTTGACACATTATCTCTTAAAATTTTATAAATAATGAAAATTAATAATTTATTCATTTGAAGTACTACTTAAATTTATTTTTGAAATATTGAATAATTATTTCTAAGAGCATCCATATCAGAACTATTATGGTTTTAAGATAAAATTTTGCTTAAAGGTGCGAAATCACTTCTCCAGTAGCCTTGCTATACTAAAATTAAATTGATATTGTTATAGTAAATCACTGCATGCAGGCTTTGTTTGGAAAGAATGGGTTGGGTGAGTTTGAGGCTATTTTAGTCACAAAAAGACAAAATAGATTTTTCAGCCCAATAAGACAAAACATCACATTTAACCCATAATCATTATATTCTTTCTCTCACAAAATGTCAAACAAGTCAAAAAGTCATTCTCAAACGAGGCTTTTTAGTCTCAGGCTAAAATAACTAAAAAACAAAAAAGTCAAAAAGTCAATCCACTTCTCAAACAAACCCGTAGTGATACATTATTCACATGTAATATAATATTTTACCATTTTTTTTTAAGAGTAGCCGGACATCTTATCGGTCATCTAGTTGGATATTCTGCCGGACGGCTGACTGCTACACCATTTTTTTTTAAAATAAAATATAATATTTTATCATTTATTACCCGATATCCGGCCAGACATCTTGTCGGATAATGAGCTATGCACTATTATTTTATTTTTATGTTTTTTTGACAAGAACCTTGTAGAGGCTACTTTGGGCAATTGTTAACATACTCCAGTAAATCATAAAAATGAATACTTTATAAAATTAAATTTTAAGATAAAGAATCAGATAACGGTATATACACACAAAAAAAAAAATAATAATAATAATAAAATAACTTTTTAATTATAATTTAATTAAAAATTTATTAAAACTAATATGAATGCTTTCACAAATCTTATGTGTGATGTAAATAAAATGGTGAAATTAAATGAAGTGGACCAAACATACATGGGGAATCTATATCTTGTAATATGTGTGAACTAAAAATGTGCAAACATAAGTGCATACGATACACATTTCTCGTGATTTAAATAGTTATGTAAATGCCCTAGGGGTCCAGATTATATGATATAGCCACACCTAATTTGATAGATCTAGTCTAAAGAATACAGAAGGGAGATTATTAATCACGGGTGGTTGGTCTAGTAAGTGGTTGGTCTAGTAAGTACTGACTGGGGATTGAAGGTTTGTTTCTTTTTATGTGTCAAATTTAAATCTTTTAGCTAGCAAAGCAAATGCTTATTTTGGGATTACAGATAGCAGGGTGTAAGTTCTTTTTAGTCCTTTTTGTCTTTATTTTATGTTAGGATATGAAAATTTTAAACTCGTTTGGGAACAGGTTAATTTAGTAATTTTTTGACTATTTGGTTAAAATATGAGTTAAAAAAAATTACTGTTTGGGATGACTTTTTGGCTTTTTACGAAAAGATGTGCAAAAAGTAGAGAGAAAAAAGAATCTTTGACTTTTTGGTATGGGTTGTTGGCTTTTTGGTTAATTTAGTAACTTTTTGACTTTTTGACTAAAAGAGAGAGTTTCCAAACGAGGCCTAAATATAAAAATTGATGATTAATATCCTTTAAACATTCAATAATTTATTCATAACCCATCATAATTAGATCTCTTTTGACAAAGAGGTTAAAATAATTTTTTGACTTTTAATCTCTTTTTTTTTTTCACACATTTTTTAAAAAATGTCAAAAAAATAATTAAAAAAAAATTAACTTCTACTCCTCAAAACAACCCTTAATAACTCAACTATGCCTGGGAATGGTGAAGATTTTTTATATATAACTGGTAGCTAATAATTTTTTGAGAAGAATGAGTGATCATAGGTAATAGCTCTGCGTCTGGGATAAAGGTAAAGATTTTCGATATCAAAAGTTAATGTGATAACAACTAAATATAAACTTATATTTTATTTGGTTTAGTAGAAGGAGGTGGAGTAAAATAAAATGTTTATATCTTCAATTTCTTTATGAAATAAATCATTTATTTAAATAGATAAATGATGATTTTATTTGTAATTATTTATTATTATTATTCTTTTAATCAATTAAACATAAAAAAATAAATATTTTAAAGAAATAATTATTTCATTTCACTTCATTTCAATAAACCAAAACTAACTTAGGAATCATAATTGACTAGTTTTTGTCATGAACTTAAAATTAATACAATCTGATAACAAGAAAAATAAAAATATCATGCAAATGTTATCATATTTAATCTAATTATTATAAAATTTCCTATAAAACTATTGGATTCATCATTTTTTTGTTAAAATTTTAAAAGATTCTATACAAAATATCAATTAATAAATAGTAAAAAACATTAAAGTATTGAATGATTTTTCCCTAACTACCCATTTTTGGTTTATTTCATTTAATTCCACCATTGATCAAGGTAGGCACAACTGTACTTTTTAGTTTTATTAAAGTTTGCAAACCTCCACCCACCATGACAAGACAATTGAGAAGTTTTAATAACGACATTCGGTGCCGTTTTGACAACACACTAAAAACGTAGTTTTTTTTTGTGTGTTGCCAAAAACGTCAGGTTGTCCAAGACGCTCAAAATCTCATTTGGGAAGATCAAAAACGTAATACTCAAATTTACCAAACTATCCTTTTGAATATTTTAATTAATAAATTTAAAAATAAAAAAGTAAGAATATTTTGGTCATTTTGGAGTGATGTGACACTTTTAAAAAATATTAAATCAAAAATCAAAAAAGTCAACTTTTTACCAACTTCCCAAATTACTTCCAAAAAAGCTAAAAAACTTAATAAAAAGCCAAAAATCAACTTTTTACCAACTTTCTAAAACACTCCGTCAATACAAATATATTTTGGCAATGACTACATTCATACTTAGGGTTTTGTTAACTAGTACGGATGAATTAAATCCTCTTAACCACTTTTATTATCATAAAATATATAAATAAATTTTGCTATAGGCTAAACTACATTTTTTTTTTCAAATCTTTCTATTTTAACAATATATATTTTTCATGATGGAGTTTTTTTTTTTTAACATTTTTTTTTATCATAAAAGTAAATATCTTTTATTTTTAAATGACAATTCGTGGTTTTTTTTTTTTAAAAAAATTGTTTAATACCTTTTTATTTTCAATCATAATTATATTATATGGTTAAAGAAAATGAATTTAAAAATTATAACAAATATTAAACAAAAAAATTTATAAGATCAATCAACAAAGGAATAAGAATTTATATAAAAACAAATGCAATAACATCGTCATTCAATATCACCATTACATATTATGGTTCAAGGCTTAAAATATCAACACATTTTTAATATTTCAATACACTTTTTGATATATTTTTCACATATATAAATATCTTTTTTTTTACATATATATATCAAAATTAGTCCGACTTATAGACTGTCTTTAGCATTTTTCTAGATATATTGTTAAAAAAATAAATAAATTAAATGAATGAATGAATCAGTTCACAAACTACATTTATAAAAGCCCTAATTAGTGTAGGTACACCATCAGTAATGTTGTGTATCCTATCAGGTGCTACATGTACCAATTGATATATTAATTAGTGTACCAATATATATTATGATATTGTCACTTCAAAACAATGGCACATCATTCGTTAGTATATTAATTAGTATACTAATTAGTACATATAACTTTATTCTTAAGGAAATTGAAAAGTTTTAGGATGAAGGGAAATAAAACAAAAACAAAATAACCAGAAAAAAAGAAGGGAAATTTTTTTTTTTTTTTTGTTACAGGAAAATCCTCCCACTCTCCCGCAGGTCCAAGGCAGCGCCCCATAAGGAGATCACCAGGGTGTCCTGTTGTCCGTTTCGAGTAAGAGACTATAACCTGGAAGCTTGTCCCGACCTCCCAAGGTAAGCTCTGCTTAAGTCAGGACTCGCACAGCGGGGGAGAATTAAACCCACACCAACTAGCTGATAAGGCATCCTTAAGATCAACCTCCTAACTAACTGTGCTACGCCCAGAAGATTAGCCCAAAAAAGAATTGAACCCAGGATCTAGGGGCTTAAATCCCAAGCCCTTACCAGGTTGCCACTCACCCCTGGGTTAAAGAAGGGAATTTGATTTCTAGCAATGCACATTTATAACTTTTTGAAGGTCTTATGATAGTGGGGGCATTTAGTATCATTTAATACATTCTTGATGAGTGACCTAACGGTCCTATTGTAATCATTTTCATTACAAATATATGTAATGGAAAGGTTGTAGTATATCATTTAATGGTAAATATAATCATTGTATTTGATTTGAGTTTTTTGGATTAAATTTTTTAAAAGTTGAATTTTTTGATTTTCGTATTCTTTTGTTTCTAGTGAATATTTTTTAAATTTTAAACATTTTTTTTACTTTTTTAGATGTACCTTAGTTAGATGTATCTAAAAAGTAAAAAATTTGTGAAAAAATATTTTAAAAAATTAATAAATACATAAAAATACAAAAAATGTATTGAATTCTTGTATTTTTTTATATTTTTGGTATTTAGTGAATTTTTAAAAGATTTTTTTTATAATTTTTTTACTTTTTAGGTGTATTTATGTTAGGTGTGTTTAAAAAGTAAAAAAATTGCTTAAAACATTAAAAAATTCAGTAAAAACAAAAAAACACGAAAAATAAGAAAGTAAACTTTTCTGAAAAGTGTTTTCTGAAAAATGAAAATAAGCAACTGATTTTTTCTTAATTTAAAATAATTAGAAATTTATATTATTATTTTATAATTATTAAATATGTAATAAAAAAAAATTATTACAAAAATATAACGGAAAGAACAAAAATCTGGTTAGCAAGTCCACACAAAAGCCTTACTAAAGTTTACAAACCTCCAGCCACCAACCATTACAAGAGAATTGAAATTGTAATAACTACATTCATCCATACAAAGATATTTTGGCAGTAACTGCATTCATACCCTCTTGACCTATCATATTTTAGGATTCCATCCCACTGACAATTTCCTATTGGACGTTTTGTAAGAATTTAATAATGGTAATCAAACCAAACCAAACCAAATCAACCTTAAATCCATTAAATGAGATTGGTTATTTGAATTTTTTTTTTTACTCGACTCTATTTAAGGTTATATGGTTAATTAAATTAAAAATATTTATATCTTTATTTATTATATTAGTTTACGTTAATCTAGGCATGTTCATTTTTTTAACACTTCCATCTACTGTCACTGTATCGCATCTATTCAGTACTGTCTCTCTATTGGTCTCCGTTATATATGACCAAACTATCTCAATCTATTTTCCTTCAACTTTATCTTCTATCAGTACTAATTTTACTCATTTTTCGAATATATTCATTTATAACTCCATCATTTCTAGTTTTGTCACACCTCTACTAAGAATTTAATAATGTGGGGAAAAAAAATTGAAACTACAATATATATTTGACATATATACTTATATATTTTTTTACACGCACTGTAATTCAAAGCCAAATCTACATTGCTTGCACAATTCAGATAGGCCCAAAACACTGATCAATCAGTACAAGCTATCTCAATTAGTTTTGAGCAAACTACATTGATATTGTTTGAGGTTTGTTGCTTGTTTTGGTAAGTAAGAAAAATAGTTAGTTTATTAATTTTTTTTTTTTTTACTTGTTTTTAATGTATAAAAAAATAAAAAGATAATATGACTTAAATAAATCAATAAGTCAAAAATTAACTTTTTTCTTACTTCCCAAAATATATATTACTCACTCACATTTTGAAAATTATATTGACCTCTTGGGAGTTTGTTTCTTAGGCCAAGTTTGGGATATTACAAAAAAGTCAAAAAGTTAAAAAGTTACTCAAAAAGTTAAAAAGTTAACACTATTCACTAAAAGTCAACAATTACGGCTGCACAACTCCCAATCCTAATTTTTCCCTACAAATTAATTTTTATAATTTTTTATTACACATTTTTCCGTAAAAAGTCAAAAAATTAACCCAAACATCCATATTTTCTTCCTCAATTTTTTAGTCCAAAAAGACAAAAAGTACACTTATTTAGAACACCTCAAACAACCCCTTAATTGTGTTAATAGAAAGCTAAAATTACCTTGTTACCCTCACATGCTAAAAGAAAATGGTCAGTGTTAGAAAAGTTACCAGTGCCCAACAACAGACAAGTAAACACATGGGTAAATATGTGGACCCGTGAACATACAAGTAAGACACGTAGACAAATACGTAGGGCATACTCATTAAAAAAAGATAAGTAGGGCATATACGTACGTAGGGCATACATACCGGTGTACATATATATTGATAGAAAGCGATATTATGATTTTTCAAATTATTGTCCTTACAAATAAAAAATAAAATCAAATAAAAAAACAAATAGAGCTTTGAGCAATTTCTCCGATAGTGAAATTTAAACTTCTGGTTTGAGAACCTTTTTTAACTCTTAAACTACGAAACATTAAAAAGGCCTTATATACGTATTGAATATAGATATATATATGATATAGTGATAGACATACAAGACACGGAAAATAAATATCCTTATTTTTTATTTTTATTTTTCTAATTTTAAATACACAAGTGATGTGTCAAATAAATATCTAATTTTTTTTCAATTTTTTATATTTTAATGTACCAAATAGCTATCCAATTTATTTTATATTTTATATTTAATTTTGTCAAGGTCAATTCTCTCTCTCTCTCTCTCTTCCATTTCTATGTCTCTTCATATTTTGTTTACGATTTGCACAGTCATTAATTTATTCTCCTATGTAGATCAATTTCTACTTTGTTAGCCTTGCTATTATGTGTTAATTTGAAAAGAAACCCCAAAAAACACTGTTCACACTGTTCTACTTTTTAATTTGTTTATATCATTATATTATTTTGTTTTTTAAATTTTTTTAGATATTTTGATTTAGGACTATTGTTATAACAGAAATGCGTGAGAGCCCGAATATGTGGGCTCGAATGGCTCAAAAATATTATCTTACCGGTAAGAGATATTATCTTACCAGTAAGAGAATTAAAAAAGGTCCTAAAACGACGTCGTTTTGAAATTTTGAGCCATTCGAGCCTTTGTATTTTCGGGCTTCGTAGCAGTGTTGTTGTTATAATTGCTTAAAATTTTTTAGGATAAGTATACTTTTGCATTGGATTTTAGTTTTATACATATCACATTATCAAAAATTATAAAAATTATTTTATTTTACAAATATATTCTAACCATATTCACATTTTACTTTTTAAATTTTATTATATCACGATATTCATATCTCGTATTTGTATCCCTACTTCTTAACGATTAAATAATTAACTAAGCATATGTTTGGGAAGTTAGGTTTGAGGATTTTTTTGGCTAAAATAGTGACAAAAAACAAAATAGGTTTTTTAGCTCAATAAGACAAAACATCACATCCAACCCATAATCATTACATTCTTTCTCTTACAAAAAAATCAAAAATCCTTCCCAAACCAGGCTTTTTAGCACCAGGCTAAAATAGTCAAAAAAAGTCAAAAAGTCAACTCACTTCCCAAACGAAGCCTAAGAGTAATATTAAGGATCTTAAATAATTTACCAAATGTTTTACTATGTGCTCATTTGACACTAACTTTTTTAGTTAGCTTTTTAGCTTTTTTAACTTTTTTAGCCTGAAACTTTTTTGGTCGTTTGATATTCTTGTTTGGCTTTTTAACTTTGGAATAGTATTTTTTTTTTTGTCTTTTTTCTAATTTTTGTTCTTTTGTAATTTTTTGACTTTTTTTTGTCCTTTTGTGATTTTTTAGCCCAACTCAAAAACCAAACGACCCCTAAACTTTTCACATAGGTGTGAGACTCACACACATGTAAATTTATGTAAATTTCATATTCATGTGAGAAATTTGATAAAAAATTTAATAAATTATTTAAAATTCATAACATTTTCCATTAGTTAATGAGGCAAACTAAAACATTTCCCAATCACATTCCTAGGCATACCACCCACCATCTTTCATTTTGGTCGGTGGGGGAGCTCCCCTGTTAAAGAGAAGTCGAATGGGGCACGCAATCGCATATTTGTTTGGTGATATAATTAAGATTGGGCTTCCAACCAGTTTATAATTTAGATTGGAGAATACTATTTAAGTTTGTCGAATTTATTATAATTTCTATTTTGATGATCTAAATTATTAATTTTATAGAGTTTTTGGTGTATGTCATCTATCCAAAAAATTAGGTCATCAAAAAAATAGATGGTCTATTTTTAAAAATATATTTGTTATTTATTTTTTTAGATACAAATGCGATAAATTGAATAAATTATGATTATCGGATCAATATAATTTTTTTCATAAATGATATACACGAAAGATCGTACAAAATAAACGATTTAAATTATCAAAATATGATCTATGGTAAGCCCAACGAGCCAAGATAGCACCTTCCAATCGAAATTATGACGAGAGGGAATCCAACTCCATATAAATATATCTTTAATCCCCCGCCCCCCCTCCCCCTCTCAAATCTCCTAAATGACGTGTTAAGTAAAATTTAAAAAATTAACTCATATTCAAATATTTTTCAAAACTCTCCTTACATATATATTTTGTCTTGCCACTTTATTAGGGGGATTGTAAAGAACAAGAAAATTATGTGAATGTAATACTACTGATCTTTAATTAGGTAAATAATATATATATATATATATATGATTCCTATTTCATAGTCATCTATATTATATATTAAGCAAAATGGAGTTTCTAATGAGAAATAATGTGAGAGCTCTAATATATCATGCTAAATTTCTTGATTTTCTTAATTTTAAATAATTAAAAAAAATATCCATTGACTAGTTTCTATTTAACCATATAAAAAATAAAATTCTAATTACTCCATGACTTATGGATTTTAAAAGGAAAATATATTAATTCTCTTCAAAATATATATCTATGTTGCTATTAAATGTATGAAGCAATTTATCAAAATAGAAAAAATAAAGTTTCAAATTTTAAATATTCAAAAATTGACTTCTTGTGCATATATATTTCTATCTTTTCATGATTTTTCTCAAATCTAAATAAATAAATAAATAAATAAATAATAAATAAAACATACACATGAGTTTTCTTTAGAATAAATTTTCAAATCTCTTATTCACACACACACACACACACACACACACAAAAAACCTTACAAATTTCAAAAATCTTGTGCTACACACAAAATTACAAAAATAAAAATAATTAAATATTTTTAAAAAACTTTAATAAATTTCATCTGTATTTATATCTATCTATAGCAAAAAGCCTCATCAGAGCTCTAAAATCGCATGTCAAAGTGACATTCAATTGATAAGCCTTTTAGAGCTCAAAAACAATATACTTAATTTCTTTGATTTTTTTTTAAAATTTTTTAAACAATTAAAAAAAGGGGTATTTTTTTTCAAGTCCTTAGTATTATGATTTTTTAGCATAAAGGACACCAAATATTTTTATAATGTCTAAGGTCCATCAATAATATTTTCATAATGTTTAAGGTCCCTCAACCTTGATCCAAAGAAATTTCAGTCTAGAGAAATTTCAGTCCAGAGAAATTTGATCCAGAGAAATTTCAGTCCAGAGAAATTTTAGTGCAGAGAAAATTAATCAGAGAAATTCTAGCCCAGAGAAATTTCTCTGGACCAAATTTCTCTGGATGAGTTTCTCTACTTTTCTTCTCATTCACATCCAAATCATTCTGATTCATTAGGTACGCAACATTGTTCAACTGAATTCAACTGGAAAAATTCCACATTGTAATATGTAAGCAACATTAGAATGGGATAACAATGGCAACTTACCAGAACTAGAGAAATTCTGAAAAAATCTGAGTATTTCTCTAGTTTGTTATTCAAATATTAATTGAGAATTTCTTTGGTTTATTAAAAATAACAATTGAGAATTTCTCTGGTTTATTAAAAATAACAATTGAGAATTTCTCTGGTTTGTAATATCTGGAAAAATTTCTGCAACTTACCCAAATCTGTTCTTCGCTTTTTTCCAGTTGAATTTTTCAATCGAAAGTGTTTCTCTGATGTTTGCAGATTCGTCCACCAAATTTCTCTGGACTTCGAAATTCCTCTGGATAATCTAAGCACAATGGGAGTTGTTTGCTCGGCTGAAAACATTCAAAATTTCTCTGGCTGCATGGTTAGAAAAGAAAGTAAACTTAATCAATATTAAAGTCGCATCATAAGTTAGAACTGAAATTCCTTTGCTTTGAACTGAAATTTCTCTGGATTGGTCCAGAGAAATGCTCTGATTTTAGCTGAGCTTTGACATGATCTGGAATAATTTTTATTCACTCAATGGAGTGAATAATCCCAATCATAAACAAAATTTCTCTGACCTATATATATATATATATATATATTTATCTGATTTAGCTGATTTCTCTGATTTCTCTGATTTATATAATTTGTATAGGTCCAGAGAAATTTATATAAATTATAGAGTGAACTGTTGGTCCAGTTGGTCCAGAGAAATTTTGTTATAATGGATTGTTATCAACATATTTATCTTATATATGGATTAGAAAAGAAGATATATATATATATACATAATGGATTACATATTTATCAACACATATTTATAATGGATTGGTCCATTATATATATTTATCAACAGTATAAGCTATATATATAATGGATTGTTACAATGGATTGTTGATATATGTATATATATATATAAATTTCTCTGGGTTAGAAAAGAAGGTAAAAGTTATCAACAGTTCACTCCATTGAGTGAATAAACAACAATAGCAACCTATATATATATATATATAAATTAAAAGCTAGCCCCAAGCTCCAATGCAAAACCACACCAAGAGGACTTCGGGTTCGAACCCATCTTCTCCAAGCTCTCTTTGTGAAATTTTTCTGGGTTTCTTCGTAATTTCTCTGGCATGTTTATTTTGTTCAATGCTCCATTTCCTCAAAATTTCTCTGTAATTTCTCAAAATTTCTTCGTAATTTCTCCATTTCCTCAAAAAACCTGCAATTTTCTCTGCACTACACAAAAAATGCAATTTTCTCTGCACTTTTCTCTGCACTACAAACCTGCAATTTTATAGTAACAAACCTGCAATTTTCTCTGCACTACCCCACAAACCCCGAAAAGAAACCAAAAGTCTCTATGAACAAAAAACATGCAATTTTCTCTGCACTACACAAAAAATGCAATTTTCTCTGCACTTTTCTCTGCACTACAAACCTGCAAATTTATAGTAACAAACCTGCAATTTTCTCTGCACTACCCCACAAACCCCGAAAAAGAAACCAAAAGTCTCTGTGAACAAAAAACCTGCAATTTTCTCTGCACTACACAAAAAATGCAATTTTCTCTGCACTACAAACCTGCAATTTTATAGTAACAAACTTGCAATTTTCTCTGCACTACCCCACAAACCCCAAAAAAGAAACCAAAAGTCTCTGTGAACAAAAAACCTGCAATTTTCTCTGCACTACACAAAAAATGCAATTTTCTCTGCACTACAAACCTGCAATTTTCTCTGCAATTTTATGTTTTCATTCTATAGTAACAAACCTGCAATTTTCTCGACACTACACAAAAAATGCAAAGTGAACAAAAAACAGAGCACAAAAACGCAAAAAAACAGAGCACCAAAAAGCAACTCATAAGCATGTTGACAGAGAATGAAAAAGCAACTCCAAAAATTAAAATCAACTCCATCGAAAATTCATCAATAACAGATAATGAAAAATTAACTTCAAAAATAAAAAACAACTACACTGAGTTCGTCTCTCTCACATTGATCAAAACAAAAAACAAAAACTTAATTCAACACCTACACGATCAAATCAAATCAAAAATTGAAAACTTATCTAATTCAACTCCACATGAAATCAAATCAAACACAATGAACCAGATTTCAACTCTTACACGATCGATCAACACCTACAAACAACGAACATGATTTCAACTCGTACAAGATTTCAACACCTACAAACAACGAACAGGATTTCAACACCTACAAAAACCCTAGAAAATCTCCACAAAAATCTGAATCTGCCGCAGATTCCGGGGGGGGTGACTGCTGGGGCATGGGGTCTGTTGGGTTGTTCCAGATTATGACGTTGCCAGTGGTTGAGTCGCTGGTGCTGGTTTTACTCCAGGAGAATGAAGTCGGGTGAGGAACAAGAGTTGATCTGGACAGATCTGAGAATGGAGAAGTTTAGAGAGAGAGAGATAGAGAGAGACGAGGGTTGGGGATTTGGAGCCAGCGGTGATCAAGCTCAGGACAACGTGGATGGAGAAGGGGATGGGGTGAGGGACCTTAGACTACAAAAGAACAGATTGTGGACCTAATCCATTACTAAAAGTTGTATAGGGACCTTAGACCGATTTTCCCTTAAAAAAATTCCATTAGTTAATTATTTCGTGATTTATAACTTTCAAGAAAAGAATATGCTGATCTATTTTAAAATTCAATTAAAATAGAAACATTTTCTATCGTAAATCCCATGATTTAAGATTTTGATTTGCTATGATATTATTCCATATTTATCTATACTATACACTATGTAGCTATATATGCAACAATGTAGTCATTCAAAAAAAAAAACCAAAGCATACATTGTCAATACAAAAATCATAAACTATTATAGCAGATATATTATCCAGAGATTTCAATCTCTTCTCCACCATAATATGACATCAACATCTATTTTAATCTTTTTCCAATTTTTCTGATAAATGTTTTAAATATTATTCATTTTATTTTATTTATTTTATTTTATTTTATTTTTTATGAATGTTAAACCATGTGATATTATAATATTTTTATACAGATTTCTTTTCTTCTACTTTTTTTTTTTTTTTTGTTGAAGATTGTGGCATTTGAGAGTTTTAGGGGTATTGATTGGTGAAAAAGTTGGAATATTGATTATTTGTGTTGAGTGATTGAGAAATATAAAGTGTTATAATAAATGGTGATTGGTAAGGGAGTATGGCCACGTAATACTCTGGGACTATTATATAATTTTCTTTTAGATTTGTATGCTTCTTCTTTGTAGTCAAAGAAAGATGATCATAGAATGATGGATTTACAATAATTAAAAAAAAAAAATGAATGTTTTAATTTTAATTCCTTCAATTTTGATTTTAAGTGGTTTGTTTTGAGTATTTTTTAATTTCACTACTTTCAACAAAACTTACGATGATGATCACCCAGATTGACATGTAAAGCTTTGTTTTTATTTTGTTTTATCTTTTGTTTTTTAAATTTTTTGAAACATAGATGTCATATATATATGATTTTTTTTCAAAAATCATGATTTAAATTTATTTATTTATTATTTTAATTTTTATTGTGGTTTCTATATAGAGTTACAAACCATTTGAAATTTTTCATGAAAGTCCTTGAATGAAAGGCAACTCACAGCAATCTGTCAACAACTATTACTTAGTATATATGTATGATTATTTATCATATTATTATCAAATATTAGAAGGGAAAAAAAAAACTTGCTGAGATTCAAGGAAATGGACAAGCAATGAGGAAATGGTAGTTGGATTCCGGTGGTGAATCAATGGAGAAGAAGTGGAGCACGAGAAAAAGAAGCAAGGAATGGACTATTTACTGTGTTTGTGGACAATCTACCAAGGTCAATGGATGCTAAATCATTGTTCAAACTTTTCACAAAGTTTGGTATAGTAAAAGATGTCTTCATCCCTTTCAAAAGACGGAAAATGTCAAACTCAAGATTTGGTTTTGTGAGATTCGACTGTCATGTAGTTTCAGATATCGCAATACAGAAAGCAAATGGACTTTTGGTGGATGACAGGGTACTTGAAGTAACGTATGTCATTCATGACAAGAGCTCCAGGGATGTGCACAGCAGGATTCGACCCCAGACCATCAGAGAGGCTTTTGACTCACACAGAAGCAAGGGTAAGCACCTTATATTGGCCACAGATTGTGTGCAGAGGTACTCCAAGGGGTCACAACCATCTGGTGGAACAGCAAACATGACCATCAAAGTCAATGAAGTTGGTCATGGTTGGTTATACGAAAGTGTAATTATCAAACTACATTTGGATTACTCCACTAGCAGCATCAAAAAGGCCCTGAAGGAGAATGGGTTAGATCAAGTTGAGGTCAGAGAGGGGGGAGGTCGTGATGTAGTCTTGACTTTCAAATCCCAGGAGGAGTTGAAATCCAATATACATAGTATCAAGGAATGGTTTCAAGACTAGAGTCAGTTTGTATTAGAATGGAAACTAGGAGTCCATATAGAGCAAAAGAGATATGTGTGGTTGAGGTGTCAAGGTATACCTTTAAACCTCTGGAACAGGAACACACTAAACAACATTGGAGCCTTGTGGGGGTTAGTCCTTAACTTGGAGGGTGATATTAGCCATCCAAAGTCATTTTCCTATTCTAGAATCAAAGTGGTTACTTCGTGTATGGAGCTCATCAACAAAATCATAAACCTGGAGTGCAAGGGTAAATTACACCCAATTCTTGTCTATAAAGAGCATCTTCTCAATCCATAGGAGTCTATTAGCTCGAAACACACTGGGATAGAAGATTGTAGCTCCAATGTTAACTTAGGCAGGGTAGTGGAAGTTAATTCTACAGAGGTGTGCTACAAAGAGAAGAAAGATGAAGCTGAGATGGCTGAAGGGTATGACCAGTCTGGTGCTTCCCCCATTGAGGTGGCACAAAGGAAGGAGCTCACTCACTGCTACAGTGGAAAGGAGGTGGACACAGTAGTTGAGGAGACACCGTGTGATGTGGAGTTCAGCAAGCCTAGTGCAGTAGGCGTGAAAGAAACAATGATGGAGGAGTGTGTACCCTGCCCAAAGAGCAATAATAATTCTGAGAGGTGTGTTGAGCAAGCATTAACACCTAGCTTTCTCAAAAGTCTTAGTGGACCAAAAGAGGGCCTTGGGCCTGGCATTAATCTTGAAGTGGACTTGGCCCACCCATGTGGTGAGCAGTTAGTTCTAGGTCCTATTAATATGCCATACGAACCACAGAGTATCAGGCCCAACAGCAATTGCTTGATACTTGGGTGCCAGTCTCTTTTGCTTTTTAAATCCCTTGGGCCACATACAAATATTGTTACAAATGGGTCAGTCATTCTGAGCATACAAGATCAAGGCCAAGTTAGATCACCTGCTTTCACCCTTAACCCCTTGCGGAATGCCAAGAAAACAGAGAAAAAGAAGGCTCAGATGAAGGGCTTCTCTCGCTTTGCTAGACTTTACGGCTACAAAGCAGCAGCTACCACTAAACATACCTCCAAATCTATTATCTTTAGACCAACAACAGCTGCTCTTGCACAATTAAATCTCTCCGATGGTGATTCAAGCTCACATAACTATCTCCTCAAAGAAGCTAAAGCTACTGTTCAACTAGGGAAAACTCTTGGAATAAACTTCCGAGGGAAAGAAGATGTTATGATGGATAAGATCATTGATCTGGAGCTCAAGGACAAAGAGAGAATTATCAAGAATGGTAAGGCTAAGCTGTAATAGCTATAGCTGGGGGATGTATAGTGTGTTAATTCATTTCTCCATGAAGCTTCTGTCTTGGAATATTAGGGGTATTTGTAAGCCTAAGAAGAGGGTTCGAATTAAAAAGCTACTAAAAGATATGCACATTGATGTTGCATTCTTTCAAGAAACTAAGAAGGTAGTGGCTTCGGGCACTGTGGCTAGAGGTCATTGGGGTAATAGGAATATGGAGTTCTTGTTTGTGGACCTTAAAAGAACTACAGGAGGGCTTCTGTGCATCTAGGATCCAGGTGTTTTCCAACTAGCTGGTAGCTGCTGCAACATGAGGTTTATTTTACTCTCAGGTACATTATACAACTCTTTTCATTGTGTTCTGCTTAATATATATGCACCTAATGATGTCAGCAGCAGATCCTCCTTTTGGAATACTCTACTTAACCTCAAGGTCTCTTTTCCCTTTCCGTGGTGCTTGGGAGGTGATTTCAATGAGATAAGGCATATGGGAGAGAGAGTAAGTTGTTCTAAAAGGGACAGGGGTATGAAACAATTTAATGAGTTTATAAATAATTGTGAACTAAATGATCTACCTCTTTATGGTAGAAAATATATTTGGTGTAATGCTTAGAAGGCACAGAAGTGGAGTAGAATTGATAGGGTCTTGCTAAGCCTCGACTGGTCGATTCATTTCATCATGAAGCTTTGAGGATTGCCGCGAATTATATAAGATCATTGCCTTTTATTGATGATGGAAGATGAAAGAGATTGGGGCCCCAAACCCTTCAGATTTATCAATGCTTGGACCTTACATCCCAATTTTTCTCATTTCTTTACTACTTACTGGAAGAATGCTAATTTTGTGGGTTGGGCTGGGTTTATCATCCAACAAAAACTAAAGCATCTAAAGTTGGAATTAAAGAAATGGAATACTGAAGTGTTTGGCAATGTCTCCTCTAAACTCAAGGCTTCAGAGGATGAATTGCATGCACTAGACATCACTGCTGAGGCAAGAAAACTGCTTGATTCAGAAAAGGTTAGAAGAAGGGAGGTTAGAGGTGAAGTGTGGAAGCTCTACAGAAGGGTGGAGTGGTTATGGCATCAACAATCTAGATTGCTTTGGTCCCTACAGGGGGACAAAAATACTGGGTATTTTCATGCTATTACAAGTACTAGAAAGTAAAAATATGATCAATTCCATTTTAGTCAATGGAGTGTCCTATGAGGAACCTAGTAGAGTCAAGCATGAGGTTTTCCTTCACTTCGAGGAATCAATTCAAGAAAAGTTGGGTGAATAGGCCTGTTTTGGGTGGGGAGTTCAAATCAATTAAGGATAGTTCGGTCTCTCACGACCTGGTAGATGTAGTACTAGTGTTCGGTTGCCTTGCTTGCCTCAACTCATGGGCCAAACCCTCTACCATCCTTTCTAATCTGTCTAACCTGTCCTCGGATTGATCTTGGCCAACTGGAGGTCTGCCTCTTCTCATGATGCTAGAGGTATGCAAAATGTGACTCTTAAAACAAAATGAGCAAATAGACATGTATGCAAGTAACAAATGATCATGCCGAGATGATGCACACCTTGTCAAATAGCAAGCAATATGATGCAATCCTAACATCATTCTAAGGGACATCCTATGCTCTTTAGGACTCAAAGTGTGTGAATAACGTACTATAAGGAACCGATGCTCTGATACTAATCTGTCACGACCCCATTCCGCTCCTAGTAAAACGGTGCCGTGATGGCTAGTAATCCGAGATTACCAAAGGCCAACTTACAAAGATTCACACACAATCAGAGTATAGATATGGGGCTTACATGTGCGGAAGCAAAATTTAAATCTAAGTAGTCTATAAGAGTTGTGCATAGATCAAATGAAATGACATACATCTTAACATGGTTTACAACTTGGATACAAATAAAATAAAGTACATATTACATCTTGATCAAAAGGTTTCTCAAGCCGACATATACAAAAGAAGTGAATTAAAACTAAGAAACATAATCTTCAAGATGATACAAAACATGAATCAAAGCATCCTGCAAATAACATCTTAGGCGTCACCGCCTTCTTGCTTGCCACCTACATATATATAAAGGGGAGGGTAAGCTTGGATACTCAGTGAATGATATAATTAATAAAGGTTTGAATGAATGATATCCGAGATCTTTATCAAAACAATACATATCATAGCTTGTAACAAAACATGGGATGAATCAAATTCATCAATCAAATCTTTCAAATCTTTTTGGGATGTTTAATAACATCTACATAATACATGGGGGATGACATTCTGGACAAAACAAGGAAATAATCGACCCGGAATCGATTAGACAAATCTACCCGCACAAGGCCGTCGGTGGGGCCATCCGTATAAGACCATCGATGGCAGAGATCTCTCAAACATGGTGCTACATGGGCTTAAAGTCCCCTAGCATGGAAGGACTTTCCAGGAATGTCATCAAAACAAGATAATACTTGATACAAAAACTAGGGATAATCATTCATGCTTGATCAAATACTTTTCCAAAACGAAGCAAAGCTTTATCAAAACTTTATAACATAGCTTTATTAAAAATACCACTCACATAGCTCTTCGGGTGTAGGGATTAAGGCAAGGATCCAAGACCTACAAATACATAATAAAGTCTACTGAATGCACTTCAAGAAGACAAGAAGAGATGCTCAAAGATGGGTATGAAATGCATTCTTAAAACAAGCTTTTCATTAGCGTAAATGATCCCGACATTTCTTTCCAAAACCAAGTCAAGACAAAGTAAAACATGCTGGGAGTTAAATCACTGTTTTTCATCTAGGGAAAACATGCTGAGTACCAACCAGGTCTTGAAATGGATGCACAGAGATGATCTAGGAAAAAATTACCTAGCTGGGTGAACTCGGGAGGTCTAGGCCGAAGTGTGGTTACCTAGGCTTCGGTGAGCAGCTGCCTGTCGAGGTGTTACAAGGTGTCGGCAAGGGTGTACCATGGTCGGCCTAGGTGTGCATGCAAGATAGGCTAAGGTGCAAGTGATCATGCAAGGTAGTCCAAGGTGAGATACGATGCTTGGCCTAGGTGTGAGATCTAGGCAAGAGTGGCCTCGGTGACCACACCTAGGGAAAGGTGAAGTCTGGAAATCTGGGTTTCCCTCTTGATGAACATGAAGAACATGAAGGACAAGAACATGAAGAACATGAATGCTAAAATCATAACTTCTTTATTCAAAATCTGAGATTTCATGAGATGAGTTCGAAAACACGGACCTGGGTACCCATACTTGAAGATCTTATGAAAACAAACACAAAAACATGGATCCTGATACAAACTTTCGAATCAAAACATGGTTTTATTTCAAGAACACAAGAACATCATTTTCTCTTTCTAAAACAAGCTTTAAATCAATGCATGGCTCATGAATTATGCTAGATCATGCAATGTGATTGGATCAACATAAAGAACAACAAGAGTAGATCAAGAATCTAACCTCAAAACACGGATCTAACGGTTCAAGATGTGAAGATCAAGCTTGGAATCTAGCTCTCTCCCTCTAAGAACTTCTTCCTCTTTCCTAGAGCTTCTCTCTCTTCTTAGGACAAAGATATGACAAATGATATGTTTTCTCTCTCTGCCGGCTGACTTAACCCTCTGTTGGGACACGTGGCAATGACTGGTTGGCTCTCCTAAAAAAGGTGACTGACTGACAAGACAAGAGCATGACAAAGTGTATACAACAAGTAAGATGACATGGGCACTCCGGCAAGTAATGATCTCGGATTAGGACATAGGCTTCGGCAAGTAAGGTCTCAATGATCTCGGCTAGGAAGGATAACACTTGACCTAGTTGTGCCACACCTCGGCCTAGATGTGCCACACCTCAGTCTAGGTCATACCAGTCCCGGAACAAGATCGCTAAGTGTAAGAATCAAAGATCTAGGACGCCTAGATGATAACATGTCAGCCTAGATGATGCACATCTCGGCCTAGGTGATGCACACCTTGGCCTAGATAATGACATCTCGGCCAATATGCCAGGGTGAAGGTGGAGGTCAACTAAAGTGGTTCCAAGATGATCCTAGGTGTTGGCGTGCAATGGTGTGACCTAGGCTTGACATGACCTAGGCCAATATACTAGGGTAAATCTCTATATTTTTTGTTATTTTTTAATTTTAAAATAAAATTTTAAACTTTCCGTACATAATACAGATTTTATGCTAGTTAGATATATAATAGAAATCTTGCATTTGAATAACGCTTATTTTTTTTTTTTATCAACAAAGAAAATTCTTTATTGATGAAGAAAATATATATTACATATGAGATTAAAAAAAATAATAATAAAAAGAAAACCAAGCATAGTGTTCGGTGAGAAACCAATAATTGACAATTGAGAACTCTATCAGGTGTTGTCCAAAAAAGACAGTTGGACCGTTGCATGCGGGGTGCTCATGTGCTTATTTTTATTTATTTATTTATTTTTTTGAACATATGCTTTATTAATGCTCCACATGTGCTAATTAATGCTCTACATGTTTGTATCCGAATTTGAATTCTCACACGCGCGCACACACACTCACACTCACACTCACTCACTCACTCACTCACTCACACTGAAGACTCACTCAAGTATATAAATAGATAGATAGAGATTGAGATATGAGATAAAAGTAAAGGAGTGAGTTGAAAGAGTAAAAAAGAAACAAAGGTTGAGAAAGATGGCAGAGATTGGAGGGAGCTTCTTTGCTAGTAGTCATTTGCAGTTGAGAAGCAGCATGAACAACACTAGTAGCAGGAGTCTCTATAATATGCCATTTCCTAGCTTGCTTTCTTCAAGTGGGTATTCTCACTTCTCTCTTTTTCCATCCTCATTGTCACAGCTAGGATTCTCATTTCTCTCTCTCTCTCTATATGTATGTGAGAGAAAATGTGTGACCTTACTTTAAAAAAGAACATTAACTTCGCTGAAAATGTTTGAGATCTCAAAAAAATATCTTTAATATAATAAAAGGGTATTGATTTAGACCCCCTTAAAATACCCACCCCACAATCCCCTCACACACAAGGTTGGGGATTGGGTGAGAAGTAAAAAAAAAAAAGTTGACCAATCAAAATTAAAGGGGCCCAAAAGGAGTCTCAACCTTTATTCATAACAAAATATGTATTAATTTTTAATTTATTATATACTTAATGTTAATGTTAATGTATGGCCATTTTTTTTTTTTTTTATCTCTCTTTATTTGTTGTTTTGTCTTGTTCTTTCTATTTTTTTAAAAAGTGGAACACTTTTAACAAGTGGAACACTTTATTAATTGTTGTTTTGTTTTGTTCCGTCCTTTCTCTTCTTTTTAAAAAAGTGGAACACTTTATTAGTTGTGTTTTAAATTTTTTTATTTTCGCTTTTTGTATTTTCATAAATAATTTTTTTTAAATAAAATATAAAAACAGAAAACAAAAACTCAATTAAAATTGTGCTTATCTACCAAGATTTAAATCTTGTAGACTATAAAAAGGAAAATGCTAGAACAAATACGCGAGAAAATTTTGTTGCGGCTAAACTACTAATTGCGCAAACCTAAATGAAATCTTGTGTATCCACAGTTTAAAGGGGAAATTTCAATGCAGTGTAGGTTTTAAAAAAAATTACAAATAAGTGGTAAACTATATAAGAATTAATAATTAAAAACATAAATTTTTTCATTAAACATGTAGTGAAACTATACAGAGTTGTGTTTTAATTTTTAATGTATGTACATACTATGGTTAAATTAATTAATCTTTTTAATGCCATTAATGAATGATTTTATAGACTTATTATTTTACCATTTATGTCCATTACTAAATTCCAACTCAACAATAGTTGGTTGGTAGACATTCGGTGTCATCCAAAATTCGTCGCTAGACTTTTGGTGTCATCCAAAATTATTGGTTAGACTTTTGGTGTCACTCAACAAATCTTTAACATTGTTCCATACCTGCGTCTATAAGAGAACTAAACTTGAGCCAGAGGAGAAAATGATATATATGATGGATTTTTGCCCCAAAAAGCACTCCAAATGTGAGTTAATTATGTAGATTAAAAATTGGTAGGAAGTGGGCTACACCCAAAATAATTATGATTCATAAATATAGTATTTTTATTATTATTATTTTTTTTTTTTGGGTATCTAGGATTATTGAGATTTAAGATTTTTCTTCAAAAATTTGCGCGAAACTCATCACTGACGCTACGTCAGAATTTTAGAGACATGAACCCACTAAAGAGAAAAGTTATGGATCATAAAAAATTTTTATGAAAGAGTTATGATTCTTGGATTACCTTGATTAGTGTGTGGTGCTTTATTCTACGTGTAATCCAAGAGTCACAAAGCTTTTATGATTATTTTCATGAAAGGTTTTTCATGATACCTAGCATTACTACCCACTAAAATACTACACAAGACTCAACTCTACCACCATCTCAAAATTTAGAGATGTTAAACTCAAACCAATTGACAATAAGGGGTTGTTTTGGAGTGTCCTAAATAAGTGTACTTTTTGTCTTTTTAGACTAAAAAATTGAGGAAGAAAATATGGATGTTTATGTTAACTTTTTGACTTTTTTATGAAAAAATGTGTAATAAAAAATTGTAAAAATTGATTTGTAGGGAAAAATTAGGATTGAGAGTTGTGTAGTCATAATTGTTGACTTTTGGTGAATAGTATTAACTTTTTAACTTTTTGAATAATTTTTTGACTTTTTTGTAATATGCCAAACTTGACCTAAATAGATAGGCTATATAAACCATGGTTTAGCGATTTAGAAATAGAATGTTGGGCAAGTTTTTAACACTCTCATACATTAAAAAAATTAAAATTAAATGTCTTTAATAATTCTATTACTCGTCATTATTATTCATATGAACTTGTATTAATTTTTCTTGTCATCCTCAGGAGGACAGAACAAGAAGAGACAACTGAGAAGAACAATGGCGGCTTCCCGAACAACATCAGCTCCGAAACGAGAAAAAGATCCGAAGAAACGAATCGTGATAACGGGAATGGGGCTAGTCTCGGTGCTTGGAAACGACGTGGATTCATTCTACGAAAAACTTCTCAATGGGGAGAGTGGGATAAGCTTAATCGACAAGTTCGATGCTTCCGCATACCCTGTACAGATTGCTGGCCAGGTCCGAGGTTTCTCCGGCGACGGATATGTCGACTTGGAGAAATATCAGAATATTGATGACTGCTGGAAGTATTCATTGTTTGCAGCGAAGACAGCTCTTCAAGATGCCAACCTTACTCCTCAAGTCATTAAAAATGTAAGTATGTACTTCCACTTCCATCACTTGTCTCTACCACCATCATCACCACCACCACCAATCATCTTAAGTCAACCATTTTTCTCTATAAAATACGTGCAAATTAGGGTTTGTTTGGTGTAATTTTATACAATGGTATATAATTTTTTTTAAATTTATATTAGAGTGTTTGGTGCATTTTTATTGACATACTTAACTTAGATAAGTTTAGAAAATAAATAAATGAGTATTTTTAACTTTTATTTTTTTAATTATTAGTTTTTAATTTGTAAGAACTTGAACCAAACATACTCTTAGGCATATAAAAATGAGATATGAAAAAATATACAAAAGTTGAGAATATGTTATTTTAATAACTTTTTAGTTAAAATGAGATAAACAAATTAATATGTTTAGAATGATTTTTTATTTGTATGAAAAAATGTGTAAAAAATAGAGAAAAAATAGAATTTTTTTATTTTTATTTTTTGTATATTTTGTTGGCTTTTTGGAGACTTTTTAGCTTTTAGGCTAATAAACAATTCATAAGGGTAAGTTTGGAAACTCCCTATAATAGTCAAAAAATTAAAAAGCTAAAGAATTATACAAAAAAATTAAGATTTTCTTTTCTCTCTATTTTTTACACTTTTTTTGAAAAAAGTAAAAAGCATCATCCTAAGCATACTAATTTTTTTCACCTCATATTTTAATTAAAAAAATTAAAAATTACTAAAATAATCTATTCCTAAATATCAATCACACGATATGCACTTTATGTGTTGTAATTAGGTGAAAATATTTTGGCAAATGGTAACAAGGTATGAGCCCACTAACATAGTTTTAAGCAATACCATTGTAAATAACAAAGATGACAATATTCCAAATGACATTAATAACCTAAAATTTACTTTCCATCAAACTTAATAAAAAGACCCAAAAAAATAAATAATATTATATAAACAAAAAATTTATATATAATTTTCATACATAATAATATGACTTATTGTAGATATTTTATTTCAAAACAAAACACCATTGAAGATAAATTTATTTACTATAATGTAATTATTATATCATTCTTATCAATTTTTTTGTATGAATTTTATATATAAGTAAAAAAAAATCATAAAAAAAATTACTTATATTTTTAAAATTTTAAAAATCTATAATTTTAAATTTTAAATTTTAAATTTATATTTTGGATCTCCCAGAAGCACTTTTTTTTGACAAGGGGTGTATAGGTTATTTTTAAAATGTCAAAGGATTGATGTATTTTTTTAATTAAAATTGAAGGATTTTTATATAATATTTTTTAATATGTATTTTTTAATTAAAATTGAAGGATTTTTATATAATATTTTTTAATATTTATTTTTTGAAGGCCGTGCATGGCATGACATAAATTTTCCGCAAGTTCCATGTACATTCAAAACATTACATTCATATGGAAATAAGTTTATTCAAGCAAAAAAAAAATAAATAAATAAAAACTATATTCTTAGGTTTTTTTTTTTTTTTTGGATTGTATCTTTAATTCTAATAAAATAAGAAGCAAGAAATTTTAAAAATTGATTTTGCATGAAGATTAAAATCGTCACTAAAAAAAAGTATACTCACATTTATGGATTCTTTTAATAAATATGATTATATTTATTACACCTTAAGATAATTGTTAAGCAAGACCTGATATTTTCGACTAATGCTATATGCACCAATTAGTACATTAACTAGTGTATCAATTAATGATGTAGTATAATTTAAGATATTTTTGATATTTGTAATTTGTATAATGAGTGTGGTCAATAATAATGTCATAACTAGTATTGGTACACTAATTAGTACATTAATTGGTGTATGTAGTATCTCGATATTTTCTCATAAAAATGAGTAGTTGACAAATGTAAAATCATTTAATACACACTCACAAAAAAGCAATATTATTTACACATGATTTTAAAATAAATGTAAAAAATAAAAAAAATAAAACGAATTCTATGGTACAGATTTCTAAAAAGATATATATCATATGTTCCAGTTACGATCTTTGTGATATGTGGTTATGATTTATTGTAATCTTAGTTATGACTTTATTATATACATTGTAGTGTTACTATAACTCATTGTGATATTGATTATGAGATTATTTTAATTATAATCTAAAATGTCATAGTTATACCTAATATAATATTTAGTTATTACTCAATATTTTTTTTAAGTTATAACTGAATAGGATTTAATTATTAATACCATAAATGTCATAACTTACTTATGATATAATATTTAATAAATGATTAAGATTTATTTAAAATGTGAGTTGTATCATTCAAAAGTTTAATAACACATTATCTTTCTATATATATTTCGGTATATAATTATGTTAACAAAAATCTGCACGTTAAACCTCAACTCATCCTTTTACACCTGCTTAATTATTAGGGTAAATTACAAAAACACCTTATGTAGTTTGCTTACAAATTATTTTTATAGATTTGAAAATCACATCCCGCATCAAGTTTCTAATCGCATAACAAATGATTCTTTTTATTAATAAATCATTCACTCAATTAATAATTTTTAATGATGACAAAAGTATATATCAAGCAATTTTGTTATTGTATAGGATAGTGGTTAGGACTTTCATTTTTCTGTTAATTCTATTAAATATATATATATATATATATATTTGATAATGAGATATTTGTTATTTCTAAAATTATAAGAAAAAATACATATTTTAAGCAAATCTCATAGAATATATTTGTAATTTACCCAAATTATTATTATGCTATCTTTGGGAATAACTAAAGAAGTCACGTTTTTCCCTAACATTTTTATTTTTAATAAGAATTTTTAAATGTCTTATAAGTTTTTACATTTTTGGTCAATCTAATTTATAATGATGCAAAAGGTAACTTTTTTTTTTTTTTTTTCCCAAATAAATCTGAAAAAAGAGTCCATTTTTAAATTTTTAATTTTTTTTGTCTTTAGTTTTTTTTTAATTAATTAATTTATTTACTACTTTTTAATTTGAGGTAATCTAGTAGGATGTAATAGTGAATTTTTTAAATTAACTGTAAAAAAAATTATTAAAAAAAATCAATTAAAACATTGATAAAAATCAGAATTGTCAAATCAAACCTTAGAGGATCTCCCATCATATTTTAGTGATTTTAATGAACTAGTTATTATAATAATTATTTTAACAAAATTATTCAAGTTATTACATATATTTAAAGAGTTTTGAAAAGCTATTTAAATAAATTGTATGTATAAATAAGTAAAATAAAGTGTAATGTATATAGATAATAAAATTTTAAAAAAAAATTAAACAAATTTTTTTTAAAATATATTTTAAGTAGAAAAATTACAAAATATGATTAAAGTTGCTCAGAGCCACGCATAAAAATGAACAACTGTGATAGAGACCCTTACAACCTCCACTCTCATCCCAACCACTCATAATATGGAGTCCACACATACATAAGTGGACTTCACACGCACAACAAAGACCAAGATCAAATTAGAGGTTATGAAATTCCTAAAAAAAGGGTACAAACATTTCTTAAAAATGCAGCTGAGTCCTACATTTTATGTTCAGCGTACATTCACTCAACTCCTAGAGATAGATGCTCATTAGTAGTGGTTGTCCAACATTATCCTACCATAAATGATGGCAACCTAGTTGCAATAACTCCATTAAATATAGAGCGTTGATGTTCAAAATTAAAAATTATATTTAATTTTTAAATTTAGTGATATGACAATTAATTAGAATATTAAAAGTAAATTATCTTTTATATTTTTTTAATTATTAATTAATCATATCACTTACTTATTATAAAATTTAAAAAATAGGTTTAAATAATATATTTATATATCATTTTCATTAGTACAGTAATGATATAGATTCTCATAAAATACAACCCCACAACCTCTAAAATAATCTGAACTTGGTGGTGGTGGTGTTTGGGAAGTCTTGAACTTGGGTTTTTTTTTTTATTTTTTTCACAAAAAGAAAAAACTTTTTGCAAAACAAAAAAAAAAACACATCCAAACAAAATATCACATCCAATCCCATAATCATTTCACTTTTTCTCTCACAAACATCACATTCAACCACAAAAAAACCTAACTATTTTCCCAAACATAAAAAAAAATTTCTCCAATAATATCCTACAACTAAAAAAACTTACATAAAAACTCACTTTCCAAACACCCACTATATCACTGTCAGACACAACTTCTAAAAAAAATTCAAATACATTAATCACCAATACAATAATGGGGATCATTAGAGTCCTCTTTTATGGTGGTCCAAACATTTTCTTTCGTTAGTACGTGTGTGTAGCATGGTTAAATATTAATAGTAAAATATTAATAGTAAAATATTGTTTGGGTTGATTGGAAACAGCTAGACAGGTCAAAAATGGGAGTAGTGGTGGGATCAGGTGCAGGAGGTATAAAAACGTTATGCAATGCAGTAGACGCACTCCTGAAACAAGAGTACAACAAGATATTAACCTCTTACTACCCAACCAATATGGGCCCAGCACTGTTAGCAATTGAAACCGGGTTTAGTGGGCCCATTTACTCCATCTCAACGGCCTGTGCCAGCGGGAATTATTGCCTGTGTGCTGCCGCAAACCACATCAGAAAAGGGGAAGCGGAGATCATGCTAACCGGTGGAACAGACGCTGGAGTTATTCCCAGCGGTATCTGCGGATTCATGGCCTGTAAAGCACTGTCAACCAGGAATGATGAACCCCACAAGGCTTCTAGGCCTTGGGATCAACATCGTGATGGTTTTGTTTTGAGTGAAGGCTCTGCTGTCCTGGTATGTCATACTAATTCTTCTTGACCATCACACTTTTTTTTGTTTTTACCCTTTTTAATATGCCTGTGTGTAAGTTAGTCTATACATTAATAAATATCAGTATCTAACTCCATCCAAGTGGTTGGCTCATTGAATGTAACTTAGGATTTAACGGTGTACGTTTTTTTGGATCCCAGAAGTCTTGTTTGGATTAAATTATATAGAAAAATATTAGGGATTCCTAATATTTTATCAAATATTCTATTAATAAATGTCTCACATAAGTGTGAGACTCACAGGATGTTAGTTCTACACAGGATATTAGTTCTACACTCATGTGAGACATTTAGTAGAACATTTGGTAAAACATTTGGGGTTCTTAACATTACTCAATTATATAAGTATACTTTTTTGTTTAAGTACATTTATTTGGAAAAAATCAATCAGCATCTCCTCTTTATTTTTTTATACATTCATTTTATAAAAAAATTAAAAAATATATTTATTTAAACCAACTCTTAACTTTCTTAAGATTAATTGAAGTGCGTGTAAATTGTCCCAAATATCCGAACATTAAAAAAGAAAAAAAAAGAAGAAAGGGGAATATCAATATCAAAAGTACAATGTTTATCGGTTGATATTTAAAACGCTGAGTATACTTTTGGTGCTTAATAATTGATTAATTAATGCTATGAATATAGAAATTCGTACGTAGACAGATATTTAGGTTATAATGTGTATTTAGTTTAAGTAGTATGAATTTTCTTATCTTAAACTCAAGATCATGGATTCAAACCTTATGTACCTCTTCGTGTAACTTTTTTTTTTTAAAAAAAAAAAAATATTGTCACATGACATGAGAAGAATAAAAATTTCACTGTACCAATTGAGACATTCACTTAATAATAATACTAGTAGATATGTAATAAAATTCTTTTAATTAATTTGACAATCTAACCAATTTCCCCTGCAGCACTCTTTATTAGCCCTAGTTGCAGCTAAGTTCACATCTCAACAACCCTGTTGTGTTATACATACATATATCTGTATCTATATATACACGCATTAGCGGGTGGCACATGTGATGTGTGTGCAATTCACATAAGTAAGAATAAAGATAAATAATAAACAAATTAATATCATAATATATATAAGTTGCTTAAATGGTAAGTGTATTCTTAATGAAACTTAAGAATTTGGGTTCAAACATTACTTGCGTTGTAGTATAATATTTTTTTTATTTTAGCATTTAAAAATCTGCCATGTGACATGAGAAGAATGTTTGCAGGTTTGGACACCAAGGCGATCTTCATTGACTTTAATCAATCTGAGTTTAAGTATCTTAGTGCATGTATAAATTCACTAAAAGTCGAGTAATAGGTTGTCATTTTAAAACTTAATGAGGTTCGAAATGAGTTTAAAGTTGATTTACTTATATAACAAGTCATTTTCAATGGATTTTAACAAATTGATCTTAATTTTTCATGAACTGAACATGTGTGGAGCTCCAGTAATTTAGTTTATTTGTGTGCATAGTTCAACTGTTAATAGATATAAATGCACAAATAACCTAGCAACAAAGGGGTTGCTAGACCCTGGGATGAGCTATAAACCCAGACATCGTAGGCTTGACTCACTAATATCTCTTGGGCTTAAACTAATATCTATGATCTAAAAAAAAAAAAATAACAATAAAATAAAAATAGAAGAGCCAATTGTATCATCATATTGCAAAGTTTTTTTTAGTGTAGTCTATTGCTAGTCAATAATATAGGCACTAAATTTTAAATGGCAATGAAGGTGTCATTGAAAATGCATATTGTTTGAAAATTGATAGTTGATGGTGAAAATGTTGATTTAGGTATTGGAGAGCTTGGAGCATGCAAGGAAGAGAGGAGCAAGGATAATAGCAGAATACCTAGGAGGAGCCATAACATGTGATGCTCATCACCTCACTGATCCTCGCTCTGATGGACTTGGTGTTGCTACCTGCATTTCCAAGAGCCTCTATAATGCTGGTGTCTCTCCTGAAGAGGTCCCCCACTCATCTATTACATGCTTTTTTTTTTTTTTTTGGTTCAATATAGTTAGATTACAAGAAAAGATTTGTCGCTACTCCATCAGCTCGAATTCTTAACTTCCCCCTCACACAATACCCTAAAGTGTGACTATAAGATCATTGGGCCAAATCCCAAGGTCTTTGTCAGATTGTTGTGCTTGTGTTTTCTATTTTCTCATTTTATATATTTTTTTAAAAAATAAAAAATAAAACTAATTTGACAGATTTCTTAAACTATATTTGAAAAAACTTCTGAAAACATCCCAACTTCAAGATTTTTTTTTTTAAAATGTGTTTGAATTTTCAAAAATTATTTTTACGCAGAAATGAAAACAATGTGTATTTTCAAACATTTGATTAATTTTATTTTTGAAAAACATGAAAATAAAAATGAAGAAATGCAATAACATGAGTATGTCCACAAAATTTGATCACAGAGTTGGCGTATGATCCTGTAATCAAATTATATGCACTTAAACTTGTTTATATAGTATAGTTTGTACTCAAAAAATAAAATAAAAATAAACAAAATCTAACTTGTAAGTTGTGAGATTCACTATTTTGTGTCTTATAATAAATAAATTTGATTAAAAATCTATTTATTTATAACATTTTTATGACCTTTGGTATGAGGTGTGTGATAAATGAAATACAGGTGAATTACATAAATGCTCATGCAACATCGACGCGTGTAGGAGATTTAGCAGAGGTCAGTGCAGTCAAGAAGATTTTCAAGAACCAGCTCCACCAAATCAAGATGAATGGAACTAAGGCAAACAATTCTACTTTTTAATTGCCTATTTAATCTCCCAACAATGCTAGAGGACCACAATTTTTGTGGCCACAATGGCTCAAAACTGCCAAAACAACGTCGTTTTGAGTGCAAAACATGCTAAAACGACGTCGTTTTGGCAGTTTTGAGCCATTGTGGCCACAAAAATTGTGGCCCTCAAACATTTTCCTTAATCTCCTCAATCTATTTTATTTTTTAAAAATAAATTAATCGTGTGTTTTAAAGACACACGTTAAGTTAAGTTTACGAATATTTTTTATTACACTTACTTTTATATAGAATGCATATTTAAAATTTAAAAGGCAAATTAAACAATTAGTTTAAGTACTTTAACTCTTTTGTCATTTTAATTCATATAATTTTAATTGATTCAATTTGAATTTTGTCTCAAATTAGTTCAATTAATTAAAATTGCTAGAGGTAAACTCGTAAATTTGATCAATTCAGTGAGTTAATTTCAATTAATTTAGTGATTATTTTTTGTCAAAAATCCTAATATTATCAATTGGATCAAATTGACACAAAATTTAAAATCTATGGTCAAAATTGAGCTAATTAAAAGTATAGGGATCAAAATGACACAAGTAGCAACATATAAGGACTACTGGTATAATTTGTCCAAATTTAACTATGCGTTCTAAGAATACATGTTAACAATACCTTTATTTTTAGGAGGATGATTCCCTCTGGTCCATAATTTGGATCGGAGGACGTTGTTTGGGCCCATGAAACCTAATACGGATTCCGTTTCAATTATTTGAACCTTTTTTTTTTGGTGTGTGTGTTTATTTCTTATATTTCATTCACAAAAAAAATTAAGTTAATTTAATAATTATAATATATTCAATTTATCACATTTGTTACAAAAAAAATAAACGATAATTGTGTTTTTAAAAATAAATTATGTATTCATTTTTAGTGACAAATATAATAAATCAAATAGATTAAGAATATCAAATCGATCTAATTTTTATATGATAAATACATAAAAATTTTAACAAAATAAGCCATTGTTTGGGAAGTGGATATGGATGGATTTTGGGGCTAAAATAGTCACAAAAAATAAAATAGGCTTCTTAGTCTTAATAAGGCAAAATATTACATCTAATCCATAATCATTATATTCTGTCTCTCACAAAAAAATTAAAAAAATCAAAAGTCCTTCTCAAATCAGGCTTTTTAGCCCCATGTGAAAATAGTCAAAAAAGCTAAAAAATTAAAAAATCAACCCACTTTCCAAACCAAGCCTAAATAATTTAAATCATTGAAACAAAACGTGAATTTTACCGACTCCAACAACATCATTAGTCTAGATTATATACAGTCAATCTACCTCCTATTTCTGTTTTTCTTTTATTTTTAAAATCAATAAAAATATTTACTTTTTTGAAATTGCAGTCAATGGTTGGACATGCGATTGGGGCCGCTGGTGCATTAGAAGCCATAGCAACTGTAAAAGCAATTGCTACTGGTTGGCTACATCCAACGATCAACCAATATGTATTCATTTCTCATTAAAATCTCCATCCTCTCTCCTCATCATCATCTCTCCATTAAAATCTCCTCTGAAATTAATTGTTTATTGCTCAAATTTATTTATTTATTTTTTTTTTGCAGAACTTAGAACCTGAGGTTACAATAGACACTGTGCCAAACACCAAGAAAAAGCATGATGTTAATGTCGGTATGTTTTGTTTCTTTTCATGTAATAATATTCCTAATTCCTACCAGCACAAAAATGGGGACAAACAGTAATGCTAGCACATCAAATACTAAATACAAAATTAAACATAAAAATTGTTTCATTGGACAATTGGTTGATTGTTCGGAAGACAGTATGACAGTCGCAGTTAACACCATAATAGCCGCGGTCAACAAGTTCTGGCCAATTTCTGTGTTTAGATCTATATTCGATCATATGTGCATCTAGACTATTTGGTAAGGGAAAAACATAGGCACCATGGTCCAAAGCTGGCTCTAAACATCAATTTTCCGTAGAATTAATTCAAGGGTAATGTTTGCAGTGCAAGGTGCATATCATATGTATTTGTGTAAATTTTTATAAATATATATAAGTTACCTTACAAAATCACATAAATTCTTACGAATATACGTAAGTTGTGATTTCTTAAATTTTTATAGATTAACTAACGTATATTTGTAAAAATTTACGAGATTTTATAAAATAACTTATATATATTTGTGAAAACTTACACAAGTATATATGATATGCACTTGCACACTTAAAAATTATCCTTAACTCAAATATTAACGTTGGTTTAGTGGTTTGAAACTTAAGACTTAGAGATATATTCCCTTTAGATTTCAGGTTTAATTCTCCCAATCAACATAAAATCCTTGATGTCGTGGACTGTAAAAAATTTATTTTAAAAAGCTTGTTCGAAGTGTAGAAACTTAATCTAATAGGCCAAAGCTGATCCAAAATACCTTAAATAACCCAAAAAAAAAAAAACCTCAAATATGGATTTGCTGAATCTAAAAATTCAGCGGTGAAGTAGGAGAAATTTCAACCGTATGTTCAAAATTATAACAAATTTGAAGAATAACTATTACTTTATTATTATTATTATTTTTTATTTATTTATTTTGGGTTTTTTGGGGGGGGGGGGGGGGGGGGGGGGGGGGTGTTAATGAATCACTTTTCCATACTTTCATCCCGGTCTTCCATTCTTCGACGGATGAATGGCTGAGAATTTTTCAACTGTAGTTAGAATCCCAATTCAACGAATCAAGATTCAACCAACTCTATTCTCTTTTTAAATAAATTCTAATGACTTTATTAAGAAGTCTTTTTTGGAAAAGGGCATGTAAGATGAAGAAAATTTTCCTTAGGGTACAATAAAGAACCTAAACAAATTTTATAAATAAAAATTTTCACCCTTAATAATAATTATTTTCAAAAAATTGATAAAGGGGATTTAAATTTCTAAAATCCTTTCCTAGTCATCCATCTCCATTTTCATTCCCTTCGCTAAAATCTTAACTCTCCACTGTTCCTCAACTTCCCCCACATGACACCTAAGCCACCATATGTCCCCTTTTCCCTTTCCCCCCAAGCCACTGTCATCCATTCCCCTTTCCTCCCCCATTGCAAATCCCATTTCCTTCCATTCTTGTCCTCTCAAAACCCTTAACCTTAGCATCACCACCACCAATACAGAGAGAGAAAGAGAGAGAGAAGAATAAGTCACATGCATAAAGGAAATGCAAGCGTACTAGAGGTAGAGAGGGATTGAGAGGGAACTGGCGACGGTGAGAACACTACAAAAAGTTAAGATTTTAGAGATCAAAATTTAGGAACAATTATTTTTTAGGGACCAAATATTTTTATTACGAAAATTGTCATTATATTTTTAGCAACGAAAATTGGACATTAGTGATGAATTATTATCTTTTTTGGACCAAATTTTTTGTCTCATAAAATAAACCATTTTGAGACCAAATTATTTTGTCCCTAAAAGTGTATTTCTTAGTGACATTTTCAAAATTTTGTCGCTAAAAGACTTATTTTTGACTTTTCGATATGACCTTTTAGCGACTATCCTCACGACGATAGAAATTGGTTCCTAAATGTCTTTTGTAACAAAATTTTCACTTTTAAAGACCAAAAAATTTGGTCTCTAAAACTCTCATATGTTGTAGTAGAAGGAGAATGGGGGTTAAGGGATAGCGGTTGGAGATGGGGAGTAGCGGGGGAGCTAGTGAGGGTAAGGAAGGGGTTGGGGTGGTTGCTGGAGGTAGTATTGGCCAAAAGTGAAGGTGGTGGTTGAGGGTGAGGATATAGAGAAGTGGAGGTTTATGGGGAATTAATTTTTTGTCTTTATCGATAAATTGACATAGAGGTATAATATTATTAAAAAAATCATCAGAGGTAGCAGTGGCCAAAAGTGAAGGTGGTGGTTGAGGGTGAGGATATGGAGAAATGGAGGTTTATAGGGAATTAGATTTTTTGTCTTTGTCGATAAATTGACGTAGAGGTATAATAGTATTAAAAAAAATCATCAAATGCAGACTGTGTAACAATATTTTTAGGGTGCATCTAGAGACTCCTTGAGAGTTTGGTGTCCAATTTGAAATAATTATTTTCCTTTTAAATAAATTATTTTGTCCTTAGTTTCTGTCTAATTTCTTAAGCAACGTTGTCAATTGAATTAAATTGACACTATGTGAGATATTAAAGTGCCAAATGAATGCAATTGCAATTATAGAGACTAAATTAATACAAAAGACAAATTACAATAACCACTGATATAATTTATCTATAAGAATTTTATTAGGGCATTAATATATAAACTAATACGGTTTCTATTTATTTATCCATTGATCAATAGCTATCTCCAACTCATTTGGCTTTGGAGGACACAATTCAGTTGTGGTTTTTGCTCCCTTTACATCCTAAGAAGGGCTCTCAAGGGATAGAGCAGTTTCCTCCCAGCAGATGCACAGAATTAAGTGAATCACAGCATATGTTGATGCATGCATGACCTTGGGCAATTATGGGCGACATGATCTCCACCTCTACAATATGATTAAGGTTTACCCATTATGGTTGTTATTATCAGGGACTGACCCAGGAATTTACCTTTTTTTGGGAAGCCTAAATTCATCAACATAATAGTAAAATATATTATATTTCAGATATTAAGGCATTTTTCATTTTTTTTTTCTTTCCTTTATTTTTTTAGAAAGATCAGTAAACAAAAGATTAGTAAAATATCTTATGGCATGCACTTGTGTTCTATTAGGTTTTAGGGTCCATTATGTAAGTTGTTTGGAAGCTAATATATATTTTTGGGGAGTTTTTATTTAGACAACACTATAAGCCTATTTGATTGGATGGATTATAGTATAGAATTAAAATTATTAATTTATAGGATTCACATTTTATTATTTAGTTATGATTTTTATTATCTCAATTAGATTTTGATGGACATTCTAAAAAAATAACGTCTAATTACTACATATTAATGTGTGTTTTGGAGGAAAAAGATTGAGTACACACCTAATAATAAAATTGAAAAATATTTTAAATCTACAACTAATAATGCAAAACCAACATATAGTTGAGATTATATATTTTCATATCCATTACAAAATAAACATGAACAAGAGAGAATTATTTATCTTGATAGCCTAGTTGGGTAACCAATTCTAAACTAATAACATAAATTATTAATCTCCTCACTATTAATCAATTTTCTATTTACTCCATTTTCCAAAATTTAAAATTTCTATTTATAATTCTAAAAATATCACCATCCCTAACCGCCACTACAAGAAAATGCACTTTTGGCGACTAAAGTTTTAGTCGCCAAAAGTAAGGTTTTTAGTCGCCAAAGCCTTTTCCCGACTAAATATTTTGGTCCCTAGATTTGTCGCAGAAAAACGGTCGGGGAAGGTTTTGGCGACTAAAAAAAATTTAGTCTCCAAAAGTCCTATAAATGGCTACTAATGTTTTAGTAGGGAAAAGTATGAGGTATTAGAGACAACTATTTTTTAGTAGCCAAAAGTCATAAATTGGCGACTAAATATTTAGTCGCCAAAAGTTTTCAAATAAAATTAAATTTCATTTTCAGCAACTAAAACTTTTAGTCGCCCAAAGTGTCATTTATTATTAGCTACTAAATATTTAGTCGCAAAAAAAAATTAATTTTCATATATTTTTTTTAGCTACTAAACTATTTAGTTGCCTAAAGTCTCATATATTTTTTACTACTAAATTTTTAGTCGCCAAAAAATCTTTGGTTTGTTTTTTACTACTAAATTTTTAGTAGCCAACAAGTTTTATTTTGTTTTTTTGGCTACTAAACATTTAGTCACAAAAAACTTTATTTAGTGTTATTTTATTATTATTATTATTATTAATTTTTGCACAACCTGTATTTATTTCGTGCAACCTGCACCCTGTATATAAACAAAACAATACATATGTCTATTTCTATTTCACTTTCAACCATCCAAAAATTTGGTCTTGTAACATCAAATTCTATACAAACCAAATATAATCCAACCCAAAATAATAATTCCATACAAATAGATAATCATACAAAAATGATGTCCTCCGTATACAAAAAAAAAAAATCCACTAGTAATCTATACCACCAGAAAATAACTTCATCTCTGTTTGATCAACAACTGTTGCAGTAATTGATAGTGGAAAAGCTCGAGTTTGTAAAAGTCTTCCAGTAACAAGGTCCCATACCTACAATACGAAAACAAGTCATTTCGAGAAACAAAATTATTCATGCTAGGAAGATATTATTATGAAACATTCACTACAAGAAAATGCAGAAATGGCGACTAAAAAAATTATTTTCGTCGCTGAAAGTGCCATTTTCGGCGACTAAAATGGAATTAGTAGCCAAAAGTGAAGACTTTTGGCGACTAAAACAATTTAGGAGCCAAATGTATAGTTATTGATGACTAAAAATCAATTTAGTCGCCGATTATATGGGTTTTACCGACTAAAGGTTTTTTAGTAGCCAAAAGTGACGGTTTTTGGCGACTAAAATAATTTAGGAGCCAAAAGTATAGGTTTTGGCGACTAAAAAACAGTTTGGTCGCCGATTATACGTGTTTTGGCGACTAAAAACAGTTTGGTCGCTGAAAGTGAAGCTTTTTGGCTACTAAAAAAAATTTAGTAGCTAAAAACAGGCAATTGGCGACTAAAATTCAGTTTAGTAGCCAAAAGGGAACGTTTTTGGCGACTAAAAACAGGTTTAGTCACCAAAACTGTTTATTTTTAGGCGGAACTTATTTTTTTAGCGACTAAAAAATAATTATTAGCCCAAAATTACAGAATTGGCGACTAAATAGTGGATTTAGTCGCCAAAAGTGGCCTCAATTTTTTTTAGTAAATAATTTATTTTTTACATAAATTATATTGAATAAAAATAATTATATTTAGATATATAGTTTTATATTAATACGGGTCAATATACTATATAAATAATATATATTGCATATATATTCATGTGGTGTTGTAGTGGCATAGTGGAGGGAGTGTGTTGTTAAAGGTTTAGAATGTGGGACAAGTTAGTGGTTCGAATCTCAAAAAAAGCAAAAAAGTTGGTATTTTTTTTTTTTTTTCACGGAAGCACCTTTGGCGACTAAAATTATTAGTCGCCAAAAGTCTTTATTTTGGCGACTAAAGGATTAGTCGCTAAATGTATGATTTTCAAAAGTGTAAATCACTATTGGCGACTAAAACTTTGGTCGCTAAAGACCTGTTTTTTGCCGACTAAAAAAGTTTTAGTCGGCAATACCTCCGGCGACCATGTATTCGCGACAAAAGCGGCGACTAAAAATTTTAGTCTGGGAAACTAAAAAGTTGACTTTTGGCGACTAAAAAATGTGATTTTTCTTGTAGTGATTTAACATAATTAAATAACCTTACATGTGCCATCGAGGGAGCTTGATAAAAAAGGACTAGTCTTCAATTCTCAAGAAATTCTAGTGAAAAATAAATAAACAAACAAAATACAAGTAACTTAGCCCTCATGCCGCAACCATGTTTCATTACCAAAAAAAAAAAATCAACATTTCCATTGTAACTATGTTAGGGTTGTCGGAACTTTTGCTGTTGCATTCAGTGCCATGGCTGCGATGGGTGATCTAACCAATTAACATCCATGCTAGGTTGAAATTTAGGCAAAACTGGGTTGAAATTTAGGCAAAACTGAATCCCATAAGCCAAAATCTGAAAATATGGTTTTTTATGCTGTGTTTGGTTGAGGGATTTGAGGATGGATTTGGAAAGGGAAATGGAAAAGGTAGGTGAAATGTGAAAAAAATATACCTACATTTCACATAATTTCACACACCTTTTCCCTTTCTCTTTCCCTTTCCCTTTCTAAATCCCTCCCCAAATCCCCCAACCAAACACAGCATTAAGGTGTGGAGCCATTTTTTCTCCCCACACAAGGGAGTTTCCTCCGGACTAATCCCCTAGGTCTGTAACCACACATAAAACATGTAATTTTCGAGCAAGTTGAAGTCATTTTGAATCCACAAAAGGTTTTCTTAACCACCTACTACTGTGAACAATAAAAGCTATGAGTTGAAACTGATACGCTGAAACTGATACCTCATAATGCCTAAACCTATACCTATCACTAGGCATTGGTAATGTAAATGTGTTTTTAGGCAAAAGTCCAACGATTAGTAATCACAAACAAGCAACCCAGTAAATATTTGAGACTACAAAAATAGTTCACATCAGGTCCAAACCATTCTGCTAGAAGATCTCACACATGTTTCGCACCTCATGTCCTAATCAGAACTGCAACTACAACAAAGCGAGCCAAATGATACAAAGCCCCCCTAATCATCATCCTCCGGATCAAAATCCTTAACCTTCACATCTGCATCTTCTCCATACTGAATGCAGTTGTCAATTTGTGATAAGACGTCTTGTATACTGTCAATGGAAAAGAAGAGAAAAGACTATTGTTAGTCAAATGACACAAGCACGCAGGAAACCAACAGATGTATTTCAACTCTGACAGCAAAACATGAGACTCTGGATTCAAATAACTGAGAGCAACAACGATACAAAAGGATTAAAAGTGAAGTAAGATGAACATGAACAAGTAGAAAATAGTAGCAAAATGTAAAAGGACTTACTCTTCAATGTCTCTTTTGTTTGTCACAAGATCCATTTTGGAGAGAATGTTAACATGGGGCAGTTCAAGTTGAACCATGGCAGAAAGTGAAGCCATGCAACCACTAATAAACTTGGTCACATCAGTCATGAACTGGCACACAAAAAGAAATTAGAACTCTTCAGTTTCAGTAAAAAGACATGGCATCCATGACCAATGGTGAAATTAATTGAAATTAAGGTGGAGAAAACATATACAAACCTGTGAATCAAGCAAGTACACAGCACAAACATTGAAGTTCTTACGCTTTAAGTGCTCCACAAAGTTCTTAAGTACAGGAACATGTGAAAAAAGTTCTATTTGGCCTATAAAGTAATTGAAGTTCAAAGATTAAAACATAATCCAGCCAAATAAATAAACAAATAGAACACTGAACAAATCCTAACTAACACACCATACTCCATGCAAATAAAAATAAATAAATAAAGGTAGACAACTATTTATATTATTAAATTTTATTGTAAATAATTTCAAGAAATTATATTCTTTTGGAAATGTTACATATATATGAGTTAGTTGACTGTAACTTACATAACTAACTCTAGTCATCAGTTGAAAGTAGCCAGAATGAGTTTTACGAATTGGGATTGTTTTAAGTTTAGAGAACAAATGAAATATGCATAGCAAATCTCCAAGCATAGTCAGGATTTAAGGCCATACAAACTTGGAATCCAATATCAAATTAACAAAAAAAACAGAAGGTTCTTTGCACAATAAAATAAATTTATCCCTCACAAGGGATGTCAATCAATGCCTTTATGCTCCTTGACATAACCGGCTCTAGCCTTACTAGAAATAATTAAGTGACAACACAATCTAAGATGAGAGAAGAAAATGATTTACAAAAACATTAAAACCCAAATGCAAAGGATACTCCATGCAATATAAAAGGCCACCATTTGGACCCAATCCAAGCTCCTCCGTAACATCATCCAAAGATATGAGTTCCCTGATATCTGCAAGGAAAGCAACACTTCATTGCTCTAAAACCAAAGGAAATGAATCAATATAACTTACTATGGAATTGAGGGGGGAGAAGGTGAACTCTAATTACCCATGGCGACAGGATAATTAAAATTTTCAGCGGCAGGATCTAAGTTCACAATATGAATTGTGCGCCTCATTGTTTGACAGTGTTCATATAGTTCCTGAATTTGGGATTTCCCAAACCAGCACAATGAATATGGTTCCTGAATTTGGGATTTCCCAATCCCCAATCATGTCCCAAATTCTTGCTTAATCCAGCTTGAATTTGGGATTTCTGTGTAAAAATCAACACAAACCCTATACCAAGTGTGGGAAATCAACACAACATTAACTCAAATTCAACACAAAATTAAACAACAAAAATCATATAAAACCCTAGGGCAAGTGTGAAATGGGGAAATAGAGGAAGGAAGAGAGAGAGAGAGAGAGAGAGCTCCATCGATAGATAGAGATAGACACTGAGAGCGACAGAGAGGGAGAGAGACCGAGAGCGATAGAGCGAGAGAAACATACCTGTGATTAAGTGGCGCTGGTGCTTTGCAGGTGGCGGTGGCGATGTGCGACGGTCTATCTCGCCGGTGGCCAACGACGGTGGTGAGCGGGGTGAGGCTTGGTCGTGTCGAAAGAGAGGGAAATTTGTTTGAGACAGTGTATACCGCGTGTGTGTGAGAGATAGACATATTGGGCGCCAAATTATATTGGGTTCTCTCTAAAAAAAAAAAATTGAACTTTTAGCGACTATTTCAGATTTTAGTCGCCAAATCAGCTTGTTCAACGACTAAACTTAGAATTAGTAGTGGAAAATATTAACTTTTGGCGACTAATTATTTTTTAGTCGCCTATAACTATATGTTTTGCGACTAATTTTTTTTTTAGTCTCCTATAACTATATGTTTTGCGACTAATTTTTTTTTTAGTCGCCAAAAAACAATGTATGTCAACTAAATGAAAATGGTAGCCAAAATTTGAACCTTTGGCGACTAAAAAAAAAAATTAGTCGCCAAAAGGACCATTTTTGGCGACTAAAATTGTTTTAGTCGCCAATTTTGGTCGCCAAATATGTAAATTCTTGTAGTGCTCCTACCTTCTCTATACACCCCCAAACATTTAAAATCATCACTGTTACACCCACCCACCCTAAATTCTCCTTACCCAAACATTTAGGACCATCTCCTTTACCTCCGACCATACTCCCGACCTTGCCCCACCCTGCAAGCCCCCTTTTTCTTTTTCTTTTTTTTTTTCTTTTTTTTTTTGAGGAAACATAAAACTACATATATATAGCTACTCCTCAGCAGAGGAGCTTTAGCCGCATCATGTGCAGGTTGAACAACATCATGTTGTACCTTAGTGATACAAACATAGTCCATTGTCTTACAAATAGTACATATATCAGCTATTACATCTTTGAGAAAACCAGTCAACAGTCTTACCCGAGCTACCACCCACCACTCCTTAAGCCCTCCATCCCCCACAACCCTTACCTTCGCAACCCTTTATAAAGAGGGAGAGATGTCATATCTAAGGTTTGGAGCAATGGTGAGAGACACAAATCAAATCTAGGGTTTAGGGCATTGACAAGTGCCCTTGAATTAAATTTGACTCTGCTCACTACTTGCCATGATGACGGGCAACTAGGTGCACGTATTTTTTTTTTTATCGGCAAAAGGAAAGACTTTATTGATGATAAACACATACAGAGTATGAATAATTATATCAATAAAGAGGAGCTTGGAGCTAAAAAACCTCCAACCTCCTAGTTGGTGAGAGATCAACAAAGAGAAACAAAAAACTAGAAGTAGACAACAACCAGAGCTAGACATCAACACCTCACAATAAGGCATAGCAAAACAGCAGAGCGAACATAGCAGAATTGTAACTAGGTGCACGTATTTGACAACACGTCACTATGAAATTCCATCTTGAAAATATAATTTCAAATGAAAAGACTTCTTTAATATGCAATTTCAAGAACTATTATAATAGTTTGAAAAGTGTAGTATTTTTAAAAATAAAATTTTTACTTTACAATATTTAGACCAAAAAAACTCTCAAATTTGCTTCAATGTTATTTGTGAAAACCCAATCATTTTTTTATTTTTTTTTAACGTTATTGCTTGCCTGTTCTTCCTTTTGGATCACTCAACTGGTTGAGAAGCCGCATGAGGTCAACTTATCTTAAGCTCCAAAAGGAAAATTATCCTACTTTTTAGATGATGATCAGGAAAACCATTGAGTTAATTGAATTCTAGATTTGTTGGTGGCACCTACTGAAAGTGGGAAAAGGGTGTATACCGGTTGTGATGGTATATAAAGAGAGGAATTAATTGAATAAATACTCATTTTATTCAGTCACAAATAAATTATAAAAAATAGAGCTATTTCTATGTTAGCTCTCAAATTCTCTACTCTCTTAGAATTTTCCTTATTTTGAGATGTTGTGTTTCTCTCTAGAGATTACATTTTTCTCCGACTTTATCTAAAACAATCACATAACCTATCTATTTATAGATTTTCAAGTTGTGTACAAACCATGTGTGCACAGTGTTTCCTCATCCTTAAGCTTCAATAATGGAGCTTCCATCAAACTTCCTTTTCTTCTTCATTTTGGCTTCCTCTTCTTCTCTTTGAAACTTTCCAGCAGTCTCTTACTTGTTCTCCTCTTCTCTGAAATTCTCATTCACCAAACTCAAATTGAGTTTCTCTTTTCAACATCCCCTCAAACTCAATTTTTTGGATTCTCTACACAATACTTAATATATGCTCGAGGATATCCTCTTGTCTAGTCTTTGTAATCAATCCTCTATTGACATTTATCTCTCTTTGAACAACCCCCTATTGTTCGGGGCTATCAACGTCCTGTTGATATATTCTCTCTTCAATGTTTTAGAGCAACCACCTATTTGCTTGTCTCGTCCACGATATCTAAGACGTCTTCTATCACCTTTTTGTGATGTCTTCTTTGTTGTATTTTTCGACTCCCCCTTCGAAGAATATTTTTTCACTTCATATCTTCAAATAAAATCTGCAAATTACAAGTATATAATTTGTAAAATCTAACCGTACGAATGTGTCCAAAATATTCCAAATAGTTGAAAAACACTATTGGATCGTTGCGATTGGACTCTGAATTGCTTAGATTTAGCTAAAATAGATTGGACGGTTCAGATTAATGGTTCCAATTCAATCGCGAAGCACTAAATAATTTCTCTTGAATGTTCTACAACTTTAGAATTCTGGGAAAGACGAGTACTATGGAGTCCAGATCCTCTGCAATTCTTTCTTGCAATCCTTTCCTGTATTGCCCCAAAACGACGTCGTCTTGGGGAAAAACTTAAAAAATATATATATAACCAGTAGCAGCAGATAAACCCTCCATTGTCTTCTCTCTTCTGGTTTACAGAGAGATTTTCATCTTCTTCATTTCTCTCAGTTCTTTCAATTTCACACATACATCTTATTGATAATTTGATTTCGATTCACACCTACAATGTTTAGAGATAATTTTTGTAGTTGATGATGATGCAAATCACCATCCTTCCCTATGTTTGTAATTGCAATATCTTGTATAGTCTTGTAGATCTTGTCATAAATTCCAACTTCCATGAAATAATTACTCCCCCTCCTCCTTCTTCTTCTCTAAAAACTATCAAGAAGACGTCTTTTAGCATCAATCTGCTGCCGCTTTGAATAGCTGGACCCATGATCAATAGACTCTGTAGCAGATATGTCAATTAAATCTCTTGGATTATCACCAACCATCCACTCCATAGTCAAAACTCTCCTTCGACTTAAATGCTGAAGAACTTTTGGCACACGAATAAATGGAAAGGAAGCATGAGCTTGTTGTAGACACAGAGAAAAACAGTTAAGTCTGGACTCTGGAGCCATAACCTTTAAGCAAGGAGAGCTTCCCTCAGTGTGCCACAACAAGAATACCACAAATTTGGTATCAATAAACTAAAAGCTGATACCCCTGTGGACAATCTTTTCCCAAAACATTTACAGAAAATGGCCTAAAATTTTCAGATCTTTCCACACAACAAATTCATATTGGAATGTTTACATTTCAAGAAATTAAGTTACAAAAGTTTAGGCACTTTCAAGAAAATGGCCTAAAAATTCATGGTCATGAAATAGAATATTGTCCTCTTCATCATAAATGTGCAATATTTTAATTTTCTACCCTTTCGTTACTCAATATATGTGATTTCACTTCTCTGATTAAACCCACTTCTCTCTCTAACTTCTAAACCCACAAAGCAAACCCACATTAAACCCACTTTTTAATTGTAGCCACCATATAAAGCAAACTCATCTCTTTTCTACTCTCAACTAAACCCACTTCTGTGATTTCAATTTTTTTTTTTTTGGTCAAATCGTTTGTATATTTGTTTGTTTTGATATATATATATATATATATCTTCTCTATGTTTGTCTAGATCTAGAAGGAAAAGAAAGAAAGAAAGAAAGGAAGAGGAAAAGGAAGGAGGGGGAGGTGCGGCTGGAGAGGACCATCGGAAGAGGAGAACGATTGAGGGAGGGTCGTTGAAAGGATTGGGGGTTGCCGAAGCTGTTAGGGGAGGTGGCCAACAATGGGGCTTTTTGTTTTGGTTGTGTTTTATCTCCTGATGCTGTTTTTTTTTTTTTTTTTTTTTTTTTTTTTTTAAGTTTTGCCCCAAAATGACGTCATTTTGGGGCACTGTTGGAAAGAATTGCTGGAAAAGCTTGCAGAGGATCTGGATTCAGTACTATGTACGCGCTCAACTTCTCGGCAGCCATATAAGTTTATTCGGAGTTCGTTTGAGTCATTCTTTATACTGTCGGAATCCTCTTGACGAGTACTTTAATCTGGTATACACAAAACTAAATTTCAATAATTTTTAATAATTTTTGTTTTCGGATGTCGCATTTCCCGGTGAACTTCACCTACTTCTTGGCTCTTCTGGTTAATGGTTCTGGACTCCTCTAGTCGACACAAACCATTTGGCATATTCAGATATTGATTTCGACACCTTCGTAATCTGGGCAAATATTCAAATATTGATTTCGACACCTTTGAAATCTGAGCAAATTTGAAAACTCTTTATTTCTTCTATATTTCTTCAAAATTTTGGCCCAAACTGGCTCTTCTAGCTCTGATACCACTGTTGGTGGGCTTTTATATATTTTGTATGAATTTGTGATGTCTCACACACAAACAATTGAAAGAATTTTATTTCTCAGAATAACAAATACAATTTTGTGGATTCTTATCTCTCACCTCTCTATCTCTCAAACCTCTTATGGGTTTCTTAATTGTGTGATTTTTATTGATTTTAATACATTAAACTATCATCATCTATTTATAGATTTTCAATTCGTGTACAAACCCTGTGCACAGTGTTTCTTCATCTATAAGCTTCAACAATGGAGCTTCCTTGAAACTTCCTATTCTTTTTCATTTTAGCTTTCTTTTCTTCTCTCTAGAACTTTCCAGCAATCTCTTGCTTGTTCTCATCTTCTCTGGAATTGTCCTTCACCAAACTCAAATTGAGTTTGTCTTTCCAACAGCACCAACTTTCAAAAAATCTGATTCATCAATATATTTTTGTTTCTAGACTTATTATATCATTAATAATGAGAAATTTAATATTGCAACAGTAAAGACTATATAAATTAATAAAAGACAAAAATATTCACCTAATTTCATTATGTATGTTATTGACTAGTAACATATGACATCTCATTCCATCCAATATTTTTTGAAAAAATTACCCATAAATTTTACACGGGGCAATATTGATCCATTTAGTTTTAAGAATTTTTTTATGAACCAATTAGTCCTTTTTGTTTTGGAAAGTTGTATATATTTGATTTGATACCATTTGAGTTTAAGTGAATGCCCTTTTGAACTTCATTTTCTTAATTTTTTTTGATTTATTTTTTGGATGAGAATGGAAAGGTGAGGTGTGGAAGCTTCTTTTTGAGGGAATTGATAGCTGAAGTATTAGTTGTCGAGCATGAAAATCTATATTTCTGTTAGTGTGATTTTTTGGTGTTACATTATAATATTACATTAAAGTACTATGTTTGAAAAAAGTACACTATGGAGTTTTTGTATGTTACATTAATTAGAGTATTGCTATAATGCTCCGAAAATATTACAATGAGATCAACTCACGACAAATATAAAGTAATATAACAGATGTTTGAAAGTGATGTTCTTCCATTCACAAGGTTTCATCTTTTTACAAAAGTGTAACACATGCAATAATACATTCACAAGTCTTAATCCTAAATCTATAGCATGTGTCATCAGTAAAAGATATGAAATAAGGGTTAAATAGATGTAGTAATGCCCTATTGGCTACAACTTTCCAAGACAGTACTTAGTTACAACAAAAGTGAGTTTAAGCAAAATACAATTAAAGTCCTAGGCTTGTACAAAATAAATACACCAATAACAAAAAATAAAAGCTCTTACCTCTAAGTCCTCCCAAGTTATTGCCTTGGGAGAAACATATCATCAGCACCTGAAAATGGTTTTCCATATAGGGTGAGTCAAATATACTTTAATACAATGTATGAATCTTAATAGAGTTATAAGGTTAATGCATATGCAATGCTTGCGCCAAAATTTTTTTACATCTCTTTCCAAAACCATGCAATGTAGGTTATATCACAATTCATGAAATCACTTTATTTACAACAGAAAAACAGTGTGGTGGATACAACACTAGGAATCTCTAAGATGTGTCTGCAAGTAGGCTAAAGCACTACCAATTGCCATTTTTACCGACACTAACTGGAAGGTTCGACACTTATCCGCGCGGGTTTCTGAACTTTCATCAAGGACACATAGGCTAACATAATACCATAACTACACTCATATCCAGATTCACTAAGGTATTCACCTCTTTTTCTCAAAACAATAACCATTTTTAATGTGTTAAAAATGTATAATGCTTAATGCAAATAAATGAGAAAATAGTTTCAATTCACCTACTTCTCATGCAATTTCTACAATAATCATAGCTATCCTCCACTGATAGCCCAAAACAGATACTTCTAAACAGATAATTAATTCTCAACACAGATATACTTTTCAACATTTTCAAATAGAAATGATAATTCATATCCAACTCCACCATCATCATCATCATCATCATCATCATTGTTCCAATTCCATAAAACCAACATCAACAAAACTATGGTAAGAATACTATGCACGGGATTTTAACTTGTTCAAACCTGTACTATGTACGGGATTTTATAAATTTTTTTTAAAAAATCATTATAAATATGTTGAAGTAATTTAATATTTTATCTTATGGTATAGATGAAATTTTATAAGTTAATTTTTATGTTTACAACTTTTTAAATTATTAGTTTTAAAAAATTAAAAATATATATATATATATATATATAAATCTATGTAGCGCAATTTTGATAATTTGTAATTAAAAGAAGAAGAAGAAGAAGTTAAACCTAATTAAATGAGGTTACATGAGTTATGATATACCTCTTCTTGTTATGAAAATATACAAGTTTAAAAGTTATAATTAAGACAAATATACAATTTTATTATTAAATGTGAAGTGAAGTGATATTTAACAATAATTGATATGATGTTTCTATTAATAATCCAATAATTTAAGTTACATTTCTTTTGGTTTTAATTTCATAACTAAAAATACAATATGAATATAATACGCACACCGATTTCTAGTCAATAAAAATAAGAAGGTTTTAGAATATTTCCAGCATTTCATCATTTTCTTTTAATTTTTTTAATCTAATTTCATTTTAAATTTGAATAAAAAATTTGATTTGATATGAATTACTTTAACTTTTTCATTAAATTTTTATCAATTTTTAAAAGAACTTTCATTCTTATCTCATTTTTTTTTTCTTTTCATCAATTTTGATTGGAAAAAAACAATAATTTCTAACGCTTCATCTTTTAAAATTTTTATCAAATTATAATTCGATAAAAAAAATGCCAAGGGAAATAACATCTTGAAATAGTAAAAGTTTGAGTATGTGGTTGGTTGAAATGTATGATTTGATTAATTCTTTTCTCATATTTGTATAAAAATTAACACTTATGAGCACATTATTATAAGTCGGATTATGAAAAGTTTTTTTGCGATATCAAACATTTTTCATTTGTAAATATCCTACCTATTAAAAAAAATAAAAATAAAAATGTAGCTTTTGGATATATGTTTATCAATTTTGTTTTGTGGACATAAACAACTGATATTTCAATTTAAAAAATTAAAAAAATATTAAAAAAAAAATAGATTGAGTTTTTTGGAGATAAAAGAAGTTATCTAACTCCTCTATATTCTATTTTAAGATGTACTATTTTAATCGCATAAAAAAATATAAATTATATTTGGAGATTATCCCTATATATTATGTTATAATATACAAATATAGTGGTAGCAAATTAATTAATATATATGAAAAGTTATACTAAGTTTTCATTTTCAATTAATTGAATTATGATTAATAAACCAACAAATAGCAGTAATGGTATAATAAGATAGAAAAAGGATAAAAATAAAAAAAACACAATGATATTTAATAGTTTTAAATTTATCTAGTTATACAAAAATCTAATGTTATAGTACAATCTTGAATTCCCAATAATTTTTCATATTTTCTATAAAATAAAATGACAATAAAAAATAAAAAATTCGATACCCATTTTTTTACTTAAATTTTATGTTTTTCATTAAAAAAAATAAAATCTGATCAAAATCCTTGGCACAGAATGGGCATAGACATTTCGATTGCAACCATCATTACCAATAATTCTTCTTCACCATGTAAACCTATAAACAAACACATAAATTTCACTAAAACTGAAACCAAAATTAAACCAACAACAGAGAAAGAGAATCACACAGGGAAAAAATATAATTAATAAATAAATAAATTTATTGAGTGGTAGGATACTCCCCCCTCCCCCCCCCCCCAAAAAAAAAAACTTAGACCTCACCCCACCTAATTCGTCAGCTCCTCTGCCAGTGTCCACGAAGTTTAGGAGTTGGGATGACTAATCAGATTATTCTTTAAATAAGACTTGAAAATTGATTAATTTGTCTCATTAAATGATTTAAAACTTTGATAGATATACATCAAATAAATGGATAGTTATATTATTAAATTATAATTCAAATTTAGATATTGTCATATCTTTTTGAGATCTATATCTAAATTCTTATCTTCTTTATTTTTATGTGGTTTCTATTTTTATTTTACTTTTTTTCAATTTATTTAAGATGGAGTTGTGGGTTTCTATTTTTTTTAATTTAATTTATTTATGGTTTCTATTTATTTTTAATTATTATTATTTAGGTAAGTTATTATGTGAGTTAGATATGTGATAAACATGTGATTTTTAATGATTTAAAGTATGATCGTGTGAGATATTTTCAAATTAGATTTGTTTAGATTGATTTTAAAATTGGATATTAAGAGGCAAAAGAAAAATTATAATTGAATAAATAAAAATCATATTTATTAATTTTACCTATTTGTATATCTAATTTTTATTTATTTATTTATTTATTGTTATGTTATAATATAATATATAAGATATAGATATATACCCACAATTCTCATGAAAAATATTATCTAATTTTTTGAGGGAGAGAAAAGAAAGACAAGTTTTTATATTTTCTTTTAGAAATCGATGAAAGAAATTAGAATGGAGATATTATGAAATATTTTTGTTATCTTTTCATTTTGAAATCCATAAGTTAAGGGATAATTATTATTTCCAAATTAATTAAATAGGCATGGGAGAAGTTGAAAATGGTGTGTATAGGAAAAGTAAAAAAGGCTTGGAAGAAGTCAATAAGTACTGAGGTTTTTTTTTTAATCAAAAAATTAGAAAATTAAGATTGAGATATTGGAGCTTCCACACTCACCTCTGAAGGCCTTGCAGGTGTGCTACCTTTGGTAGCATTGGAACTGTGAGTAAAAGGCCTCTTGGCCGGCTGCTTGTCATCTACGATGATACCCTATTTCATAGCTTCAATTTGAACTCTCATTTCATGAAGCTTTTTGAAGGTAAACAATGGGAGAACTATCATTTTCTGAAGCAGCTTGCCGTGAAGATTCCGGACAACCATCCAGATTTGGTCCTTTTTTGAGGATTAGGTGGTCATCATTGATGCCTTGGGCCTCCATCTAGTCACAAACTTTAAGAAACCTTCCTTCATTTCCTAACGCGTTGCCTTGAGATCACAAGTTGTGACCTCAATCTATGTGTTGTAAGAATATTGGGCAATGAAATATTCGGCCAACTCCTCTCAGCTCTGTTTCACAAAGTCCTCCAATTTAGCATACCAGATGGAAACTATACCAGACATGGTTCGGCCAAATAACGACAGCTTTTGAAGTCTGGTCAAACCCATTGATGGCAGAATATCAGAGAAAAGGCGCAGATGCACCATTAGATCTCCTGAGCCATCGAAGCGGTTAATATGTGACATCTTGAACCTCTCCAGCAGAGTAATAGCATACTATGTATATCTATCATCAATATCTGGAATAGAGTTAACCCCCTGCGCCTTCTTAAATAGTTTCTCAAGTTTGTTGACTTTGAGCAAGGTATCAGGTCAAACCCTAGCTCAAAATGTGCCTCAGTCTACTAAACTGGAGCTCTAGACATCTGAATTTGAATTGGATCTACCTGGACGAGAAAAGTTGGAACCCTCTCGGCTGGTCTGAGTTGCAGCAACATTGGTAGTTGTACTGGGCATAAGAGTAGCCACGTTAGGTATATGCGAAGCAAAAGCCACAGTCGGCTGCTATTGTTGTTTTTGGAACCTATTTGTGACCTCGGCTTGACGAGCCATGTCATATTGGAGTGAGTCGACTGACTGCTGAAGATGAATCAGTAATTCCTCTAAATTTGATAATGGATACTGAGCCATTCTAGGAGTAGGTGACTGTGTTTGAGGTGAACTGAGTATAGGTGAGCTGAGGGGTGATTGTTGAAATAACTGAACTAATGAACCCCGCCTGACCTTTCTTCGCCCTGCAACTGGTGATAGTGAAGCAAGCACTAGCTGTCCTCAAATAAGATCTCCAACCTTACAAAGTCTTCCGACAAAGGTATAGAGCACTTGGGGGATATCACAACTTTCTGAAGCTATGGTTTTAGACTACCTAGCAAAAGAAATAAAGAAAAAGCAACAATCATAAATCAGATAGCACCTCAGCTAAGATTTTATTAGAATGGATATGATCATAGCTATAGGACTGTACTCCCTACTGAATTCTACCCCACAAACTGATATCAACTGTACCACTGATATGAAGCACCCCTGTACAGTTTCATTATAAAGCACATACTAGGTAAAGAGAGCCAAAACACCTCTATGAGGGGGTAGGGTTACCCTGCCCTAGCTTTGGTATGATCTAGGGTTTTACTACTTCAAGCAAGTAGTTTCACAAAGTCCTGTATACAAGTGAGCATCATGTCCTATGTTGGAACAGTCACTAGAGCTTTGCTATATGCACTAGGCCAATTGGTCAAAGGGGTACCTCAACAAGGTTATCTAATATACCTCTCACACCTAACACTGAAAAGCGAAAGGAGAATCAAGCGGTACAATGGTAACCCAGATCCAAGAGTTGTGTTCCCAACGTGATATTGTCTATGTCCAACTAGCCTTTTGGCAAGCCTCCGGCAAGTCGTCCAGGATATTAGATGGTAAACACGGTGACTTAGATCACCATGCAAATGCAATGCAATGAACATATATCTATAAATAAAATGTCGCATCATGAAGTCCAAGTCAAGTTCTTTAAATTTCCCTGGCAGAATCGCCAGAAACTGTAGCTTGCTTTTCGTGCTCCTCGGAGGGGTTTAGTCTCCTCGGGTACGATAACCATATAGTCAAACTCCACTAAGGGCAAGTGTTTCTCTCACGACCCCTTAATGTCAAGAACGCAATCCCAAAGCATATCTTTAAGGATCTGAATGGTACACTCTGACTGACTGCTCTCGTCAGTTTGAAGATGATAAATAGTACTAAAAGTCAATCTAGTGCCTAAGGCATTCTGTAGACTCTACCACAACCGAGCCATGAAATGCGGATCTCTATTCGAAACAATAGTCACAGGGACCCCATGAAGTCAAACTATGTCCCTAACATATAGGTCGGCAAGATAATCTACCGAGTCACTCGTGCGCATAGGTACAAAGTGTGCTGTCCTAGTCAACCAATCAACTACCACCCATATGACATCATTACCCCATTGAGTCCTCGGAAGACCCACAACAAAATCCATCATGACATGCTCCCACTTCCACTCGGCTATAGGCAACGGTTGCAACAAACCCGCTTGCCTCTGATGCTGGGCATTCATTTGTTGACAAGTAAGGCACCTTGACATAAACACGGTTACATCCTTCTTCATCCCCTTCCACCAAAACTGGCGACTAAGGTCGTTGTACATTTTTGTGCCTCCCAGATGCACCGCAAGGCGTGAATGGTGAAACTCTCGAAGTATCTCCTCTCGGCAAGACTCCGGCACCAAAAGACGGTCAAGATATCTAACACTCGAGTCAGAATACATGTTCAAGCCCTTCTCTACCTTCCCACTAGATATCTTCTCCCGGAGGATTTCTACCTCGTGGTCACCCCTTTGTGCTTCTATAACTCTGCTCACCAATGTAGGTTGTGTAACCACTGAAAACAAAGTTGCTGACTTAACCTACTCGCCAAGATGCAAGTTAAACTCGCCAGTAGTACCCAACATCTCCCATTCCCGGATGGCAATACTTTCCACACTTCTAAAGGACTTTCTACTCAAGGCATCCGCTATTGGCCTTCCCCGAATGATAGTACAACTCAAAATCATAGTCCTCCATGAACTCTATCCATTTTCTTTGCCTCAAATTCAAATCTTTCTGTGAAAATAGATACTTCAAACTCTTATGATCGGAAAAGACCTCAAACCTCTCACCATACAAGTAATGCCTCCAAATCTTCAAGGCAAAGATGACCGGTGCTAGCTCTAAATCATGAGTAGGATACTTTCTTTTATGTGTTTACAACTGATGTAAGCCATAAGCTACTACATTCTCTTCTTGCATCAAGACACAACCTAAACCTTCTTGAGATGCGCCATAATATATAGAATAGCCTAAGCCCCTCTCTAAAATAATCAACACTGGAGTGGTGGTAAGTCTAACCTTAAGCACTTGAAATGATTTCTCACAAGTCTCATTCCATACAAACTTAACTCCTTTCCTCGTAAATCTAGTCAATGGTGAGGCTGACCTAGAAAGATCATTCACAAACTGACGGTAATACCCAGCCAACCCCAATAAACTACAAATCCCAAAGGCATTCTTAGGTTGTTCACAATCTTGCACTGCTTCTATCTTAGAAGAGTCTACAGTCACTCCCTCCCCGGACACCACATGGCCTAAGAACTTCACTTCTTTCAACCAGAATTCACACTTCCCGAACTTAACATACAACTCGTAGGCTCTAAAAAAACTCAAGTACAACTCGCATGTGTTCCTCGTGCTCTTTCTTAGAGGGTGAGTAAATCAAGATGTCATCAACAAAGACAACCACAAAACGGTCTAGAAACTTGCGAAAGATCCAGTTCATTAAATCCATAAACATGGCAGGTGTGTTGGTTAACCCAAAAGGCATCACTAAGAATTCATAAAGGCCATACCGCATACATAATGTCATTTTCTAGATATCCTATTCCTTCACTCTCAATTGGTGATAACTCGATCTCAAGTCTATTTTAGAAAAGCAACAAGACCCCTTCAACTTATCAAACAAATCATCTATACAAGGCATTGAGTATTTGTTCTTAACAGTTACCTAGTTTAACTTCCGGTAGTCAATACAAAGTCACAATGCACCATCTTTCTTCATGGCAAAGAAAGTCGGTGCTCTCCAAGGTGAAGTACTAGGGCGGATAAAACCCTTATCTAACAATTCTTGGAGTTGAATCTTCAACTCACTCAACTCGATAGGTGCAAATCTATACAGTGCGATAGAAATCGGTGTCGTGCCAAGCATTTAGTCAATATAGAACTCAATCTCGCGGTGAGATGGTAAACTAAGGAGATCCTCAGGAAAAACATCCAGGTTTTCACAAACTACCCTTGGCAAATCAACTTGGACTTCATCACACTCTCTACCCAAGAAGGTTGCAAGAAGACAACTAAGCTCACTCTGACCTCACAGATCATACATTGGCGACAAAACTCTATCAGCTCGGTCCCCCAGGGAATAAAAACAATCACCACTCAAGGTGCATATTGTGACTCTTTGACAGTAACAGCCTATAATGGCCCGGTACGGGGACAACCAATCCATGCCTGTGGGAGCCGAATAATGGACAAAGGCAGAAGGCGCGCGCAATACACGGCTGATAATAATCTGCTGTATCCGAATACAATATTTGGGCCGAATAGGTGCGCAGCACTGGAGCCGGTTAATGTAAAGGATAATGATCAAAAAGTAGGCCCTGGCCCCGAGGATCGAGAAAAACAGATATAAATACAGGAACAACATATTTAGTAGGTATGTAAGAATCACTCCACTTTACTTAGACAAGAATCTATCTTGAGTGTTTGAACTAACTTATCCGTCGGAGTGCTAATTCCGACACCCCCGACCGGAGTGTTTCCATCTTTTCAGGTGACTAGCTGAGGATCACCAGCGTCTCCCAGGATCTGAAGAGTATTTCCAAACCACTTCTCCACAATTGGCGCCGTCTGTGGGAATACTCAAATACATCCATGGCAGGCGTGACTGAAGATCCTCTGATAGCCATTGAAGAGACTGCACAAGGAGATGACCTTACTCCAGCAAATATGCTCGGAAAAGAAACAATCGCTGCAAGACGCGCCTTGAACTTCGATTCACCAACGACTTCAGCGCAAGAGACAATGCAGGCGATCATGGAACAAGCAAAGCAGAACGAACAAAGGCTGGAGAACATGATCGCTGAAAATGAACGTCTCCGTCAAGATTTGGCCCTCGAAGTCGCAAAATCGAAAGAAGCCATGCGCCAAGTTCCCGAATGACCTCCGAGGGTCGGTGGACAACGACCTCAAGCCCAACCAAAAGATACCAATAGCGACTCCAACTCATTATCCACGGAGCTCACCAAGAAGGAACGATCCGAAACTTCCAGCTCCTTCGAAAAGAGTCTACATACGAGGAACAAGCGCAGGTGGAGCAGTTCAGACGAAGAAGACCAGCACGATCCTTTTGTCCGACGGATTGCAAGGGCGGCCCTGCCCAAGAAGTTCAAAGCTCCATCATTCACTCTTTACGATGGCAAATCAGACCCCACTGATCATATCCGTCATTACAAGCAGGCCATGACATTGCATGCGGACAACGAAGCCCTCATGTGCCGAATATTCCCCAGCAGCTTGGGGCCATTAGCTGTCAGGTGGTATTACAAGCTGGAGCCGGCCTCCATCAAAAGCTTCCATCAATTACAGAAGTCCTTCAGGGCCAGGTTCATCACCAACGAGGTACAGCCGAAGCAGGCCGACTCCCTCTGGGCCATGCAGATTCAGTCAGGAGAAACGCTCAGAGCATATTCGGCACGCTATTGGGAGTGCTTCAACCTCGTCGACGACGCTTGCAATGACTCCATGGCCATCACCGCCTTCAAAATGGGACTATATCCTGATAGTCCTCTTCGCAGTTCCCTGACCAGAAGACCCCCCAAAACAGTCTGGGCATTGATGAAAAAAGTTGAGGAGTATTGCAAAGTGGAAGATGATGCCTTGAGAATAAAGGCCGGCCAAATGTCCAACAAAACGGCCCACCCTGAAATTGCTCAACCAATAAGTTTCGTGCCACCTCCTAGCCTAGAGCCTCGGTAGCGTACTAAACGAGACAAAAGGCGAGATACTTGCCGATCAAGCGATCAATGTCCCCACTGGACGAATGAGCAACTGCAAGTCGACAGTAGACGTTCGAGACGTGCCGACAAAAAGTACACAGAGTTGTCAGAACCAATCGCTGCAATAATGACCAAAGTCCAGCACCTTCCATTCTTCAAATGGCCGTCAAAGATGGTGGGGCCGCCGGACATGCGAAGAAGGGATCGGAGGTGCGAATATCACAAAGATCACAGCCACGAAACAGAGAGTTGCTACGCATTAAAAGATCACCTGGAAGAACTGGTGCAAGACGACCGACTGCAACAGTATGTGAGACAAGGAAAGCCAACCAAGGCACTCGCCTTGAGGTAGGACTCTCCTCCTCTTGGCGTGATCCATGTAATCTATAGCCTGCCTGCACCCCCAACCATGCACACAATTCAATCGCATCCAATCCCCCAGGAGCAACGTATTCTGACTGAATGTCATAAAGGAGCTCCGACAATTGCTTTCAATGACTCCGACCTTAGTGGCACAATAGCTTCCCACATTGATCCGTTGGTCATTAGCTTACGCATAAACCGGTTCACCATTGAACGAATTCTCATAGACCCGGGGAGTACTTCAGAGGTCATGTATTACCAAACTTTCGTCAAACTCGGCCTCAACGAGTCAGATCTGTCTCCGGCGCCTCATCCATTATTCGGCTTTAATATGAATCCCGAATACCCGTTGGGAAAGATCATACTACCTGTCCGAGCGGGCGCCAGAACGGTGGAAGTAGAATTCCTGGTCGTAAAGCTCCCTTCGCCATATAATGTCATCATGGGGCGAACCTGGATACATATTATGAAGGCCGTTCCAAGCACTTACCATCAGCTCCTACGCTTCCCGACAGCCCGTGGCATTGAAGAGATCCATGGTTCCCCCCAATCGGCACAAGCAGCAATTTTATGAAACCCATATCACTGACCCGACCTGTGGGCTTTGATACTTGTATATATTTCACTTCTGCAATGCAAACCATCTTTCTTTGTCGTTCAAATCATGATGACAATTCAGAGCCCCCTTTGGTGCATGACGCCTTGGGGCCGATTAAGACTCTGGATTTGGAGCGCCTTTCGTGGATATCACGATTGGCCACATTAAGTCTTCGGATTCGGAGCCCCCTTAGGTGCAAATCACCTTAGGGCCTATCAAGTCTCCGGATTCGGAGCCCCCTTAGGTGCATGTCACCTTAAGGCCGATCAAGACTCCGGATTCGGAGTGCCCTTCGTGGATATCACGATTGGCCACATTAAGTCTCTAAATTCGGAGCCTCCTTGGGTGCATGTCACCTTAGGGCCGATCAAGTCTCCGGATTCGGAGCGCCCTTCGTGGATATCACGATTGGCCATATTAAGTCTCCGGATTCGGAGCCCCCTTAGGTGCATGTCACCTTAGGGCCGATCAAGTCTTCGGATTCGGAGCGCCCTTCGTGGATATCACGATTGGCCATATTATGTCTTCGGATTCGGAGCCCCCTTAGGTGCATGTCACCTTAGGGCAGATCAAGTCTCCGGATTCGGAGCGCCCTTCGTGGATATCACGATTGGCCAGATTCAGTCTCGGGATTCGGAGCCCCCTTAGGTGCATGTCACCTTAGGGCCGATCAAGACTCCGGATTCGGAGCGCCCTTCATGGATATCACGATTGGCCACATTAAGTCTCCGAATTCGGAGCCTCCTTAGGTGCAAATCACCTTAGGGCCGATCAAGTCTCCAGATTCGGAGCGCCCTTCGTGGATATCACGATTGGCCATATTAAGTCTTCGGATTCGAAGCCCCCTTAGGTGCAAATCACCTTAGGGCTGATCAAGTCTCCGGATTCGGAGCGCCCATCGTGGATATCACGATTGGCCATATTATGTCTCCGGATTCGGAGCCCCCTTAGGTGCATGTCACCTTAGGGCCGATCAAGACTCCAAATTCGGAGCGCCTTTCGTGGATATCACGATTGGCTACATTAAGTCTTCGGATTCGGAGCCCCCCTAGGTGCATGTCACCTTAGGGCCGATCAAGTCTCCGGATTCGGAGCGCCCTTCGTGGATATCACGATTGGCCATATTAAGTCTTCGGATTTGGAGCCCCCTTAGGTGCATGTCACCTTAGAGCCGATCAAGTCTCCGGATTCGGAGCGCCCTTCGTGGATATCACGATTGGCCAAATTAAGTCTCCGGATTCGGAGCCCCCTTAGGTGCATGTCACCTTAGGGCCGATCAAGACTCCGGATTCGGAGCGCCCTTCATGGATATCACGATTGGCTACATTAAGTCTCCGAATTCGGAGCCTCCTTAGGTGCAAATCACCTTAGGGCCGATCAAGTCTCCGGATTCAGAGCGCCCTTCGTGGTTATCACGATTGGCCATATTAAGTCTTTGGATTCGAAGCCCCCTTAGGTGCAAATCACCTTAGGGCCGATCAAGTCTCCGGATTCGGAGCGCCCTTCGTGGATATCACGATTGGCCATATTATGTCTCCGGATTCGGAGCCCCCTTAGGTGCATGTCACCTTAGGGCCGATCAAGACTCCGGATTCGGAGCGCCTTTCGTGGATATCACGATTGGCCACATTAAGTCTTCGGATTCGGAGCCCCCTTAGGTGCATGTCACCTTAGGGCCGATCAAGTCTCCGGATTCGGAGCGCCCTTCGTGGATATCACGATTGGCCATATTAAGTCTCCGGATTCGGAGCCCCCTTAGGTGCATGTCACCTTAGGGCCAATCAAGTCTCCAGATTTGGAGCGCCCTTCGTGAATATCACGATTGGTCATATTAAGTCTCCGGATTCGGAGCCCCCTTAGGTGCATGTCACCTTAGGGCCGATCAAGTCTCCGGATTCGGAGCGCCCTTCGTGGATATCACGATTGGCGATATTAAGTCTCCAAATTCGGAGCCCCCTTAGGTGCATATCACCTTAGGGCCGATCAAGTCTTCGGATTCGGAGCCCCCTCAGGTGCATGTCACCTTAGGACCGATCAAGTCTCCGGATTCGGAGCGCCCTTCGTGGTTATCACGATTGGCCACATAAAGTCTCCGGATTCGGAGCCTCCTTAGGTGCAAATCACCTTAGGGCCGATTAAGCCTAGGTGCTTCATTGAGTATATCAAAAATTCAAAGTTGACCCAAATGTGTGAAATAAAGCTTTTTATTCAATCAAACAGTTGTTACATAAACGCAACTCACATCTCAGCGTTACAATTTTTATTTAATTAGACAGTTGTTACAGAAACGCAACTTGCATTTGAGCATTACAATACCCATGTTCGATCTCAAAAGCTAAAAAGGAGAGAAGACGCATTGGTAAAGCGGCAGCGCCGAATCAACTCCCGTCACCCGGAAGTCCTCCGCGGTTTGCAATGCCTTGAGCCAACTGTGCCCAAGTCCTTCCCTGATACCATTGACAATGTCAAGGCAAAGATCCAGGACAAGGAGGGATAAACCCAACGGTCGTTGCCTTTCCTTTCGGGGTGATCTGCTCCGACGACTTGAAGATTCATGCCAACCTTTGGGCGCCCTACTTCCCATACGGATGGATCCTCTGCCGCGATCCATGGCAACACCAAGTTCGGCTGAACACCAGCCTCTAACTAACATTCCCACTTATCTTGCCTCACATGAGCGAATGGGGCGATTGTTTATCTGCGCAAAGCGCCCACTCCTTTTATCTTCAATATTGGCAGCGATCTCGAGGCCCCAATCCCGATGTGACTTTGCTAACACTGAATTCCATGAGAAAAATGTCGGTTGAAATTCGCCACAGTGTAGTTATCCAAACTACTTTTTAAAGCACGTGCGCTGGCAAAAAATTTAGGCCCCTAGCCGAGTTGAATTTGCCAAAGCCACTCTACCCACTGGCTTTCGGCTTCTTCAGGTTACAATATCCTGTCAGGATTAAACGACTATCAAGTATGGATTGACCCTGCCGGTCAACGCTTATATAGTCATTCAAACACAATAAAACGAAACACATACATGCCGAATACGAACTGCAATAAAATATTTGTAACATAACGTTTCTTATTCAACAAAACAAGCAATAAATTACATAGTTTTGAACGTGATACGCGTTTCAGCCTTACAATAAATATAATTATGCGGCGTCACCCTCATCATCACTCTTCCGACTTCAAAAGCAGAAAACGGAAAATGTTTACTGTGATAGAGTGGTGATGCCGAATCAATGCCTGCCGCTCGAAGAGCCTCTGCGGCTTGAGATGCCTTGATCCAACCGTGCCAAATCCACGATTCTCACATCGGCAAACTTCTTCGGCGAGTTTTTCCTTGGTCTTCTCGATTCCAACTCTTCGGCCTTCATGGAAACCTTTCTCATAGGCCCTTCCCTTCGCGCTCTCCATTGCGAACATACTCGCCGTCTCACGATCGGCAAGCGCGGAACTGATGAGCCGGCTGGTAACCCTCTCTTCCACGATTGGGTTTCCCTGCCCGGCGGGTTGTGCCTGAGCCGCCTTGGTCTTCCTCAACTCGCGCTCAGCCGCCTCCGCGCGGGCCTCCAAACTTCGAATACGTTCATCCTTCTTCTCCATTTCTCGGCGGGCAGAGCGCAACCGCATGCCGATTTCATAGGCAGTGTACAGCCCCTTCACCGCCCCATGAACGCCTTCGCGAAACACTTCGTAATCCTGGCGACCTACCATCGATTGCTGAACCTCAGGCGGGAAAATTTGTCGAGCAAACTCGACCGCTACATTTGGGTCTCGAACGATCGAGTCCGCCTCCGTCATGGGTCTATTCCCCACAAATACCGCGAAGCTTAATGGGCGGATTCGCCTCAGGTGCCCTCTCGACTCGAGGTTGGGAAGTTCTGCCCTGCGACTGCTTGTCCCGCCTGGGCGACCTGCTTCGACGTCGAGGAGACTGATGCCTCTCTCGATCCCTGGAACTCCTGCTCCTGTGCGCGGAGGGTCATTACCACGATTCATGTCTCCACCCAGCTCAGCCAACGTCTTCGCTTCCCCTCTGCTGTTAAAGAAGAGTCTGTTCGACATTCACTCGATACCCTCAAACGCTGGAGTCAGTTGTCTGCTATGCTCATAAAAGTTTTACCTTTAATCATTTATCCTTTAAAGAGGCAGCACCCTCGAGGCCATCTCATTAATTGTAAAACCCTCCAACGCCCGGCGCCGACTGCATCGACCCACTTGGGGCAAAGGCAGACATCTATCAAAACTCCTAAGATCGTTTCCTCCGGCGCCCGAATGATTCAGATTCATCAATCTATTCGGCTTTCGTACCATAGCCGGCCCATGAATCGATCCTTCACAAATCTTAAGGTCATTTCATACGGCGCCCGAATGATCACGCACCGCCTGGGGCAAGGGCAGATTCATCAATCTATTCGGCTTATGTACCCCAGCCGGCCCGCGAATCGATCCTTCACAAATCTTAAGGTCGTTTCATACGGCGCCCGAATGATCACGCACCGCCTGGGGCAAGGGCAGATTCATCAATCTATTTGGCTTATGTACCCCAGCCGGCCCTCGAATCGATCCTTCACAAATCTTAAGGTCGTTTCATACGGCGCCCGAATGATCACGCACCGCCTGGGGCAAGGGCAGATTCATCAATCTATTTGGCCCATGTACCCCAGCCGGCCCATGAATACGGTGCCCGAATGATCATGCACCGCTTTTGGTAAGGGCAGATTCATCAATCGATTCGGCTCGGTACCCACAATACACGGCACATGAATGATAATTCAATATTGTCATAGGATATTCAATTTCGTGAACGGCAAAGTAGTGAAAGGCAAAGTATTCTTCATTAACATAACTTCACAAACCATGAACAAGTAGTGGGAAATACCAAGGCAGTTTTCATTAATAAATTGAGCGCAAATAGTAACCAATTTATACATGAAAACTAGCCTGAGCCAACAAAAGTCTACCAAAGAAAAACTTACATCAAAATCAAAAGTCTACCAAACAAACACTTAAATAAAATCAAAGGAGATGACTCCCAGATCAATCCTCGGGTCAGACTGAAGTGGCTCGACGTCCACTTGCTCGTAGGGAATTGGCAAGGCCAATGTAACTCCAGCGGCAGCAAGGGCTTTGAGCCATCCATGTTTGAACCCCCGATTCTCGAATTTGGGAACTTCATCTACATATTCCGTGAAGGCGGCGCTTTTTCCTGCCTCAAATGCCGCAGAAGCTTCAGAATCGGCTTTCTCCTTGGCGGCCTTGAGCTCCGCTAACTGAACCTCCGCCTTGGCAAGCGCCTCCTTGGCTAACTTGAGCGATTCTTCGCTCGCATTTGCCCTACTCTCAGCGTCAGAGCGAAACTGTTCAGTTGAGTTAGCTCTCTCTTTCTCTACTTCAGCTCACGCACTCTCCATCGCGGCTCTCATACTTTCAAATTCGGCCCTACTCTTTTGACCGTCCGCCTCCGCTTGCAAACGATCAACTCTACCGAGGGCATCATGGAGGCGGCGGCCTAGGTCCATGATCCTGCCAACAGTCTACAAAACTAGTTGGGATCGTCAGATATCTTTAAGGAAAACAAAGTCAAGAGAATTTGAGATGGTCACTAACCAGGAACGCCGACTGCGCAAATAGGGCTACGGCCATAACATCCGGCACGGCGCGAAAGGCTGCGACGTCAGCCGGCAAGGAAATTGAAGCCGCAAGGCTCAACGCCACGGTTGGATCCTCAATGGTTGAGGCATCGGAGGAGATCGGCGTATCTTTGATCTTAGGCCGAACAATAAAGGGCGCAGCCACACCCGATGCATCTACACGAGGCCGCTTGGAAGCAAGGCTAATTTCCGACCCAGCCTCTCCCTCGGCGCTACGCTTTTCGCCCCGCTCCTCCAGAATCAGCCGTTCATCAATGACCTGTTCCTCAACCTCTTCCCCCGTTCCGGCCTCAGCGACCTGAATGGTCTCTTCAATAACGGGTACGGAATTTTTAATCAAGGTGGCCTCAGAATGAGCGGCCTCGGCCTTCTTTCGAGCAGCCATTCGCTCGGCATTTTTCCTTCGTGCCATCTGCGTAAGGCTTTCTCCAGCCATAGCGTCAAAAATATCGCCGGGAAGGTCCTCCAAATTTTCAAAAATATCTTCGGCAACTACCTCTACCACCGGCTCAACCTCTGCCCTCGAATCCGAATCTTCAAGGCCAATTTGCCTAAGGCTTTTGAAGCTGGGAAAGAGAAGAGCCGAAAGTTGTTGATCGCCGGATGGAATTGGAATGCCTTCCGTAGCCGAGAATGTAGTGTAAGTCGGTTCGTATCGGAGGAGTATGTGAGCCGCTCTCCCTTGCTTTTGTACATTTGGACGGCCGAAGTATCTAAGCACAGACTTGATCTCCTCAAGAACTGCCCCGTCGGTTGACGGAAGAATTTTCTTCAATCTGTTACCTGCAAAGAACAAGGGGTGATTAAAGGGAAAAAAGCCGAGTGAAAGGTAGGTCAACAAACAACAAGGCGTTGCGCGGCAACCTGGATCACCCTTTCGTCTGGGAATAGGGTCTAGGCGGTCTTCGCCTTCACCGAACTCCCAATTACCTTGGACATTGACCATTACGTCGTCAACCCTCTTACCGGAACTGGCAAGCATGGTTATCAAGTGATGGTCAGTGTCCTTGGCCCTGAGAAAGTATCGCCCCAGCCGACCGGAAGATTTGGCTAAAGCGTAGCAGTGCCGAATTGCCGGAATGCCAAGGTTGATCCTAAGACGCCGGTTCAACTCAATCACCCCCATGATGATTCGAAAGAAATTGACGTTAGGTTGAGAAGGAATCAGACTCCAATAGCGAAGGACGGCCCTAAGCAATGGGTGTAGAGGAAAACGGACTCCGCTCTCCGCTATGGATAAGAGAGGGAAGACAATCGTACTCTGATCCTCCCTCTTCATATCAAGGGTACTGTCCGTTACAAGAGATAAGCGGACGTCGTCAGGAATGGAAAAATGTCTCCGGAATCCGGAAATACGACCCTCAGAAAAGAGGTCTTTCAGGTGTTTAGCCATGTTCGCAGGGATTCGAGGTTTCGTCGGAATCAAAATGACAAACAGAAAATAGGATCGTAAAGAAGGGAGAAGAAGACTTACGAAGATTAAACGGAGATGAGGATAGACGGAGAAGAATTGCAGAGCTTGCGAGTCAGAGAAAGGGATATCCACTGGCGGTCTAAGAGTCTCGAATACTCGACAAAATGTGTATTCAAAAAGGCTGAAATTTCGAATCACAATAAATGCGAAACTCACGATTGAGGCGGGAAAGCGTAATGATGAACGAAAAGGTGTGCACGTCCTGACATCTATATTGGGATACGCGAAGCCTCCTGACCTGTTTTAACTTTTCCAATTCAAGACCAAACACGCCGATTAACTGCCGTCAATAGGGAGTTCGGGGGGCAATTGTGGGAGCCGAATAATGGACAAAAGCAGAAGGCGCGCGCAATACACGGCTGATAATAATCGGCTGTATCCGAATACAATATTTGGGCCGAATAGGTGCGCAGCACTGGAGCCGGTTAATGTAAAGGATAATGATCAAAAAGTAGGCCCTGGCCCCGAGGATCGAGAAAAACAGGTATAAATACAGGAACAACATATTTAGTAGGTATGTAAGAATCACTCCACTTTACTTAGACAAGAAGCTATCTTGAGTGTCTGAACTAACTTGTCCGTCGGAGTGCTAATTCCGGCACCCCCGACCGGAGTGTTTCCATCTTTTTAGGTGACTAGCTGAGGATCACCAACGTCTCCCAGGATCTGAAGAGTATTTCCAAACCACTTCTCCACAATGCCCATGATGGCATCAAAACTCAACATATCAATCAATGCAAATAAAAAAGGAAGTTGGCGATCGGCAACCTCTATATCACAACCCTAACATCCATGGTCCAAAATAACTTCACCACCAATAGGTGACTCTACCCTGAGTAGAGATGCTAACCGAGCCATTTCTAATTCCAATGCCAATGCAAATGCAGATGAGATAAAAGAATGGGATGCACCCATATCAATCAACACATTGGCAATAGAATTGCATAACAAGAAAGTACATCTCACAACTAAAGGAGTTGGCACTAAGTCTGGTGTGGTAACAGCATACACACACCCCGTAGGTCTCTGCTCCACCTGCTCACCCCTCGGAGCATAAGTCTGATGCACTGATTGGGTCGAAAAGGCTCCATGATTGGCCATCGAGGTCTATGCTGACTGTGTAAGCTGGTGGCTTTGTGTTTGCCTCGAACTAGACGCACCAAGTGTACCACCTGACTGACGGAAAAACCTCCTCACATGCCCTGACTAGCCACACTGATAACAGGTAGGCGGTTGCCCTCTCCCTTGAGTTTGGCTCTGAGAACGAGTCGCAGACAGTGCATACTGTTTCCCTCCTTCTCTCTGCGGCCAAGCTGGAGACTTGTAACCCAATTGATCACACTTAAAACAAGAGAAACCTCCCTAATTACCTCTCTCTGAACCCAAACTCAGCACAAGAAAGGTGGATCTAGACTGTGCAGACTACTGTGGGGCAGAACCCCTTTGCCTCTTACTATCCCAACTCTCCCCCTGAACCTCCTAACTCCTTTTGGGGCCCCTCATCCGTTCTTCCTCCACTTGAACCATGGTGTAGCTGGTTTTCCGTGCTCCTTGGAGGGGTTTAGTCTCCTTGGATACGATAGTCCTACAGTTCGGACTCCTGTGGTTCTGAATCTGGTTTCACAAATGCAATGTGAATAAAAAAAAAAAAAAAGAAACAAATGAGAGTCTAAATCTGGTAAATCTTAAAAAATCCATTAATTATCAGAGATGCCAAAAATGGACTACATTGCCAGATTTCAGAGTCGCCACCTAAATATTTTTGAAAAATTTAGGAAACACATGACTCGTGCCAAAGGTCACTTGTCTATCATAACCAAAGTGTCTCGGCTCGGGAACTTAAGTATAAGAGGAGAAGGTCATGAATTGAGCACCCCACTCACCCGATCAAAGATCAGCATTTACTAATCATAATGTAATTTTTATCAACAATATATGTTCTTGTTCTAATTATTAATATGCTAACATTGCTATGTGAGACACACAAGTATAAACTATTTCGCTTACTTTGGAAATGACTTGATTTTATGTGATTTTTGAAAGAGTTTTTGAGTGTACACAACTCAAAAGGAAAGGTGTACATACATTTTGATCAAAATTATCCCCAATGCAAGTAAAATAACCTTAATCCACCGGCATTCAAACAGTTTATTTCAAATAAGCACGTAGCCTCATGATAGTATGCTTGACATGGCAACACAAACACACATATAATATGCTAAAGCAAAAATGCTCACCTAGTACTCCAAGGCGAGCAAAAGATAAAGAAAGAAATTATAAAAATGCATGACTCTAACAATGCACATGACTAATGCAACACATACAAAATGCAACTATTAGATTCGGCTACTAATATGGCATGTCGACCCACTCAAAGCATGCGGTAACACACATATTCAAGTAAGAAATAATCAATGATGATTACAATGATATCAAACCCGAAAAGAGCGTAGTAAGATAGAACAACATGATTAGTAGAGGTCACGGGGGATTGATAAAAACTAAACCATCCCTAACTTTCTCTTCCGGTTTGAATTAGAAAAGAGAGCTTGGAAGAATTAATGAACAAGCAACGTTGATAACGATATCCAAATTTCCATCCGCCAACATAGTATTCAATCCGTACGCATGGCCTTGCATGAATTAATCTAGAAGAACGTAGAAGGCTAGATTTTACATGTGTAATAAATTTATAGCAAGGAGCCAAGACACTAGCGTGGACAATATTCAGCAAATTAAAATCAATATTCGGTTTAACCTCTGTCACAAAAACTTATAGCGAATATTGTCCTTACAAAAATTTATCTATTTCAATTAATGATGAGCTTCAGGTCTGGGCACAATAATGGTTAGATTAGTACTGTTAGGTTAAGCTCAATGACCATCGAATATTCAAATCTAAACTCCTAATTTTATTCTATTAATACCCACGATAAATAACAAGGATGTCTCATGAGGCTAAGCAAAACTGTCCATCTGGTTTCTTTTGACCTTTCCCAATATTAAACGGGATATTAATGTCCGAGTGGGTATTAATTTTGTTCCATCGACCACTACTATAGCAAAGTGGTTGATCGATATTTAGTAAGACCCCTCATGAGAGTGGAGGTTACTCATGCACAATATTATTAAGAGAAATGAAACGCCAAATATAACTCTAAAAAAACCAAGCACAATGAGATATTAGTTATGCAAACCAGCGTCCACTTAAGTTATTTTCTTGAAAAACAATATCTAACCTCCAAATTGTACACACGATTATACTCTAAACAATAAGGGTGCCCTTGGCTTGTAATTATTGTCATGTTGCAGATTGAGTTATATTTATCTAGAATTGTGGAGATCAGGTGGGTGCGCACTCATGGAATTGGATCATTGTATTTAGCTTAAAATTAGTACATAGGAATTTATTTACAATATCTCCATCAAATATTTAATCCGCTGAATTTGCTGAATGTTACATTTCTTGTGAAGAAGAAACACATAGTCTTGTTTTGTCAATTGTTAAGAGGGTTCTCTTTTTGAAGTTCACCTTAATTGATAATTATTAAATGAATGCTGACAATTTCAAAAGTCCTTTAAGCAAATAGGACATGGTTTGTGTAACATTTTTTTAGCAGACAATATCTAAAACACTAGGTCTATTGTAGCGCCAAATTCTAATTATTCTATCATCATATTAATGCAAATTGATGGAACTTTGAATTTCTTTGGTTATACACCAAAAAATTATCTGATACCTTGGGAGGCATGGGCAAGGGACAAAATTTCATTTCGTTTCCATCCAAAGAACCAAAACATATGCGTTTCCTAGGACGCTAATACAAAACATTAGTAGAATACCAAAATTCCAATACTTCTACTATAACATATCGAAACAATGAGGTGTTTCAATACCTATCAGGAATATTCAACAACAGTTAGGCTTAATGTATTGTGCATCTACAAAGCAACTTGCAAGCAAGTTGCCATGGCCAAGTTATCAAATTGTCCCCAAAATTTTGTGTATAAATAAGGCTTCAAAGAGGGAACAAGTCATCAAGTGAAGGCAATAAAGTGATTGAGAAGTAAGAACAAGCAAGTGAAAAGCTTCAAGTCTTCACTAAAGAGTGGTAGAAAGAGAGTGAGTGATGTGAGATTGAGAGAAAGAAATAGCCTTGTAATTTCTTATTCTGTTTAGTGAAATTCTATTGCCTGTGGACATAGGTGATCTGCTGAACCATATAAATCTTTGTGTGTTGTTTGGTTGCTTGTTTGTGTTTGTTTTTGGGCTTTAGACACAATAAACTAGTATCAGAGCACCTAGGTTGCGAAAAAAAGGTGCTCCGAAGCTTTGTTTTTCGAATCTGCCTAGAAACCAAAGACAATTAGCAAGGGAAAGATGAGCATTTTGATATATCAGTTTGACCACCTGATATATTAACAATGCCCAGTCCTTGATACAAAATCTCAATGATGTCTGTTCTCGCTGATGGCCTTTTCCATCAGCGAGAAGATTAAGAGTTTAAGTGAATGAGACGTCATCTATCTCTTTACAATATTATTTATCAAATTGAACACAAATCGTCATTAACCGATTTTATATCGAATTGAACACAAATCGTCCAATTATAAGTATATAATTTGCAAAATCTGACCGTACGGATATGTCCAAAATATTTCAAATAGTTGAAAAACACTATTGGATCGTTGCGATTGGACTCCGAATGGCTTAGGGAATTAGCTAAAATAGATTGGACGGTTCAGATTAACGGTTCCAACTCAATTGCGAAGCACTAAATAATTTCTCTTGAATGTTCAGCAACTTCAAAATTCTAGGAAAGACGAGTACTATGTACGCGCTCAACTTCTTGATAGCCTATAGGTTTATTCGGAGTTCGTTTAAGTCGTTCTTTATACCGTCAGAATCCTCTCGACGAGTACTTTAATCCAGTATACTCAAAACTAAATTTCAATAATTTTGAATAATTTTTGGTTTTGGATGTCGCATTTATCGGCAAACTTCGACTACTTCTTGGCTTTTCTAGTTAAAGGTTTTGGACTCCTTTAGTCGACCCGAACCCTCTGGTATATTCAGCTATTGATTTCGACTAGGGTGGGGCAACGGTTTATCCGATCCACAAAAACCGCCTAACCCGCCCAACCCGCATATAAATGGGTGGTTTTGCAAACACAATGCGGGCGGATGCAGTTTGAAATATGGCATGTTTGTGGGTTGCGGGTGGGTTGTGGGTTTAACCCGCACCTGCAAGAACCCGCCAGCACTTTATTTATTTATTTATTATTATTATTATTATTTTTAACCGTTGATTTCATTTCTATATCCTACCTAGATATTTTTGCATAAAACAAAACATCCTTTATTCTTTGAACTTACTCTACCATTACATTTGCTAATAGTATTATATCAATTGAAACTGAATAAATAATGATCATATTATTATTGTTACATAACTGAACTTGTCCCGGATAAAGTGTGATTTGGAATTTTAAATTCCTTCATGAATATGGAGTTCTAGTTTAGGATTTTGAAATATGTGCTTGTGTTAGTTTATGATTTGATTTAAGATTTTGAATGATTTGTTTGTGTTACGAATTGATTTTGTTGTGTTTTTAATTTTATAAGTTTTAATTTATTAATTATTAATATTGAAGCATTTTAGAAAACGGGGAGAAAAGGGCCCAAAATAAATATTTACAAAATGGGAAAAAAATAAGGCTCAAAAATAAATTTTTCAAGAAAAAAATTCAATCCGCAAACAACCTGCAACCGCCCGCACATCCGCGAATCCTATCCGCAGAAATCGCAAACCGCAGTGTGGGCGGTTGTGGGTTGTCTTTTCCCCAAACTACATAGATGCGGGTGGGTCCAAACCGATCCATAAACCGTCCAAATCCGAACTGCGAACACCCCTAATTTCGACACCTTCGTAATCTGGGCAAATATTCAAATATTGATTTCGACACCTTCGAAATCTGAGCAAATTTGAAAACTCTCTATTTCTTCTATGTTTCTTCAAAATTTTGGCCCAAACTGGCTCTTCTAGCTCTAATATCACTGTTGGTGGGGCTTCTATATATTTTTTTATGAATTTGTGATGTCTCACACACAAACAATTCAATGAATTTTATTTCTCAGAATAGCAAATACAATTTTGTGGGTTCTTATCTCCCATCTCTCTATCTCTCAAACCTCTTATAGGTTTCTTAATGGTGTGATTTTTATTGATTTTAATACATTAAACTATCATCATCTATTTATAGATTTTCAATTCGTGTACAAAATGTGTGTGCACAATGTTTCTTCATTTCTAACCTTCAACAATAGAGCTTTCTTGAAACTTCCTCTTCTTCTTCATTTTGGCTTTCTCTTCTTCTCTCTAGAACTTTCCAACAATCTCTTGCTTGTTCTCATCTTCTCTGAAATTCTCCTTCACCAAACTCAAATTGAGTTTGTCTTTCCAACAGCACCAACTTTTAGAAAATCTGATTCATCAATATATTTTTGTTTTTAGATTTATTATATCATTAATAATGAGAAATTTAATATTACAATAGTAAAGACTATATAAATTAATAATAGACAAAAATATTCACCTAATTTCATTATGTATGTTATTGACTGGTAGCATATAACATCTCATTCCATACAATATTTTTTGAAAAATTTACCCATAAATTTTATATGGGGCAATATTGATCCATTTAGTTTTAAGAATTTTTTTATGATCCAATTAGTCTTTTTTGTTTTGGAAAGTTGTATATATTTGATTTGGTACCATTTGAGTTTAAGTGAATGCCCTTTTGTACTTAATTTTTTTGATTTATTTTTTGGATGAGAATGGAAAGGTGAGGTGTGGAAGCTTCTTTTTGAAGGAATTGATGGCTGAAGTATTAGTTGTCGAGCATGACAATTTATATTTCTGTTAATGTGGTTTCTGGTGTTACATTATAATGTTATATTAAAGTACTATGTTTGAAAAAAGTACACTACGAAGTTTTTATATGTTACATTAATTAGAGTATTACTGTAATGCCCCGAAAATATTACAATAAGATCAACCCACGACAGATATAAAATAATAATAGATGTTTGAAAGTGATGTTCTTTCATTCACAAGGTTTCATCTTTTTTACAAAAGTGTAACACATGCAATAATACATTCACAAGTCTTAACCTTAAATCTATAGCATAGGTCATCAGTAAAAGATGAAATAAGGGTTAAACAGATGTAGTAATGCCCTATTGGCTACAACTTTCTAAGACGGTACTTGATTACAACAAAAGTGAGTTTAAACTCAATACAAATAAAGCCCTAGATTTGTACAAAATAAATACACCAATAACCAAAAATAAAAGCTCTTGGCTCCAAGTCCTCCCAAGCTATTGTCTTAGCAAAGGCATATCATCAGCACCTGAAAATGATTTTCCATAGATATAAAATAATAATAGATGTTTGAAAGTGATGTTGCCCCAGTCCGAAGGGGGTCACTTAGAGAGAAAGAGAGAGATGAGAAAATGACTCAAAAGTGACCCCCTTAGTGCCTGATATATGCGCAAATCACTAGAGCGCAGGAATGGTCACTCGAGTAACCAGACACAATGAAGACATCGCTCAAGCGCACAATGCACCCCTCTCAGTAATTCAGACCTGTAAAAGTTTGCTCGAGTGAAAGATGCGTCGCTCCAGCGTAGATATCAAACTCTTAGTAGTTTGTAGACTGCAAAAGACCGCTCGAGTGAATAAGCAAAATTTTGGCAATCAACTCCTTGAAAACGAACTCCTAACCTGTTTCAAACACAACCACAATACTCACACAACCTATTTGAAAAAGAAATAAGACAAACCATAATATGAACAACCATTAAGACAAAGAGTCCCGGATCTAAGACAACAAACGGGTCTGGTGTAAACCGAAATCGTTATAATTCCATTTGGGAAAAATACACTACGTTTGAAAAAAATATACTAGGAAATTTTTTAGTGTGTTACATTGGAGTGTTATGTTTGAAAAAAGTACACTAAGGAGTTTTTATGTGTTACATTAATTAGATTATTACGTTTGGAAAAGTACACCAAAGAATTCTTTTAAAATGTTACGTTGTTACGTTTGAGAAAAGTACATTAATGAATTTTTTAGTGTGTTATATTTTTTGAATGTTACATTGAAGTGTTATGCTTGGAAAAAAATATACGTAGGAGTTTTTTTTAAGTGTTATGTTTAGTAATTCTATATATTTTATAAGCAAAAGGGAATTTTTAGTGAGAAGAAATATGAGAGTTCCAAGTGCTCAATCTAAATTTCTTGATTTTTCAATTTAAAAAAAATAATTAATAAATCACACACTCAAACACTTTCTTTTTTAAATAAAGAATGCATTTTTCATTCCTAAAATCATTCCTTCATTCCTTACAATCGAACAAACAAGGAGTTTTCTAATTAAAAAATAATAATTAATAAATCACACACTCAAAAAATATTTGGCCATGAAATATCTTCTATTAAAATATTTTAAAATTTTCATCATAAAGCATAAAATGATTTATATAATTAAAATTTTGTAACAATTTTTTTTTTCCACCATAGCCATTACTACTTAATGTACATATTAAAATTTATTATTTTCATGCATACTAAACATTTATATATATATATATATATATAGAGAGAGAGAGAGATTTACATATATTATGATTGAGTAATCTATATTTATATTTTCAATTTTAAATAATCTATATCTATATTATATAATTACAATTCAATAATCTATATCTATATCATATATGTAATGCCCCAAAATAATAATAATGACCCACTTCATGATATTCAATGAAATAACAGAAATTGACATAATATTAACCTTTTATTGATGTGATTTATGCATATAAATGATGACATATACATATATACATTCATAAATCACAGACCTTGAATCCATAGCATATGACATGTATAAATGAAGTGTAATAAAAGGAAGTACAAATAAATTTATGTCCTAATGGCTACATCTTTCCAAGTCAATCCTTGGGTATGACAAAAGTGAGTTAAACTCAATACATAGAAAGCCCAAGGTTTGTACAAAATAATTACACCTAAAAAAAAAAAAAAAAAAAAAAAGGAAAAAAACTCTCGGCTTCAAGTCCTCTCAAGCTATATCCTTGATGGAGGCATGTCATCAGCACCTTAAAGTTGTTTTCTACGTAGGGTGAGCTAAAGTCTAGTAGAGATTACTTTGAACACCATGTATGAAGTTTAACAAAGTCATAAGGTGAATGCATATGCATGTTATTTGCCAAACATTATACCTTCACTTTCAAAACAATACAATGCCAATATTATATATCAATTCATAAAAATAATACTTTTTATATCAGAAAATAGGGCAGTGGATATGAGCCATTGAGAATCTCTACATATGTGTCTGCCAATAAGCTTTACAAGCACTATCAAAGTCATTATATCGGTACTAACCGGAAGAATCGACACCTAACCGTGTGGGTTTCTAAACTTTCACCAAGGATACTCATGCCAATAGAATTTACCACAATCACACTCCCTAACTAAATTTACCAAGGTATACACCATTTTTTCTCAAAACAATACATTTTCAATGTTTAAATATGAAACAATGCTCAATGCATGATATATGAGTAATAATTTCAATTAACCTAATCGTTATGCATTTTCTACAACAATAAAAGCTATCCTCCACCAATAGCCCAAAACATATATCTCTACTCAATAGATAATTTTTCAACAACAAATATAATCTCATAAATTTCAAAATGGAAGTGATAATACATATCCAACTCCACTCTCATCATCAACAGATACATTCATCTTATCTTTTCAAAACTCAATATCTTTTCCTTTTTTTATAAATCAAATATCCATGATTTTTCAATAAAACATCCTTTACTTTCAAAATCACTTTTAACGAAGAAATTTCCAACATTTCAACACAACCCAACAATATTCACACTCACACAACCTTTCTCAAGAATCCATTTGAAAAACCCATATTTTACATTTCAAAATCAAACCCTAGATTTAAACCCAAAAACTCCAAATCACTAAACATTTTTAAAGGACAAATAACCAAGTTAATAATCATATCAAATGTTGAAGAAATTCCTACCTTAAGAGTGTTGGTCATATAGGCCAATTAAACGAAACAAATAGATTAAAAATTAATCAATTAACTTACATAACATGAACTATGATTAACCGAAATACAAATGGAATTGAAATATTGAAAACAATAGGGCAAACCAAATTCTGTGTGATACCACAGTGTCCTTAAAACAGATTAACCACCTCACCGTGGATGCTGGAGGAACGTCGACTTCTGTCTCCCAGATAAGATGGCTTAAACCGGCTAACTCAGAAGCACCTTCTGTTAGCTTTGGCGAACCGACAATGGCAGTAATCTCTCACACAGGAAGAAAATTGTAGACACAAGCAAACTGACTATATAATTCTAGAAGGGAAAAGTTGTATCTAAACCAAGGGAGATGGGTCTCCTTTTATACACCATGGGGGAGAGAGGAGTCTCTAACCATGAAGGCTATCATCTAATGCCCATGAAGGCTGGCCACTAATGGCCATTACTCTTGCAAAACTATTGGAGTAATGGACCAAAATAGATGGGAGAAAATATCTGACATATATATTTTCTGTATACACAAGTGTGTATTTCTACCACAATCAATGTGGGTGTGACGACCTAGCATGCCATCCGTCTTTTTTCCCTTGTTTAATCTCGAATTTGTCACATTAGTGTGTCAAGTCTCACTTGAAGTCTTGTTAAATCATTCGAGTTGTTGTCATGCTCAGAAGTTTGTCTCAAATTCTTGTTCTTGCCTCTTTGGTGTTGATTTCCTTTTGTCCCGAAGGATGTAAGGTCCGGTCCAAGGTGCCTAGAATCGAAGGGGGAAAATTCTGGGCTGGAAACCAAGGGCCACACGTGCGGAATTCAGGGGTTGTTCGGCATAGCACACTACTTAAATTACAGGTGCGGAGAGGGAAGTGCGGGGGCAGCCGCACGTGCGGGAGGCACGCTCCGCACGTGCGGGGGCAAGTGCCGCACGTACGGTCGGCCTACGTCCGAAATTCTGTCTTTTTTTATTTCTTTTGGCTGAGTTGTATCTCATTTTGGGGCTTCTTTCTCTTAGTCTAAAGGTCATTTTTGCTCTCCATTCTCTCTAGAAAACCCTCATGAAACACTTATACTCTTTGATTCTTGCAATCCTTTGGATCTATATTATCATCATCTCTCACTAATCTTGAAGATCAAGAACTAGAGCTTCACTTGGTGTGGTGGAAGTCAAAGATTCTCTAATATTTTGATTCTAGGGTTTCTTCTCTCCATCTTCTCCGAAACCTTGAGGTAAGGATTTCTTGAGTTATATATACATGTTTTGCTATATAAATGTTGATTTGAAAATTTCCTTGAAGTTATTGTGTTGATTTGAATTTGTGATCCAAAAGTAAAGAGTTTTTAAACTGGGTTTGAATCTCAATCTTTTTATTAATCCTAGAGGGTTTGCCTATTTATTAAATTGAAGAGAGATGGTTTTTGATAGGGTTTCATTAAGGGGAATGGGAAATGTTTGATTTTGATGAAAAACCCTAGGAATTGGGGATTTTGGGAAAAATATGAAAAAGCCTATGGATTTCTCTCATTTTCTTGTGTAAAGAGAATGAATGGGAGTAAACTTTTTCTTATGTTTGGCAAAATTGTAACCTATTTGATATATGAAAAATGAGATGTTATTTTAACGTTATTGCTAAACACTTGAACATGTATTGTTGAGAAATGGCAAATTGTTGTGCACCATGAATTGTGAGAATTGTAAACATTGGAGATAAATGTTCGATAACATCACATGTAGTCTTGAAGAGACTAGTTTGTTAAGACTTGTGAAATGAGAAATTGTAGCTATGTGTTGATGACATATGGCTAACTTATGAAAGAACATTGAGGAGAGGAAATGGGAAATGTGATTGTTGACATTATTGTTAGACATTTGAAAATGGAGAAAATGTTATGAGGTATGGAAAGATCATTGCATTGCATACTCATTCAATTATTTATTATGCATTGTGAATTTTAGATTGAAGATATTTACATCATGAAAGAAAATGGTATGGTAATAAGAACTATGGAAATGTGTTATGGGGTAAATACATTGGTAAGTCCGAATAGGGGGTGTAGATGAGATTGATAAGTTGGCTTGAGTGTCTGGGGTGAAAGACCGAAAACACACGCGGAGGAGGTACCACTTCCCTTCCGGTTAGCAACCGATAAAGTGGGGTTATTGGTAGTGCTCGTTGAGCCTACTTGCAGACACCAACCTAGGGATTACCTGATTTGTATTTACCACCCCCTATTGATTAAAATTGGAAGTTTCGGAAATTGTTGAGATTGTAAACTTTTATTGAAAAATGGTGATCTTCAAGAAGAGCATAAAAATGAAATTTCTTTAAAATGGTATGGCATGGCATTGACACTTGCATTTTTCATTGAGAGTTTGCATAACTGTATATACTTTGTAACAATTCTCTACTGGGCTTTATGCTCACCCCTATAGGACTTTGGTGCAGGTAAAGATGTGGTGATCCCGCCGAGTTGAGGGCGTGGATTTGTTTTGTGAAGAGTAGATTGCTCTCTTATTTTTGTTGTAAATTTTTGTAAGCCAAGGGCTAAATGTGTATGGGTCCGAGAAACCATTTTGTGTAACTGGGCAATTGCCTTGGAAGATGTAAGCCCTTAAGGGCATTTTAATTGTTTGAGACTAGATGCTTCACATGCTATAGATTCATGTGTTCTTCTCATCATTGAATATATATCCGCATGTGGAACTTTTGTATAAAACCTTGGAGATTTATGATGTAAAGGTTGGAGAATGGTTATATTTAATTAATAAATGTGGCTTGATGTTATATTTAATTAATACATGTTGGCTTGATGTATTATACATGGGGGGTCAGTTTGGAGCGTTACAGTGAGATTGGTAGTTATACACAATTCCCAAAACCTCATTCATGAGGCCATCTTTATGAAACAATTTCTCATTCAATTCTCAATGGTTTTTGGTCATTCTTTATGTGGTGCAAAGACCTTGTTACAAAGAATCTAAACCCATTTAATCCCACCTCAACCAATGGTTGGGACCTACTTTAATTTCACATTAAAGTTTATCAAAAACCCATTTTTTCCAACAATCCCCCACATGAATAAAAATTGACCGAATAAGAAAAACGGACAACATTTACAACAAAGACTCGGAGAGAGAGCACACAGACTAACCCTGCATCAGAAAAGGTAGTTGTTGGCCTTGAACCTTTCGTAGTGACAACCTATCGGATTTACTGGCTGACCAGTGAACGTGATGTCTTGAACTGTTCTGTCGTTTGTGTAAACCGAAACAATAGACCTCACACAGGAGTTAGTCCAACCATTGTTCTTGTTCTCACTTGTGTGTCCGGTATGGCCCTGGAACACTAGCCTGGTTCAGTGAGTGGTTTTAAAGAATTCGGCCTTACCAATTCTTAAAGAAACGGCCCCACTTCGCACTCACATAGGTGACCTATATAAGGTATCTCATTATACCGGTTGTCCCTTTAAACTTAGATCTTGGGATCTCCAATCAATTAGGTTGGGTTTTCCGTTCCGGTAACATTACTAAAGGCCTTAACCCCATTCCTCTTGACGACGTTTCTACTAACTCTCAAGTTAACCCTTTGGTTAGCGGATCCGCAATGTTGTCCTTAGACTTTACATAGTCTAGAGAGACAATTCCATTAGAGAGTAGTTGTCGTATGGAATTATGTCTACGACGGATATGTCTAGACTTTCCATTATACATATGACTTTGTACCCGTCCAATTGCCGATTGGCTATCGCAATGAATACAGATAGCAGGTGTAGACACCCCATTCTTGACCGTCCTCAAGACTTGGGCGTCATCGTTTGAACACTCGATGATCATCTATGCTCGTGTTCGTTTTGAGTTCCTGAAGGTCTCGGCTGCGCGCCTTGCCTTAGAACCTCTCAACTTGTCTATTTTGTGCTTGGTTGTGGACCAAAGACTTGTGGTTTTGTTTCTGAGGGAAGAGGGTGGCTTATTGGCCAACCCTACAACCCATCGGCCAAGACTTGTGCCTATCGGCCTTTCCTTCTTGTCATCGGCCCTCAGTGATGGCCGGTCGGCACCTTTTTTGGCCGGTCGGCCCCCTTTTTCGACGATCGGCCATATCTTTTGGCTGAGGCCTTTTTTTTTGCTTTTGCAGATATTTTTGTGCCAGCTGTGACAGCTAGTGAGCACAAATTTCATCCTCCATGCACGCATATGGAGGGATTGAATTCAAGCCTTTAGCTTGTCCAACAAGCTTAGGACTTGAATTTCTATAAGAGGGATGGCCCCTCTCCCTTTCCAGAGGTTCTGAAAGTTTGATATACAAAACATATATCTCTCTCTCTATATTTCCCTCTCTCTCTATATATTGCTTAAAAGTGTGTTTTGTCTTCACTTTTGCACTACAACACCTAGTAAAGCACCATTGTTTTGTTACTGAGGTACTAGAAGACCTTGTTTGGACTCTCAAAGTTTGTTTTCTTTGGCTCAGAAGTGCTGGTTTGCTATGGTTCTTCAAGGGTGAGTTGTTACCCCTTTTAAAACCTTGTTTTGCTTAAGTGTTTGGCCCTCTTTGCATATTGTTTTAGGCCTTGCTTTCAACTAAAAAAAGTTCTCATTTTAAGTGCTTAAGGTTTTTGTTTAAGGCTTTGTTTGTGTTTGGGGCGGTCTACCCCCCTTTGTGCCTTGTTTGGCCTTGTTTTGAGCCATCTCTTTTAGGCCTTTGGATCACCTTTGTTTGGCCTCTTCACCACTGAAATCCAGAGGATTTTTAGTGGTAGAAATGTGGTTTTAAAGCCCAAAATAGGAGGGGGTTGTCCCCTCCTCCTCTTCTCTTGTTGGCTTGTGTTGATGGCCAACCACAAGAGCATGCATTTATATTTTCTTGAAGCTTTGTTTGAGCTCATTTTTGTGACTTTCCAGACCTGCCATAACTCTTTTTTTGGCTGTCTTGATCACCCCTTGCATGCTTCTTGTACTTGTAGTATAATCTTACTTATAGCTTTGCAAAGGAGCATATCTTTCTAGCATGTTTTGGCTCTATCTTAGCATGTTTAAGGCCTTATTCTAACATGATATAACTCTGTTTTGGGTTGGTTTGATTGTCTCTTGCATGCTCAATACACTTCTAGTGTAATCCTTGCAAACTAGTCTTGTATGCTTAAGGTTTTGGCTCATCTTTCTAGCATGTGTTGATTCCATTGCAGCATGATTTTGGTCATTATTTAACATGTCATAACTCTGATTTGGGTTGGTGAAGTCATCTCATGCTTGGTTTTGGTAGGTGTAGTGTAATCCTCCTCATTGGCCTTGTATGCTCCATGCTTCATGCCTCTAATTCTAGCATATGTTGGCTATGTTCAAGCATGTTTTGGCCTTGTTTTGACCTACTTTGGGACTTTTTTGAGTCATCTTGGCCCTTTGGGGCTCGGTTGATATGGCTATGGTGCAAGTCCCTTTGCTAGCCTTAAGCTTTGAGCCTCTTAGCATGCTATGCTTGTGTTATGTGCATAATTTGGCATCGTTCCTTACATGATTTCAGAGCCTATAGTGTTGTCACACTTCCATGTTTTCCACTCTTTAAGTGCTCTTGAGAGTTGCACCTTAACGCCTTAATTCATGAGCCAATTGGCATGCATGCTTGTATATGCTTTTGGACTTCATTTTCAACATGTTTTGGCCATTATATTGGCATGCATGAGGCTTGTTTGAGGTTGGTTTGGTCCATTGAGTATTGCATTACATAACCCTTACCATTGCATTGTTGTTTGCATGTTGTTGCATGACATTGTTATTTGCATGTTGTTGCATGTTCATGATATTTAGCATGTTATTAGATAGCATGTTGGTTGCATGTTTGTTGCATTGCATTGTGTTTGGATTGGATGTTAATCCAAACACGAGAAACGAGGGACGTTTCACACTTGAAATGATGAAACGCGCCTCATTTCTCGGTCACCGACACCTTTGATCATGCATGATAAGGTGGAGGTTCACTGAGTCTTATGTGGTATTTGTGTGCATTCATTGACATTGATTTGTGCAACTCGGCCTCTTTGGCCATCATGCATTGAGATGCGTGATTGATGGCTCGAGAGCCGAGCACTACACTCCTTTGAGCTTTAGACATGATAAGGAGTGTGGTTGCACACACATTTTCTTGCAAATACACTGCCATGCCTCTGTTAGTGCTCTGTTGCAGCAAAAGGAGGAATTTGCAGGAAGCAGTGGCCGATCGACCACTTAAGCTGCCGATCGGCTATCAAAATTGATCGATAGCCATTAAACTCTGGCCGATGGCCATCCCCCTTGGCCGACTACCCCTTAGTTATGTTCCTAAGGTGGATCAGAAGCATATTAGAAGTTGGCATAATTTTCAGAAGAACAAAAGAGTGCAAACAAAGGCATCATGAGGCACGGTAGTGGATTTCCGAGCGAAGCCGACCGAGCATGCATCTCTTCCTTGCCCGCGAGGCCATTTCATTATTTTTGATTCGTTCGTGTAAACTAGTCATTTGATTTGCTTTGTAATATTTTTTAATTAGCTTAGCATAGCTATTTGCTTCAATTTGGATTGTAATAATTAATTAGCTTGTTAGTTAATTAGTTTCAGTTTGTAATTAAGTAGCATAGCTTAGTGTAGCTTATTATTCGGACCCTCCGTCGAGAGGGCGAATTTTGTAATAAGTGTGCGTGTGTGTGATGCATGTCTTCCAATCCCCATTTCTTTCTCCCTTTTACTTATCTGCTTTCAGTGGTTAGTTTTAGGACATATTTCAATTAGCATAATTATGCTTCGCATGCGTGCATTCATTCACCTGTTTTGCATGCACTGGGCTCGGCGTATCATACAAACTGCATTGTATTTTAATACCTATTTGAATACATGTTATCAAGTTGCATTCACATGACATCTTAGAATAGCTGAGCCTATCTTAGTTGCATTTTTGCATGCGTTGCATTAGGCATTGTTGACATAGCTAAGATCATACATTGATTACTAAATAGCTTCTGTTTTGGCTTGGAGTACTAGGTAAGCTTTTACGCTTTAGCATCCTTGCATGTGTGTAAGTGATTGCCATGATAGCATGCTTGCCATGAGGCTATGTGCTTATGTGTTTAACTGTATGAATGCCTATGGGTGAAGGCTTCATTGCTCAAATTGGGACAATTCATCAAAATGTGTGTTTTAGAAGCCCACTTGAAGTGGCAAACAATGTTTTTTCTAAGCCCACTTGAGGGTGGCAAATCCGGGCCTCAGCCTACTTGCAGCGAGTAGCAACTTCAAACCATTTTCAAACAAACAAACATGAGATGTTTTTGTTCCAACTTGAGTGATTTAGTCTATACTTGTATGTTGTGCGCATCACATAGTAAGTTAGCTAATAATCAGAAAAAGAAACACATGTGTTTTCAAAAACAACATATCATGTTAGTAGAGGCCGATCCTTTGATCGGGCGCGGCAGGGGTGCTCATTGCATGACCTTCCCCTCTCGTACCTAAGTTCCCGAGCCGAGGCAACTTTGGTGATGACGGACACGTGGCCTTAGGCACGAGTCAGGGTTTCCTAAATTTTCCAAAACAAAATATTTAGGTGGCGACTCTGAAATTTGGCAAAGCAGTCCATGTTTGGCACTTCTTGATTAAAATCGATTTTCGAAAACGATTTGCCGAATTTGGACTATTTGCTGATTTATTAGTCTTACATTGCACTTTGTGAGATTAAATTCAGAACCGTAACAGGAGTCCAAACTGTAGTAGCTAAGAACAACGATTTGCGCCCTCGCGCACGGAGCGGGTGGTCAGTTCAGTGGTTCTATAGTTTCTGGCGACTCTGCTGGGGATTTAAAGAACTTGACTCGAAACTCATGATATCTTGTTTTGTTTACACTTATGTATCTCTTTGCATTGCATTTGCACTGGTGCGCCTAGGACACCGTGTTGTTGCCGTCTGTTATTCCTGAACGATTTGCCGGAGGCTGCGTGCCATAAGGCTGACCGGTTACGGGCTCTGCCACGATGGGAACACAAACCTCGGTTTTTACCGAGGCACCATTTCTGACCATTCGACCTAGTTGCATATCGGAAACTGTAGTGACCATTCCAAACTCGGACAGGTTGCTTACCCGATTATAGGTTGTTTGAAACCGCTGTGTGCATAGTGAAACCCTAGCTCCTGACAAGATAGGACAAGGAAACCCTACCCCTCCATACGGGTGTTTTGGCTCTCACTTGCTTGCTATGTGCTTTTAGAGTGTGTCTCTACAGGAATGCATGTATCAGTTTGCAAGTCCGGGTATATCAGCTTGCGGGCATCGGTATTTGGGGAATCAGTTTTACCTGAGGGTATATAGATTTGGGGCAGTGATTTGGGAACAGTGATCAGTGTTGAGAACAGTGTATTCAGCTTACAAATGCCAACTATGTGTTGTCTTTAATTTAAGCCGTTATGCTGTCCATTTTTTTGGTTGTTTGTTTCTTATTATGCTTTATTTATCTTTTTGCAAGGTAGTTTTAGCAGCACCATTGTTTCCGACCAGGCAGATATTCCCCAAGCACTCTGGGTTAGAGGTCGAAGACTTCATCGATCTGAGGATCTGATAGATGGACACAACCAAGTGTTTTTTTCATTACCCCCGGTTATTAAACGGAGGTCAATTAGGCGCAGTTCATCAGTACAGCGGTTACCAGATCAGTGGTCCTTATCCACCCCGCCAGTGAGTAGTCGGGCCGAGGTTTCAGTCTCTACCGTAGAGAGGGATATACCTGTTGTTCAGTTAGATCAGCACCTTATGGCAAGTATGGAGGACATGATGCATCAGCTCCAAGAAACTATGCAAGCCATGCAGCGGGATGCTGCCCGCTAGGTAGAGTTTGCCACGCGCCAAGCAGAGGTTGTGGCTCAACAAACAGAACTGATTGCCAGACTCCAAACAGCAGCAACAACCACAACCAGCCGGAGTGTCTGCTTCGCATCCACCTCCACCCCCACCTAGAGTTCCACCACTCGGGGATACTGCAAACGTCCAGGAAGATACGGACATTCCAACAGGACTAGTTCTGCCACCAGTACTATCGCAGATTTCGAAGACACCGGCCTCCTCAATAGATACACCGTTTGAATCTGAGATGGACCCAACCGCTCTGAAGATGAGTAAACTCGAAAAGCTATTCAAGAAAGCTCAAGGCGTTAATTCCATACCCGACATAGAGGATGGATATACCGATTCGGTGGTGACTTTGCCGGACCGGTTCAAGATGCCGCACATAGACCGTTTTGACGGTTCTGGAGATCCCATGGTACACCTCCAGTTATTCTCAGATATCCTAAGGCCAATGGGCCTCTCCAGATTGCAAAAGCTTTTCCTCTTCGGCCGGACCCAGTCGGGTGTTGCGGCTATTTGGTACGCAAAGCTGGAGGACTCTGTCAAGAGAAGCTGGAAGGAGATGGCTGAGGCCTTTGTAGCTTAATACTTCTACAACACACAGATCGAGATCACAACTTGTGATCTCGAGACAACTAGACAGGAGCAGAAAGAGAGCTTCTCCGACTTTGTAACCCGTTGGAGAGCCAAAGCCTCTATGATGACCACCAGGCCGGTCGAGAAGGATCAAATACGAATGGTTGTGCGCAACCTCCAACCCAAGCTGATGCAAAAGATGATCGTCTTACCCCTTCCCACCTGTGCGGATTTACACGAGATTGGGGTACAAATTGAGGACGCCATGAAGCAGGGTCTAATTGACCATGAGAGAGAGCAGCCCAAGAGGGCATTTTCCCGCAGTACGAATGCAGGCACGAGTAGTGCTGCAGCTGCTAGAACTTCAGATGTGGGCATGGTCACCACCACCACCCCTCCAAAAACACTTACAGCCACACCATTCACCGGTGCGTACGGAAGTAGCTCACAAACAGCCAGATATTCATCCCGAGGCCAAAGAACCTTTACTCCACTATACATGCCCCTGTCCAAAGCTCTGGGGGTTCTGATCAGGAAAGGGCATTTGAAGCCCCTAGAGCCGCGGCCATTACCAGACAAACTACCCCCCTCCCATAACCCAGCTAAATACTGTGCCTTTCACCAACAGCATGGTCACGACACCGACCAGTGCTATAGATTGCGTCATGAGATCCAGGATCTTGTTGACAATAAGGTGATCACACATCCAGAAAAACCAAATGTCACAACCAACCCTCTCCCACCAAATAACCAAGCTCCACCACCTAAACGCATCAAACCTGATCCAAACTAGGGTTGTGTCATACGACCCTAGTATATATATCACACCTTCCCACCTACCCAAGCCGGAGGTGTTCATCCCGGACAGCATGGATTTGTGCATGTTGAGCACCTCCCAAACCCAACCTGAACCAGTGGTGGCGACTATCGAAGACAGAACAGGGATCACTTTGGGGGCAGATGGGAATGATGATTCAGAGCCTGAGGGGTCTGGGAGCTTTGCATACAACCCGAGTGGTTATATCACATCAACAGATCAGTCTTAAGCTAGCTTAGAGGGTTAGAGTTGCCGGTTGGGGCAGAAATCAGTGTAGTTCGGGAGGATGGACCAAGTCAGGGGTTAGATGACCTGGCAGAGCTGGAAGAAGACATCACAAATCTGCAATTCTTTGAAGAGCAGGACTCAGGGGACGTGACTGTCAACTGGTTCGACTTGGATGGGTCAGCAGAGAATACTGGGTGGCTTGACGACTAACCAGATGTTATTGAAGAACTTCAGCCAAAACAGGGGCAATTAGAAGCCAAAACATCAGCAGTGGTCGGAATGGTCGGGAATCAGGAAAAATCGCCGGAGAGCACTGGTGTTAAGAATTTTGCTTGGGATCCTGGCAATTTAAGCATAGAAGATACTGAACAGCAGGCTGCACTGAAGCAGTTTGAGCAGGAAAAGATAGAAGATCTGGAAAGGGCTAGAAAATCCAAAGCCCTGCGGGGACGGAACGTGCTGTGAGCACAGGAACAATTGTAACGGAACCGGATAGCTACCTGTCGGTGGCCGACGGGATGTGGTAGGAAGACGACGACTTACGTCTTGCCCACACTGATGAAGATTAGGGGCATAACCAACCGGATGATACCTGGTATGTTGAAGAGGTGGATCATATGACGAGGAGTGGGCGGTATTTCAAGCCCCCCACACTTGGATCAACCAAAGGCATCCGAAAAGGACAAAGAAGCGGAGAGGCAGAAAGAAAAACTGCTCGAGGAGGAGGTTGTACTGAAACAGCTTAAGAAAATCCAAGCAGACATCTCCATCTGGGGACTGCTTATGGCCTCAAGAGTAAGCAGGACAAGCCGTCCTTACAGCTATGGACCGGGCCAAGCTTTCAATCGATACCACTCCTGAGCAGTTGGTAGGGCTGGTTTTTTCCGGGAGGAGCTTCCTCGACGTTGACCTTCACTGACAAGGAACTACCGCCTGAGGGCTCAAATCATAACAAACCACTCTACATCTCTGTGGAGTGTAGAGAAAAATGGATACCGGTAGTCCTTGTTGACATAAGATCTGCTATCAATGTGTGTCCGTCGAGGATGGCATATGCTATCGGGTTGAAGCCCGCGGATTTTGTGCCTACTGCCCAGATGATACGGGCCTACGATAACACTAGCAGAGAGGTGATGAAGACTGTACAGATTCGGACTCAGGTTGGTCCAGGACAATAGGATATAGATTTTCATGTCTTGGATGTTCCCGCAACCTTCAATCTACTCCTGGGGAGGCCGTGGCTGCACCAAGTGAAGGCAGTCTCTTCCACCATGCACCAAATGCTGAAGTACCCCCACGGGAAGGGGGTGGCGATTGTTTTTGGGAATTCTTTGATCCATCCGCCGCTAGAGGTTTCTACACCAGTTCTGGAGATTGAGCATGGCGCGGAGGATGTGTTTTTGTCAGGGGTTCACCCTAGCTGAGGCCCGGGTTGTACAGAACATACTAGCTGTTGATGATGGGCTATATGTCAGTGCACAGTCTGTCTACCTTATGAACAAGCTCCAGCACATCCCTGGGATGGGATTAGGGTGAAGTGGCCGGAAAGGCGTTGCAGCGTCGACCGAAGTGCCGCACAACCCATATACCTTTGGCTTAGGTTATCTGCCTACCAAAGAGGATTGGGCGAGGAAAGGAAAAGAGATGGCCGGAAGAGCCAAAGCAAAGCAGGCCGGCAAGCATTATGAGTTGATGCACCGACCTATCCAGGGTACCCTGAACGGACGCTTTGTCCGGAAGGGGGAAGACTTCCCGTTCTGCGGCTTCCCAGAGCCATGGCTAAATGCAGAGAGGCGACGCTTGCCGGGATTTGATATTTTCTTTGACTTGCAATTGTTCGGGGATGATGTTGCCGAAGAGCAGACAGACCCACCAGCTGAGGCTGAGCAGTGCAAGGAGGAGGATTCCGAGAGCACAGAGATTGAAATTGGGGTAGCACTGGCTTGTCTACTCTCAGATCCTCAGATCGTACAGGAGTGCTTGGGGGATAACTTTTCAGTTTCCATGATCGGGAATGAAGCGGCTGTGAGCCCATCTTCAAACATTCTGGATGCATCCATCACACCCTCCATTGTCTGGCAATACGAGGAGGGCTTTTTATCGAGCAGCACCGAGTCAGGTAGTGAGCCGGAATCTGATTCCACTGAGTCTGTGGAGTCGGAATCAGGTTCCAACTCGTCTGAGTGTGAGTCCGGTATTCTTAGGGGTGACAACCTGGATGCCACTGTCCTGTCCAGGTCGTCTTTTTCTTTTTCCTTTGAGTCTGTTGTAACAGAGGAATCAGGTGGACTGGATGTTATTAATGAGAATGGTACAGCTGTGGCTTCCGAGTACTTTTCTATGCCTTTAATTTATTGCATTAATCAGGATTTTCAAATTTTTGATGAAAATGACGAGGAAGAAATTCCTCCGGTTTGGCAATATTTGCTTGATCAAGAGCAAGAGAGGTTTGTTAAACCCTTGGTTGATGAAATCACCACAATTAATGTTGGTACTAAGAAGGACCCACGGCTGGTCCAGATCGGGTCCACGTTGTCTTCGGAGGAGCGCGAGCGCTTAGTCGCTTTGTTAAAAGATTTCAAAGATGTTTTCACGTGGTCCTACGAAGACATGCCTGGAATCGATCCTGAGATTGTACAGCATCGGATCCCTCTTGACCCAGAGGCCCGACCTGTTAAGCAAAAAGCTCCGAAGGATCCGCCCGGACTGGGCTCTGAAGATCAAAGAAGTGGTCACCAAGCAAATTGACGCAGGGTTCCTGCTGGTATCTGAATACCCTACTTGGTTGGCCAATATAGTTCCAGTGTCGAAGAAGGACGGCAGAATTCGGGTATGTGTGGACTTCAGAGATCTGAACAAAGCCAGTCCAAAGGACGACTTTCCTCTGCCGCATATCAATGAATTAGTGGACTTCACTGCTGGGCATGCATTGCTCTCGTTCATGGATGGGTTTTCAGGCTACAATCAGATTTTGATGGCACCCGAAGACCAGGAAAAGACTGCTTTCACCACCCCGTGGGAAACCTATTGTTATAGGGTGATGCCGTTTGGGCTGAAGAATGCTGGGGCTACGTATCAACGGGTTGCGACCACAATATTGCATGACATGATCCATAAAGAGGTTGAGGTGTACGTGGACGACATGATTATCAAGTCCAAGGAAAGAGAGGGCCACTACACCGCCTTGTAGAAATTATTCAAACAGATCAGAGAGTATGGTTGCGGCTGAATCCTCAGAAATGTACATTTGGTGTTATAGCAGGGAAAATGCTGGGGTTCTTGATCACACAGAGAGGTATCGAGGTCGATCCTTCTAAAATCAAGGCCATCTTAGAAATGCCACCACCGAGGACTGAAAAGGATGTAGGAGGCTTTCTGGGTAAAGTGCAATTCATAAGACGGTTTATTGCAAAATTAACCTTGACTTGTGAACCACTCTTTGGCCTCCTGAAGAAAGGAAAGAAGTTCCAATGGGACAACCGATGCCAGGTTGTTTTCGAGCAGATCAAGCAATATCTACAAAACCCACCTATGTTGTCACCGCCTGAGCCGGGGAAACCGTTGATTCTGTATCTTTCAGTGACTGAAACTACAATGGGCTACACGCTTGCACAGGAGTCTGAGGACAAAGTGGAGAAGGCTATCTACTACTTGAGCAAGAAAATACTATATTACGAGACCCGCTATACTCCACTGGAGAAGGCTTGTCTGGCCTTGGTATGGGCTACCAGGAAGCTGAGGCACTACCTGTTATCTCACTCTGTAATACTGGTTTCGAGATTAGATCCCATCAAATATCTTTTCGAGAAACCAGCATTTACGGGTAGGCTAGCCCGTTGGTTGCTTCTGCTTTCTGAATTCGATCTGAAGTACATGACGTGCAAGTCAGTGAAAGGGAGAGCGGTAGCGGAGTTCCTAGCTGATCACCCAGTTGAAGGGGATGAAGCAGTTGAGTATCTGTTTCCAGACGAGGCTATTCTGCATGTTGAAGAAGAGACTTGGACGATGTACTTTGACGGAGTGTCAAACCAATACGGGTATGGGATAGGAGTGTTGCTGATAGCACTCGACAATTCCCGCATACCCTTAGCATTCAAACTCCGGTTCAAAGTGTCGAACAATGAGGCAGAATATGAGACATGTATTGCTGGACTAGAAGCAGCTCTAGAACTAGGGGCAAAATGGTTGGATGTCATCGGGGACTCGAACCTTGTTGTATCTCAAGCTAAAAGAGATTGGAAAGTTAAAGAAGAAAAAATTAGAATCTATCACCAGACCTTGGACGTTCTAATTCCTCGGTTTGAGAAACTGAATTTTGCTCATCTGTCAAGAGAGAACAACAGGTTCGCTGATTCATTAGCAACTCTATCTTCTATGATAGACATCTCTTTCGGAGTCCGGATGCGTCCGATCATCATTGAATAGAAATTCGTGCCGGCCTACGAGCTGATTGCTGCCATAGATGAGGTACAAGATGAGAATCCCCAGTATTACGATGTCTGGAACTTCTTGGAAAAGGATGCATATCCACTAGGGGCAAATGCCAAAGATAAGAGGGCAATTCGAAGAATGGCTGCTCAGTTCATCGTCTGCGGGGGTAAACTGTACAAGAAGGGTCATCTCGGGATGCATAAACTGTGTGTTGATGCTGAAGAATCCAAGAGCCTGATTGAGGCCATCCATGGAGGAAAGTGAGGAGCGCACATGAATGGGGTGATGCTAGCTCGGAAGATCCTTAGACAGGGTTATTACTGGTCCACCATGGAGGAGGATTGTATTGGCTTTGTCCGGCAATGCCACAAATGTCAGATCCATGCAAGCCGCATGAATATTCTACCGTCGAAGCTGTACAATATGACTTCGCCATGGCCGTTTTCAGTCTGGGGAATTGATGTAATTAGGGCTGTCACTCCGAAGGGGTCCAATGGGCATGAGTACATTCTGGTAGCAATAGACTACTTCACGAAGTGGGTTGAGGCCCAATCTTACACGGTGTTGAAGGCATCGTATGTTGCTAAGTTCATCAGAAACAACATCATCTGTCGCTACGGGGTCCCGAATGAGATTATTTCGGATAATGGTTCCCACTTCAAGAAGGAGGTGATCGACTTGTTGGAGAAGTACAACGTGGCTTTTCATAAGTCATCTACATATCGGCCGTAAACCAACGGAGCAGTTGAGGTCGCCAACAAGAACATGAAGCACATTCTGCAGAAGATGGTGGAAACCTACAAGGACTGGCTAGATAAGCTGCCATTTGCTCTTTGGGGCTACAGGACTTCAATTCGAACTTCTACTGGGGCAACCCCGTATTCCTTGGTTTATGGGGTGGAGGCTGTTCTGCCTATCGAAGTTGAGGTTCCATCATTACGGGTATTTGCTGAGTGTCAGATAGCTAAAGCAGATTGGCAGCAAAGCAGGTTCGAAGAACTCATGCTCTTTGATGAAAGAAAGCTGAAAGCACTGTATCATGTCCAGGGTTATCAACGAAGAATTGCCAGGGCTTTCAACAAGAAGGTTAAGTCCAGGAATTTGAAGGAAGGGCATCTAGTGCTCAAAGACAACCGAGCTCCCATCCACGACCCTAGGGGCAAGTTCAGACCCAATTGGACTGGCCCTTACATCATCAAGTTATCTGGTCGGGAGGAGCTGTCATTCTGATGGACCTAGATGGCCTAGAGTTCTCCCAACCGATCAACATGGACAAGTTGAAGAAATACTTTCCCTGAGTGGCTCGCTAGGCCGAAAACCCGAAAGGGCGACCTAGGCAAAAGTTAGAGCATGAAAAATTTGAAATAATAAAAAATGAGCTCGCAAAGTTGAAAACTCAGAAATGGCGACCTTGGCAAAAGTTAGAGTGCAAAAGGAGAGTGTTAATACACGAGTGAACCTGAGCCGAACTACGTAAGGCTTGATTCCCATCTTTGGGATACGTAGGCAACTTCATTCTAAATTCCAGCCATAAACACTTCCAAATCAACTTTGTCCATGTGATCATGTTGGTCATCTTTGTCTATTCTGCATTCAAGAGCTCGGTTGTGATCTCCAGTGCAGTGCTATTCAGACTAGGGGCACATTTCCAGTTGATGGGATCCGGGGTTGTACATCTCAGTGATAGATCTCGAGCGTGTCCAGTTGTGATCCATGTCGAAAATGGTTTTGAAAAGTTTTAATAAAAGTTGATTTTGCTCAAATTAATCTTTTTACAACTTAGACCATTTTTGGACCAAACGGAAAATTTTCAGTACCCACAACCTTCAATTACATTGATTTCAGTACAGAGTTCTCCTACTCTTGAATACAAATTGAAGTTGCTTTTTATTACATTCATAAAGAAACTTGAAAGTACTGATAAAGCAATAAATTCGGGGCATAGTCAGGTGTTCCTACGTCCCCTCCCAGAGCTTGTGGAAGCCTCTAATGCCAAAGTAGGCCCAACATGTGCCTCTTCATCGAGCCAAGCTATGCACTCATTAGAGAGGGTGCAACTGAAAGTGGGAGTGGAGGCCAGAAGCTCTCTCGTCCTCCATGCTGTGGCATACCGAGCTAGCTGTGCGCCTCGGACTGGAAATACGGTAGGGTACTCTATCCCTTCTTCCAGACAAATCTGATCATGTCCAAATTGGCGTCAGAATCGAAATGGGAAGTAAAAGACATAGTGTGTCAGGCCGATCAACTGAATCCTGGGTTGGCGAGACATGCTGTAACTTATCGCCGGTAGATTAAGCCAAGGGCAGCACCAAACAATGCCGACAGCAGACAGACTGCACATCCATTCGCACCACCATCCCTCATCAGGGGCATCAACTAGACGTCGCCGGAAGAAATAGCCGCGAGCTGAATATGCTGGGCATGAGTCCACAACCTTCAACTTGTTCATCAACCATATCTTGGGAGTGATAAAAAATGAGAGATTAAAGAATAGAGAGGTGTATGTTGAGAGAAAAGTGAGAAAAGGGTTTTGAGAGAAAAACCGAGCCTGAGGGCCAAGTGATGTGAGAAATATATGTGAGATAGGGAGTGAAACATTACCTGCAGCAGTAGTGGACTCCCCGCGAATCTAGTCGTCTCCCGGCGATGGAAAGCATCCAAGCCCATCAGTGTCTCAGCTAGTGACATGGCAATGCAACTCTTGCCCTCTTTTAAGCCTTGGGCAACCTCAATCAAACGGACGCTAGACTCTCCGGAGCCTGAGGCAAGCAAAAAATGAGACAGCATACACAAGCAAAGGGCATGTCGCCGAAAACCCTACCAGTGATGATCGCCGTGGTCACCGACATCAAAAAACTGATGAATCAAGCTAGGGATGTCCAATTCCCCATCGCGAATCAAAGACCGAGCGTCATGCATAGTGAGCCCGCACATCCGTCCTAAGGCTTGGATGTGGCCGAAGCGGAATTGTGGCAAAATCTCTTCATCTCGCTCGGACTACATCAAAGCTTGAAAGTCTTCGAAAGTGGGACACATCTCTTGTTCCCCAAAGCTAAAAACGTGAGTTACCGGATTCCAACACCTTGCTGCGGCATGGAGGAACGGAAAACGTAGCGGGGTGCGACTCAATGTGAATAGTGCATTTATTTCGAAGCCCCGAAAATTCATCTTTTCCGAGCCATCCAAGTTAGCAATCCAATTTGTGAGATTTTGCAAAAAATGCCTCCATTTGGTGCAAAAACTGAGTTAAAATGGAGAAACTACGAAGCTGGGGCTTTTGTAGAAGATAAGGTGTTGAGTGGAAGACAGGTGGCAGCATCCCGGAGGTTCTTGCCATTTTTGGCCGATCGGCCAGTAATGATGGCCGACCGACCATCTTTTTAGCCGATCGGCTAGTATTGGTGGCCGATGGCCTCTCATTTTGTTCCCTGAGCTGTCCATGTGTTGGAGGTTTTGAGAACTTGTGACTTGTTCCACTTCGAATGCCTTTCGGTGACGATTTTGCGAAGTCGTGCCTATGTTGCTTCAATTTGTTTGTCGAGTTGTTGCATTTGGTTATCGAGTTGTATTTTGCGTTAATTGTTAAGTTCTTGTCTTGCTTATCGAGTTGTATTTACATTTGGTTAGTATGTCAAGTCCTGTTTTGCTTATCGAGTTGTTTTGGTCTTTCAGTCGTCAGTTGGTTCACTACCTGATTAAGGCAATGCAATCCGAGTGTGCAATTTTCAAACAAAGTTCAATCTCATTTACATGCTGTGTAATGTAATGCGATGCGATGCTTAGAATGTACAAATGTAACACTTTTTTTTAATCAAAAAAGCTGTTTTTCATTCCATCATGTTTTCTTTTGCAAAAGTACAAAGTTTTGAAGAAAATAAAACCTGCCTGAAGTAGTACAATGTGCAAAACTACTAGCAAAAAGAAAAATAAAGCAAAAAAATAAAACATCTTAATTAGCATCCAAATCGGCGCCAATCGCCTCAAGTGCGGGAATCGCTCATCGTCCTCTTCCTGGACGAAGGTCCAGGATCACCGCCGTCAGCTCCGCTGCCAAAGTCTGAACCTGAGCCGCCGCTAGCCTCATCTCCATCCTGAGACGACTCTGACTGTGGGCTCAATGCCTCCTCCTCGGACTCATCGTCATCTGGGGCAGGCGCCCGCGAACTACTCCCGGAGTGAGCATGCCCAGCTCTGCTGCGACTGCGCGCTGGAGTCCTTCGTCCTGCTCTCCCTGCTGCTCGGGGAGGTACTGATGGTCCCGCTGAGGCACCCGCTGTGGCTGGTATCTGGAATGGGGCCTGAAAAAGAACATTTGGCAGATGCATCAGTTATGCTATGCGAAGCTGAGTGTGGTATCAAATGCAGTGTATGATTACAGTGTATGAATGTTGTGAGCAGTATATGAGATACAGTGTGTCAGTGCCGTGAGTGGTATGTGAGTGCAGTGTATCAAATGCCGTATTGATAATGCAATGCATTAGATCAGTATGGAACAGATTATGCAAGGTTTTGGGACTGAGGTTGAAAGAACTTACTAGGATACCATAAATACTCAACAGGTCCATGCTCCTCTGCAGCATCCCCATCACTGAAGCCGACAGCTCCAGAGCCTGCCCAGTATACTCTATCGAAGCCTGCAAAAGTGTTAAGGCAATTAGTAATCTGTGGGATATCAACTGAAATGAAATAAATGTACAGAATGAAAAGCATTGCTCGTACCGGGGTCGAGCCTCGAACTCCAATGAGCTCATGATCAGCCGGAGGAGGAGCGATGGGTATCTGATAAGTCTCTCCAGCCTGCCCGCGGCATGTCATAGTGGTGGGCAAGTCTGGCCACTCTGTTCTCCATCCCCTCCGGGAACCCCTCCTGCCATGGGCCTGAGTCGCCCTCGATGCTCCCGCTCCTCCTATTGGGGCTACAGACCTCTCTCTCTCTCACCTCGGCGAGCACTAGCCAGAGGCCGCATGAGATGTGTCTGAATAAAGACGGTGTAGTCGCCCTCATCTCTGAAAAAGTCGGCATCCTAACCGATCGTGAAATCGGTCATCTCTTGCGGAGTGTATGTCACTGTATGCCTCATATGTGAAGGAGGTGGCATCGGGACTATCTGCTCGGGTAAGCCGAGGCTCTGTCACAAGAAGTGCTCTCCCAAGTACCATGCCCGGCAGATCGAACCCTCGAGCAAAACTCGGAATTGGGCAGTCTCCCGAGCACCTATGTACTAGTCTCTCACTGCATCAGGCAGCACCGCCCAAGGCTGCCAAGTGATCTGCAAATGACAGAATATACAGTTTGTTATCTACTATTGAAAGTGCAATATAAAGCAAGGCTCATATGAACTGTAAGGTTTGAAATACCTCTGTTGCGGCTATAGTGTCAAAGTATATGCGGAAGAACAAGAAAGACTCTCGCGGCCTCCGCTCGCACCTCACATCATACCTATGAGAATATGGAACAACGGAGGGCATCTCTACCTCCAGCTCTAGAGCAAGCCTCGAGAAGTAGGCATACACCCACAACTACAGAATGTAAAAGGGCAACAATAAGTATGTTCATCAGTAAAGCAGAATACAGATGAAGTAGAAATCAGAGAATGATATGCAGTGTATCGTGCAATGTGTGAAGTGTCTTGTGCAGTGTGTGCAGTGTACAGCCAGTGTAAAGCAGATTGCATGTATACAGTGTGTGTGGTGTACAAACAGTGTAAAGCAGAGCTGTAAAAACAGAAGGGAAAAATGTACCTACCAGGCTCGCCAGTAGCCTCCTAGCAGATGCCCGCTCCGATGAGATGAGGAGCTCATGTATCCGTACAGTGTGGCCAATCCTGCACCACCCTAATCATAGCGCCGGATCCGGGTCACGTCCACCAACGCGCTTAACAGATAGAGGCCAACGGTGTTCGCCCGGTCGGCGAAAAGAGTGGTGCCTAGCAAGAAGATAAGAAACCCTCGGGAATAATGCTCGACCTCCTCTCGGGTCGTCGGCGTCTGTACTCTGAACTGGTCCTCAACCATGAATATCTCACAAACCCTGGTCGGGAGAGAGGCGAGCGAGTGCCAAGCAAAAAGATTTGGGCAGCATCCCACTCGCCCATATCAATGTCGAAGGGGATCGGATCACCTCCTACTCCAATGCCGGTGAGCATAGAGAAGTTGAAGAGAGTCATCGTCATCTCCCTTGCCGTGGAAAGGTGGAAGGAATTGGTGGTGTCCCACCACCTCTCCACTAGCGCGCCTAGAAGAGGCCTACTCACAGTGAGGCGCGAGAGTCCCATGCCGAAAATGCCGAAACCAGCCTCGTCGACGATATGTCAAACCTTATCAGGTAGCTCCATGTACCAACCCCGGGCGGTGGTGTTCCCATAACCCCGGAAGGCATGGGAATCTCCCTGTGTTCAAGACAAACAGATGCGAAGCAGTGTCAGAAATACAGTGTTTGAATGTATTCAGAATTGATAAAAATGCAGTGCGTGTGCATATGTTCGAGTTGACACAAATATCATGTACGAATGTGCTCAGGGTGAACTAAGCATGTGATGTACAAGTGTGTTTGTGATGATCAGATAAAGAGTAGTATCGGCTATCCAAGATATATGACCTACATTGCAGAAAGTAAAGGGGAAGAGTATACCTCAGTGGCGCCAAAGAATAAGTGCGACTTCGGCTCGCATAGTAGGAGGTCCTCCGGAGCACCTTGCGCGAAGCTCCTAAACTGGCGAATGCTGTCATGAGGCAATACATGTACCTCGGGCTGGTACGTCGCCGGGTCAAAGGGCCGAACACTGAGCGGCAAGAGCTCGAACTCGAGATCCATCTCCATCCCTAGAGGAGCCCCACCCTCTGTAATGTCATCCGCCATCTCAAGAAGAGGGAGAAAATGGTCGAAGGTATGGAAAATGGGCAAGAATGCCAAAAGTCAACCGAAAGTCAACCCCAAGAGGTGAAAAATTGGAGAAAAGGTCGAAGTGTGGAAGAAGGCGAGAAGATCAAGGATGACTCGGGGGAAACAAACCCCAAGTGATGGAAATCAAGAATGAGGCACCGGATACACTTTCCAATCGGTTCAAAGTGTTCGAAACAATGAGGGTTTCGCGAATCGAAAGTTGTGGAAGGTTGGAAAACTTGTGTAAAGCTTGGATTGAAAGGAGGAAAACAATCTAGAGAGACAGGAGAATGGATTTCGGAAAAGGAGAAGTGAAAGTATAGGGTTTGGAACCCTATACTTAAAGACCTGAGGCAAATAGACAAAACTGCCCCGAATCTGCCACTTTTGGCCGATCGGCCAAATTGTTGGCCGATAAGCTTGTTTTATGGCCGATGGGTGGCCGATGACTCCCCCTTATGGCCGATGCACCTCCAATGCCCTTGTTTGGGGTAGTTCTGTTGATTTGTACCCTCATCTTTCAAGAAAGTGCAAGAAAATACACTTTTGAAGCTTAAGCGGCCTCCGAGGTGACCCCGAACCGTGTCTTCTGTGCGCAGCGCTCGATACGCGCAAGGTGTATCCTTTTTTTTTCGTATCCTTTTGTATATTGCAATATTCGAAAATTGCTTTTGAATATGTTGCATTGCAGTGTTTTATCATGTTTGCAAGGTGCGTGTTTGTTATATGCCTTTTCACTCTTACATTGAGCATGCCTCATCTTGTTTTTAGGTTGTATCTCAACATTGCGACGAACGTGCCTTTACTATGCTTACATTGAATATGTGCATTTCTATGTCGTTACGTGGAGCATGAATTTTGTATCATCGCCTGGAATATGCATCGTCACGCTTGCATGGCATATGCATGTTGTATTGGATATGTATCCACGATTACATTGCATGGAGCATGCATGTTGCATTGTCATGAACACCTTACTTGCGTTGTCGCGCACGCTTGTTGCATTGTCATGCACACCTTACTTGCGTTGTCGCGCACACTTGTTGCATTGTTATGCACACTTTACTTGCGTTGTCATGCATTTGTTGCATTGTCATGCACACTTTACCTGCGTTGTCACGCACCTTACTTGCATTGTTATGCACACTTTACCTGCGTTGTCATGCAACTTACTTACATTGTTATGCACACTTTACCTGCGTTGTCACGCACGTTACTTGCATTGTTATGCACACTTTACCTACGTTGTCACGCACGTTGCTTGCATTGTTATGCACACTTTACCCGCGTTGTCACGCACCTTACTTGCATTGTTATGTACACTTTACCTGCATTGTCACGCACGTTACTTGCATTGTTATGCACACTTTACCTGCGTTGTCACGCACGTTACTTGCATTGTTTTGCACACTTTACTTGCGTTGTCAACACGTTACTTGCATTGTTATGCACCTCTTTACTTGCGTTGTCACGCACACTCTACTTGCATTGTTATGCACCTTTTCACCTGCATTGTTATGCACGTTTCACTTTCATTGTTGTGCACTTTTCACTTGCATTGCTATGCACCTTTCCATCGGCATCATATGTGCACACGTTCATCTTGTATTGAAGTTGTATCTTGATATAGCGTTGATCATGTGTTCCTATTATACTGTACTTGTCAAAATCTCTCTTTTGTGCAGGCACGATATTGTATGTACAGTTCATTCAGAGAAGTTCCGGTTCAGTTTGACTGCTATCTATCACGCATGTTCGCGTTTGACACGCGTTATGCTACCCTTCTCCACTCGCATGTAGCGCATTTGGACGTACTCGCACTGTCATGTGCATCGCGCTTTCTTGCGCAACCCTTCTCCACTCGCGTGTGGCGCGTTTGGACATACTCGCACTGTCATGTGCATCGCGTTTTCTTGCGCAACCCTTCTCCACTCAGGTGTGGTGCGTTTGGACGTACTCGCACTATCATGTGCATCGCGCTATTTTGCACAACCCTTCTCCTCTTGCATGTGGTGCGTTAGGATGTCTTCGGTTTCGAACACTCGGATAAGTTCCGGTATTCATTCATACCTCTTCTCCTCTCGCGTGTGGTGCGTTAGGACGTCTTCGTTTTCGAACACTCAGATACATTCCGGTGTTCATTGATTCACTTTCTCCCTTCGCATTTGACACGTGTTTGGATGACTGCGCTTTCTTGCACAGTCCTTCTCCTTTTGCGTTTGATACGCTCGGAGGTGTTTCGTTTGAGACTCCGGGTGTTCTCGATAGTCACTTTTAGCCTTCTCTGCGTGAGACGCAGTGAGAATTGTATAATTTTCTTACATCCTTTCTTTTGGAGTGTGTGAGACTATTGTTTCTTATTCGCTTGCTTAAAATGTTGTATTTATTTTGCATGAATGCTTCATTACAGCCCTCTTTGCATAATCATAAGTTATGTTCGGAATTGTGCATGTCATTTGCATCTTGCCCCTGCCTACGAGCGCATCTTATTGTTATCTTGTATGTTTGTCTAAGTATTCGGCCTTGTCAAAAATGGATCATCTCTGGGCTTTGACATTCACTCCCGTCATCTTATGACTTTTGAGTTCTGTCAAAGAGGGGCAACCGTATACACCCCATTTTTTACCGTCCTCAAGACTTTGACGTCATCGTTTGAACACTCGATGATCATCCATGCTCGTGTTCGTTTTGAGTTCCTGAAGGTCTCAGCTGCGCGCCTTGCCTTAGAACCTCTCAACTTGTCTGTTTTGTGCTTGGTTGTGGACCAAGGACTTGTGGTTTTGTTTCTGAGGGAAGAGAGTGGCTTGTTGGCCAACCCTACAACCCATCGGCCAAGACTTGTGCCTATCGGCCTTTCCTTCTTGTCATCGGCCATCAGTGATGGCCGGTCGGCCCCCTTTTTGGACGATCGGCCATATCTTTTGGCCGAGGCCTTTTTGTTTGCTTTTGCAGATATTTTTGTGCCAGCTGTGACAGCTGGTGAGCACAGATTTCATCCTCTATACACATGTATGGAGGGATTGAATTCAAGCCTTTAGCTTGTCCAACAAGCTTAGGACTTGAATTTCTATAAGAGGGATGGCCCCTCTCCCTTTCCAGAGGTTCTGAAAGTTTGATATACAAAACATATATCTCTCTCTCTATATTTCCCTCTCTCTCTCTCTCTCTATATATATATATATATATATATTGCTTAAAAGTGTCTTTTGTCTTCACTTTTGCACTACAACACCTAGTAAAGCACCATTGTTTTGTTGCTGAGGTACTAGAAGACCTTGTTTGGACTCTCAAAGTTTGTTTTCTTTGGTTCAGAAGTGCTGGTTTGCTGTGGTTCTTCAAGGGTGAGTTGTTACCCCTTTTAAAACCTTGTTTTGCTTAAGTGTTTGGCCCTCTTTGCATACTGTTTTAGGCCTTGCTTTCAACTAAAAAAAGTTCTCATTTTAAGTGCTTAAGGTTTTTGTTTAAGGCTTTGTTTGTGTTTGGGGGTGGTCTACCCCCCTTTGTGCCTTGTTTGGCCTTGTTCTGAGCCATCTCTTTTAGGCCTTTGGATCACCTTTGTTTGGCCTCTTCACCACTGAAATCCAGAGGATTTTCAGTGGTAGAAATGTGGTTTTGAAGCCCAAAATAGGAGGGGGTTATCACCCCTCCTCTTCTCTTGTTGGCTTGTGTTGATGGCCAACCAAAAGAGCATGCATTTCTATCTTCTTAAAGCTTTGTTTGAGCTCATTTTTGTGACTTTCCAGACCTGCCATAACTCTGTTTTTGGCTATCTTGGTGGTTTCGGCTAACATGGAATATTCTCAACGAACTGGCGAAGCCATTCAGTCTCTTTAGTTGCTTTATCCAACGTAATAAAGTCAGATTCCATCGTTGATCTCGATATACACATTTGCTTGGAAGATTCCCAAGACACAGTTGCCCCTCCGAGGGTAAACACATAACCACTAGTGGATTTGGAGTCTTTTATATCAGATACCCAGTTAGCGTCACTATACCCTTCTAGTACCGCTGGGTATCTGGTATAATGCAGCCCATAATCCCGGGTGTAGCATAGATATCCTAACACCCGCATAATGCATCTCCAATGAGTGGCATTAGGATTACTCGTGTATCTACTACGCCTGCTAAAAAAGTAGGCTTCAGATACATCAAACTTCCAATGACCCGAGAATATTCTAGTTGAGAGACACTCTCACCATTATTCTTGGTCAATTGTAGACTTGCGTCTACCGGTGTCCTAGACACACTTGTATCTGATTTACTAAATTTCTCAAGTATCTTCTCAACATAGTGAGACTGAGAAAGTACAATACCACTAGATGTTCTGGTAATCTTAATACCTAGAATGACATCCGCAAGGCCCATATCTTTCATGTCAAACTTTAAGTTTAACAATCTCTTGATAGTTCAAACCATTTCATCATTACTACCAACAATGAGTATGTCGTCTACATATAAACACAAAATGACATAACCTCTGTCAGTGTCTTTAACATATATGCACTTGTCATACTCATTGATTCTAAACCTATTTGATAACATAACGTTGTCAAACTTCTCATACCATTGCTTAGGCGCTTGTTTCAAACCATATAATGACTTGACAAGCTTACAAACTTTCTTATTTTTCCCTGGAACTGAAAACCCCTCGGGTTGTTCTATGTAGATTTCTTCATCTAAATCTCCATTTAAGAAAGCTATCTTTACATCCATCTAATGTATCTCTAGACCACGTAATGCGGCTATCACAATCACCATGCGAATGGATGTAATTCTTGCCACAGGTGAATACGTATCAAAGTAATCCAGGCATTCTCACTGCCTGTATCCTTTGATAACTAGTCTAGCTTTATATTTATCAATTGACCCATCAGCCTTCATCTTTCTTCTAAAGATCCAGTTACTCCCCAAGGCCTTACTGCCTGGGGGTAGATCAACCAACTCCCAAGTATGGTTCTGTAAGATGGAGTCAATTTCACTTTTAATAGCTTATAAGGGACTTTTTGGTGAAGTCACCGCTTCATGGAAAGTTCGAGATTCTCCCTCTAATATATAAGTCAAGAAGTCTGGGCCAAAGGACTTGGTAGTCCTAGCCCTCTTACTCCTTCTCAGCTCATCTACTTCCTCATCTTGATCATCATCTTGATCATTATCTTCAAGTTCTTTCTCAGAACTTTGATCCTCTCCTCGAGTTCGGCAAGGAAATGTGTCTTCAAAGAAAGACGCATTCCTTAACTCCATTATGGTATTCTTGTGGATATCTGAAATATCAGACTTGTGCACAAGAAATCTATATGCACTACTATTCTGTGCATAACCAATGAATATACAATCCACGACTTCGGACCTATCCTAACCCGCTTGGGTGTAGGTACCACCACTTTTGCAAGACACCCCCACATTCGTAGGAAATTATAAGAAGGCTTCCGGCCTTTCCATAACTCATATGGAGTCTTGTCTACTTTCTTCCGAGGGATTCTATTTAGAATGTAATTTGCAGAGAGAATTGCTTCCCCCCACAAGTTCTGTGGCAATCTAGAACTTAGCAACATTGCATTCATCATCTCCTGTAGCATCCTATTCTTCCGTTCAGCAATCCCATTTGACTGAGGAGAATAAGGCGCCGTGCTTTGGTGGATAATCCCGGATTGAGTGCAAATCTCAATAAACGGTGATTCATACTCACCACCACGATCACTTCTTAAAGCCTTAATCTTGCGACATAATTGATTCTCAACTTCATTGTTATAAAGAACAAATTTGTTAATAGCCTTATCTTTTCTTTTGTGCAAATAGACATAACAATACTTAGTGCAATCATCAACAAAAGTGATGAAGTATTTATTGCCACCACGTGATTGTATAAACTTTAAGTCACACACATCACTATGCACTAAGTCCAACGGCTCTGAACTTCTTTCAATAGAATGAAACGAAGATCTTGTCAACTTCGCTTCAATACAAGTCTCACACTTGTGTTTTGGATTAATCTTAAAACATGGTATGTGATCTAACTTGATTAATCTACGCAAAGATTCAAAGTTTACATGTCCTAGTCTACTATGCCACAAATTGGAAGACTCAAGCATGTAAGCAGAAGAAGATGCATCTTTATTCATCTTTGGGATAATAGTCATTACATTGAGTTTAAAAATACCCCCCAACATATAACCCTTACCCACATACACTCCGCTCTTGGTCAAAACGACCTTGTCGGACTCAAAAACCATGCGAAAACCATGTTTGCTGAGAAGAGACCCTGAGACAAGATTCTTACGAATGTCCGAAACATACAGGACTTCGCTCAAGGTCAGCTCCTTTCCTGAAGTCAACTTCAAGACCACATTTCCTTTCCCCTCAACAATGGAGGTAGTAGAGTTTCCCATAAACAATTTCTCACCATTTGTAACCGACTCGAAAGTTGTAAACAGCTTCTTCTCGGAGCAGATGTGGCGTGTAGCCCCAGTATCAATCCACCATTCTCTTGGGTTTGAACCCACCAGATTCACCTCAGAGACAACGGCAGACAAGTGCATATCATCCTCCTCATCGGAGTGCTCTTGTATATTAGCCTTATGAGCACGAGGTTTGGTCTTATATGGCTTCTTCTGCTTGCGACAGTCACTAGCCCAATGCCCCTCGCTACCACAGTTGTAGCACTTCCCTAAGAATCGATAACCAGGTTCTTACGGCTTGTATGCCAGCTTCTTTGCAACACCACCCCTTGGCCCCAGCTTTAAGCCCTTGTTCACAAGAGGCTTCTTCCTCACCCCAAAAGATTTTCCATGCTTAATGACATTGGCCTTCACAGAAGAGGTACTCCCTTCTTTCTTTCTATTATCCTCCTCAATTCGGAGTCGGACAATCAGTTCTTCAACGGACATTTCCTTGTGCTTATGCTTCAAGTAGTTCTTGAAGTCCTTCCAACAATTGGGAAGTTCTCAATGATCACAGCAACTTGGAATGACTCATTCAACAGCATCCCCTCAGCATGAATCTCATGCAAGATCACTTGGAAATCTTAGACTTGGCTTATCACAGTTTTTGAATCGATCATTTTAAAGTCCAGGAACTGGCCAACTACAAATTTCTTTGCCTCGGCATCCTTAGTTCTGTATTTCTTGTCCAGTGATTCTCATAACTCCTTTGCTGAGCTCTTGGCACAAAACACACTATATAGTGAGTCTACCAAGCTGTTGAACACATAGTTCCGGCAGAGATAGTCTGTCTGCTTCCGTATGTCAAGCGCCATGACTTTCTGCCTGTCTGGCTCATTCTCTGCCACAGCTCGAGGATCCTCGCTCAAAACCTTTGCAAGGTTCAGCATGGTCAAGTAGAACAGCATCTTTTGCTGCCATCTCTTGAAGTTCACCCCAACAAATTTCTCTAGGCACTCATGATGACTGAGCGGTCCTCCCGGAACAGCCGGAGTAACACTAGGGTTGACCATAGAGGTCACAGCAGTAGGGGTTGGCAACCCAGTTGCCCCGGGGTTCAAATCCCCACCAACGTTAGCAATAGCAACAGTATCAGTGATAGTGGCCATTTCTGAAAATTACACTAGAATATCACGTTCTGTGTTTTCAGAAATTAAACTTAACACCAGAAAATCTCATAGTTGAAAAGTTAATTCAAAATTAGTTTCACCACTAAACCTAGAATCGAACATGGTCAAGAATGTTCCCAGGAAGACTGGAGGGTTCACAACGGTCCCACTTAAAACCCAGTTAACCTTTTGACAAAACTTTCAAGAGCATGTTGACTCCTAGTCCATGAGAAACAATTTTTAAAATTAAATTTTCCAAGGAATGAACTAGGTTAAAACAAACCAAGATCCAACAGTTACAAGCAATTTAAAAATTGCTAACTAAATTACAAGCAATATAAAACATTGCTACAAATCTAAACAAAAGTAAACCAATCCAATTGAGGATTATAAGTAGTCCATTCCAAAATTCGTTTCGACGCTTAGGTAATTATGCAAAGAAAGTTAGTAGAAATACAAAGCAGCGAATTGGAAAAAACTTGTACTTAACCATTCAAACACTATGTAATGAATAACAACATTAAGAAAGAAATAAATTAGACAAGTTACAAAACCTTAAAATTTATAATTACAAATAATTAAATTAAAATTTATTGCCATGAGTTATATATCAATTATTACATAATAAATATGTAAATAAATTTAGATAAGTTACAAAACTTTAAAACGCCAAAACCTTAAAACAAAAGTTTAATAGGCAAGAGTTACATATGAATTTATTTAACAATAATCATGCAAATAACTCTAGCAATTAAAAAACATGCAAATAATCCTAGAAAATATGCATGTAACCTACACCAAAATCTAAGGACATGCAAATTACCTTAAAATTCTAGAAACTAATAAAAATGTGAATTAAACTAGGATCTAGAAAATCATGAACATGTATAAAAAAAAATAGCAACTAATTAGCATGTCCATTTTAACTAAAACTTAAACACTCATGAGCATGCAAATTTTATTATAAAGCTATAAAATAAAACATGCAAAGCATGGTAGGAAATTAAAAATTATACTCATAAAACTATACATCTAAACAAACAATAGACCATTTAATTAATCATCAACAACCTAATTTTCTTTTCATGCAGAAAATAAATTCGAAGCAAAATAAAACATGAGGAAGACATTTATTTATTTAAATCCTAATCATGCATAGCAAGTCAATGGAACAAAAAACTCTATGAACATTAGCATGCATATCCTCTTGCCTTATATAGGAAAACAGTGGCCTCTAAATTAAACAATTATAAGCAAAGCTGTAGCCACACCATGTGAAGTTATTTGCTAATTTCATGATAAACATATATAATCTATTTTAAGATTGTTGTACAAATTGGGTAATTAAACAAGATAAACTGATTCATGATTAATCAAATTACATAATAGAATGAGAAAACACATTGAATATTACAACCATAGAAATACACAATACGATAAAATGTAAAGAAAGCAAGCCGAAACCTGTGTGATACCACAGTATCCTTAAAACAGATTAGCCGTCTCACCATGGGTGCTAGAGGTATGTCGACTTCTATCTCCCAAGATACGACGGTCAAAACCAGTTAATGCAGAAGCACCTTTGAATAGCATCGGCGAACTTGATAATGGTGCACTCTCTCTAACAAGAACCAAAGAAGGGACTAGCAAAAGAAGATAAGAAAAAAAATTCGGTGTAAAACCATCTCCAACTCTTTATTCAAAACAACATCTCCATTTTTCATCAAAAATCTCTCTTAAACTCTTCTACTAAGTTGGAGGGAAAGGCCTCTATTTATACAAGTAGGGGAATCCCTAGCCATAAAGTCTATATATCAATAGGGCCATTAAATGTCATTAACCAAGGCCATCAATTCTAGTCAATAGGGCTAGAGTTACTAAGGTTGAAAACCTATGCCACTAAAATGGTCATCAACTCCATCATCAAAAGATGAGAGTTACAAAAGTCTAAACCTCCCATGTGCTTAATATATACAAATTAATATGTATATAATGATGTTTGAATAAACCAACTAGATGGGTCACACAATGGATACCAATGTTAGGTTACAACACGATCCAAACCCCATTCTCAAACACATGCACAAGCTAAGCTCAACACAACATAGCTTAGCTCAAGCTTAAGATTAAGTCCAAGTTTAAGTCCAAGACCAAACGCAACACATGCACAAGCACAAGCACAAGCATAAGTCTAGGCCCAATCTAAACTAAGACTAAGTCCAAATCTAAGCCCAACTTTTATTGATGCCCACTTTATGAGACAATTCTCATTCACAACTTAGTGGTTTCTGCCCATCATTTTTATATTGTAATCTTCTCACTTGAGAGAAAACAAAACCACTCACACCTACCTCAACCGGCGGTTAGGTCCTACTTTAATTTCGAATTAAAGTTGCCAAAAAATAATTATTTTTCAACAACCCCCCACATTAATAAAATTGGCCGAATAAAGAAAACGACAACGCTTTACAACAGAGACTCAAAGAAAGAGCACAAAGAATAATCATGCATCATAAAAGGTAGCTGTTGGCCTTGAACCTTTCGTGGTGAAAGCCTATCGGATTTACCGGCTGACCAGTGAATGTGATGTCTTGAACTGTTCTACCATTTGTGTAAATCAAGACAATAAACCTCACACAGGAGTTACTCCAACCATTATTCTTGTTCTCACTGGTGTGTCCAGTTTGGCCCTAGAACACTAGCTTGGTTCAATGAGTGTTTTTAAAGAATTCAGCTTTGTCAATCTTAAAGAAGCGGCCCTACTTCACACTCACATGGGTGACCTATATAAGGTATCTCATTATACCACGATGGACCATCATATCACTTAGGGCATTAAAAGCATCAGCTTAACCTCCCACCCCACAGGGTATCACTGTATAAAGGAATGGGCAAGAGAATTTACCTCCACAGGGACTCATCCGTTACACGCAATTAGGTTGTCCCTTTGAACCTAGATCTTAGGATCTCCAATCAACAAGGTTGGGTTTTCCATTCCGGTAACATTACTAAAGTCCTTAACCTCATTCCTCTTGACAATGTTTCTACTATCTCTCGAGTTAACCCTTTGGTTAGCGGATCTGCAATGTTGTCCTTAGACTTTACAAAGTCTAATGTATCTAATGATTTGTACAAGGCCGGATATAGCCTACTTTGTTAGCAAGCTTAGTAGATACACGAGTAATCCAAATGCCACTCATTGGAGAGGTATTATACGGGTGTTAGGTTATCTACGCTACACTCGGGATTATCAGCTGCATTATACCAGATACCCAGCATTATACTAGATACCCAACAGTACTAGACGGGTATAGTGACACTAATTGGATATCTGATATAAAAACTCCAAATCTACTAGAGGTTATGTGTTTACCCTCGGAGGGGCAGCCGTGTCTTAGAAATCTTCCAAGCAAACGCGTATATCAAGATCAATGATGGAATCTGAGTTTATTGCGTTGGATAAAGCAACTGAAGAGGCTGAATGGCTTCGCCAGTTCGTTGAGGACATTCCACGTTGGCCGAAACCTGTGTCTATTATCTGTATGCATTGCGATAGCCAGTCGGCGATTGGACGGGCATAGAGTCATATGTATAATGGAAAGTCTAGACATATCTGTCGTAGATATAATTCCATACAACAACCACTCTCTAATGAAATTGTCTCTCTAGACTATGTAAAGTCTAAGGACAGCATTGCGGATTTGCTAACCAAAGGGTTAACTCGAGAGATAGTAGAAACATTGTCAAGAGGAATGGGGTTAAGGCCTTTAGTAATGTTATCGGAATGGAAAACCCAACCTAGTTGACTGGAGATCCCAAGATCTAGGTTCAAAGGAACAACCTAATTGCATGTGACGGATGAGTCACTGTGGAGGTAAATCCTCTTGCCCATTTCTTTATACAGTGATACCTGTGAGGTGAGAGATTAAGTTGATGCTTTTAATGGCCTAAGTGATATGATAGTCCACCATGGTATAATGAGATACCTTATATAGGTCACCTATGTGAGTGTGAAGTGAGGCCGCTTCTTTAAGAATTGACAAAGCTGAATTCTTTAAAAACACTCACTGAACCAGGTTAGTGTTCCAGGGCCAAACCGGACAAACCAGTGAGAACAAGAATAATGGTTGGAGTAACTCCTGTGTGAGGTCTATTGTCTCGATTTACACAAACGGCAGAACAGTTCAAGACATCACGTTCACTAGTCAGCCAGTAAATCCGATAGGCTTTCACTACAAAAGGTTCAAGGCCAACAGCTACCTTTTCTGATGTAGGATTATTCTGTGTGCTCTCTCTCTGAGTCTTTGTTGTAAAGCGTTATCCGTTTTCTTTATTCGGCCAATTTAATTCATGTGGGGGATTGTTGGAAAATAATAGTTTTTCGGCAACTTTAATTCGAAACTAAAGTGGGACCTAACCGCCGATTGAGGTGGGTGTGAGTGGTTTTTTATTCTCTCAAGTCAGAAGATTACAATATAAAAATGATGGGCATAAACCATTGAGTTGTGAATGAGAATTGTCTTATAAAGTGGGCATCAATAAAAATTGGGCTTAGATTTGGACTTAGTCTTAGTTTAGACTGGGCCTAGACTTGTACTTGTGCTTGTGCTTATGCTTATGCTTGTGCATGTGTTGGGTTTGGTCTTAGACTTAAACTTGGACTTAATCTTAAGCTTGAGCTAAGCTATGTTATGTTGGGCTTAGCTTGAGCATGTGTTTCAGAATGGGGTTTGGATCGGGTTGTAACCCAACATTGGTATCCATTATGTGACCCATCTAATTGGTTTATTCAAACATCATTATATACGTATTTATTTTTATATATTAAGCACATGGGAGGTTTAGACCTTTGTAACTCTCATCTTCTGATGATAGAGTTGATGATCATATTAGTGGCCATAGGTTTTCAACCTTAGTAACTCTAGCCCTAATGGCTAGAATTCATGGCCTTGGTTAATGGTATTTGATGGCCCTATTGATGTATAGCCTTTATGGCTAGGGATTCCCCTACTTGTATAAATAAAGGCCTTTCCCCTCCAACTTAGTAGAAGAGTTTAAGAGAGATTTTGATTAAAAAATGTAGAAATTAGCAATTTCTAGTGATAAGACTATTGGCCATGTTATGAAGTTTCGAATAGTAGACTATTGAACATTGGATTTGTGTTTCCTAATAGTAAGACTATTGGCTTCAGAATGATAGGTTAGACCAAATATGTTTGGGTGCCTAATTCGGTTGAGGATATTCTGGTGATATAATTTTGAGAGTTTCATAATCATTGTGATACAATGAATTGTTTAAAGACCCTGTATGAATTTTTGGAAAAGGCCAAAAGCCTTTGTATAAATTCTACAAATGTGGCGGTGTCATGCAAAAGGTAGGAATACCTAAACTCAAGAGGGTTAGGATAAGCCTAAAAATCCATTGACTTTGTATTCAATGGTTATACACAATATAGCAGTGTATATCGATTTCTTATGGTTAAGTCTGTTATTCCAAATAATCAGTTAGTTGATCAAGTTGATAATCAAGCTGAGGAAGTAGATGAGCCAAAAAGGAGCAAGAGTGCTAGGACTACCAAGTCCTTTGGCCCAGACTTCTTGACTTATATGTTAGAAGGAGAACCTCGAACTTTCCATGAAGCTGTGACTTCACCTGAAAGTCTCTTATAGAAAGAAGCTATTAAGAGTGAAATTGACTGCATGTTACAAAACCATACTTAGGAGTTGGTTGATCTAACCCCAAGGAGTAAGGCCTTAGGGAGTAAGTGAATCTTTAGAAAGCTGATGGGTCAATTGATAAATATAAAGTTAGGCTAGTAATCAAAGGATACAGGCAGAGAGAAGGCCTGGATTACTTTGATACGTATTTACTTGTGACAAGGATTATATCCATTCGCATGGTGATTGCGATAGCCGCTTTACGTGGTCTAGAGATACATCAGATGGATGTAAAGACAGCTTTCTTAAATGGAGATTTAGATAAAGAAATCTACATGGAACAACCCAAGGGGTTTTTCAGCTCCAGGGAAAATAAGAAAGTCTGTAAGCTTGTCAAGTCATTATATGGTTTGAAGCAAGCTCCGAAGCAATGTCATGAGAAGTTTGACAGACGCTATGTTGTCTAATGGATTTAGAATCAATGAGTGTGACAAGTGCGTATATATTAAAGACACTGACAGAGGTGATGTCATTTTGTGTCTATACGTAGATGACATACTCATTGTTGGTAGTAATGATGAGATGATTTGAACTACCAAGAGATTGTTAAACTCTAAGTTTGACATGAAAGATATGGGCCTTGTAGATATCATTCTAGGTATTGAGATTACTAGAACATTTAGTGGTATTGTACTTTCACAGTCTCACTATGTTGAGAAGATACTTGAGAAATTTGGTAAACCAGATACAAGTGTGTCTAGAACACCGGTAGACGTGAGTCTACTTTTGACCAAGAATAATGGTGAGATTGTCTCTCAACTAAAATATTCTCAAGTCATTGGAAGTCTGATGTATCTGATGAGTTGTACAAGGCCGGATATAGCCTACTCTGTTAGCAGGCTTAGTAGATACACGAGTAATCCAAATGCCACTCATTGGAGAGGTATTATGCGGGTGTTACGTTATCTACGCTACACTCGGGATTATGGGGTGCATTATACTAGATACCCAACGGTACTAGAGGACTATAGTGACACTAACTAGATATATGATATAAAGAACTCCAAATCCACTAGTGGTTATGTGTTTACCCTCGGAGGGACAGCCGTGTCTTGGAAAAATCTTCCAAGCAAACGTGTATATCGAGATCAACGATGGAATATGAGTTTATTGTGTTGGATAAAGCAACTGGATGACTTCACCAGTTCGTTGAGGACATTCCACATTGGCCGAAACATGTGCCTGCTATCTGTATGCATTGTGATAGCCAGTCGGCGATTGAACGGACACAGAGTCATATGTATAATGGAAAGTCTAGACATATCCGTCGTAGACATAATTCCATATGGCAACTACTCTCTAATGGAATTCTCTCTCTAGACTATGTAAAGTCTAAGGACAACATTGCGGATCCGCTAACCAAATGGTTAACTCGAGAGATAGTAGAAACGTTGTCAAGAAGAATGGGGTTAAGGCCTTTAGTAATGTTACCGGAATGGAAAACCCAACCTAGTTGACTAGAGATCCCAAGATCTAGGTTCAAAGGGACAACCTAATTGCGTGTAACGGATGAGTCCCTGTGGAGGTAAATCCGCTTGCCTATTCCTTTATACAGTGATACCCTGTGGGGTGTGAGGTTAAGCTGATGCGTTTAATGACCTAAGTGATATGATAGTCCACCGTGGTATAATGAGATACCTTATATAGGTCACCTATGTGAGTGTGAAGTGTAACCGCTTCTTTAAGAATTGACAAAGCTGAATTATTTAAAAACACTCATTGAACCAATCTAGTGTTCCAGGGCCAAACCGGACACACTAGTGAGAACAAGAATAATGGTTGGAATAACCCCTGTGTGAGGTTTATTGTCTTGATTTATATAAACGGCAGAACAGTTCAAGACATCACGTTCACTGGTCTGCCGGTAAATCCGATAGGCTTTCACTACGAAAGGTTCAAGGCCAACAGCTACCTTTTCTGATGCATGATTATTCTTTGTGCTCTCTCTTTAAGTCTCTGTTGTAAAGTGTTGTCCGTTTTCTTTATTCAGCCAATTTTATTCATGTGGGAGATTGTTGAAAAATAATGATTTTTCGGCAACTTTAATTCGAAATTAAAGTAAGACCTAACTGCCGGTTGAGGTGGGTGTGAGTGGTTTTGTATTCTCTCAAGTGAGAAGATTACAATATAAAAATGATGGGCAGAAACCACTGAGTTGTGAATGAGAATTGTCTCATAAAGTGGGCATCAATAAAAGTTGGGCTTAGATTTGGACTTAGTCTTAGTTTAGATTGGGCCTAGACTTATGCTTGTGCTTGTGCATGTGTTGGGTTTTGTCTTGGACTTAAACTTGGACTTAATCTTAAGCTTGAGCTAAGCTATGTTGTGTTGGGCTTAGCTTGTGCATGTCTTTGAGAATGGGGTTTGGATCGTGTTGTAACCCAACATTGGTATCCATTGTGTGACCCATCTAGTTGGTTTATTCAAACATCATTATATACATATTAATTTGTATATATTACTCACATGGGAGGTTTAGACTTTTGTAACTCTCAGCTTTTGATGATGGAGTTGATGACCATTTTAGTGGCCATAGGTTTTCAACCTTAGTAACTCTAGCCCTAATGACTAGAATTAATGGCCTTGGTTAATGGCATTTGATGGCCCTATTGATGTATAGCCTTTATAGCTAGGGATTCCCTTACTTGTATAAATAGAGGCCTTTCCCCTCCAACTTAGTAGAAGAGTTTAAGAGAGATTTTTGATGAAAAATGGAGATGTTGTTTTGAGATAAAGAGTTTGAGATGGTTTTACACCAAAGAAAAATTTTCCTATCTTCTTTTACTAGTCCTTTCTTTGGTTCTTGTTAGAGAGAGTGCACCATTATCAAGTTTGCCAAAACTATTTAGAATGTGCTTCTGTATTAGCTAGTTTTCGCCATGGTATCATGGGAGATAGAAGTCGACATACCTCCAGCACCCATGGTGATGTGGCTAATCTGTTTTAAGGACACTGTGGTATCACACAGGCTTCGGTTTGCTTTCTTTACCTTTTATCGTATTGTGTATTTCTATGGTTGTAAACGTTGTCCGTTTTTCTTATTCGGTCAATTTTTATTCATGTAGGGGATTGTTGGAAAAAATGGATTTTTGGTAACTTTAATGTGAAATTAAAGTTGGTCTCAACCATTGGTTGAGGTGGGATTAAATGGGTTTATATTCTTTGTAACAAGGTCTTTACACCACATAAAGAATGACCAAAAACCATTGAGAATTGAATGATAAATTGTCTCATAAAGATGGCCTTATGAATGAGGTTTTGGGAATTGTGTATAACTACTAATCCCACATTGATTGTGGCAGAAATACACACCTGTGTATACAGAAAATATGTATATCAAATATTTTCTCCCATCAATTTTGGTTCATTACTTCAGCAGTTTTGCAAGAGTAATGGCCATTAGTGGCCAACCTTCATGGGCATTAGATGATAGCCTTCATGGCTAGAGGCTCCTCATCTCTTCCCCATGGTGTATAAAAAGAGACCCATCTCCCTTGGTTTAGATACAACTTTTCCCTTCCAAAATTATATAGTCAGTTTGCTTATGTCTACAATTTTCTTCCTGTGTGAGAGAATGTTGCCGTTGTCGGTTCGCCAAAGCTAACAGAAAGTCCTTCTGAGTTAGCTGGTTTAAGCCATCTTATCCTGGGAGACAGAAGTTGACATTCCACCAACACCTACGGTGAGGCGGCCAATCTGTTTTAAGGACACTGTGGTATCACACATAATTTGATTTGCTTCCTTGTTTTCAATATTTCAATTCCATTTGTATTTCGGTTAATCATGGTTCATGTTATGTAAGTTAACTGATTAATTTTTAATCTATTTGTTTCGTTTAATTAGCCTATATGACCAACAAACTACAAGTTTGTTTGCTTGTATTATTGTAGCAATTTTTTATACATTTTTTTTTTCATTGTTTGTAATGTTTGTTAGCAATTTTAAATTGCTTCTAAAGTTTGGAACTTGGTTTGGTTTTCTGTAATAGAAACCAAAGGGTTTAGCCTTGGCTAAAGAGTAGTTCTTATTTGTTCAGAAATGACAACTAAGACGGATTTGGTTTCAAACCTTTGGGGTTTGAGGAAGTCTTTGGGTTTAATTATTTTATTCCCAAAGTGTTGGAAAACCAAGTTTGGAGAAAATCTTTGATTATAATCTGATTATTTCCAAAGTGTTTTGGATTATAATCTGATTATTTCCAAAGTGTTGTGGTTTTGAGAAAAGAAACCAAATTTTAGCATTAGCTAAAATATCTCTGATTTTTATTCAGAAATCATGGGCTCAGTTCCGGAAGTACCGGTTAACTTTTATGAGTGGTATAATTCTGGTAGCAAATTTTCTTTGCTTGGGAATTGATTTGTTATAACCTGGTTTATCCCTTGGAAAACTTAATTTTAAATTTGTTTCCCATGGACTAGGAGTCAACATGCTCTTGAAAGTTTTGTCAAAAGGTTAACTGGGTTTTAAGTGTGACCGATGTGACCCCTCCAGTCTTCCAAAGAACATTCTTGACCATGTTCGATTCTAGGTTAAGTGGTGAGACTAATTTTGAATTAAATTTCCAACTGTGAGATTTTCTGAATGTTAAGATTAATTTCTAGAAAACAGAATAATGAAATTCTGTTGTGATTTTTTAGAAATGGCTTCAAGTGGTGACAACAGAAATGTTGTTCCACTTGACAACGTTAAGCCTTGTGAGATTCTTAAAAGAAGATCTAGAAAGATCAAGTGTGATTAAAGGAAATCATAAGATTGTATGATAATATCTCTGAATTAATCATGGGCAATTAGTATGTTATCCTTGTGTCAATTATAGCATTTTGATTGCTATGTGACTTTGCTTGAAAGCAAAGATGAGACAACCCGTTAGGGTGAGTAAATATATTTTTGAATTTTTAAATTCCAAATATATTCTTAATTTGGTGGCTTCTAGTGAGTACAAAATCACTGATCATAGAGATAGAAAACTGGTGGTTCCTAGGGGTGTTAGACCACTGGCTACACAGTCATAAGATTGTGGTTCCTAGTAGTGAACAGATTACTGATCACATGTCAAGATATGATGGTTCCTAGTAGTGGAGAGGCTACTGGTCATATGTCAAGACATGATGATTCCGAGTAATGAAAGAGTCTATTGATCCTATGTTAGGACGTTGTGATTCCTAGTAGTAAAGTGACTACTGATCACAAGTTAAGACATTGTGATTCCTAGTAGTAGAAAGTCTATTGACCACATGCTAAGAAATTAGCGATTCCTAGTGATAAGACTACTGACCATGTTATGAAGTTCCGAATAGTAGACTATTGAACATTGGATTTGTGTTTCCTAATAGCAAGACTATTGGCTTCACAATGATAAGTTGGACCAAATATGTTTGGGTGCCTAATTCGGTTGAGGATATTCTGGTGATATGATTTTGAGAGTTTCATAATCATTGTGACACAATGAATTGTTTAAACACCCTGTATGAATTTTTGGAAAAGGCCAAAAGCCTTTGTATAAATTCTACAAATATGGCGGTTTCATGTAAAAGATGGGAATACCTCAACTCAAGAGGGTTAGGATAAGCCTAAAAATCCGTTGACTTTGTATTCAATGGTTATGCACAATATAGCAGTGTATATCGATTTCTTGTTGTTAAGTCTGTTATTCCAGATATACACAAGAATACTATCATGGAATCAAGAAATGAATCTTCCTTTGAAAATGTATTTCGAGTTCCATGAAAGAGTTTGAAAGTGACAATGATCACATAGTTGATCAAACAGATGATCACTTAGTTGATCAAGTTGATGATCAAGCTGAGGAAGTAGATGAGCCAAGAAGGAACAAGAGGGCTAGGACTGCCAAGTCCTTTGGCCCGGACTTCTTGACTTATATGTTAGAGGGAGAACCTCGGACTTTCCATGAAACCATGACTTCACCTAAAAGTCCCTTATGGGAAGAAGCTATTAAGAGTGAAATTGACTCCATCTTACAGAACCATACTTGGGAGTCGATTGATCTAACCCCAGGCAGCAAGGCCTTGGGGAGTAAGTGGATATTTAGAAAGCTGATGGGTCAATTGATAAATATAAAGTTAGGCTAGTAATCAAAGGATACAGGCAGAGAGAAAGCCTGAATTACTTTGATACGTATTTACTTGTGACAAAGATTATATCCATTCGCATGGTGATTGCGATAGCCGCTTTACGTGGTCTAAAGATACATCAGATGGATGTAAAGATAGCTTTCTTAAATAGAGATTTAGATGAAGAAATCTACATAATAGAATGAGAAAACATGTTGAATATTACAACCATAGAAATACACAATACGATAAAAGGTAAAGAAAGCAAACCAAAACCTGTGTAATACCACAGTATCCTTAAAACAGATTAGCCGCCTCACCATGGGTGGTGGAGGTATGTTGACTTCTGTCTCCCAGGATACGACAGTCAAAACCAACTAATGCAGAAACACCTTCTGAATAGCTTCAACGAACTTGATAATGGTGCACTCTCTCTAACAAGAACCAAAGAAGGGACTAGCAAAAAAGATAGGAAAAATTTTCTTTGGTGTAAAACCATCTCCAACTCTTTATCTCAAAACAATATCTCCATTTTTCATCAAAAATCTCTCTTAAACTCTTCTACTAAGTTGGAGGGGAAAGGCTTCTATTTATACAAGTAGGGGAATCCCTAGCCATAAAGGCTATACATCAATAGGGCCATCAAATGCCATTAACCAAGGCTATCAATTCTAGGCATTAGGGCTAGAGTTACTAAGGTTGAAAACCTATGGCCACTAATATGGTCATCAACTCCATCATCAAAAGATGAGAGTTACAAAGGTCTAGTCATGAGTTATGTATTAACAAAGCTTATAACCCCTAATTAATTGAATTAAATACTAGGAAAGAGTTACATATGAGTTTAATTCACAATAAACATGCAAATAAGTCTAACAATTAAAATTATGCAAATATCCTAGATAATAATAAGCATGAACAAATTAAATCTAGAAAATAAATAACATTTAAAGAAATACATATTTATGTGTTTATTTAATTTGTTTAGGAAGCAAGTGTGCAGACAACCCATTTTTAACCGTCCTTAAGACTTGGGTGCCACTGATTGGATCATTCGATGGTGTAGGCTATGCTATGCAAATGTTCGATTTCTTCGGCAAGGAGAGCATCAAATCCCAAGCTTACACCCCATTTTTGGACTAAAACTATTTTGACCAAAGATTTTAGACCTTAAAACCCTCTCTTTCAAAATATTTTTGAAACAAAGTTCCTACGATGTTTCAGGGCTCGCATTTCGTTAAATGTTGCGCTTTTCGGTAAACCGAGCAAGGACAAAGTGAAAATGAATGAAAGAGGAGTGAAATCTCTGAAAAATCTTTCAAAACACCTTATTTACGGGTTTGAGGTTGAAGAAAAGAGGAGAGGAGGGAAGAAAACTAGCTGAGGAGAAGTTAGGCATGAATCTAGTTGGACCAAAACTGAGCAGTTTTCACTAAAAGAGGAATATCTCTTAGCACACTTGGAATTTTGATGTGAGGCTGCCACCATTGGAAAGAAGACTTCTGGGGCTTCAATTTAGGGACAAGAATGACCTGCAAAGGAGTCCAGATGAAGGACATATTCCCATTTGAAGTTGGACTTGGAGAGCAGATTTTTGTTGTCGGCCACAAATATGGCCGGTCGGCCAGAAAAGTGGGTTGCCGGCCACTTAAAGTGGCCGGTCGGCCACTAATGTCCCAAACTCAGATATTTTGCAGATTTTTCCCCTCCAGCTGTTTTCACATTGCTCCAACTGTCCTAATTCAGATATTTTCAACCTGAAGCCTCATTCTTCTATATATAGAGAGCCTTCTCTATGGTTTTGAAGGTTAGAACATTTGAGGAAGAAAAATTTTGGGAGCCTCTCTCTCTACATTTCTCTCTCTCTTGAACCTTTGTGCATAAGTGCACACAAGTGTAGATATACTTCTCCTTTGCCTATACATCCTTGACCGGAAGAAAAATTTTAGGAGCCTCTCTCTCTACAATTCTCTCTCTACATTTCTCTCTCTCTTGAACCTTTGTGCATAAGTGCATACAAGTGTAGATACACTTCTCCTTTGCCTATACATCCTTGACCAAAGTTGGTTATCTTTGAGCTGAGGTTCTAGAAGGTCTTCTTGGAGCTCTTGAAAGTGATTTTGCTTGGTTTTGTTGCCTAAAATTGTGTTGTGCTTCAAGAGGTATAACTCTCTCCCTTTGTGCTTGTTTTGCACACTTATTTTTCCACCTTTGCAAACTGTTTTTGGCCTAGTTTTCAACTATAAAAACCTCTGTTTTTCAGTCCTAAAAATGGTGGTTTGAGCATTTGTGAGTTAGGGGGTTGTCCCCCCTTTTGGCTCTTTGGCTTGTGAAGCTTTTTGTACCATCTTTCATCACCTTTCAAACCAACTCTTTTGGTCTTTTAACCACTGAAACTCAAAGGTTTTTCAATGGTAAAAACTTTGTTTTGAGATCCAAAATGGGAGGGGGTAGCCTCCCCTCCTTGTATCTTGTTTGCATGTGTAGATAGCCTAACATGTGAGCATGTTTTTCTACCATTTTATGACTTGATCTCAGTTTGTTTTTGCTACTTTTTTTACTTGTTTTACCTCTGTTTGGGACTGGTTAAGTCACTTGAGGCTTGCTTTGTATGCTTGTAGTGCAATTGTGCTTGCTAGTTTAGTTTGTGCTATGTATTAGCCTCTCATTCTAGCTCTTTTTAGCCTACTTCAAGCATGTTTTAGAACTTCATTTAAGCTGTTTCAGGACTCTTTTGGACTGTTTGACCCTTTTGAGCTTTGTGTTGCATACCTATAGTGTAGTGCTCTTCACTAGTTTGGTGTTTTTGGCTTTTGAACATGTTGTGCATGAGTTGCTTGCATGTTGTAGTATCATTTTTCATGCCATTTCAGCACTGAAATATCTGCAACCTCCCTCATTTCTTCATTTTTTTCATTTGTTTTGAGGGTTGGTTAACCTTAAGGTTGTGTTTAAGCTTGAGATAGAGCTTGTGCTCAATGGTTTTAATCCTCTTTTGAGGGTTTCTACTAACCAACGGCATGATCTCTCTCATGTCTTAAGTCATCCTTTGGTTGACCCATCTCTCATTAGAGGACACTCACCTTGGACTTAACCGGTTAAAGAATGATTTGGTAATGTAAAATATGTAAACAAAATTGGACAAGTAAAACATGAACAAGATAAGCATGTTGTGTTGCATTGCATGTGTTTGGATCGGACGTTAATCCGAACACAAGAAATGTGGGACGTTTCATACTCAAAGTGATGAAACGTGTCACTTTTCTTGGTCGTCGTCACCCTTGATCATGCATAATAGGGTGGTGGACCTTTGAGTCTTATTTGTGCATTCATTAAGCTTGTACAAGCTTGACTCTTTGGCCATCATGCATTGAAAATGCTTGATTGGTGGCTTGAGAGCCAAGTGCCATACTTCTTTGAGCTTGAGAAATGATAAGGAGGTGGTAGTACACACATTTCTTGAAAAATGCATTGTTTTGCCTCTGTTGCTCTCTGTTGCAGCAAAAGCAGAAGTCTAGAAAATGGGGTGGCCAACCGGCCACTAAAACTAGCCGACCGGCCAGTTAAGGTGGCCGATAGCCACTTTTTGTGGCCGACCGGCCGCCAATCAATTTTTGTGCAATTGTGTTCCTGTGTTGGAGCAGAGGCAATCTGGAAGCTAGTAAAGTTTTCAGAGATCAAACGAGTGCAAATAGAGGCATCCGATGGCAAGGCAATGGCATTTTCGGGTGAAGCAACCGAGCATGCATGCATCTCTCGCCCCGGGGCCATTTAATTGCTTTTGTTAGCTTAGAATAAGTTAGCTAATTCATTCGTACATGTGTTGTAATTAATTAGCTTAATTCGTTTTATAATATTTTAATTAGCTTAGCATAGCTAGTTATTCAATTGTGTTGTAATAATTAATTAGCTAGAATAGTTAATTAGTTCGTTTTGCAATAATTACCTTAATTAGTGTAGCTAGTTAGCTTATTTATTCGGACTCTCCTTCGAGAGGACACAATGTTGTAGTAAGTGTGCGTACGTGTGTGCATGTCTTCCAACCCCATGTCTTTCTCCCTTTTACGTAACCGCTTTTGATGGTTAGTTTAGGGATCATTTTCAATTAGCATACCTTATGCTCGCATGTTTGCATCCATTCATTTGTCTTACATGCACCAAGGCTCGGCGCATCATTCAAACTGCATTGTCAATTCAATACTTCTTTGAACACGTGTTTCAAAGCATGTTATCAAACTGTTGCATTCATATGCCATGATTAGGTAGCCGAGCCTATTAATTGCATTATTGCATATGTTGCATTAGGCATTTTGTATAGTTAGGATCATGCATATTTCTAACTAGCTTTTGTTTTGGCTTCGAGTACACTGTAAGTTTTACGCTTTAGCATACTTGCATGAGTGTGAGTGTTGCCATGTTTCGCATACTTGCCATGAGGCTATGTGCTTACTTGATAAACTGCATGAATGCCTGTGGATGAAGGCTTTATTGCTTGAATTGGAACAGTTCAACGAATGTGCGTTTTAAGCCCACTTTGCGAAGTGGCAAATCATGTTTTAAGCCCACTTGAGGTGGAAAATCCGCGTTTTAACCCACTCGAGGGTGGCAAATCCAAACCATTTTTGAAAACAAATATGAGTTGAAATGTTCCAATTCTTGCGATTTTAGTCTATATTTGCTTGTGTGCGTCACATAGTAAAGTTAGCTAATAACCGGATAAGAACACATGTGTTTATCAAACAACATATCATGTTTAGTAGAGGCCGATCTTTGATCAGGCGAGCGAAGGTGCTCATTTCAGGACCTTCCCCTCTCGTACCCAAGTTCCCGAGCTGAGGCAACTTTGGTGATGACGGACACGTAGCCTTTGGCACGAGTCAAGGTTTCCTAAATTTTCCAAAAATAAAATATTTAGATGGCGACTCTATAATCCGGCAAAGCAGTCTAGTTTTGGCATTATTTGATTTAAAATTGATTTTCCAAAATAATTTGCCGAATTGGACTCTTTGGTGTTTATCAGTCTCACATTGCACTTTGTGAGATTAGATTCAAAACCGTGACAGGAGTCTGAACTGTAGAACCAATTCGAGCTCTCCGAAAGGGGGGTGCGAAAAAGTCGAGTCTACAAAGTGTCATGTAAAAATTCTAGAAAACTAGAAGCAAATCATGCACATTTGTTAAACTGAACAACTATTGAATATAACCACTAATCAGTGGCCTTAAGCATATATATAAAAAATATTTTATTTTATTTCATAAACAAACTTTATACCATGTATGATAGACCCACATGGAAAACAACACAGCAGCATTGCAATTGATTATAAAAATCACACGTACCATTACATATATGAATTTACTAATCTAAACATGGAATTTATAATCATAAATATATATATATGTAATCAGTGGCATATCAAACCAATTTAAAATTGAAAACTAGGTAGCAATCAACATGAAAAAATCAATAGGCTATTTTTTCATTATTTTCCTCATGAATAGCAGTGGACTACTATATGCTACAGGAAATCTATAACACATAAAACAATAGCATGCATATATAGTCCTAGATATCTATAAATAAAAGCCATTCTAATTAAACTAAAAAAAATAGAACAGCATATTACATATAAGAAACAGTGTGTTCAGATACACCAATTTTAGTCAATGGAACACTTACTCCTAGGGAATGCACAAATCTTGAAAATAATAAACAGAAGCATGCAAATATATACTGTTCCGATTTTATTGCCTTTTTTTCCATAAGTACTAACAGTAACAAAACTAATGTTAATTAATCTATTACAAAACGTATAGATAAACCTAATCTGTTTTAAGTTTGTTGGTCATATAGGCTAATTAAATGAAACAAATAGATTAAAAATTAATCAGTTAACTTACATAACATGAACCATGATTAACCAAAATACAAATGGAATTAAAATATTGAAAACAAGGGAGCAAACCAAATTCTATGTGATACCACAGTGTCCTTAAAACATATTAGCCACCTCACCGTAGGTGCTGGAGGAACGTCGACTTCTGTCTCCCAGGATAAGATAGCATAAACCGGCTAACTCAGAAGCACTCTCTGTTAGCTTTGCCGAACCGACAATGGTAGCAATCTCTTACACAGGAAGAAAATTGTAGACACACGCAGACTGACTATATAATTCTAGAAGGGAAAAGTTGTATCTAAACCAAGGGAGATGGGTCTCCTTTTATACACCATGGGGGAGAGAGGAGGAACCTCTAGCCATGAAGGCTATCATCTAATGCCCATGAAGGCTGGCCACTAATGGCCATTACTCTTGCAAAACTGCTAGAGTAATGGACCAAAATTGATGGGAGAAAATATCTTACATATATATTTTCTATATACACAAGTGTGTATTTCTGCCACAATCAATGTGGGATTGGTAGTTATACACAATTTCCAAAACCTCATTTATGATGCCATCTTTATGAGACAATTTCTCATTCAATTCTCAATGGTTTTTGGTCATTCTTTATGTGGTGTAAAGACCTTGTTACAAATAATATAAAGCCATTTAATCACACCTCAACCAATGGTTGGGACCTACTTTAATTTCACATTAAAGTTTACCAAAAACCCATTTTTCCAACAAAGAGTAGAAGAAGAAAGGGGCAACAATAAAAGTTTGATATAGCCGAAAACAAAATCTTCTCCGATTAAAACGAAGCTTTCAATGAATTCTATCCTTTTCTCCAAGGAACTATGGTAGAGAAATCAATGGATCTGTGTGTACTTGAAGTATTTAGGCAATAACTAAAAAGAAAGAGTGAAGAAATAAAATTTATAAATGTTTAAAAGAGATGAAAAAGTGACTAAAAGAAGCGTCTTCCCAATCTAATATATGCACGGACCGCTCGAGCGTCAGAAATAATAAGTGACACCACTCGAGTGACCAAAACACTGCTCGCGCACATAATAACCCCCTCCTAGAAGTTCAGACCTGCAAAAGACAGCTAGAGCGAAGATCACCATACTTCTAATAGTTTTACAGACCTGTAAAAATACTAAAAGATCTCAAAGATCGCTCGAGCGACCAAAGTACCGCTCAAGCGAACAAGAAATGAAATGGACAGCAACTCTTTTGAAAAACTAACTCTCAACCTGTTTCAAATACAATCAACAACTCTAAACAACCAAATCCAACTGACAACAAGTTGACAAGGGTATAAACAACAATTAAAGGTACGGAAATCCAGATCTAAGAGTATGAAAAAGGTCAAGTCTAAACCGGAACCCTTATAGTATATATTAAGGAAAAGGGGGTTCTAACCATAAATCTTGTGGGAGTTTCAATATCTCAAACTAAACATTTTAATTTTTTATTTAAATAATTAAAAAAAATTCTATTGGCTAACTCTCATTCAAGCAAATAAATAAATAATATCTCTTAATTTATGACTTTCAAATGGAAAGTATATCAAATATATAAAATAAAATAATTGGAAAGCAATCCATTAATTTAAATTTAAAATTATAATGATCTATCCGTGATTTATAAGTTTCAAATGATGATCTATCCAATGATTTATATATAAATATATATATATATATATACTATTATAATTGCAAAGTATTGTCTTCTTTATAAGGCTGGAATTGTAATTCTTTTTTCTTATTTTTTTGATTGAGAAAATTGGTGATAAATATAATTTAAGGATGGTGTAACACATTAGGTCCAGTGAATATTTTTTGTTAGTGAGAAATTCATGTTTTGTGAAATAGTTTGGTGAGAAATCCTTAAAGACATTTTGTTTCCAATTTTACCCCTTGACTTTTTTATCTGTTTGACTTTTTGTTGACTATCTGTTCAAATTTATATCTATCTATTTAAATTTTTTGTCTATCTATTCAAATTTATATCTATCTTTTCAAATTTTTTGACTATCTGTCCATTCAATTTTTCTTTTAAATTCTACCTGTTTGTTTAACTTTTTCTTTAAATTCTATATCTGTTCAATTTTATATATCTCTATACAATTTTTCTCCTAAATTCTATATGTTCAAATTTTTTTCCTAAATTCTATCTATCTATTCAAATTTTTTTTACCTGTTGCAATCATCATCATCATCATCAACAATTTGTAGATTTCTCTATCTATCTGTTTAAAATCTATGAATCACCCTCTCTCTCTCTCTCTCTTTCTCTCTATGTTTAAAACCTATCTTATTTTTTCATTTCTCTTGAAATCTATATGTTCAAAATTGAATAGATCCAATATAAATTCTTTTAAACATATAGAAATATGTTTCATCGTCATCATAATCATCATCGACAACAAACAACTAATTTGAATGACACAATGATATCCAATCTTTAAAATAAAATAAAATAAAATAAAATAAAAAACAAACACAATTATATGATCATATACAAATAATGTGTATCATCATGAGATGATCATCATCATCAGAGATCATGAAGATAAGGAATATGAAGAAGAGTAGTCTCTTGAGAGGCATCCAACGCCAAGCTATACCAGATCCAACCTCACTTTCCTCTTCCATCACCAAATCATATGTACTATTCAGAGAAACTGAGTAAAAAATGCACAAACACAGTTATGCCTCTCAAAGAAAAAATTATTTTTCCCTACCTTGAGCAACCACCTGAGTTGAATCCTCTTTTTCAGAACTTGGATCTTCTCTGCCACCGCCTCAGGCCTTCAGAGGATCAACAAAGCCACGTTCCAGTGGAATTACCGCCGAAGTCGAGAGGTCCATTTCTTCTTGTAGAAACCATGGTCTAAGGAGAGAAGAGTGATCAAGATTTGAGAACATAAAATAGATTGAGATCAAGATCACAGAGAGAGAGAGAGAGAGAGAGAGAGATCACACACACACATAGAAGTAGGAATGCAAGAAAAATCGAAAAAACTGACCAAACCGATTGAACCGGACCAAACCGGCTATACTTGGTCAGTTTTTTAACAAAAATCGATCTGTACGGTTTTTAAATTTGATTTTTTTCGATTTTCAATTTGATATCCATTTAAGCACCTTGTGCACCGATCTAAACCGAAACCGACCGCTTCAACATATATTGTATTTATAATATATATATATATATATATATATATATATACTATTATAATTGCAAAGTATTGTCTTCTTTATAAGGCTGGAATTGTAATTCTTTTTTCTTATTTTTTTGATTGAGAAAATTGGTGATAAATATAATTTAAGGATGGTGTAACACATTAGGTCCAGTGAATATTTTTTGTTAGTGAGAAATTCATGTTTTGTGAAATAGTTTGGTGAGAAATCCTTAAAGACATTTTGTTTCCAATTTTACCCCTTGACTTTTTTATCTGTTTGACTTTTTGTTGACTATCTGTTCAAATTTATATCTATCTATTTAAATTTTTTGTCTATCTATTCAAATTTATATCTATCTTTTCAAATTTTTTGACTATCTGTCCATTCAATTTTTCTTTTAAATTCTACCTGTTTGTTTAACTTTTTCTTTAAATTCTATATCTGTTCAATTTTATATATCTCTATACAATTTTTCTCCTAAATTCTATATGTTCAAATTTTTTTCCTAAATTCTATCTATCTATTCAAATTTTTTTTACCTGTTGCAATCATCATCATCATCATCAACAATTTGTAGATTTCTCTATCTATCTGTTTAAAATCTATGAATCACCCTCTCTCTCTCTCTCTCTTTCTCTCTATGTTTAAAACCTATCTTATTTTTTCATTTCTCTTGAAATCTATATGTTCAAAATTGAATAGATCCAATATAAATTCTTTTAAACATATAGAAATATGTTTCATCGTCATCATAATCATCATCGACAACAAACAACTAATTTGAATGACACAATGATATCCAATCTTTAAAATAAAATAAAATAAAATAAAATAAAAAACAAACACAATTATATGATCATATACAAATAATGTGTATCATCATGAGATGATCATCATCATCAGAGATCATGAAGATGAGGAACATGAAGAAGAGCAGTCACTTTGAGAGGCATCCAACGCCAAGCCATACCAGATCCAACCTCACTTTCCTCTTCCATCACCAAATCATATGTACTATTCAGAGAAACTGAGTAAAAAATGCACAAACACAGTTATGCCTCTCAAAGAAAAAATTATTTTTTCCCTACCTTGAGCAACCACCTGAGTTGAATCCTCTTTTTCAGAACTTAGATCTTCTCTGCCACTGCCTCAGGCCTTCAGAGGATCAACAAAGCCACGTTCTAGTGGAATTACCGCCGAAGTCGAGAGGTCCATTTCTTCTTGTGGAAACCAGGGTCTAAGGAGAGAAGAGTGATCAAGATTTGAGAACATAAAATAGATTGAGATCAAGATCAGAGAGAGAGAGAGAGAGAGAGAGATCACACACACACATAGAAGTAGGAATGTAAGAAAAATCGAAAAAATTGACCAAACCGATTGAACCGGACCAAACCGGCTATACTTGGTCAGTTTTTTAACAAAAATCGATCTGTACGGTTTTTAAATTTGATTTTTTTCGATTTTCAATTTGATATCCATTTAAGCACCTTGTGCACCGATCTAAACCGAAACCGACCGCTTCAACATATATTGTATTTATAATATATATATATATATATATATAATCTAATAATATAATGATATTAATAAGTATAATAAATTATTAACCTTAATTAATTAACCTTATCATCTTTATAACCTAAGTTTGTAAACTCTTATTATATATAATCTTAACTCAACTCATTATTCTTGAAACCTTAGTATTTTTAAACTTTTTTTTATTTTCATTTTTGTTAATTTAGGAATTGAAAAGTATGTATTAAATGAATGGATTGGATTAATTAACCTTATCATCTTTATAACCTAAGTTTGTAAACTCTTACTATATATAATCTTAACTCAACTCATTATTCTTGAAACCTTAGTATTTTTAAACTTTTTTTATTTTTATTTTTGTTAATTTAGGAATTGAAAAGTATGTATTAAATGAATGGATTGGATATGTTTGAAATGGTAGACAAATAACTAATTTAACGTTTTTATACAGATTGATGATTATATTTAAAAATGGCTCAAGTTTGAAAAATCCTAAACCGATTAAACCGCACTAAACCGAACCGTTTCAATCGGTTCAGTTCGATACGGTACGGTATGGTTTGATTGGAGAAGCGGTCTGCATCAGTGTTCAAAAAAAGCGACATTATCAGTTTGGTGTAATTTTTTACCTAAATACTGACCGTACCGAACCGATTACATCCCTACATAGAAGAGATACGACGGAGGCCTTTGTGGTGGTAGTGAAGGTAGTGGTGGTGAAGTCTAGAGAGGGATTGGCGACAGAGAGCTCATTTTAGATCTAAGTCGCGATGAACATTTCTTAGCAACCATTTTTGAAAGAGGAGTGAGAGGAGGCAAGCGGCAGAGGTAGTGGTGGATCAACCGTGAAAGAGAGAATGGAGGCGAGTGGCGGTGAGAGAGGGTGGAGGGAAGAAAAGCGGTGAAGGCGGTAGTGGAGCGGCCGTTAGAGAGGGAGGAGAGGCAAGCAGTAGAGGCGCTCTGCTGCAAATAGTGAGGTAGAGAGATAAAGTAAAGGGAAGATGAGAGAGTAGAGAGAGAAAGGAGATGAAAAATAAATGTGAAGGATTTTATTAACATATATATATATATAATAGGTAGTTTGGTCTTTTTAAACTAACTTGTCTTTATGGATAAAGTGTTTTAGTGCCTGGACCTAGACAAAAGAAATTCAAATTTGGATTTTTAGCCTTGGCGCCTTTTTGATTTTGTTTAATTTTTATTAATATGTGTCACAATATGAGTAGTTTATAAATAAATTTTATATTCTTAAAATAAAATTTTAACTTTGGATTTTTTCTTAAATTATGTTACTATAATTGAAATGAGATCAATACTCATTCACTAAATTATGCATCCTTTGTTGAATTACAAAATAAAATTTTAAATTTAAATTTTTCTTTAAATTATGTAACTACAATTAGAATGAGATCAATATTTATATGTGTCATAATATTATTGGTCTAAGTATAATATGTTATTAAATACACGTGTTCAAATTATTATTCACTATTAAAAGTTTATATTTTTATTTTTTGTCTTTTTATTTTTAAATTTTATAAAAAAAAAATTATATCTTTCTAAACTATAAGAACTTGAAGAATACATTTTTTTAAGACAAATATATACATTTTTTAATAAAAGACAAAACTATTAAGAAAATGAATGGCTTTTTTAGCACCTGTCAGATATGGTGGATGTTGGTTTTCTTTTTATATCAATTGTCGATTAAACAAAATGAGGGTTACACGTAATAATTTTTGTTTATCTAAACTTGGGTGGAGCACCAATAAATCTCAAATAGTAATCGTATGAACTGTTTGGTTTTCAATTTTTTCTTATGGATCCAAAGGTCCCATTCTAGTATGAATTACATAAAGGGACAAGTATAAATGCACGTATTATGTGTTGAGAGATAAATGTGAATTTTTTCTTAATGTTGAAATTATTGAACGTAATATTTCAAAAAAATTCTTTCATGTACTTTTCTCAAACATAACACTGCAATGTAATACTCCAAAAACGTAATACTCCAATATAACATACTAAAATACTTTTTAGTATACTTTTCTCAAGCATAACAACGTATCATTCCAAAAAAACTCCTTAATATATTTTTCCCAAGCGTAACACTTCAATCAATGTAACACACAAAAATTTCTTAGTGTATTTTTTTCAAATGTAACAATCTAATATAACACTTCAAAAACATAACACTCCAAAATAACATATTAAAAAACTCTTTAGTGTACTTTTCCCAAACGCAACACTCTAATATAACACTCCAAAAATGTAACACTTCAATTAACACACTAAAAAATTTCTTAATATACTTTTTTCAAAAGTAACAAGGTAACATTCCAAAAAATGCTCTTAGTGTACTTTTTCCAAACATAACACTCTAATGTTACACCTTAGTATAACACTAAAAAATTATACTAACAAAAATGTAAATTTCTACGTTTGACAACCAACACCTCAGTCACCAATTCCTTCAAAAAGAATCTTCCACACCTCACCTTTCCATTCCCATCCCAAAAACAAATTAGAAAATTGAAAAAATAAATCACAAAAGGGCATTCTTGTAAACTTAAATGGCACCAAATCAATAAATAGAACTTTTTAAAACAAAAAAAGACTAATTGGTTCATAAAAAAAACTCTTAGGACTAAATTAATTGACATTCACCCATATGAGATTTATAGGTAAATTTTCTTTTATTTATTTAGCCCTTGCCAAACATGGTGAATCCTATTAATGTTGTTTTTAATCTCAATTATCAATTAAACAAATTAAAATAAAAAAATAAAAATATTTTTTTGACACAAATTGCTAAAAAGTGACTTTTGTTAAAATAAAATAGAAAGAAACGTTATTTTTCTATTCAAAATGATGGTTCACGAAATTTTTTTTTTACTAAAAAAAATGAGGATTTTAGGTGATAATTTATTATTCATTTTGAATTTTCAGATCAAATGAGAATACTATTCTAAATTTTTTTTCTTACCATTTTATTATTTAAATTCTTTTATTTTGTAAAAAATTTATTTTTATTCTATTTAAATATTTTATTGTAATTTTTAAATTAAAAATAATTTCCGAAAAATCATGTTTAAATTATTCTATACCATTATAAAATGTAATTATTTTAATATCAACTTATTCAATGATCTCATTCTGAAAGGTGTATTTTTAAACATTTAAAAAAAATCTACTGGAAAAACTTAAACATATTATTTTTACTTTTGTTCATTAATATTAAAATTTTAATTGAATTTATTTATTATTTAAAAAAATAAAGTAGCAATAATTTTATATATTTATATATACAATTTTGTTTCGGCTGCTTAGTTATTTGGGATCTCCAATGTCCACTTAAATTTAATTCAAATTTTTGAATTTTTACATAAGTTCTCATCGAATTAAAAATTAGGGTAAATTATAATTTAACCTCCTATGGTTTATCCTAAAAACACGGAACCCCCTTATAATTTCATTTGTAACACTTAAATCTCTAGACTTTATACCATGTTGTAATTTCTAACCGACAAAACAGAAGTGCACAAAACAACGTCGTTTTGTGCACCGCCTAATAAAAAATAAAATTAAAAAAAAGAAAAATAGGAGAGAGAGAGAGAGAGTGTGAGTGAGAGAGTGAAAGTTAGAGAGAGAGAGAGAGACAGAGAAGCATGGGTCAACTTCCATTGCCCACTTCACGCGCCAAACCAAAAACACCGTCACCGAGATTAGAACCCATAAGAGGACCACCATCACCGAAACAGCCCAGCATCACTCCAGCAGTCGGGTCGCACCAGTCTCCCGTCACCTCAACAACAGTACAGGTAAACCGGAAAACAAACCAGCACCTGAGCAGCATCTCAGATTAACGAAGTCCATCGGAGTAACGTATGTCACTCCGAGCTTAAGACATCATCACCGATGACGGCGACTGAATAGGCCAGTAAACCGAAACTGGATAACAGTCGTTGCTATAGGGAACATAAAGTAGCAGCAACCCAAACCTATATCATCGCCTCCTCGATCACCATCTTCACCAACAACTCCTGAACATGGAAAACCAGTCAATACTGGAGAACAAAACACAACACAGGTCACCTCTCAGCAACGGTCATGACGCCACCCACAACCGGAGCTATCAGCCTAGATTACACCCAATGACATCATCCCTCTCTCTTTAGAACTAGAAACAGACCCACTTCGGCCAAAATAACACCTGTAAAGGGTAAACACAACACCACCGGCGACCCAACCACCGGCGACATCAAGCCTGTGAAACAAAACAGAGCCCAACCTGAGACCATATCCCACTGAACTGAGAACCAACCCACCGAATGCTAAGGTCGAACCAGTGATGACTACACTGGTGACACTGGTGACGGTGACTCAACCCAGGACAGAGCTCAGAATATGTTAAGATGTGATATGATCTACTCTTGTTGTCTTGGACATTGTCAGGCTAGTTTTTGGCCATTTGAGGGAAAGAGAGAGTGTCTCTCTCTCTCTATCTCTCTCTCTCTCTTGTTTTTTCTTCTTTTTTTTTTTTGTTTTATTTTTTATCAGGCGGTGTACAAAATGACATCGTTTTGTGCACTTCTGTTACATCCGTCAAAAATTACAACATGGCATAAAGTCTAGAGGTTTAAATGTTACAAATGAAACTATAAGGGGATTCCATGTTTTTGGGATAAATCACAGGGGGTTAAATTATAATTTACCCTTTAAAATTTATTGATGTTTCACCCATAATTTTATTTTATTGCATTATTTATTTTTTTTTTTTTTTTGCTATTGAGGGCTTTGATCAATATCATGCTCCTCGTCATGTTTTTAAACATTTTCTGTTTTTTAAAATTTTGTTTGATTGGCTGTATTTTCAAATGTTATTTTCTATTTACTTTTCTCAACAAGGCGCGGAAAAAGTCGAGTCTACAAAGTGTCATGTAAAAATTCTAGAAAACTAGAAGCAAATCATGCACATTTGTTAAACTGAACAACTATTGAATATAACCACTAATCAGTGGCCTTAAGCATATATATAAAAAAATATTTTATTTTATTTCATAAACAAACTTTATACCATGTATGATAGACCCACATGGAAAACAACACAGTAGCATTGCTATTAAATTGATTATAAAAATCACACGTACCATTACATATATGAATTTACTAATCTAAACATGGAATTTATAATCATAAATATATATATGTAATCGGTGGCATATCAAACCAATTTAAAAAACTAGGTAGCAATCAACATGGAAAAATCAATAGGCTATTTTTTCATTATTTTCCTCATGAATAGCAGTGGACTACTATATGCTACAGGAAATCTAAAACACATAAAACAATAGCATGCATATATAGTCCTAGATATCTATAAATAAAAGCCATTCTAATTAAACTAAAAAAAATAGAACAGTACATTACATATAAGAAACAGTTTGTTCAGATACACCAATTTTAGTCAATGGAACACTTACTCCTAGGGAATGCACAAATCTTGAAAATAATAAATAGAAGCATGCAAATATATATTGTTCCGATTTTATTGCCTTTTTTCCATACGTACTAGCAATAACAAAGCTAATGTTAATTAATCTATTACAAAACGTATAGATAAACCTAATCTGTTTTAAGTTTGTTGGTCATATAGGCTAATTAAACGAAACAAATAGATTAAAAATTAATCAGTTAACTTACATAACATGAACCATGATTAACCAAAATACAAATGGAATTAAAATATTGAAAACAAGGGAGCAAACCAAATTCTACGTGATACCACAGTGTCCTTAAAACAGATTAGCCACCTCACCGTAGGTGCTGGAGGAACGTCGACTTCTGTCTCCCAGGATAAGATAGCTTAAACCAGCTAACTCATAAGCACTCTCTGTTAGCTTTGGCGAACCGACAATGGTAGCAATCTCTTACACAGGAAGAAAATTGTAGACACAGCAGAGACTGACTATATAATTCTAGAAAGGAAAAGTTGTATCTAAACCAAGGGAGATGGTCTCCTTTTATACACCATGGGGGAGAGAGGAGGAACCTCTAGCCATGAAGGCTATCATCTAATGCGCATGAAGGCTAGCAACTAATGGCCATTACTCTTGCAAAACTGCTAGAGTAATGGACCAAAATTGATGGAGAAAATATCTTACATATATATTTTCTGTATACACAAGTGTGTATTTCTGCCACAATCAATGTAGGATTGGTAGTTATACACAATTCCCAAAACCTCATTCATGAGGCCATCTTTATGAGACAATTTCTCATTCAATTCTCATTCAATTCTCAATGGTTTTTAGTCATTCTTTATGTGGTGTAAAGACCTTGTTACAAATAATATAAACCCATTTAATCCCACCTCAACCAATGGTTGAGACCTACTTTAATTTCACATTAAAGTTTACCAAAAACCCATTTTTTCCAACAAAGAGTAGAAGAAGAAGGGGCAACAATAGAAGTTTGATATAGCCGAAAACAAAATCTTCTCCTATTAAAACGAAGCTTTCAACGAATTCTATCATTTTCTCCAAGGAACTATGGTAGAGAAATCAATGGATCTGTGTGTACTTGAAGTATTTAGGCAATAACTAAAAAGAAAGAGTGAAGAAATAAGATTTATAAATGTTTAAGAGAGATGAAAAAGTGACTAAAAAAAGCTTCTTCCCAATCTGATATATGCACGGACCGCTCGAGCATCAGAAATAATAAGTGACACCACTCGAGTGACCAAAACACTGCTCGCACACATAATAACCCCCTTCTAGAAGTTCAGACCTGCAAAAGACAGCTAGAGCGAAGATCACCATACTTCCAAAAGTTTTACAACCTGTAAAAATACTAAAAGATCTCAAAGATCGCTCGAGCGACCAAAGTACCGCTCAAGCGAACAAGAAATGAAATGGACAGCAACTCTTTTGAAAAACTAACTCTCAACCTGTTTCAAATACAATCAACAACTCTAAACAACCAAATCCAACTGACAACGAGTTGACAAGGGTATAAACAACAATTAAAGGTACGGAATTCCAGATCTAAGAGTATGAAAAAGGTCGAGTCTAAACCGGAACCCTTATAGTATATATTAAGGAAAAGGGGGTTCTAACCATAAATCTTGTGGGAGTTTCAATATCTCAAACTAAACATTTTAATTTTTTATTTAAATAATTAAAAAAAAATCTATTGGCTAACTCTGATTCAAGCAAATAAATAAATAATATCTCTTAATTTATGACTTTCAAATGGAAAGTATATCAAATATATAAAATAAAAAATTGGAAAGCAATCCATTAATTTAAATTTAAAATTTTAATGATCTATTCCGTGATTTATAAGTTTCAAATGATGATCTATCCAATGATTTATATATAAATATATATATATATATATATATATATACTATTATAATTGCAAAGTATTGTCTTCTTTATAAGGCTGGAATTGTAATTCTTTTTTCTTATTTTTTTGATTGAGAAAATTGGTGATAAATATAATTTAAGGATGGTGTAACACATTAGGTCCAATGAATATTTTTTGTTAGTGAGAAATCCATGTTTTGTGAAATAGTTTGGTGAGAAATCCTAAAAGACATTTTGTTTCCAGTTTTACCCCTTGACTTTTTTATCTGTTTGACTTTTTGTTGACTATCTGTTCAAATTTATATCTATCTATTTAAATTTTTTGTCTATATATTCAAATTTATATCTATCTTTTCAAATTTTTGACTATCTGTCCATTCAATTTTTCTTTTAAATTCTACCTGTATGTTTAACTTTTTCTTTAAATTCTATATCTACTCAATTTTATATATCTCTATACAATTTTTCTCCTAAATTCTATCTGTTCAAATTTTTTTCCTAAATTCTATCTATCTATTCAATTTTTTTCTACCTGTTGCAATCATCATCATCATCATCAACAATTTGTAGATTTCTCTATATATCTGTTTAAAATCTTGAATCTCTCTCTCTCTCTCTCTCTCTGTTTTAAAACCTATCTTATTTTTCCCTTTCTCTTGAAATCTATATGTTCAAAATTGAATAGATCCAATATAAATTCTTTTAAACATATGGAAATATGTTTCATCGTCATCATAATCATCATCGACAACAAACAACTAATTTGAATGACACAATGATATCCAATCTTTAAAATAAAATAAAATAAAATAAAATAAAAAACAAACACAATTATATGATCATATACAAATAATGTGTATCATCATGAGATGATCATCATCATCAGAGATCATGAAGATGAGGAACATGAAGAAGAGCAGTCACTTTGAGAGGCATCCAACGCCAAGCCATACCAGATCCAACCTCACTTTCCTCTTCCATCACCAAATCATATGTACTATTCAGAGAAACTGAGTAAAAAATGCACAAACACAGTTATGCCTCTCAAAGAAAAAATTATTTTTCCCTACCTTGAGCAACCACCTGAGTTGAATCCTCTTTTTCAGAACTTGGATCTTCTCTGCCACCGCCTCAGGCCTTCAGAGGATCAACAAAGCCACGTTCCAGTGGAATTACCGCCGAAGTCGAGAGGTCCATTTCTTCTTGTAGAAACCATGGTCTAAGGAGAGAAGAGTGATCAAGATTTGAGAACATAAAATAGATTGAGATCAAGATCACAGAGAGAGAGAGAGAGAGGAGAGAGAGATCACACACACACATAGAAGTAGGAATGCAAGAAAAATCGAAAAAAACTGACCAAAACGATTGAACCGGACCAAACCGGCTATACTTGGTCAGTTTTTTAACAAAAATCGATCTGTACGGTTTTTAAATTTGATTTTTTTCGATTTTCAGTTTGATATCCATTTAAGCACCTTGTGCACCGATCTAAACCGAAACCGACCGCTTCAACATATATTGTATTTATAATATATATATATATATATATATAATCTAATAATATAATGATATTAATAAGTATAATAAATTATTAACCTTAATTAATTAACCTTATCATCTTTATAACCTAAGTTTGTAAACTCTTATTATATATAATCTTAACTCAACTCATTATTCTTGAAACCTTAGTATTTTTAAACTTTTTTTTATTTTTATTTTTGTTAATTTAGGAATTGAAAAGTATGTATTAAATGAATGGATTGGATATGTTTGAAATGGTAGACAAATAACTAATTTAACGTTTTTATACAGATTGATGATTATATTTAAAAGTGGCTCAAGTTTGAAAAATCCAAACCGATTAAACCGCACTAAACCGAACCGTTTCAATCAGTTCAGTTCGGTACGGTACGGTACGGTACGGTTTGATTGGAGAAGCGGTCTGCATCAGTGTTCAAAAAAATCGACATTACCAGTTTGGTGTAATTTTTTACCTAAATACTGACCGTACCGAACCGATTACATCCCTACATAGAAGAGATACAACGGAGGCCTTTGTGGTGGTAGTGAAGGTAGTGGTGGTGAAGTCTAGAAAGGGATTGGCGACAGAGAGCTCATTTTAGATCTGAGTCGCGATGAACATTTCTTAGCAACCATTTTTGAAAGAGGAGTGAAAGGAGGCAAGCGGCAGAGGTAGTGGTGGATCAACCGTGAAAGAGAGAATGGAGGCGAGTGGCGGTGAGAGAGGGTGGAGGGAAGAAAAGTGGTGAAGGCAGTAGTGGAGCGGCCGTTAGAGAGGGAGGAGAGGCAAGCAGTAGAGGCGCTCTGCTACAAATAGTGAGGTAGAGAGATAAAGTAAAGGGAAGATGAGAGAGTAGAGAGAGAAAGGAGATGAAAAATAAATGTGAAGGATTTTATTAACATATATATATATATATATAATAGGTAGTTTGGTCTTTTTAAACTAACTTGTCTTTATGGATAAAGTGTTTTAGTGCCTGGACCTAGACAAAAGAAATTCAAATTTGGATTTTTAGCCTTGGCGCCCTTTTTGATTTTGTTTAATTTTTATTAATATGTGTCACAATATGAGTAGTTTATAAATTAATTTTATATTCTTAAAATAAAATTTTAACTTTGGATTTTTTCTTAAATTATGTTACTATAATTGAAATGAGATCAATACTCATTCACTAAATTATGCATCCTTTGTTGAATTACAAAATAAAATTTTAAATTTAAATTTTTCTTTAAATTATGTAACTACAATTAGAATGAGATCAATATTTATATGTGTCATAATATTATTGGTCTAAGTATAATATGTTATTAAATACACGTGTTCAAATTATTATTCACTATTAAAAGTTTATATTTTTATTTTTTGCCTTTTTATTTTTAAATTTTATAAAAAAAAAATTATATCTTTCTAAACTATAAGAACTTGAAGAATAAATTTTTTAAAGACAAATATATACATTTTTTAATAAAAGACAAAACTATTAAGAAAATGAATGGCTTTTTTAGCACTTGTCAAATATGGTGGATGTTGGTTTTCTTTTTATATCAATTGTCGATTAAACAAAATGAGGGTTACACGTAATAATTTTTGTTTATCTAAACTTGGGTGAGCACCAATAAATCTCAAATAGTAATCGTATGAACTGTTTGGTTTTCAATTTTTTCTTATGGATCCAAAGGTCCCATTCTAGTATGAATTACATAAAGGGACAAGTATAAATGCACGTATTATGTGTTGAGGGATAAATGTGAATTTTTTCTTAATGTTGAAATTATTGAACGTAACATTTCAAAAAAATTCTTTCATGTACTTTTCTCAAACATAACACTGCAATGTAATACTCCAAAAACGTAATACTCCAATATAACATACTAAAATACTTTTTAGTATACTTTTCTCAAGCGTAACAACGTATCATTCCAAAAAAACTCCTTAATATTTTTCCCAAGCGTAACACTTCAATCAATGTAACACACAAAAATTTCTTAGTGTATTTTTTTCAAATGTAACAATCTAATGTAACACTTCAAAAACATAACACTCCAAAATAACATATTAAAAAACTCTTTAGTGTACTTTTCCCAAACGCAACACTCTAATATAACACTCCAAAAATGTAACACTTCAATTAACACACTGAAAAATTTCTTAATATACTTTTTTCAAAAGTAACAAGGTAACATTCCAAAAAATGCTCTTAGTGTACTTTTTCCAAATATAACACTCTAATGTTACACATTAGTATAACACTAAAAAATTATACTAACAAAAATCTTTGAGCTTGAGACATGATAAGGAGGTGGCAGTACACACATTTCCTTGCAAATGCATTGTCTTGGCTCTGTTGTTCTCTGTTGCAGCAAAACCAGGAGTTTGGGAAAGGAGGTAGTCAACCGGCCACATGCAGTAGCCGACCAGCCACTTGCACTAACTGACCGGCCAGTTGGAGTGGCCGGCAGCCACTTTTGGTGGCCGACTGGCCACCAGTCCATTTTTGGTGCAAAAATGTTCCTGTTTTGAGGCAAAGGCAGTCTGAAGTTGGCACAATGTTTAGAAAACAGAGGCGAGTGCAAACAGAGACAACCGACAGCAGGGCGATGGATTTCTGAGATGACGCCAACCGAGCATGCATGTCTCCCTCGCCCGTGAGGCCATTTAATTGCTTTAATTAGTTAGAGTAGCTAATTATTCAATTCGTTTTGTAATATTTTAATTAGCTTAGCATTAGCTAGTTATTCAATTATGTTGTAATAATTAATTAGCTAGAATAGCTAATTAGTTGTTTTGTAATAATTAGCTTAGCTTAGTGTAGCTTAGCTTATTTATTCGGACCCTCCTTCGAGAGGACGCAATGTTGTAATAAGTGTGCGTGCGTGTGTGCATGTCTTCCAACCCCACGTCTTTCTCCCTTTTATTTATCCGCTTTCGATGGTTAGATTAGGGATCATTTCAATTAGCATACCTTGTGCTTGCATGTGTGTATCATTCATTTGTCTTGCATGCACCGAGGCTCGGCGCATCATTCAAACTGCATTGTATTTCAATACCTATTTGAATACGTGTTTCAAAGCATGTTATCAAACCGTTGCATTCATATGCCATCTTAGGTAGCCGAGCCTATTTAGTTTGCATTATTGCATGTGTTGCATTAGGCATTTAACATAGTTAGGATCATGCATATTTCTAACTAGCTTCTGTTTTGGCTCGGAGTACACTGTAAGTTTTACGCTTTAGCATACTTGCATGTGTGAGTGTTGCCATGTTTCGCATGCTTACCATGAGGCTATTTGCTTAAGTGATTAACTGCATGAATTCCTGTAGATGAAGGCTTTATTACTTGAATTGGAACAATTCATCAAATGTGAGTTTTAAGCCCACTTTGCGAAGTGGCAAATCATGTTTTTTTAAGCCTACTTGAGGGTAGCAAATCCGCATTTTAGCCCACTTGAGGGTGGCATTTTCAAACCATTTTTGAAAACAAACATGAATTGTTTTGTTCCAATTCTTGCAATTTAGTCTATACTTGTATGATGTGCGCATCACATAGTAAAGTTAGCTAATAACCGGAATAAGAACACATGTGTTTTTAAAACAACATATCACGCTTAGTAAAGGCCGATCCTTTGATCGAGCGAGTGGGGGTGCTCATTTCAGGACCTTCCCCTCTCGTACCCAAGTTTCCGAGTCGAGGCAACTTTGGTGATGACGGACACGTTGCCTTTGGCACGAGTCAGGATTTCCTAAATTTCCCAAAAACAAAATATTTAGGTGGCGCCTCTGTAATCTGGCAAATCAGTCCATGTTTGGCACTTTTTGATTCAAAATCAATTTTCCAAAATGATTTGCCGGATTGGACTCTTTGGTGTTTATCAGTCTGACATTGCACTTTGTGAGATTAGATTCAGAACCGTGACAGGAGTCCAAACTGTAAGAGACCAATTCGCGCCTCTCCGAAAGGGGCTAATTTTTATCAGACTATCAACTCAATGGATAGGTGGCTAATTTTTACTCCCTCCACATCCATGAGGACTTGTTACAGGATTATAACACAACAATAATGAAATATAGAGCTTAGAGATTAGGAAAGAGAGAAGAAAAGTGAGAAAAATTGCAAAAGTTCACCTCTTGAAGAGATGATAAGCTTTCTTGTTCACAAACTCTCTCCTAGTACCCTCAAAGTTCTTGATTAAGTCTAAGAATCCTTAGCAACGAGCTCCAAGTCAGGGTTTAATGGTGTTTAGGTGGTGGGCATATGAAGGGAGAGGTGGAGAAGTTGTAAGCTTTTGAGTTCAAGGTATAAACTTTTGAAAATGATTTTCCAACCCTTCCAAAGCAAACTTCCAAACCCTTGGAAAATTTTTCCAGCCTTAATTTTAGCTTTAATAGAGTTTTGAGTGATTTATTAGTGAAGAAGCATGAAAAAAAATGTAGAGGAAAGTCGAACATGAAGTGTAGGTATAAACAAAATTTTGTAACCCTTTGAAATGAAAAATGAGGGCCATATAGACTTTTAAGGTAAAAAAAATATCTGAGATATTTGTAGAGGAAGCTTAGAGTTAAAATATCTAAGATATTTGTGTAAAATTCGAAGAAAATACCGAATTCCGTGAAATTGCTCTGTTTCCTGGACAAATTAGTTGGCCAAACAAAAAATCATCCGGCCAGACAAAAAAGTGTTCGGCCAAACAAAAAATCATTTGGCCATACAGTTTTTTAGAAGGGGAAAACATGGTTTTTTTTTTTTCCAGAAAATTGTCATTTCTTCCACTCATTTCCACTTTGTCTTTGCTCAATTTATTATGAAAATATAACACCTGAATTTTGAAAATGCGAGCCTCGAACTTTATAGAAATGTTTGAATCCACATGAAAAAAAATTTTGAAAAATATTTAAAAGGGTCTAAATATAGTTTGGCCAAAATGGGTGTAAGGTCAGGATTAAAGCTTGAACCTGGCTCTCCTATTGAGGAATTCGTGAGATAGCACATTCCAACTTTCATCATTGGGTGTTCGGAAAAGAGTGTCCAAGTCTCAAGACCAGTCAAAATGGGATGTCTACAGTATGTCGTCCCCGATTCTCACCTCTTGTCCGACGTTGGCCATCTATCCTTTACTAAGTTCCCACAAACGGTGCCAAATTATGAGCATTGATTTTCGACCTCGCAACCAAACATGGAACTTAGTTGGAGAGCACGCGGCATAATAGATTAAACCATGCACCTGCACACAAGAAGGTAAGAATACTATGGTGGCTCGTCCACCCGGGGGCACTCTGACGATCAAGTCAATAACTCATCTCTCAAAGATATTGAATCAAATGAACAAATCACTAGTCAAAGCATACCTTAGACCCACGAGGGTTCCTTACTCTTATAACTAGCAGTGTCATCGTCCCATAGAAGTCTTATTTCATAGGACTCAAGCACAACACTTATCTCGGACTCTTAGTTAGATATGGATGAACTCCTTAAGAGCCTCATCTCTATCTGAACTAAGCACCTTATCTTATCTAGGACTCCTGTCCTTTATCCAAATATTTCAGATTTCGGTATTACCACACCATATCTCAGTAATTTGGCTCATCCACATGGCACCACGGCCATGTGGCACAACCCTAAAATTATGTTCCCACACCTTCTATTATGAGTTAAAGAATTTCATCCCAACATTTGTTTTGAAAACACGTTTTCATAACTAGTTATAACCCAATATTACATTTCGACACACTACACACTTTCACATTAAAACATCTACTACATTTCCTAGTCGTAGGCCCAAGGGCAAGGAACACCCACAACATTATACCATGGCATGTATTTCTAAACATTTATAACTGAGAGTAATACACACTTTCATTTCCACTGGCCTACAACACGGATGGCAAATGGAACAACCACATAACACAAAACGCTTTACCGGCCTCACTCGAAGAGGAACAACCCCAAGGTCACACTTTACTGAGCGCAAACTAGAAAAGAGAGGAACCTATCTCAAGGCGCTATGCTTTACTGGCCACAAACCGAAAGGGAGAGGAACCTTTGTCAATGCGCTACGTTTACCAGCTTAATTGAAGAGATACGGACCTCCAAACAATATCATAGCATGCTAGATCACATAGCTACCACACAAGTGTATTGCATACATATAATCTATTCAACAACAACAATGTCATCCTCTACTGATGGCCAAGGACAAAACCTCTAATATTTAAATACATAACTTCCATGAATTAAACCACAACTGGTTCCATAATTCTAAAGCATTATCATTTTCAATGAAGTCATTTCACAAAAGAGTTACGAATATCATTCCGTTCTTCTAAACAATATCTATTGTTCTAATTATTCATCACTTTTAACCCTTAACCAAAAAGCCTTTTCCACCTTTAATAAAACCTTATCTATAACATACAAGTACAACCCAACTCAACACAGCATAAACAAAGCAATCACAAGGCCCGGTTAATCCCTTTTGGCAACCAAAGCATTAATTCAATCTCATAACAAATAACACAACTATTACCCAACTTTATCCCTTTTCATTTATTAATTCGTAATAATAAATTAGGGCTTTCCGACACTAGCAACCTAACCATAACCAACCACGTCCCAATTCACCAAAATGAACCAAAAACAAACAAGTTTAACTCCCGAAACTCAAACCCTAAACCCCATTTCATGCTTTTGGAAAAATCCCTTAACAAATTTGTTTTTAAATGCAAACAAAACTACCATATGTCTATCTATAATGAGGTATTGAAAATGAGCAAAGAAATCCCTACCTCTTGAAGTGAAGAGGAGACAACCCAAAAATCATCGTCGACAAAACGACAATCTGTTCAGATTAAATGGAAGCCCTCACCAAGCTTTACGTTTTGGTATATGGAACTAAGAGTCAAAGATATTTAGAGGGTTAAAGAGCTTGGAAGCTCAAAACTGACAGAAAGAGAGAGATGAGAGAGTGAAAAGTGAAGAGATTTGACTCAAAAGTGACTTTGAAAGATTTGGTCCCGAATAGACCGTGTAAGCGGTCAAATCTATGCTCGAGCGGTGAATCAAATCTCTTAGTATCTATACTGACTCGAATAGACCGCTCAAGCGGTCAAAATTACGCTCAAGCAGTGAATCAAGGCTTGTAGTATCTCAGACAATTTTGAAAAAACAGAGTTGGAAGGATCTATGGACCGTGAGCAGTGAAACTTGCGCTCGAGCGAATTATGCACAAAGCACAAATTCGCAAATTTCAAACAAACATAACTCTCTCGTCTAAACTCCGTTTAGGGTCGTTCTTGTGTCCAAATTAAAGCCCCAAAAGTAAGCTTTCCAATGGTTCTAGCCTCACATCAATATTCAAAACAAGAAAAATGATAAAAGAGTGAAGACTACTCAATAACAACTATTTAAATTTGGAGTTTTTGATCCAATCTCGCCCAACCACTATGGTAACACCTTAACCAAGGCTCAAATATGGACTAAAAAAGTTCTCAATTATGATAATCAAGGAGTCAAATATAATTCCATTATACCAAGAAGTACGGAGTGCTACACCCAACAAAATCAATAACAGCACTAATAATTCTGCGCACATCTTTTAGTTTATTATTATGTAGACCAGACCAAAATTCTTTAAAAAGCTTGCTACTTTTTGGTGCTAGTCCAAGATTAAAAAATGGTTTTTTGATTATAATAGGGAGTTTTGCTATTTCTATGTCTTCGAGTTCAGCAAGTTCAGAGCTTACCTATAGCGATCCTGGTTCTTCCTCCTTTGATTGTTGTATCTGGACTTAGGTTCCGTGGAGTTGGTTGTTGTGTATGTCTTGTTGTCATCCTTAAATTCCATATATTTCAGTTTTAGGATGTATTGGGCATGTTTCGAACAGGTTGGTTGAGCTTTAGTCCCATTCCTTGTTGCCCAGATTTTTGGTGGTCCGCTCGAGCGGGTCCCTTTGCGCTTGAGCGGAGTTTACACACTTTCAGCATTTTATGCCTCTGCAAAACTTCTGCAGGTGCGTTTTTCACGCTCGAGCGGATTTCCTTACGCTCGAGCGGGCCTCTTGGCGCTCGAGCGGGTGTTCAATGTCTGTAAAAGTACTGGAGGAGTGTAATCTACGCTCGAGCGACTTTTCTTTTGCGTTCGAGCGGGTGTGTTTCCAGTTGTGTCTTGGCGCTCGAGCGGGCATTTTTGCGCTCGAGCGGGTTCAGTTTTTGTGCTTGACGCTCGAGCGTCCTGTTCTCCGCTCGAGTGGACTAGTCGTATATCAGATATCAGCTGGGTGATTTTGAATCACTTTTCTCATTTCCTTTCTCTCTCTTACTTTTCTAAACCATCTTTTGAGAGCTCCTCTCTCTAGAAAATACCTTCTCTCTAGGGTTTGATCTAGTTAGAGTGATCTCCTACCCTTGAGCCTTTACAAAAAGTGTAGAGCTTGGTGTGGGCTTCCTATCAATCTGAAAATCTTGTGATTTGGAGCACTTTGAGTTTTCATCTTCTTCTCCGTTGAGCTCCGAAATTTGAGGTAGGGATTCCTACTCATCTTTATGGTCTTTAACCTAAACGTTGAGCTTTTTGTATAAATGGTTTGGTTTGGGAAGTTAGGGTTTGTAATGTGTTATATTGGAAAGTAGAGTTTTGTTCTTTTGATTCAAACTTATGTGTTTTGGGTCTAAAAGAGAGGTTATTGTTGTTGTTGGTATTTTGGACCTTTGGGTCCATATTGAGAAAAGGGGAAAAATGCCATGTTTGGGTATATTCGGGTCATTAGTGTATTAATGACAATTATTATGGAAATATGAAATTGAGTTGGAAATAATGAAATTGGTTCATTATGAAATAGAATGGTGGACTTGGATTTATTAATCGCTCACTTTGGCAATGTTGAAATTATATATATCTGTTGAGGCATTTATTATCTGTTTAGAAATAATTACTTTGGGCCATCGGTGGAGGATAGTCTTGATTGTGGTAGACAATGCATGATGATTAGGCAAACTAAAACTAATCAATTGAATATGTCATCGAATATAACGGTTAGAATAATACATCAAATTTCTGTATTGATTGATTATGTATATGATATGTATTTATATACATTGTATTGTGTGGGAAGAGATAGGGGATGTACTCCACGGTTTAGGGGAAGATAGGGGGTGGACTCCTAAACCGGATGTTATTTGGGAGGAGATAGGGGATGGACTCCATTGATACAACAAATATGTGTATCTATTGAATCGTTGATACAGCAAATCTGTGTATCATTTGTGAAGTATGGAAGTGTTCTATATATTATTGATACAGCAAAGCTGTGTATCATTTGTGAAGTATGAAAGCGTTTTATGTGTTATTGATACAGCAAATATGTGTATCTATTGAGGCTTATGGAAGTATTTTGATATGAGTTGTTATCTCATTTGAATTGTTGAAATGGAAGAATTATTGTTATGAGATGTAATCTCATTTAAAGTATATGGCCAGGTTCTGAGCCAGGATTATGAATTGAGAAATTGGATAAGAAATGGAAAATGAAATGAAACATGGACACATTTGTCATGTAATTGAAATGGGTTATGAATTGATTCATGTGAGTTAAACATTTATCAAATGCTAATGTTTTAGTTATTGCTCATATTATGTTTAGCATATCTCTACTGGGCGTTGGCTCACCCTATATGGGACATCATTTTCAGGTTCAGGTAGTATGCCGCCTCCGAGGTCATAGCTTGGATGGTTGCGGGAGTTGAAGACTCTTTTGTTTATTTTTGTTGTATTACATGTATATCAAGCCAAGGGCTTATTTTTGTAGAGTTAGTACTCTCTTTTCGTAGGGCATTTACTTTTGTTGTCAACATGTAATACATTTTGTACCGAATACTCTGATGATATGTAATTATGCTTTATTCTCTTATGTCTAAGCATGTCAAGAATGTATGATTTATGGGTTTATTTTGAGGGCGTTACAACTTGGTATCAGAGCGTACCGGGTTTGAATACTTTGGGTACGTGGGAAGTCTTTAGTATCACAATGGGTTTGTCTCGCTTGCTAGAGACTTAGATGTAGTGTTATATGCTTATGTGATAACATGTTTACGTGACTACTTTGGTATGGGATTTAGTTTCTAGGATGTTGATTGGATCCTTGGGTTTCTGTGAGTCTTGTTGGAAAAGCACTTGATCAATGCTGTTTCTAACCGAAACTCTAGTAACGCCATGGGACTGTCATTATCCGGAAATGAAATTCGTAGGTGCTTATGTGATTATGTGCTTACGTGGAATGAATTACAGTTGTCTATGCATTAGGACGCGAGTGTTATAGCTTCGGCACATTTATGAATGTGCTAATGTTCTTCGTTACTTTTATTAGGATGTCAGGACGATACGAGACGTGGAGGTAGACGTGGTAGGCGTGGTAGGCAGGAGATGCCTTTACCGATGATATTCTAGCACAGTAGGAGGGTGTTGGTCAGGCCAACGTGGCCGAGCCAGCGGGTCAGCAGGCCATGGGTGCCTTAGCCCGCGAGATCACAGGAGCCTTGAGGGAATCCATGGGTATTCTCAGAGCCGAGAATCCAGTTCAGGCCCAGGTTGTTGATGCAGGGCCTTCCTTTCTGAAGAGGGAGTTTTTTCGGTCTAACCCGGACAAGTTTGTGGGGAAATCCGAAAGAGCCACTGAAAGCTGATAAATGGCTCGAACAGATGACGAAGGTGTTTGAGATGCTTGGCATTGAAGACAGGGCTTTGAAGGTGACCTTAGCATCTTTCCAGCTTAAGGGGGATGCAGGTCAGTGATGGAAGTACATGAGAGGTCGTATTGGTGGCACGTGGGAGGCTTTTGTAGATGCTTTCCAGGAGAAGTGTCTATCTCCAGCTGCCAGGGAGAAACTGAGAGACCAGTTTTGTCAGCTCAAGCTGTTGAGTTTATCAGTGGCCGAGTTTGAGGCCGCATTTACTAGTTTATCCAGGTTTGCACCTGAGCTTGTGGCGTCTGAGGAACACCGTTGTCTGGAGTTTGAGACGAAGTTGAGGCATGGCCTCAAGATGAGAGTTGGGGGTTCTATGACCCGGGACTATGGGCGCCTTGTAGATGCTGCGGCCCATATGGAGATTATGATGCAGGAGGAGGAGGAGAGACAGAGGGGCTCCAAGAGAAGTCAGGATGGCCAGGGTGATAGCAGGAGACAGAGGGGTTCTAACCCTCAGCAGTCTCATGGTGGTTTTGCTAGATCTACCTTTCCAGTGCCGAGTGCAGGCCCTGGGAGAGGCAGTCAGGGAGACGTGACTTATTACAAATGTGGTCAGCTGGGCCACAAGTCTCCAGCTTGCCCGCAGAAGAGCGGAGGGCAGAGAGTAGCTTCATCTTCGGCTCGACCTCAGAGCCAGAGTCAGGGCAGAGGCCAGCCGCTCTCTTGTTACCAATGTGGTCAGGCGGGGCTCCTGAAGAGGTTTTGCCCGCAGTTGAGTGGCACTTCTGGTGCATCTGGGCAGAGGCAGAGTTTTCAGCCAGCTCAGTCAGTTCAGGCCTCGAGGGCCAATCAGGGAGCTTCGTCGTCCCAGTCTGTGCAGCAGTCTTTTGCTCCTAAAGGTGAGCAGGTAGATCAGGGGCCTACAGGGCGCGTGTATGCTGTTACCGCGCAGGATCTTGTATCGGCTCCATCAGTTGTGAGAAGTACCTTCTTGTTTTGCAACTCGGTCGCCAATATGTTGATTGATACGGGTGCATCTCATTCTTTTATATTTGCTGCATTTGCATCTGTTTTGGGGTTGGAGTTGGCACAGTTAGCATCTCCTATTTGTGTTGTATCACCTGTTGGGGGTGAGTTGATTCTGAAACAAGGGTGTCGGGGCTGTGATATAGAGGTTGCCGACCGCCGGCTTCCATTTTCTTTTGTAGTTATGGCTATGTCGGGTTTTGATGTTATTTTGGGTATGGACTGGCTATTGTCATACCGAGCAGTTATTGATTGTTACCGCCAGAGGGTCACAGTATATACCTTGGGCGAGATTGTTTCCTTTTCTTGGGGGATCGGGTTGGTAGTGTATTGCCACCGGTGTATGATCTGCGAGGGCAGAGTGAGCTTAGTGGTCTTCTCGCTAGCCTTATGAGTAGTGAGTGTGATGAGACCGGGGTTGAGTTGCCGAGAGTGGTTTGTAAGTACTCGGACGTCTTTCCCGAGGATCTTGTTAGTTTGCCACCTCATCGAGAGATAGAGTTCTCCATTGATTTATTGCCTGGCACAGCGCCGATTTCTATGGCACCTTACCGTTTCGCCCCTGCCGAGTTGAGTGAGTTGAAGATTCAACTCCAAGAATTGCTAGATAAGGGGTTTGTTCGCCCTAGTGTTTCACCGTGGGGAGCACCGACCCTCTTTGCTAAAAAGAAAGATGGTGCCTTGAGACTTTGCATTGATTACCGGAAGTTGAATCGGGCAACGGTCAAGAATAAGTACCTTATGCCCCGTATAGATGATTTGTTTGACCAGTTGAAGGGTTCTCGTTGTTTCTCTAAGATAGACTTGAGATCGGGTTACCACCAGTTGAGGGTCAGGGAGGAGGATATTCCGAAGACGGCATTCCGTATGCGGTATGGCCATTATGAGTTTCTGGTGATGCCTTTTGGGCTCACCAATGCACTGGTAGTGTTTATGGACTTGATGAACCGGATATTCCGGGAATTCTTAGATCGTTTCGTAGTCGTTTTCGTGGACGACATTCTGATTTATTCACCTTCGGAGGAGCAGCACGAGGGACACTTGAGAGTGGTGCTTGAGTTGCTTAGAGCACATAGGCTGTATGCCAAATTGGAAGTGTGAGTTCTGGCTAAGAGAGGTCAAATTCTTAGGCCATGTGGTTTCCGGGGAAAGGGTGTCTGTTGATACATCCAAGATAGAGGCAGTGCAGGATTGGGCACAGCCTAAGAATATTTTTGAGATCCGCAGTTTTCTAGGATTAGCTGGGTATTACCGCCGATTTGTAAAAGATTTCTCCAGGCTAGCTTCGCCATTAACTAGATTGTCACAGAAATGGGTCAAGTTTGTATGGAGTGAGACTTGTGAAAAGTCGTTCCAAGAGTTGAAAGTCAGATTGACCACCGCTCCGGTTTTGATTATTTCGGAGAGAGGTTTGGGTTATGCGGTTTATTGTGATGCCTCACGAGAGGGTTTGGGTTGTGTGCTGATGCAAGAGGGGAAAGTGGTAGCCTATGGCTCACGTCAGTTGAAAATACACGAGAGGAACTACCCTACACATGACTTAGAATTAGCAACAGTGATCTTCGCCTTGAAGATTTGGAGGCACTACCTTTATGGTGAGAGATTCAAGGTATTCTCGGATCATAAGAGTTTGAAGTACCTGTTTACACAGAGAGACTTGAATTTGAGGCAGAGGAGGTGGATGGAGTTCATTGAGGACTATGATTTCGAGTTGCACTATCACCCGGGAAAGGCCAATGTTGTGGCCGATGCCCTTAGTAGGAAATCCATTAGTGATGTCGCTTGTATAGCCATCCGGGAGTGGGAGATGTTGGGTGCACTTGGCGAGTTTGATTTGCTTCTGGGCGAATCCGTTGAGGCTGCGGCCTTGTTTTCTGTTGTTGCGCAACCTACACTTGTGAATCGAGTGTTAGAGGCACAGAGAGGTGACCTTGAGGTAGAATCCCTTCGAGAGAAAATCTCCAGTGGGAAAGCTGAGAAGGGTTTGTCTGTGTATCCTGACCTGAGGGTGAGATACCGAGACCGCTTGTTTGTGCCGGAGTCTTGCCGAGAGGAGGTACTCCGAGAGTTTCACCATTCACGCCTTGCAGTGCATCCGGGGGGCACCAAGATGTATCGTGATTTGGGTCGCCAGTTTTGGTGGCAGGGTATGAAGAGAGATGTGGCCGTTTTCGTATCGAAGTGCCTTACTTGTCAACAAGTGAAGGCCGAGCATCAGAGGCCAGTGAGTTTGTTGTAACCCTTGCCTATTGCCGAGTGGAAGTGGGAGCATGTCACTATGGACTTCGTTATAAGTCTTCCGAGGACTCAGCGGGGTAGTGATGCTATTTGGGTGGTTGTAGACCGGTTGACTAAGTCAACGCACTTTATCCCTATGCGCGTGAGAGATTCGGTAGATCATCTTACCGACTTGTATATTCGGGACATAGTGAGGTTGCACGGGGTCCCAGTGTCGATCGTCTCAGATAGAGATCTACGTTTTACTGCTAGATTGTGGCAGAGTTTGTAGAGTGCTTTGGGCACTAGATTGACCTTTAGCACGGCTTATCATCCTCAGACTGACGGACAGTCCGAGCGTACTATTCAAATCCTTGAGGATATGCTTCGAGGTTGTGTCCTTGACTTTAATGGGTTGTGGGAGAGACACTTGCCCTTGGTGGAGTTCGCCTACAATAACAGTTTTCAGTCGAGTATTGGTATGGCACCGTTTGAGGCTTTGTATGGCTGACCGTGTAGGTCTCCAGTTTGTTGGGCCGAGGTGGGTGATGCACCTTTGTTAGGCCCGGAGTTGGTAAGGGAAACAACGGAGAAAGTTGAGCTTATCCGTAAGAGGAGGCCTTTGGCATTTGAGACGGGTGATCATGTTTTTGAAAATATCACCTAGGCGGGGTTTGATGAGGTTTGGGAAGAGTGGGAAGTTGTCCCCTCGGTTTATTGGTCCCTTTGAGATCCTTTAGAGGATTGGGGAGGTTGCGTACCGTTTAGCTTTACCGCCGCAGTTGTCCAGAGTACATGACGTGTTTCATGTTAGTATGCTTCGGAAGTATGAGCCGGATCCGTCCCATGTGTTGGATTGGACCGATTTGGAGGTTGACGAGGATATCTCGTATGAGGAGAGACCGGGTTCGGGTCTTGGATAGGCGGGATCAAGTCTTGCGAGGCAAGACCATTCCCTTGGTAAAGGTTTTATGGAAACATCACGGAGTGGAAGAAGCCACTTGGGAACGTGAGGTGGATGTCCGTGAGAAATATCCAAACTTGTTTGTAAATGTTTAACTATGTATTGGGATTTAATATTGATGAACTTTAAGAGCATTAAATATGTCTTGAGTTGTAAAACATTGTATATGTTTTGGTTTATGGAAGTATTTTGAAACTTGCCTTGAAAGGAGGTTTAATGTAACATTGCAAATGTTGAATGTATTGTAGAAATGGAAATATATCATGAACATTGAATATGTTATGGAATTGTGAAAAATGTGTTGAAATTGGTAAATTTCAAGGGAAAGCATGCTAATAATGCATATTGAGTATATATTGTGAAATGCCTCCTGAATAGAGATGAAATGACCGGTGATGGGTAAAGTTATTGGGTAATGAATTGTAATATTGTTGAGAATTGAGAAAAACTTGTTTTTGAAAACTTGTACTTAATTTCGGGGATGAAATTCCTTAAGGGGGGGGAGGTTATAGTGATCCTGGTTCTTCCTCCTTTGATTGTTGTATCCGGACTTAGGTTCCGTGGAGTTGGTTGCTGTATATGTCTTGTTGTCATCCTTCAATTTCATATATTTGAGTTTTAGGATGTATTGGGCGTGTTTCGAACAGGTTGGTTGAGCTTTAGTCCCATTCCTTGTTGCCCAGATTTTTGGTGGTCCGCTCGAGCGGGTCCCTTTGCGCTCGAGCGGAGTTTACACACTTTCAGCATTTTGTGCCTCTGCAAAACTTCTGCAGGTGCGTTTTTCACGCTCGAGCGGATTTCCTTACGCTCGAGCGGGCCTCTTGGCGCTCGAGCGGGTGTTCAATGTCTGTAAAAGTACTGGAGGAGTGTAATCTACGCTCGAGCGGCTTTTCTTTTGCGCTCGAGCGGGTGTGTTTTGCAGTTGTGTCTTGGCGCTCGAGCGGGCATTTTTGCGCTCGAGCGGGTTCAGTTTTTTGTGCTTGACGCTCGAGCGTCCTATTCTCCGCTCGAGCGGACTAGTCGTATATCAGATATCAGCTGGGTGATTTTGAATCACTTTTCTCATTTCCTTTCTCTCTCTTACTTTTCTAAACCATCTTTTGAGAGCTCCTCTCTCTAGAAAATACCTTCTCTCTAGGGTTTGATCTAGTTAAAGTGATCTCCTACCCTTGAGCCTTCACAAAAAGTGTAGAGCTTGGTGTGGGCTTCCTATCAATCTGAAAATCTTGTGATTTGGAGCACTTTGAGTTTTCATCTTCTTCTCCGTTGAGCTCCGAAATTTGAGGTAGGGATTCCTACTCATCTTTATGGTCTTTAACCTAAACGTTGAGCTTTTTGTATAAATGGTTTGGTTTGGGAAGTTAGGGTTTGTAATGTGTTATATTGGAAAGTAGAGTTTTGTTCTTTTGATTCAAACTTATGTGTTTTGGGTCTAAAAGAGAGGTTATTGTTGTTGTTGGTAATATTTGGACCTTTGGGTCCATATTGAGAAAAAGGGGAAAAATGCCATGTTTGGGTATATTCAGGTCATTAGTGTAATTAATGACAATTATTATAGAAATATGAAATTGAGTTGGAAATAATGAAATTGGTTCATTATGAAATAAAATGGTGGAGTTGGATTTATTAATCGCTCACTTTGGAAATGTTGAAATTATATATATCTGTTGAGGCATTTATTATCTGTTTAGAAATAATTGCTTTGGGCCATCGGTGGAGGATAGTCTGATTGTTGTTGTAGACAATGCATGATGATTAGGCAAACTAAAAACTAATCAATTGAATATGTCATCGAATATAACGGTTAGAATAATACATCAAATTTATGTATTGATTGATTATGTATATGATATGTGTTTATATACATTGTATTGTGTGGAAAGAGATAGGGGATGTACTCCACGGTTTAGGGGAATATAGGGGATGGACTCCATTGATATAGCAAATACGTGTATCTATTGAATCGTTGATACAGCAAATCTGTGTATCATTTGTGAAGTATGGAAGTGTTCTATATATTATTGATACAGCAAAGCTGTGTATTATTTGTAACGCCCTCAAAAATAACCCATAACATACACAATAATAAGATGCATCACTTAAGAAAATAAACCATAATTCATTCATCAGAGTATCTTTAAATAAAGACATTACATGTAATAATGAAGGTAAATGCCCTATAGGCTTACATCTTTCCAAGCCAACACTTAGACACAAAATGTGAGTACTAACTCAACTACAAATTAAGCCCTCGGCTTGTAATTACATGTAATAACAAAACAAAAACGAATAACTAAACTAGTCTTCAAATCCAAGTCCTTCCAAGCTAATCCTTGGAGGTAGCTTATCACCTGAACCTGAAAATGATGTTCCCATATAGGGTGAGCCACAACCCAGTAGAAATACTAAACCAATTATGAGCATTGAATAAAGCAATAGCATTCAATAGATGGCTAACCATGTAATCAATTATATCAATATACAGTCTTAAGACACTAATGTCTATGACACTTATCAGTTTCCATTATTGTCAATATGGCTCAGAACCTGGCCAAACTTACAACTGTGAATTATTTAGCATATTCACATTACTTCCAAAATCAACAACACAAATAAGACTCAGGCTTATGTCAAAACACTTCATACTTCCAGATTGATACACATTTTAGTGCTGTATCAATAAAACACTTCAATATAATAAGCACACATAAAAGTGATGCTAATGGAGTCCATCCCCTATCTCCTCCCAAACAAAATCCGGTTTAGAGGTCCATCCCATATCTTCCCCTAAACCGTGAGTACATCCCCTATCTCCTCCCACACAATGCAATGTATGTAAACACATAACATATACAACACACAATCAATACTTTAATGTCTGTATTAATTCAACAGTCAAAGTTAATGACTAAACCAATGTGATTAGTTTCAGTTATCCCTAATCCACATGCAATGTCTACAACAATCATGACTATCCTCCACCGATAGCCCAAAACAGTTATTTCTAAATAGGAAATAAATGTATCAACAAAATAATCTCAACATTTAAATAGGCGAGTAATTAAATTATTTAACTACACCCTTTCAACTTATAAATCCCCAATTCCATGAATTCAACTAATATTCCCAATATTCCTTAAATTAAACATACAATTCAATTTAATAAAACAACTAGGGTTTTTCCCAAAATTACCAAACTACCCCCAACATATTAAAATACCAAAACTTAGAACAAAACTCATAAGTTGGAGTAGAAAATCCCTACCTCGAAGAAATAACCCAAAAAGAGAAGACGGAGATGAAAACCCAAAATCCAAAGTGCTCCAAACCACCAAAAGTTCAGATTAAACTGAAGCCCTCGACTCACACTCTCTTTTTAATAAAGGATCTAGGGTAGAAACACCCTAAAACTAGATGAAACCTAGGGTAGAAGGTGTTTAGAGGAAGAGAGAAGTCGGACCTAGGGTTTGGAAACAAAAAGAGATAGAAAAAAACTGTTTAAAACCCGCTGCTGCCTATTTAAACCTGACAGGCTCTCTCGAGCGACCAGACACAAGAAATCCTCGCTCGAGCGAATAAAAGCTCGCTCGAGCCAAAAACTCGATGCTTCAGGTCTGCAATCCAGAAGCTCGCTCGAGCGACGAAATGCTCGCTCGAGCGAAGAACTCGAAACATACACCTCGCTCGCTCGAGCGAAGGAAGCTCGCTCGAGCCAAGAAACACAACTCTCAGGTCCTAAGCCCAGACGTAGACTCTCGCTCGAGCGACAAAACCCTGGCTTGAGCGACGAACAAAACAACATCTCGCTCGAGCGACCAACTCCTCGCTCGAGCGAAGGTCCAAAAATCTGGACAGCAACTCTTGGTTTCCAACCCAACCAACCTGTAACAAACCTGCCCAACACAACCCATAACTCAAAATAAGGAATTAAAGGGCAACAACAACAATAAAATAACAACTGAATCTACGGAAATAAGTCCGGGTACAACAACCAAATGGAAAAGACCGGGGTCGCTATAACCTCCCCCCCTTAAAAGAATTTCGTCCCCGAATTAAGCATAAGTTTTTGAAAACTGTTTTTTCAAATTCCAACCATATGACATTACAATAGTAAACAAATTGACCCAAAACTGGCCATTCCATCTCTTAACAAGAGGCATCTCAAAATATGTATATAAAACAACATATATTACAACCTGCATCAGTATTATGCATTTTTCCTTTCAATTACAACAGTTTTCATTATCATATTTATTTTCATGATAGACTCTAATTCAACAATATATTCAACATATTCAATGTTATACCAAACTTCCATTATGAGGCAAGTTCCAAAATATTTCCATTAAATCAAAACATTCTCAATGTTTTCCAACTTAAGACATATATAAAATTCTTAAGTTCAACCATATTACAAAATCTAAATACAGAATTATAAATCAATAAACATATCCGGATATTTCTCGCGGACTTCCAATTCACGTTCCCAAGTGGCTTCTTCCACCCCGTGATGTTTCCAAAGAACCTTCACCAAAGGGATGGTTTTGCCTCGCAAAACTTGATCCCGCCTATCCAAGACCCGAACCGGTCTCTCCTCATATGAGACATCCTCTTCAACCACAAAATCAGTCCAATCCAACACATGTGATGGATCCGGCTCATACTTTCAAAGCTTTGTGAAGTATGAAAGCGTTTTATGTGTTATTGATACAGCAAATATGTGTATCTATTGAGGCTTATGGAAGTATTTTGATATGAGTTGTTATCTCATTTGAATTGTTGAAATGGAAGAATTATTGTTATGAGATGTAATCTCATTTAAAGTATATGGCCAGGTTCTGAGCCAGGATTATGAATTGAGAAATTGGATAAGAAATGGAAAATGAAATGAAACATGGACACATTTGTCATGTAATTGAAATGGGTTATGAATTGATTCATGTGAGTTAAACATTTATCAAATGCTAATGTTTTAGTTATTGCTCATATTATGTTTAGCATATCTCTACTGGGCGTTGGCTCACCCTATATGGGACATCATTTTCAGGTTCAGGTAGTATGCCGCCTCCGAGGTCATAGCTTGGATGGTTGCGGGAGTTGAAGACTTTTTTGTTTGTTTTTGTTGTATTACATGTATATCAAGCCAGTGGTTTATTTTGTGTAGAGTTAGTACTATCTTTTCGTAACCAAGTGTTGACTTGAAAAGTTGTAAGCCCGTAGGGAATTTACTTTTGTTGCCAACATGTAATACATTTTGTAACGAATACTCTGATGATATGTAATTATGCTTTATTCTCTTATGTCTAAGCATGTCAAGAATGTATGATTTATGGGTTTATTTTGAGAGCGTTACATACCTCACCCTTTCGCTCCTTTTAAAACATCTTTGTTAGACAATTTATAACCATCTTTTATGGTCTTTTTGTTTAAAGCTCTATAACCTATTACCATACGAGCTTTTCCTCTTAATTTTTCTGCAAGATTCATTACCATAAATGTAGGATTAGAATAAGGACTTCTACTTAGTCGTATTAACCCTTGTTTTAATAAGTCAAGAAATTTTTTTTTTTCGAATTCCTTAATTATTTCAAGGCTATGTCTAATGGTTTTACATTGACTACATAATTTAGATCCTCAAGCACTATTTTTGCCCAAGGCTTGTCTTTTTTCTATAATTTTATTAGGTTGTCACTAAAATTATTTTCTAGCATTTTCTTAAAATTATCTAAACTCAAAATATCTTTTCCTTGTTTTCCTTGTTTGCCTTGATAGTGAAATGTGATATCAGTGATCCATTGTTCATCTTCTTCTTTTTCACTATCACTTTCATATTCACTATCAGTTATAGTGTTATTTTCATTGCTAATTTCATCTTCAAATAGTTGTTGCCAAGTTTTTTCTTGATTATCGTCAATTATTTTAAGCTCACCACATTGGGTTATGCAAAAAGGTTCAATTTGTGTTAATAAATTTGGTTATGTAATTTTAACAGGGTTAAAACCAAATTTACATTTTTGAGATGCATATTTTAGCAATGGAATTTCATGCATTTTAAGAGCAATATATGATTCATCTTGAAGAAAAGGTCAATTTTCTTCTTGTTTTAAAAATGCATTGCCAACTAAAAAATCTCCATCTAAAAATTGAAATCGGGTTATTCATTCAATTATAAATTCTTTTTGATTAAAAATAATAGGAACATGATAACTTTCATATTCCATAGTTACCGATTGACCGTTTGCCAATTTTAATACAATTGGATTTTTAGCTAAAACCCATTTGTCTAGAGGTAATACTCCAAGTTTTGCCAAACTATATGAAGCACCAATGTCAACTAATGCATCAATAGTGTAAGAATGATAGCTCATAAAATTATACAATAATTCAACAAATGAATTTTTAGGGCTAACTTCAACAGTTTTTCTAAAAATTTCATGAGATTATTCACTTATATCTTCATTTATTTTTTGGATTATTTCTTCTACTCCTTTTTGGAGTTCCTTTCTAAATAATCCTCGTTTAATTTCGCATTTAAAGTGATAGAGAGATTATCGAGAGAAACCATTTTTAGGTTTTAGTGTTCTTCTATTTATATCTTTGATGAAGATTTATTGGTAATAGGGATACTTATTATTTTGTATCCTATTATTTTATCTGAACTCTCTTGTACACAAGATTCTTGTACACTAGATTCTTCAATTATAGCCTTATCTAACTTTCTTGTACACAAGATTCTTGTACACTAGATTATTCAATGATAGCCTTATCTTTGTTTTTTGTTCCTTCTAAGCTACTTGTAGAATTGGATCTAGTAAAAAAGAATTGATTTTCGTCTAGGTTCATCTAGATAAACAACACCTTTATTTTCTCGAATTGTTAAATTTTCAAGATTTTTTTGATCTGGAATTTCTCTAGCTTAGTGTTTAGCTTTAACTACTACTAAAGAGAATATCATGTTTATGGTAGATAACCTTAAACGAGAATTTTGTGGAATAGCCCTTAGCCAATTGGGAATTCAAGAAAATATAGTATTTACAAATTTAACTAAGATATGAATATGTGATATGTGCTATTTTGAAAATTATGCTTGTGAAAAAAAAAAAGGTCTATAAACTAGACCTAAAAGATATTATTCATTGGCAAAAACAATTTATCTCTTCAGCAGTAGTTAAAACTAATAACTGAGCTCTAACGTTATCATTATCTAATAGAGTATCCCAAAATTTTGCAGCTTGACCTCTAGAGTAGCTTTTACAAAAGCATTTAGACCTCCTACGTTTATAGCTTGTCCAACTACTACAATTCTTACTGCTTGAGCCCAATTATTTACAACATCTTCTATGTTAGTTAAAAAGACGAGATCAAAATATATTCCATATTTAGTAACAGGCTCATTTTTTTATAGCTTTAGGAACAAAGTTATATTTTATATGAGTTTTTAATGGTTAGCCTGTAATTAATAGCAATATTTTTGCTTCTTGCATCAAGGTCTTACATACCTTGAGTTTTTATTTTAATCCTAAAGCTTGATTAAGATTAGGATCTTCCAATGCCACGAAATAATTTGGTTTGATAGTGAACCAAATTGGTCCATTATACAAATTACTTTGAATTCCTCTAATTAAGGAATTTCAAAACTGTGTCATCTATTATCCATTACACACATAGAATTTTTTTCCCGCCTGAAAATAAAGGATTTATACAACATATACTAACTTGTATAAGTCCTAAATGAATGCAATCATATTTTTTATTACGATAATGTTTGATCTTATTCATATCAAACAATGGTACATGTACAAATGTTTATTCTGTGTTACCAACTAAAGTTCTTCCTTCAAAGATTTTTAGATTCAGTTTACTTCAAGGTTTGAAGATTGAATTTATATAAATTTCCTTAATTGGAATTTTCAGCATTTCCCAATCGTTTACAGAAAATTCTGGTTCTTCAATTTCAAATGATTCACTTTCTCCTTTCTTAGGAAGGATCATTTTATTCTCATCATCTAAATATATTTTCATCATAAAACTAGTTCCAATTAAAGTTTCCTCTAAGCTTTGTTCATCGTTTTCATTAGAAACATATTCAGATTCTGATTCATATTCTGACATAAGTTCTTCTACTTCATCACCAGATTCTATTTCATATGCCCATAATGGTTCATATTTTTCTTCAGAAAATAATATTTGTTTAGCATGTTGTTTTCTTTATTTGTTAGGATATTTGTTTGCGAAAAGTTATTTTTCTCCACAAAGCCAACATTTGCATTCTTCAGAAGATTTTTTGTTTTTTGGACATGGAGGCTTTTTGTCTTTTGAAAATTTATTAGATATTTTTCTAATATATCTACCCCAAGGTTTTGGTTTTTCTTTATAAGGAATAAAATTTTCTTTTATGATTTTTTTGGTTTTGTTTTGTTTTGTTTTGTTTTGTATTTTTTTTTTTTTTTTTTTTTTTTTTTTTGTTGTTGTTGTTGTTGCTGTTGTTGTTGTTGTTGTCATTTTTTCACAAATTTCTTCTTCTTAACCAATGGTTTGGATTTTTTGTCACAACCATAGCTTCCTACCACACCTTCAGTTTTTGAACAACAACTATAATCTATATATGCCTTTTCCATATCTTTTGTATCGTTCTGCATAATATTTCTTTATAACTTCTCGTACAGAAGCTATTTGTCCATCTAAAGAATCACAAATTTGATTTTTTTTTTCCCAATAGCCTTTCAAACTCTTTTTGAGATAGTTCATCTCATGGTTTAGGAAGTTTGGCTAGTCATATTTTATATGAGTTCTTAATGGTCCTCTTTTTCCTAACTTTATTTCCTTCTTAGAAGATTTTTCTTCATTATCTCCAAAGATATTCATAAAAATGGGATTTTCCCAAAAGCCAAAATTTCCAAATACTTTGTTTATTTCAGATATTTCATCTTTTATTTTTGATTGATAGTGTTGTTCTTTTAACTCTGTTGGATCAATAGAACCGCTTCTTCGTTTTTAAACAATTTTTCTCTTTCATAATTATCCATATATAGATTCAAATATTTTTGAAGATGTTCTTAAGATATTCCTGTAAGCATGTCTCCATAAAGTGGTCCACATGCCATATTAGTTTTTTATTTTATTATTATTATTATACAAATATTATTTATATATTTAATCAGTAATATTTATTTGGGTAGCTAATGTGTATGATACCCACTACTCTATAAAGTGGTTTCATGGGAAGTTACAACTTCTCTGATGGTGGGAAGTTATGAGGAGTTACACTTGGATCATGGGTCCAAGCCTATCTATATATATGTCTGTGATAGTCATCAAAACATAGACGTTGTTTTGTGAATAGAATAGACTTGAAACTCTGTTCATTCCACTTTTCCATATGGTTCTGTGAAAGTGTTTTGTAAGTGGTTTTGTTTATGCATTCAAAACTTGATCAATCAAGAACAAGATTCAAAAGCTTGAACATCATGGCAAAAGGTATTCTTCTTTTATTAAATTATTTTAGTTCTCACAATTGATATCAGAGCAATCCTTCTATTCGGTTGTTTAGCATGAGATTTATCTACACAAAATCGAACTTCAGTTTACACATTATTGTGTAGAATTAGATTTGTTGAATTTTGTTCAACATATTTACTGATTATTTTGACTCAATATATGAGTTCCATAACTACTTCCATATATAAGCTATTTTTCTTTGACTGCTATAAATAAATCAATTAAAAGCTGTGGTCCATATTTGACATCAATTTAGCATTTCTCCATACTTATGTGGGTTTGTACTTTATACCTGAGATATATTTGTATATTAATTCACACCATAAAGGTTAACAAACCAGCGTCTTCGATGAATCAGAATTGATTATTTAATCGCATAACTTTTGATTCAATGTTTATCACTATTAAAGAAAAAAAGATGAACTATTGCATGGTGTATATTAATTAAAGGCAATAGTACCTTGTTCTATAATAGTAGTGTTTAATTAATTTAGAATTATTCTTATTCTAAACATATTTTGTTTTAGAAAATTATTGTATGTCATTAAGTATGAATTTTTATTAATTGACAACCATTATAGACCAAAGTGTTTAATCTGATTTTGTATAAAATTTAGAAATTCGTATGTTTTTATTTGGGTTTATTTGGTTCAATAAAAAAATATTACTGGACTGTTTCACTAATTCGGTGAATATATATAGACTACATGTGAAACTAAGCAATAAACTCATGTTTGGACTTTATGTGACTTTGGTTTTCTACTATAAAACAAATACAAACTGTAACGCCACAAATTTTTAGCCCAAATGATAATGCAATAATCATGGCTCTCTTAAAGGAAAACCAAATATAACTTCCCATACTTGCATTACATAATAATAATAGTTCCTCATGCGATATTACATTGATTCAACAACAAGTAAATAACCAAATAAGCACCCCCAAGGGTTTATAATCTTCCAAGGCTTAAGCCCGGTACACAAAATGGTTATTCAAACCCACACATACATAGCCCTTGGCTTACAAATAGGATCACAGTAAATGAGAACTTTAGTGCTCTCAACACACACATTTCCACGCCCTCAATTAGGTGGATTCACCACGTCTTTTCCTGCACAAAAATCCGGTAGGGTGAGCATAAAGCCCAGTAGGAAATCCTTAACAAAGTATATACATTTTATACAAGTCTCAAGAGATGAATGCACATGCCATGCCATGCCTTTTTGAAAATAAAACACATCTTCATCTTTTGAAAACCATCATGCTCAATGATGTTATACAACTTCAACTGTTCAAAATTTATCAATTTAATTAAAGGGGGTGGTAAATACAACTCTGGTAATCCCTAGGTTGGTGTCTGTAAGTAGACTATACGAGTACTACCAATTGTCATTTTTACCGGTATTAACCGAAAGGCTCGACACCTATCCGCGCGATTTTCTGGTCTTTCACCAAGGACACTTAGGCCAACTTAAACAATTTCATCTATACCACCTATCAAGACTTACCACCGTATTTACTCCAAAACCATTTCCTGGAAACCCATTTCCCAACATTCTTTTCTCAATGCAAATTTCCAAAGCTTAACATAGTCCAATGAATTGAAATGCCAATGTATGCTTAATAATGCAATGCAACATTACTTCCACATTCAATTGTTCCACACAATACACCATTGTGATCAAAATTCTCAATCCTCTTTTCAACACAATTCCACAAGATGAATATATATATATATATATATATACTTTTATATCCAATTCATTCAAGAGAATAACATAATTCCCACATTTCGAGCAATCTCAACAATTTAGTCAATTCAAAACTAAATCAACATTTTGACAACAATTTCCAAATAAACAACATTTCTCATTTTTTTCACAAAATTCGTCATTTATATATAAATAAACAATTTTCAAAACATCCATTTATTTTGGTACATAAAATAAATATGACAACATCTTCCAAGGATTTTCAACGTCTTTCAAAGAAAAGACCCAATTTCTAAGTTTTCTCACCAAAACCATTCATCTACAAATAATTTAGAAGAATCTCCCCAAAATCATCTTTCTTCAATCAATATGGTTCAAAACTTTCAATTTCTATTTTAAAAGGAAAAGAAATTAAACCCTCTTTCAAAATCACTCATCTCCTTGAAATCAACAATCAATTTCTCAAAGCTAATCAAAGAATGATTTCGAAAATCATTTAGATCTTACAAAAACATATATATAACTCTAAGAAAATCTCTACCTCAAGTTTTGAAGAAGAAATGAGATGAAACCCCAAAATCAATGGTGTCGAAACTCGACCTTCACCGCACACAACGAAGCCCTCGAGATGATAACCAACTTTGGTGAAGAACTTAGGTCTAAATCTTAATGGATTTGGAGAAATCAAAGAGAGAAGATGACTTCTAGAGAGAGAAGCTCCCAATCTGGAATTCTGAAGAGTTTTAGAAAGAGAGATGACTGAAAAAGTGATATGAAATATCAGATTCACGAACTAGTATAACATGGTCCACTCAAGCATGGAATGCCCTGCTCGAGCGTCAAATACACTAACCTAGTACTTTTACAGACAGGTCAAACTTCTGAAACCAAACATTCTCCACTTGAGCGCATAAACGGCCGCTCGAGCGGACAAGCAACTTCGAATGCATTTTGCATTTTTATTTTGGGGGTGCTGCCCTTCAACCCCGCTAAGGCGCTGCCCTAGGACCCGCCAAGGGGCGCTACCCCCTGGACCCCCGCGAGCTGACCAGAAAGCTCGACCCCTGCTAGGACGTTGCCCCTTGGACCCCCGTGAGCTGACCTGGCAGCTTGACCCCCGACCGGCCCAGTCGAAGTGGCAAAACATGAAAGAAGGATCGAAACCGGGATCGCTACACAAACGAAATAATAGGTCCTGTATGTGTGGTTTTTTAGCAAAACAGCATCTAGTCTTGACCAATAGAACCCACACTGATTTAAATTTAATCTTCAATTTTATAGTGGAACTAATATGCTATTCAGATTATTCTATTATAGTTGCATGCACAGGTAGTGAGTGTAACGCCCTCAAAAATAACATAAAACCCATCAACAAAGACATGCTTTAATATATAAAAGATCAACATCCTTCTATTCATCAGAGTGTTTCATTACATAAGTATTACATGTTAACAACAAAAGCGAGTGCCCCATAGGCTTACAGCTTTCCAAGTTAACACTTGGTTACACAAAAGGAGAGTACTAACTCTATACAAAGTAAGCCCTTGGCTTGGTATACATGTAACACAAACAAAATGATCAAAAAAAAGTCTTCAACTCTCATATCTATCCAAGCTAAGCCCTTGGAGGTGGCATGCTACCTGTACCTGAAAATAATGTTCCCATAAAGGGTGAGCCACAGCCCAGTAGAAATACACTAAACCAGCTATGAACAATGACTAAAAGATTAGCAATTGAGAGATGGCCAACATGGATACATCCACTTATATCATCTTACAGTTTCATTTTTCATTCTTTTCAGTTCTCAATTCATAACCATGGCTCAGAACCTGGCCAAACCACTTATATGAGACAGTAACTCATATTAAGCATTTTCCTGTTTCAATAAAAGATAATCATACTAGCTATATCAACACTTCCATAGATATGCCTAAGAGCAATATCACACTTCCAAAGACAAGCGTATGAGCTGTGTCAACACATTACTAGATAAGCATATGAGCTATATCTATGGAGTCCATCCCCTATCTTCTCCCAAACAACATCCGATTTAGAGGTCCATCCCCTATCATCCCCTAAACCGTGGAGTACATCCCCTATCTTCTCCAACACAACACAATGCATATAAACAATAATTATACACATCACCAATCACTACATAAAATTAATGTATTCTTTCAACTGTCACACTCAATGACCCATTTCAATGATCAGTTTTAGTTTGCCTAATCATCATGCATTGTCTACAACAATCAAGACTATCCTCCACTGATAGCCCAAAGCAGTTATTTCTATACAGTAAATAAATGCACAAAATGGATAATATAATAAACATTTCAATTCAATTCCTCATTACTCAAATTAATTATTCAAATTAATTTATCAAACCAATTAGGGCAAATTCCCATAATTAACAAAACAACCCTAAGGTTCCATCTCCATCCATAATCCATCTTTTATCTCACTATTCTATGCCAATCTTGCATATAGGTTTATTATAAACAAAACCCCATCTTTTGTAAAATTGCACAAAAGACCCAAACTTTTGTAAAATCACCCAACAACACCCAACATATCGAAAAGCTAAAATTGAAAGACAAAGTCTATAAGGAGGAGTATGGTATCCCTACCTCAAAGTTTGAGCTCCAACGGAGATGAAGACCAAAAACCAAAATGCTCCAAATCGCCAAATTTTCAGATTAAATCAAAGCTCTCAACACCCTCTACCTTTTTAACAAAGAGCTTAGGGTAGATTCACACTAGAAAGGGATGAAAATTTAGAGAGATGGCAAGACTAGAGAGAGAGAGTCTCAGATCTAGGGTTTTAAAATGAAAAGTGATGAAAATGTTATGTTTAAAATCGCTGCTGTCTGTTGATATAAAACAGGTTCGCTCGAGCGAAGACTTGGTCGCTCGAGCGACCAGACACAGAAAACCTCGATCGAGCCAAGAAAGTCTCGCTCGAGCCAACCACCCAGAACCTCGCTCGAGCGACAAGATGCTCGCTCGAGCCAACAACTCGAACCTACAGGTCTACAACCAAATGCACGCTCGAGCGATGGAACGCTCGCTCGAGCGAAGAAAAACCAGATCGCTCGAGCGAAGAAAATCTCGCTCGAGCCAAGAAATGCAACTCTCAGGTCCTGAGCTAGACGCAATCGCTCGCTCGAGCGAAGCCACTCTGGCTCGAGCCACCAGACACAAAACTCCAATCTCGCTCGAGCGACCAAACCCTGGCTCGAGCGAAGGACCAAAGACAGAAGCTCGCTCGAGCGAAGAACTACTCGCTCGAGCGAAGACCCAAAATTCTGGGCAGCAACCCTTGGCTCCCAAACACAATCAACCTGTAACAAGCCTGCCCAACACATCCCATAACTCAAATACAAAGCAGAAAAGGATGTAAACAAGATAGTAATCATCACTAACATCCACGGACACACGTCCGGATCACTGTACAACAAGGGGTAAACCCGGGATCGCTATAGTGAGTGAATTCTTTGAATTTCATACAGTAAATTATTTTAAATAATGTTCATTTGAGCCTTATAAATTTTCAAGTTCATTGGCATGCTATCTAGAATAATGTAATATTATATTACATGTATTAAAGTAATAATTTATGCCATGAAAATTTATGTGAACATATGGATTTGTCTCATGTTCTATTCCATATTTAAAAAAAATTATTTTTGTTTTTAGAGTAGCCACAGCATCTTAAGACAAAAAGATATAGTGATCCTTAGTATTTTGATCACATAAAGTTAAAATCAATTTGGCATTTTCATATTGCAATTATATTTTATGAATAATTTCTCAGTCCCACAGGAAAGTAGTTATATATGAAATTTAATTGGAATAAGATAATGGGTTGGGTATTAGAGGGATTGGACACTCTAAACCCATAGGTATGAGTTTTCTTTTCCTTGAATATTTCAGATCCATTAGTCTTATTATAAAGTAATAGCAAATCTAATATAGTTTAGTAACGTCTACCCACAGGAAGTTTTAGATTTGTTATTGAATTTGACATGGTTGATTCAGACTATAGTTATTATTTCAAAGTATTAATGATATTCTTGGTAATTACAGTGATTTCTATGTCTGTACTGTCTAATGAGTCTTCTTGTATTCCATTCTTAAACAGTGATAATTCTTCGGACTAGAAGGACAAAATCCTTTTGACATTAGGGTGCATGGACCTCAGTCTAGCACTCTATGTGGATGAACCTCTTGAACCCACAGCGCGAGAGTTCCGCTGCATAAAAGAATGCTTATGACAAATGGGAGCAATCTAATCGCTTAAGCCTAATGCTCATAAAGTCACATATCAGTCAGAGCATTAGGGGTTCAATCTCACCGTTTGATAAGGTCAAGAACTACATGAGGGCTATTGAAGAGCAATTTGTTAGTTCTGACAAGGCATTAGCAAGCACCCTAATAAACAAACTATCAAGCATGAAGCATAACAATTCTAGGAGTGTGCGTGAGCACATTATGGAAATGAGGGACATTGCAGCTTGTCTTAAGTCCTTCGAGATTGAGATTTCTTAGTCATTTCTTGTCAATTTCATACTCAATTCTCTTTCTATGGAATATGAAGCATTCCAAATTTCTTACAACTCACAGAAGGAAAAATGGTCTATCAATGAACTTTTGACCATGTGTGTTCAAGATGAGGAGAGATTGAAGCATGAAAAGGTGGAAAGTGCTCATCTAGCAACACATAATAGAGGGCAATGGAAAAAGGGCAAAAGTGATCACAAATGGAAGAAGCCTGGTAAAGTGCCATTCAAAAATCATGGCAATAAGGATGCATGCTTCTTCTGCAAGAAAAAAAGTCACTTAAAGAAAAACTGCCCCAAGTATAAGAAATGGCTTGAGAAGAAAGGTAATGTCATATCTTTTGTGTTTTATGAATCTAATTTTGTTAATACTCATTAATATGATTGGTGGATTGATTCGGGTTCTACAATTCACATTGTTAATACCATGCAGGGCTTCCTTAACCTAAGGAAACCGACGAAAAGTGAACACGGCATCTATTTGGGCAATGGGATGTGTTTGCACGTCAAAGCTATAAGAACATTCAAACTTGTTTTAAAGAATGATTTTGTTTTGGATCTTGAAAACACTTTTTATATTCCATCGTTTTCTAAAAATTTAATTTATATTTCTAGACTAGTACCGTTTGGATTTGAATTTCAATTTGTTGGTTCAAATGTTAGTTTGTTTAAAGACTTTGTTTCTATAGGATTTGGTACTTTAATTAATGATTTGTACAAATTAAATTTGGATCCTATGTTTGAACAAAGTCTTTTAACCTTGCATTTGGCATTAAGCGTAATATTGTTGATGAGTCCTCCTCTATACTTTGGCATAGGAGATTGAGACATATCTCCATTGAGAGAATAAAGAGGTTGATTAATGATGAAGTCCTTCCAACTCTTGAATACTAACTTTGGTACTTATGTGGACTGCATAAAAGGAAAGCATACCAACAAGACCAGTAAAGGTGCCAAAAAGAGTGAGAAAATTCTTGGAATCATATACACTGATATTTGTGGACCATTTACTCCGCCTTGTCTGAATGGTCAAAGATATTTGATCTAAGTTATTGATGACTATACATGATACATGTATCTCTACCTCTTGTTTGATAAGGTTGGGGCACTTGATGCCTTTAAAGTTTATAAAGAAAAGGTAGAGAAACAAACAAAAAAGAAAATTAAAATTGAGAGGTCAGACACGGGTGGAGAATATTATAGGAGGTACACAGAATTGGGACAATTACCAAGTCCATTTGATAAGTTCCTTAAGGAAGAAGGCATTATTGCACAATATTCAATGCATGGCACACCACAACAAAATGGTGCTATTGAAAGAAGGAATTGAACACTTACGAACATGGTAAGGAGCATGCTTAGTTATTCCAATGTGCCTATAAATTTGTGGACTGAAGCTTTTAAAATCGCTATGTATATCTTAAATAGGGTTCCATCCAAGGTTGTTCCCAAAACACTATTTAAGTTATGGAAATGATGGAAGCCACATTTAAGACACTTACACGTTTGGGGTTGTCCAATTGAAGTAAGGGTGTATAACCCACATTAAAGAAATTAGACCCCAGAACAGTTAGTGATTTTTTTATAGGCTATGCGGAAAACTCCAAAGGCTATAGATTTTATTGTCCTTCAAATTCAGTTAGAATTGTTGAAGCCATGAATGCTAAGTTTATTGAGGAAGTTGACCCTAGTGGGAGTTACCCTCGAAAGATAGAGTGGGAGGAATCACGGGATCTAGATGCAACACCTGTGAATATAGGTGAATTGGTTGTCTTTCAGGATAATCAACTCAATATCCTTGAAGATCAATCAATTCAAGAACCTCCACCACATGAGGAACAAGTCAACATAGAGCATGTAGCTCAAGTCTCAATTGAGACTACAGAATTAAGAGATCCTCATGAACTAGAAAATCAGCAATTTCTAGTGATTATTTTATATACTTGATGGAGTCTGATTTTGACATCAAACCTAAAGATGATCCTATTTCATTTTCCAATGCCATGAATAGAGATGATTCTCAATTTTGGTATGATGCCATGAAAAAAGAGTTGGAATCTATGGCTAAGAATCAAGTTTGGGAAATTGCCAAGTTGTCTAAGGGAGTTAAAGTTGTTGGCTATAAATGGGTCCGTAAGACCAAGAAAGACTCAATTGGCAACATCGAACAATATAAGGCCAGACTTGTAGCCAAGGATTTTACTCAAAGAGAAGTCATCGATTATCATAATACCTTTTCTCCACTTTCTAAGAAGGATTCATTTAGAATTATCATGGCATTAGTAGCTTATTTTGATTAAGAGCTACATCAAATGGATGTGAAAATGACATTTTTAAATGGGGATCTTGAGGAAGAAGTATACATGAAGCAACCTGAAGGTTTTTGTTTTGATAAAGATAGTCACTTAGTTTGCAAGCTCAAGAAATCCATATATAGGCTAAAATAAGCTTCCAAACAGTGGTATTTAAAGTTTCACAATGTTATTACTTCATATGGTTTTACAAAGAACGTTGTGGACAACTGTATACACCTTAAGGTTCGTGGGAGCAAGTACATTTTCTTAGTTCTATATGTAGATGACATTTTACTTACATCTAATGATTTGGGTTTGTTGCATGACACTAAACAATTTCCTTCACAAAACTTTGAAATGAAGGATATGGGTGAAGCTTCTTATGTCATTGGCATAGAGATTCATAGAGACAGGTCTAAAAAGACATTAGGATTGTCTCATAAAGCCTACATTGAAAGAGTTTTGGAGAAATTCAGGATGAGTGATTGCACTCCTAATGCAGCACCCATTTTAAAGCGTGACAAATTTAGTTTAAGTCAATGTCCAAAGAATGATTTGGAAAAGGAACAAATAGTTAGCATTCCATATGCGTTTGCCATAGGCAGTTTAATGCATGCTCTGGTTTGTACACGACCTAACATTGCATTTACAGTTGGGATGCTTGGAAAATACCAAAATAATCCAAGAATGGAACATTGGAAGGCTACAAAAAAGTCATAAGGTACTTAAAGGGAACCAATGACTGCATGCTTACTTACAAGCATATTGACTGTCATGAAGTGGTTGGATATTCTGACTCAGATTTTGCAGGTTGTCAAGATTCCAAAAAATCCACTTTAGGATATGTCTATCTACTAGCAGGTGTTGCTATTTCATGGAAGAGCACCAAAGAGACAATAATTGCATCGTCAACAATGGAAGCAGAGTTTATAGCATGCTTTAAAGCAACATCACTGGCTATTTGGTTAAGGAATTTTATCACAGGGTTCAAATTATGGATTCAATTTCTAGGCCATTAAAGGTTTACTGTGATAATTAGACTGCAGATTTCTTTTCTAACAACAACAAAAGTGGCAGCCGAAGCAAGCATATTGACATAAAGTATCTTGATGTTCGAGACCGTGTTAAGAAGTAAGAAGTCACCATTGAACATATTAGTACCGACATGATGGTTGCAGATCCTATGACCAAAGGTCTTTTTGTAATGATGTTTTCAAAACATGTAGAGGGCATGAGACTGATTAGTTAGCTCAATAATTTTTCTAGTTGTTGTTTTGTTTTATTTTGTTTTGTCATGACATTTTAATTATTATTAATGAAAAGTATCATTTTGTGCACCTAAAGTATTTGTGATGTTATGCAGTCCATTGAGACTATTGACCCATACGGATCATTGGACCCAAAATAACTTATTAAAGGTTATTCATAAAGAATGACACCACATAAAGTTGAGAGTATTATACAATGTAATACATAAAGTTGAGAGTATTAGAGTATAGCTGCCATGATTCGTATATTATGCCTCTCTATAAAGTTTGGGTATTTTTTTTTAATGGGCATAATTAGTTTGTTGGTTACCAAAAGTCAGCAAAATGTGTCATATGTGCCAAGTGGGAGAACGTAAGCATGTCTCCATAAATTAGTCCACATGCCACATTGGTTTTTTGTTTTATTATTATTATTATACAAATATTATTTATATATCTAATCAGTAATATTTATTTGGGTAACTAACGTGTGTGATACCCACTACCCTATAAAGTGGTTTTATGAGAAGTTACAACTTCCCTAATGGTAGAAAGTTATGAGGAGTTACACTTGGATTATGGGTCCAAGCCTGTATATATATATATATATATATGCATGTGATAGACATCAAAACACAGGCTTTGTTTTGTGAATAAAATAGGCTTGAAACTCTGTTCCTTCTACTTTTCCATATGGTTCTGTGAAAATGTTTTATAAATGGTTTTGTTTATGCATTCAAGACTTAATCAATCAAGAACAAGATTCAAAAGCTTGAACATCATGGAATGAGGTATTCTTCTTTTATTAAATTATTTTAGTTCTCACAATTCCTTCTATAGGATTTTTTTGGTCTGGATGTACCACTACCATCCTGAATTTTTTTCATCTTTTACAGTTTTTGCACTTTGTTTAATAACCATAAAAGAAGTTCCAAATCTTTTAATAAAACTTTCTTTTGATTTTTAAGAGAAATTTCTTTTATTTCTTTAACTCTTTAGATATTTCAGTAATCATGATATTTTAATTTCTAGAAATTTTTAAAGTTTCTTTACTCGCATCCATTAGACTATTTAATAGTCCTGTGGTTTCAGTTTTACTATTTTCATGATCAAGATGTATAAAGTTTTTACTTCTATTATTTCTTGCATTAAACATTGAATTTCCATGCATAAAATTTTTCCTAGATTTGATTTCTAGGCTCTGATACCAAGATTAAAGGTCTCACAATATCTTACAAGTAAAAACTAAATTTTTCAAAATTATACTAAACTTAAAAGTATAACCATAAATTATACTGGAATTTTAAGATCACTTTATAATTTATGAAACTTGAGTCGAGTGAAAAGATGAGTGAATTTGAGGTTGATGATGTGGATATTGAGATAGAGTGTCACCAAATTAGGGGTCTCTTTAAAATTCCAAAATTAGAACTTCCAATCTTTATTCTTTTGAACTCCTTATGCACCAAATTCATAGGTTTAAGGTGCTCTTAGAGAACCGGTTAGGACTTTGCTTAGCGTATTAGAATCTCTTCGTCTCATTAAAAAGCATAATAATAAATTATGACAAGATTATCCTCTTCAAGCAATAGTTTTAAGGCATTTTCAGTTCATACTTTTTACTTGTATCAATTTAAATTTTAAGTAAAAAATATTCAAAATGTCTCCACTGTTTTACGCAAATTTATATTAAAATAAATTTGAAATTTTTTTATGGGAGACTTACGTGTAGGTCTTAATTGGTGGATTTATTGTCCAATAAGTCGTATGATAATTAATGGCGATTTTCATCAAACATTATTAAAAAATGGTATTAATTGTTAATTTTTAACAATAGTTTGAAAATTTTGTCACAAAAAAATGTCACTACTTATAAGTTCTAGCGACAGTTTAAAAAACTATCACAACAAAAACATCACTAATTTTTAACTTCTAGCGACAATTTGAAAAATTCGTTACAGAAAAATGTCACTAATTGTAAGTTTTAGCGATAATTTATAAAAATCATGACCAAAAAAGTCACTAATTATCAATTTTTAGTGACATATGCAAAAAATCGTTACAAAAATTTATTTTCAGCAACAATTTTACTAGGACTTATTTCCAATAGGATTTTATGGAAATTAAATCCAACTATTAGCACATATTGATAGTTTACCATTTTTTTATTCAGCACTTTGAATAACATTTTGTATTAGTTTAAGGGCAAACAATTTTGTACTACTAGTGTAGGTCCTCCAACAAAACACAGAAACGATTTTGGACCAAAATACCCTCACATTTATGTTCACATTTCACATTTCAAAATTATTTCAAAACTTACAATTTTAATAACTTTTGATTTGCATATCCACTTTTGGTAAATTTTGTATTTTTAGAATCCTCTCATCAAAATTATCAAACAAGATCCATAAACAATATGGAATTTTAAAAAATTATTGTGTTCATTATTACATCATAGTGAAATTTTATTGACTTTGCATGGTAAAAGTTTGTTGTCCAACATCTATGACACTTCTCTTTTAGTGCTAGAAATTAAAATTTTCAGAATCAAATCCAAAATTAGATCTTTGATTCCAAATTTAACACCAAAAAGTTTAAATTTATTGCTCCAAAAGAAAGTCAGTGAAATAACACACAACTAGTGAAATTTTAAAAGACTTCGATCAGAGAAATTTCACTGAGTATGACAAACGGTAAACATAGATTAGATTGAGAAAAAACATGCAAAACAAATAACAACAATCAGATTTCTATCAACTAATAACATACAAATCAATAAATAAAATAAATAGAGAATGAGAAACTTCATTGAAGGCGATCAACATTGAACTACTGAGATGCATCAAAGAGATATGTTAGACTTAATTATTTTGATAATTTATTTAATTATGTTTTAATTTATTTGGAAGAGAAAAATAGAATCAAAATTTATTTTGATGATTTATTTGAAAGAGAAAAATAGAATAAACATTTATTTTGATAATTTATTTAATTATGTTTTAATTTATTTGAAAGAGAAAAATATAATCAAAATTTATTATGTCTCATTATTTCTCACATAAACCTTTATCTTAAATGTTGTTAGAATGTATTTAATATTTGATTAAATCAGGAGTTCAAACAGCTCAAACCAGAGATTCAAACAGCCCAAAACAAAGGTTCAAGCAGCCCAGCACAGCAGCAGGCCAAAAGGTTCAAGTGGAAGATATTCAAATTAGTAATGATGGAGTGCAAGATATTCAAATTAGTAATGATGGAGTACAACGGTTATAAACGGCTATAAATTCAAATGAATACAACAGCTATAAACGGCTATAAATTCAAATGAATACAACGGCTATAAACGGCTATAAATTCAAATGAATACAACGGCTATAAACGGCTATAAGTTTCATTATATATACCAAAGCCTCTAATGTAAACAATTTACAAAAAATCAGAAAATATTCTTTGATCTATAATTACTCACATCTATTCTCTGAAAAATTCTCTGAGAAGTGTTCTTCAATTTTTGTTTACATCCTCTGTGAGACCCCTAACTTTTGTAAACCTTATAAAGTCCCTAAATTTTGAGTTATTATAATAAAGCCCTTAATTCGTTGATTGTTCGCAAATTAAACCCTAGAACTGAAAACGCATCACGGACGAACCCATACAAACCCGAATCGACCCTGGAAGCTTAGAAATCATTTCTAACACTCTAATATTAACTATTTAACTCTCAAATTTTATATTAGTTGCTCTAAACCTTAACTTCCGATTTTCACAGTTTTTGTTCAGTTATTTACCTTTAAATTCAAAACAAGATAATACAAACCGAATTATTTTTCCTAACACTAATTTATTAACTCTACACTTGAAATAGATACTTTAATTGAGCCCAAGTCCTCACATTTTTATTAAATCACAAATTGATCCGAAACAAGTACCATTATATATTTATATATAAACTTGTACCCTAAAAATTTTTTTAACATTATATTTTACAATTTTCAAGATTTGTACAAAAAAAATAAAAATAAAACAAGTCCATCAATTCACCATCACATGGCTAGCCATCATACCTCCTAGGCTATAATCATTGTACTTTAGTACAAACAAATCCCTTGAAATCTTGGAGCAATAATGACTTTGGTACCTATAAAGATTTGCTATATATGTGTGTGTACTTCTAACTAGAAGGTATTTAAATTAGCCCTAAGCCTAACTAGATCATAATTAAATACATAATTAAGATTCTAATCCTCCCTCATTCCATTACATTTAAACTAAATCAAGGCACTATTCAATTGAATTGGAACCAATGGGCATTTGGGACTTTTCACACCAAATTCTCTATAAATATACCACTCATCCCCATTTGTTGAGCACATATACACACCCGCACACACACCCACACTATATTCAAGTGAGAGAAGAGAGGGAGGAGGGTGAGCTTGGTGGAAGATAGGAGAAGAAGTTTGCTAGCAATTCCAACAACCCTCAAGTAAGCCACAACACAACTCTCTCTTCCATTTTCCTTTTTCAAATACATGTTATTAGAAGTTTAAAATGGTATTTTCAGATGTGTTATAATGGTATTCTTGTGTCAAAAATGAAAGGAGTTGAGCCTTGATTATACCCTTCTTCTATTTCTCTTAAACGGTATAAGACTACATTTTCCCTATCAATCTCTCAAAATTTTCAAAGGCACACCTTCACCTTAAATTTCTAAGTTTAATACATATTATTTAGCATGTTTTCATCACAAGTGGAAAATTTCCTCTAGCTGACCTCTTTTCTCAACAAATTTCTATTTTCAAGAACTGTGCCAGAAAAATCTGTTTTGCAGCCACCTTACGAAAATTGTAGAAAAATGTATAAAAATATTCTGGACCTCCATTTTATGTCAAAATCTTTCTTAAGGAGTTATCTTTCAAGGAAAATTGGTTTCATTGAAAACGAGTGAGCGGTTTGTGAGAAAATCTGATTTTCGTAATGGTCGATGAATCTGGACAGAGCTGGAGTATTTCTGAAATAACTACAAATCTGGAAAAGCTATTCTATTTTTGAAAAATGTTCTAAAAACTAGATAAAATTCCCTACGAACCATAGGAAGGCCGGGCGCTGGAAAAATCTGAAATAGCCCTTTTGAGTATAATCTTTAGGTAGTACTGAATCTGGAAATTCTGTTTTCATTAGTGTTTTATGCCCTTGTGTTCATGAATATTCTTATTAATTTATGATCATGTCTCGATATGATATTTCACATGTCATAGGTTTATGTATTTTATTTTAATCCTTCAATGGTGCTCACACTTTTGAAATTATATTCATGTGCAAATTTATTCCTTTAACTACTTGAATATGCCTAGAGCTACTTGTGCCTATCTTCATACATGAATCTCATGTGTTGTAACCTTATTTCCTTCTATTTGTACTATTTAGTTGTTCAAACTTGTGCAATAGATGTTGTTTCAAGAGCATGTCCTAACTCTGACTTAAATTATCTAACTCAAACGGGAAACTTAATGGGTGGTAATGGGTTGCGAATTTTTGGACAAGATTACTAAGATATTGATTGGTTGATGGGTTGCGTTCCCTATTTGGAAGTTAAAATCTTGCGCAAGTGGTTTTTGGAACCCTTGAACGGAGCGGTTATATTCGGAACCTAGGTATTCGGTGCAAGGAGGGATTTGGGCAAGGCCCATTATTACCGTCTCTTTTGAGGCCCTGCGGTTGGCGCTACGTGGTATATAACCGTTGGTAGGCATCCGAGGTTAGTTCTGCAACAAAGTAGCAAAAGAGGGGGCATATCGAATAATCCGCGTCCGATTCTTGTGGTTGGGAGGACGAAGTCTCTTTGGGGGATTTCTAGATTCCTAACATCTAACCTTGTAATCCTTTATTATTGAATGATTATCATGCTTCATTACTTGCTTGTTATAATTGTGATGGTGTATTAGATTGGGAAAAATGGATGGGGTGTGTGTGCATTTACTGGGCATTCAAAGCTCATGGTGTTTCATGCCAGGTATTGAAGAAACGTACGAAGCCAACAAAGAGTCAAAGACATTTGAAGACTTAAGTTTTCCTTAGAGAAAGTTTGGAACCATTTCGCTCATTAGTCTCATTGTGCTTTTATTTATTCTTTTTAGATTGTAATAGTAATGGAACTCGTTTTGTAAATTTAAAATTGAGACGCTGTAATTATTATTTACTTTGAAATCCTATGCCTATCTCTGTGTTGCTTATGAGACCTTGCGTCAATGCCTTTTAAGATCTGTCAAAAGGATGGTGCGCTACCTAAGAAAGCTGGACTTAGAAGGGAGGCTAACTTGACTCCTCTGACGATCTGGGATCTTACTCGGTTATTGGCCATAGGACTCATTAGTGCCGTTTCCTAGACTCCTAACCTTAGATAAACCCTGTATTTAATTGATAATATATTCTCTGAAGTTCACGATTTTTGGGGCGTCACATCCTCTTTCAGAAATTATACACTGAGACGTATAGCTTTAAGCCCATCTTTCTGTACGAGGTTTACAGAAAAACCAAAGCTTCATTTTTATATCTATCTTTCAGAGACAATTCTTGTAGCTTTCTGTGAAAGCAAAAACACCTTCTTTTCAACTTGTAAGAGTGTAATACACTCGGTGTTCTTGACTTAGAAAGTCTGTGTAAAATCCGTGGAGGATTGCTCAATTTGTAAAGAGGTTGCTAGCACCCCCGTGAAGCTAGAGCATAGTGGAAAATCTCAAGTGAAGCTTGAGGAGTGGACGTAGGTCGAGTTGAAGCCGAACCACTATAAATTTGTTTGCCTCTCTCTCCCTTATCTCTTTATTTTATTTAAATTGTCATAGCTATATTTCACATTTTCATTGTGCTAAAATCATTAATTGACATAGTTGTTAGAACACTTGTTTTAATTATTTTTATTTCATTAAATATATTTATCTATTGTGCTCGTCATAATTTTTATTAGGGTATTATTATTTTTATTTATAAAAACCTAATTCACCCCCCCTCTTAGGTTGTCTTTTGGGTAACAATTGGTATCAGAGCCTAGACTCTTGTCTTAGATTTAACCATCTGGGAGTTTTGATCCATGTCAACCTTAGCTGAAGGACAAGCCACAAATAGGCCACCATTGTTTGACGGAAACAACTATAGTCATTAGAAGGATAAGATGACCCTATACCTACAAGCCACTGATTATGCCATGTGGATTATTGTCACCAAGGGTCCAAAAATTCCTACTAAATTAGTAAACAATATTAGTGTACCTAAAATAGAAGATGAATATGATGAGAGGGATCACAAATTATTGCAAGCCAATGTTAAAGCCAAACTCACTCTTGTTTGTGGATTAGACTCTAAGGAGTATAATAGATTTTCAAGTTGTGATTCGACAAAAGAAATTTGGGACAAACTAGAGGTAACGTATGAAGGTACAAACCAAGTGAAGGAATCTCGTATTGATAGACTTGTTCATAGTTATGAATTGTTTAAAATGAACTCTGATGAATCTATTTCAAGTATGTTTACTAAATTTACTGAAATTGTAAACTCTTTGAAATCTCTTGGCAAAATTTATACTAACAGTGAGTTGGTGAGAAAAATTCTTAGGTGTTTACCAAAGAATTGGGAAGCAAAGGTCACCGCCATTATAGAAGCCAAAGATCTCTCCACACTTTGATTGGATGAGCTTATGGGCTCCCTTATGACTCATAAGATCACCATGAAGGGACATGAGGATGTTGAAAACAAAAAGAAAAGTGAAATTGTATTCAAAGCCTCATCAAATGAAAAAGAACATGAAAACTCCAGTGAAGATGAAAGCTATGCCATGTTTAGTAGAAATCTCAAAAAACACTTCAAGAAAAACAATTATGGAGGAAGAAAACCTTTCGAAAAAGAGTACAACAAAGATAAAAAATCCTGGACATATGAAGATGGATTGTCCAAAATTGAAAAACCATGGAAAAGACTACAAAAGAAACAAGAAGGCCATGGTAGCAGCTTGGGGAGAAAGTGAAGATGAAAGCTCAAGTGATGAAATTGAAAATGAAGTAGCCAACTTGTGTCTCATGGCTCTTGAAGATGAAGACTCTACTCAAGATGAGGTAACTACTCTTTATGAAGAACTTGAAAGTGCATTCCATGAACTACAAGATGAATTTAGAAAAATTTGTGCCAAAAATAATGTATTAAAAAAATCTGTTACATCTTTATCTAGTAATGTAGAAGAATTAAAGAAAGAAAAAATTGTTTTGAAAAATGATTTTGACACCATCTCTAATGAGAAAACTGCTTTAAAAAACAATGTTGATGATTTAACAAAAACACTTGAAAATTTTGTAAAAGGTAGAAATAATCTCAACATGCTTCTTGGAAATCAAAGATGTGTTTTCGATAAAGCGGGCATTGGATATGACTCTATTAAGAAACAAAAGAATCTCAATATAATTTTTGAAAAGGCACCTCTCATGACACACCCTCATATTACTTGTCACTATTGTAGAAAGAAATGCCATTATATATCTTATTGTCTATTCAAAAAGAATATAAACATGGGAATTAAAAAGATTTGGATTATTAAGGGATCTAACAAAACTAACCAAGAAGGACCCAAGAAACTATGGGTACCAAAAACCAACACTTGATTGTCATCTTGTAGGTTTGCTTTAAGTCCAAAGCTAAAGAAGGGAAGTGGTACATTGATAGTGGATGTTACAGACACATGATCGAAGATAAATCCTTCTTTACTAAACTATCATCCAAAGATGGAGGATTTGTTACTTTTGGAGACAATAAGAAAGGAAAAATCATTGGTATTGGTAGCATTGGTATTTCTCCTAACCCTTCTATTGAAAATGTTTTACTTGTTGATGGACTTAAGTATAACCTACTTAGTATTAGTCAATTATATGATAAAGGTAATCGAGTTATTTTTGATAAATCACATTGCATAATTGAAAGCACAAATGATCATAAAACTTTATTCATTGGTAATCGTCATGATAATGTTTATGTTTTTCATCTTAATGATCTCTATACTAGTGATGTTAAATGTTTATATGTTAATAATGAAAATAGTTGGTTATAGCATAGAAGACTTGGTCATGCTCATATGGATTTAATTGCTAAATTTTTTAGAAAGGATTTGGTCATTGGACTTTTAAAAATTAAATTTGAAAAAGATCATCTTTGTAGTGCTTGTCAACAAGGAAAACAAACTAAAACATCGTTTAAATCAAAATCTCATATTTCCACAACTAGACCTTTACAACTATTGCATATGGATTTATTTGGTCCCTCAAGGACATCTAGTCTAGGTGGTAAATATTATTGTCTTGTTATTGTTAATGATTATTCAAGATTTACATGGGCTATGTTTTTAGCACACAAAGATGAAACCTTTTCTTCTTTCACAAAACTCTGTCGTAGAATTCAAAATGAAAAATGCTTTCTTATTACTAATATTCGAACCGACCATGGTAGAGAACTTGAAAAGAAATTTGAATTGTTTTGTGATGAGCATGGTATTGGACATAATTTTTCAGCACCTAGAACCCCTCAACAAAATGGTGTAGTAGAAAGGAAGAATAGAACTTTAGAAGAGATGAGTAGAACAATGCTTTGCGAAAATAATCTTCCTAAATATTTTTGGGCCGAAGCCGTTCACATCGCATGCTATATTTTAAATCGTGCATTAATTAGACCTATTCTCAAAAAGACTCCTTATGAACTTTGGCATGATAGAAAACCCAACATTAGTCACTTGCATGTTTTTGGTTGTAAATGTTTTGTGCATAATAATGGTAAGGATAACTTAGGTAAATTTGATTCAAAATCTGATGAAGCAATTTTTCTTGGCTATTCCTTAACTAGCAAAGCTTATCGTGTTTTTAATAAAAAAAACTCTTGTTGTGGAAGAATCTATACATGTGGCATTTGATGAAACTAACATCTCTACTCAAAAGCAAATTGTTAGTGATAATATAGATTTGGAACCAAATGTAGAAATTCAAGTATCTACAAAGAAGAGAACCAACCATGTAAGTTGAACAAAAAGATTGAACAACCTATTCTCCCACCTCAAGAAGAAGGAGGAAACAATGATGATTTGCCAAGAGAATGGAAGTTTGTTCATAATCACCCTAAGGATTTAATCCTAGGTGACCCTACAAAAGGTATTGAAACTCGCTCTTCACTTAAAAACATTTGTAATAACTTGGCTTTTCTCTCACAGATTGAGCTTAAAAACTTTCAAGAAGCCGAATTCGATGAATATTGGAGGATAGCTATGCATGAAGAGCTTAACCAATTTGAGAGAAACAAAGTGTGAGAACTTGTGCCAAAACCTAAAGATCATACCATTATCGATACCAAATGGATCTTTCGAAACAAGCGATGAATCCGGCACAATTATAAAAAACAAGACTAGACTTGTTGCACAAGGATACAATCAAGAAGAAGGTATTGATTTCGATGAAACCTTTGCTCCGGTTGCTAGATTAGAAGCCATTCGCATGTTACTTGCATTTGCATGTTTTAGAGATTTCAAACTTTATCAAATGGATATAAAAAGTGCCTTTCTAAATGGTTTTATAAATGAGGAAGTTTATGTTAAACAACCCCCAGGTTTTGAAGATCATGCTTTTCCAAATCATGTTTTTAACTATCAAAAACTTTACATGGTTTGAAACAAGCACCTCGTGCATGATATGAACGATTAAGTAAATTTTTTATTGAAAATAATTTTTCTAGAGAAACGATTGACACAACACTTTTTGTCAAAACTAAAAATGATGATTTACTTATTGTGCAAATATATGTGGATGACATTATATTTGGTGCTACTAATGAAACCTTGTGTAAGGAATTTGCTAAGTGTATGCAAGGTGAGTTTGAGATGAGCATGATGGGGGAGCTAAATTATTTCCTTGGGCTTCAAATCAAACAATGTAAAGAAGGAATTTTTATCAACCAAGCTAAGTACACAAAAGAACTACTCAAAAAGTTTGGTATGTATGACTCAAAAATAGTTGGAACACCTATGAGCACATCCATTAAGCTAGACAAGGATGAAGAAGGTAAGTCCATTGATCAAATAAAATATCGAGGTATGATCGGCTCACTTCTTTATTTAACCGCAAGTAAACCCGATATTATGTTTAGTGTTTGTATGTGTGCTAGATATCAATCAAATCCTAAGGAATCACATAGTAGTGCTGTTAAAAGAATTTTTAGATATCTTGTTGGCACTCAAAATTTGGGACTGTTTTATCCTAGAGGTGTTGCATTTGACTTAATTAGTTACTCGATGCTGACTTTGCTGGATGCAAACTTGATAGAAAAAGCATCAGTGGCACTTGTCACTTTCTTGGTAACTCATTAGTATCTTGGTTTAGCAAAAAGCAAAATTTTGTTGCTTTATCAACGGCCGAAGCTGAATATATAGCTTCCGGAAGTTGTTGTGCCCAAATACTTTGGATGAAACAACAATTTGAAGACTTTGATTTGCATTATGATCATATCCCTATTAAATGTGATAATACTAGTGCCATCAATTTAAGCAAAAATCCAGTTCAACACTTACGAACAAAATATATTGAAATTCGACATCATTTTTTAAGAGATCATGTTCAAAAAGGGGATATTGTACTTGAATTTATAAACACCGACAAACAATTGGCGGATATTTTCACAAAACCCCTAAGCGAGAATCGCTTCAATTTTATTCGTAGCGAGCTTGGAATGTCGATTTCTACTTAAAAAGTTTTGGCATGACTATGAAACTTGAATTTTTGTTAAAATGATATATGTGTATTGCTACATTGATATGGAAACATTTATTCCAGTTGAATGCTCTCAAGTACTTCATACATTTATTCTTCTTAACAGTTTGCTATTCTCAACTGTGTAATTTTTTTTAGGTTTTGTATCCTGAGGTAAAATTAACTTTGCAACATTGTTTTTTTTTAAAAACCCTCATGGTATTTTTTTTGCATTACCATTCCAGCAACACTAACGTCTCATTAAGTTTAATTTCTACTAGTATTATTTTATTTTAATTTAATTTATTTTTCTATTAGGATTAATTTCTTTTATTTTTATTTTTTTCTCATTATTATTTTTTGTTTGGGCTTAATTTTCTTATTTTTTTCTGCTTTTTAGTTTCATTTTTCAGTAAAAACATAAAAACAAAAACAAATCAAAATACAAATATTTACAATAAAATAAAAAAAACTTCATTTTTTTTTTTCGGCCATACGCCGATCAAAATAAACATATTTACATTAAAAAAAAAAAAAAAAAAAACCTTCATTTTTTTTACGGCCATACGCCGATCTTACTTACTCGCCTCTTCCATCGTTTTCATCCTCTTTTTATCTCCTTGGAAGGCCCGTGAAGGCCCTGCCCCCGTGTTTTCGTCGAGAGCGAGAACTTCCTGCTGACTATCAAATGCCAAAAACGACGTTGCTCCAAATCGAGCCATGGAGGTGGCTTTCCGTTTAAGCTCTTTATTTTCGGCCTTCAGTGCGCAAATCTCTGCTCACGCATCCTTGTACATGCTCTGGAGCAGAGAGAGTTGGGCGTTGACCTGGTGGAGCTCACTCATTCTGTTCTGCAGTCGATGTGCCAATTTTGTGACTGCGGTCACCGTCTCCATACAGGACGTCAGTGTGAAATGATTGGCTTCAATATCTGATTGCGCAACCATTATTTGCTCAATCGACATCATAGGAAGGTTGGGAAGAGTAGGCGCCGGGGCACTCGGCCCAGCAGCGTTTGAGGGGTCATTCAGGTCCAGAAAGAGAGTGAGGGGACGGGACGAGGTGTAGACGCGCCCGAACGTCCCGGGAAAATCCCGTTTTGTTCATTGGGCTCACTACAGTTCGGACTCAAATGTCACGGTTCTTAATCTGATCTTGCAAAGTGCAATGCAAGATTGATAAATCACCAAAGAGTCCAAATCCAGCAAATCGTTTTTGAAAAACTGATTTTTAGAAAGAAGTGCCAAACATGGACTGCTTTGCCAGATACAGAGTCGCCACCTAAATATTTTATTTTTGGGAAATTTAGGAAACCCTGACTCGTGCCTAAGGCCACGTGTCCGTCATCACCAAAGTTACCTCGGCTCAGGAACTTGGGTACGAGAGGGGAAGGTCATGCAATGAGCACCCTCGCTCGCCTGATCAAAGATCGGCCTTTACTAACATGATATCTTGTTTTTGAAAACACATGTGCTCTTATTCCGGTTATTAACCTAGAATTACTATGTGATGTGCACAACATACAAGTATAGACTGGATTACCTAAGTTGGAACAAAGCATTGCATATTCGTTTTGAAAACGGTTTGCTACTCGCAAGTATGCTAAAATACGGATTTTGCCACCCTCAAGTGAGCTTAAAACTCGCAATCAATGAATTGTCCCAATTCAAGTAACCCAACCTTCACCCACAGGCATTCAGGCAGTTACATCACATAAGCAAATAGCCTCATGGAAAGCATGCTATCATGGCAACACTCACACTCATGCAAGATGCTAAAGCATAAACACTTACAGTGTACTCCGAGCCAAAAAGGAAGCTAGTTAGTAATCAATGCATGATCCTAGCTATGTCAAGAATGCCTAATGCAACACATGCAAAATGCAACTAAGATAGGCTCGGCTATTCTAAGATGGCATATGAGATGCTACAGATAACACGCATTCAACTTGGAACTGAAATACGATGCAGTTAGTATAATGTGCCGAGCCCGGTGCATGCAAGACAGATGAATGGATGCAAACATGCGAGCATAAGGATGCTAATTGAAACATGCCCTAAAACTAACCATCGTAAGCTAGTAAATAAAAGGGAGAAAGAAATGGGGGTTGGAAGACATGCATCACACACACGCACACTTATTACAATAGTTGTGCCCTCTCGACAGAGGCTCCGAATGAATAATACAGACACAGCTAGCTAATCTAAGCTAATCTAATTAAACTAGTTATTACACGACGAGATGAATAACAAGTTACAACTACTTATTACACAACATTAACTAAGTAAGCAATCTAAATGAGCATGCAAACTAAATGAATGTGGGCTGCCTCAACTCTGCTTTGAATGACAAAGGATGCATGCATGCTTGAATTGCCTTGTTCGGAAATCCCTCGCGACGCCCCGACTTGCCTCTGTTTGCAATTGACCTCAGAACACTGCACAAAGCTCCAGAAGGCTGAAACTCCACCCTGGGAATCTGTGGGAAGGCTGTCGACCAGCTATTGGCCTTAGAGACCACCTGCTGACCACTTTTGTGGTGAAAAACCAGAAAAAGTGGTCAGCCAGCCACTAAATCTGGTCGGCCGACCAGTTTCTGCCCCTGGTTTCTGGTTTTCTGCAACAGAAGGCAAGAGAGAGAGATGGCAAAGTATTCACAACACATGTGTGCACGACCACTCTCCCAATCATTGCATAAGCTCAAGGAAGTGTAGTCCTTGACCCTTGGGCCACCAATCACGCATCTCGATGCATGATGGCTGAGGAGTCGAATTGCACGACTCAATGCGAAATGAATGCACATACAAGCACCTAAAGCCAACAACTCCGTCATGGGTAGTCAAGAGTGTCGGCGACCGGGAATTGAGGTACGTTTCATCACTTCGAGTATGAAACGCCCCTCGTTTCCCGTGTTTAGGCTAACTCCTATCCCAAACACAATGCAACAAGTGACATGGAACATAGCATACTCAATGCAAAGAACAAAATGGCATACACAATGCAAATGACAACCTAGCATACTCAATGCAAGGTAAGGTGGCATACTCGATGCAATATGACCTAAGCATACGCAATGCAAAGTATATGGCATACGCAATGCAATGGACAACATAGCATGCAAACAACATGCAATCAATCATGCTCAATAGACTTAAACTAAAGTGGACAGACCTCAGCCATGCCCAAATAGAGGCCAATATGATAAGTTGATGACATGAAAAAGTAAGGAAATGCATGCTCATACATTGGTCCATGACTTAAGCATAATAGCACAACTCTCAAACATGATGAAGAGGTGACAAATGTGAGAATTTAGAAATGAATTAAGCTCTGAAATTACTTTCCAAAGGGTGCTAAATCATGCAAGTAGCTCAAATAAAGCATGCCAAGAGGCCTGAAATGCAAAGCTAGTCGAGGGCTTTACACTACAACCATACCAAACAATGCTCAAATGACCTAAAGCACTCAAAACAGACCTAAGGCAGGTCAAAATGGTAGCCAAAACATGTTGGATTCACAACAAAGATGGCAAGAAAGATAGTCTCCCGAATTAGCTCACAAACAAGGCATAAGGACACAACTCTTAAACACAATGAAAGAGTGATAATCATGAGAGCATGGCAGAAGTTTATGGCCTGAAATTACCTACCAAATGATTCCATATCATGCAAATAGCTCAAATATGACATGCTAGGGGGCCCAAAGTGCAAGGCTAGCAAAGCCAAATACACCATAGCTATACAAAACCAAACATGCATGACCAAAATAACACCAAAAATACCTTAAGCATGGTAAAACAAGGCTAAAAGCTTCTTTGGGTCGAGCCCAAATCATGCTAAAAACATGGCTTAAAACACAAAGCATGTTAAGGCAATTTCATGGAATTGCACTACAAGTGCATGAGGCATGCAAGGGCCAACCAAACCAAACCAAAACAGAGTCATGGCATGCCAAATGATGACCAAAAATCCACTGGAATATGACCAATACATGCAAGAATGACATGCTACTTTGATAAGCCACAAAAGGGATTACTCTACACATGCAAGAGGTAAACCCAAGGTGACCAAACCAGCCATAGACAGAGTCTAGGAAGGCCCTAAAAGTCACCAAAAAGTGCCTGAACCGAGCCTTGAAAGTACGAAAACATATGCTCCTTTGATAGGCCAAAAATGCAAGTAAACAAGACAAAAAGAGAGAGGGTCACCCCTCTCTGATTTATGACCTCAAAACCACATGCCAACCACTGAAAATCCACTAGATTTTAGTGGCTAAAAGGCCAAGCAAGGATTAGCTCAAAGGCTCTAAGGCATGGCACAAAACAAAGCAAAACAAGGCCTAAGAGGGGGGTAGACCACCCCCAACACCCAAGGAACCTCAAACAAACATGTTAAGTGCTCAAAAATGAAGCTTTTTTTAGTTGAAGACAAAGCTCAAATAAGGATGCAAAGATGGCTAGAAGAGTAACCAAAATAAAGCTTAAAAAGAGGAAAAAGGGGTTACCCTTGAAGAACAAAACAACCAGCAGCTTCTCTGGGCCAAAACCAACTTTAGGGAGCCTAAACAAGTCCTATGGCATCTCAGGTCCAAGGTTAAGAGGCTTGGCTAAGGGGTTGTAGGCAAAATGTACGAAGAACACTCACTCTCAAGCCACAAAAGAGGAATATAGAGAGGGAAATATATGCTTGCCTTAGGAAATTTTTCTGAACCCTAATCATGGAGAGGGAGAGCCTCTCTTATAGAAAGACCAAAGGGTTCAAGCTTCTTGGAGAAACTAAACTTGGATGCAATCCCTCCATACACGTGTATGGAGGATACAGTCTGTGCCCTCCAGCTGGCATCCATTCAGTCAGACAAAACATGAGGAAACCCGCCGACCAGAAAAGGTGGTCGGCCTGCTACTTTTAGTGGTCGGGCGACCACTTTTTCTGGTTTTCCAAAAAAAAAGTGGTCGGCCAGGGTAATTGGTGGTCTCCACATTGAAAGCAAGCCAGTGGTGTGGTAGGAGACCAGTAAATGTGGCCCAAAGACCAAGAAAATCAGTTTCCCGACCAGAAAATCGGCTGGCGGGGAGAGAAGTGGTCTCCAAGGATAAAAGCTGGTTTGCAGGGGGAATTGGTGGCCTCCACACTGAAAGCAAGCCAATGGTGGGGTGGGAAATCAGAAAATGTGGCCCAAAGACCAAAAAAACCAGTTTCCCGACCAGAAAACCGGCTGGCGGGGAGAGAAGTGGTCTCCAAAGATAAAAGTTGGTTTGCAGGGGGAATTGGTGGCCTCCACACTGAAAGCAAGCCAATGGTGGGGTGGAAAACCAGAGAATGTGGCCCAAAGACCAAGAAAACCAGTTTCCCGAACAAAAAATCGGCTGGCGGGGAGAGAAGTGGTTTCCAAGGATAAAAGCTGGTTTCCCACCCTTGTACTACTTCCCAAACATGGAAAGTAAGGTTTGTACCCAAGACAAACCAAAACGGATGCAAGACGAGGGTTCGAGAGGCAAGACGCGCGGCCGGGAGCCCCGAAAACCAGCTGCCGAGCGTCAAAAGTGGCGTACGACCACAAAAGTGGTCTCCTGGACCACAGTGTCCCTCTAGACAGAGGAAACAAGGTGTGTTCCAAAAACCATGCCAAACGGAGAATGTTAAGCGGTCCCGAGCCGAGGCGCACGGCCGACGGCTCTGAAAAATCGAAAACTAGTCTCCAAATGGCAATAGTGGCCTATGACCACGAAAAGTAGTCCATGACCACTGAAAGATGGTCTACAAGACCTCTCCCTCCCTCCGGGAAGAGAAAAACAAGACTTGGTCCGCGGACCGAGTCAAAGCACAAAAGTTCCGAGGCCTAGAGGCAAGGCTCTCCACCAAAACTCCGAAACCTCAGAACGAGCACAACATGCGCCATCACCGAGCGCTCAATCGATGACGTCTAAGTCTTAAGATCGGTCAAAAATGGGGTGTCTATACGAGGCCATGCAGTAGAAGAGAGATGTAATCGACAAGAGGGTTGTTTTTGACAGCCTTTATGCTCTACTCAGTCTCTCTGTTCTATCTCTCTCACATAGAAGAAGAAAGAGATAGAAGCGAATGAGAAAGAAGAAGGAGAAGAGAGTGATTAAGAAGAAGACGGAGGAGAAGAAGAGGGAGAGAGAGCCGAGGCCATTGATTGACCCGTCTCGCTTTTGTCGGTCGGCTGACGCAAAAGCGAGGACACGTGTTCGATGCGATTTTCGACAAAAAAGAGAGAGGTGCGCAAATCGTATATATATATATATATATATATGTTTTGAATTGTATAGATGCTATTTATTCCTATCATTTCCCTCCTCCTTCTCCTCCAGATTTTGACCCATGATTTCCTTTTGATAATGTCACAAGGGGAGAAAATTATGATGTTATATATTATGGTATTATTTTCAAATTATGGTATTAGTTTTAAACTAATCTGATGTTATGTATTTATAGTTTGATATCTTAGTCTTATGTCATATTTCTAATTAAAACTTATTTATTACACATGTGCTAACCTATGTTTTTATAAATGAATTCAGGGAGCATGACTTGAGAGGGAGCTTTTCTTACTCTCAAATTAAATCAAAACATCATTGTTTGCCATCATCAAAAAAGGGGAGATTGTTAGACTTAATTATTTTGATGATTTATTTAATTATGTTTTAATTCATTTGGAAGAGAAAAATAGAATCAAAATTTATTTTGATGATTTATTTGAAAGAGAAAAATAGAATCAACATTTATTTTGACGATTTATTTAATTATGTTTTAATTTATTTGAAACAGAAAAATAGAATCAAAATTTATTTTGCCCCATTATTTCTCACCTAAACCTTTATCTTAAATGTTGTTAGAATGTATTTAATATTTGATTAAATCAGGAGTTCAAACAGCCCAAACTAGAGATTCAAACAGCTCAAAACAAAGGTTCAAACAGCCCAGCACAGCAGCAGGCCAAAAGGTTCAAGTGGAAGATATTCAAATTAGTAATGATGGAGTACAACGGCTATAAACGGTTATAAACAGCTATAAATTCAAATGAATACAACGGCTATAAATGGCTATAAATTCAAATGAATGCAACGGCTATAAACGGCTATAAGTTTCATTATATATACCAAAACCTCTAATGTAAACAAGTTACAAAAAATCAGAAAATATTCTTTGATCTATAATCACTCACATCTATTCTCTGAAAATTCTCTGAGAGGTGTTCTTCAATTTTTGTTTACATCATCTTTCAGAAATTATACACTAAGACGTATAGCTTTAAGCCCATCTTTCCTGTGTGAGGTTTACAGAAAAACCAGAGCTTCATTTTTATATCTATCTTTGAGAGATAATTCTTGTAACTTTCTGTGAAAGCAAAAACACCTTCTTTTCAACCTTGTAAGAGTGTAATACACTCAATGTTCTTGACTTAGAAAGTCTGTGTAAAATCCGTGGAGGATTGCTCTATTTGTAAAGAGGTTGCTAGCACCCCCGTGAAGCTAGAGCATAGTGGAAAATCTCAAGTAAAGCTTGAGGAGTGGACGTGGGCCGAGTTGAAACCGAACCACTATAAATTTGTTTGTCTCTCTCTCCCTTATCTCTTTATTTTATTTAAATTGCCATAACTATATTTCACATTTTCACTGTGCTAAAATCATTAATTGATATAGTTGTTAGAACACTTGTTTTAATTATTTTTATTTCATTAAATATATTTATCTATTGTGCTAGTCATAATTTTTATTAGGGTATTATTATTTTTATTTGTAAAAACTTAATTTACCCCCTCTCTTAGGTTATCTTTTGGGTAACAAGATAGAACTGGTGCTTGACAGATTAGTGAAAATAATGATTTTTTTGAGTGAATAAAGCACATCCTACATCGAATGATGGAAGAGCTTGAGAGATTGATGGTGACAGTGGTGATTTTGAGTGAAAAGAATATAAGCAGTGGTGGAGGTGGCGGTGGCTGTGGCTGTGGCTATGGCGATGGCGATGACGATGGCGCTGGCAAATGTGATTAAGGTAGTGGTAGTAGATGTCATTGAGGCAACGTCGGTAAATACAATAGAGACAATGCTAGAGAGAGAGCTATATATATATATATAGACAGAGAGAGAGAGAGAGATACAAAAAGAAAAGAAGAGAAAAACAATAGAGTGGGAAAAAAAATAGTAAATTGGTGGAGAGTTCTAGGGTTTCTAGGGCTATAAGGTTAGTTTTGACCATTTATGTTAAAATTTGTCCTTATCATTCTAAGATTTGAAATCCTAAGGACTTTAACTATCAAGTAAATTGTTAGTATGCTCAAACTTTTACACAAATATGTAGAGGATCTACCCTTAATTAGCCTATATCATATTAAAAATTATTTTGTATTTTGTGGTGATATATCAATTCTAAATTTACCACGGTCATTAGGGTTGAACCAAAAAAAAAAGAAAATTGCAAACGGTTGAACCAAAGTATATGGCATACGCAATGCAATGGACAACATAGCATGCAAACAACATGCAATCAATCATGCTCAATGGACTTAAACTAAAGTAGACAGACCTCAGTCATGCCCAAATAGAGGCCAATATGATGAGTTGATGACATGAAAAAGTAAGGAAATGCATGCTCATGCATTGGTCCATGACTTAAGCATAATAGCACAACTCTCAAACATGATGGAAGAGGTGACAAATGTGAGAATTTAGCAATGAATTAAGCTCTGAAATTACTTTCCAAAGGGTGCTAAATCATGCAAGTAGCTCAAATAAAGCATGCCAAGAGGCCTGAAATGCAAAGCTAGTCAAGGGCTTTACACTACAACCATACCAAACAATGCTCAAATGACCTAAAGCACTCGAAATAGACCTAAGGCAGGTCAAAATGGTAGCCAAAACATGCTGGATTCACAACAAAGATGGCAAGAAAGATAGGCTCCCGAATTAGCTCACAAACAAGGCATAAGGACACAACTCTTAAACACAATGAAAGAGTGATAATCATGAGAGCATGATAGAAGTTTATGGCCTGAAATTACCTACCAAATGATTCCATATCATGCAAATAGCTCAAATATGACATGCTAGGGGGCCCAAAGCGCAAGGCTAGCAAAGCCAAATACACCATAGCTATACAAAACCAAACATGCATGACCAAAATAACACCAAACAGACCTTAAGCATGGTAAAACAAGGCTAAAAGCTTCTTTGGGTCGAGCCAAAATCATGCTAAAAACATGGCTTAAAGCACAAAGCATGTTAAGGCAATTTCATGGAATTGCACTACAAGTGCATGAGGCATGCAAGGGCCAACCAAACCAAACCAAAACAGAGTCATGGAATGTCAAATGATGACCAAAAACCCACTGGAATATGACCAATACATGCAAGAATGACATGCTACTTTGATCAGCCACAAAAGGGATTACTCTACACATGCAAGAGGCAAACCCAAGGTGACCAAACCAGCCATAGACAGAGTCTAGGAAGGCCCTAAAAGTCACCAAAAAGTGCCTGAACCGAGCCTTGAAAGTACGAAAACATATGCTCCTTTGATAGGCCAAAAATGCAAGTAAACAAGACAAAAAGAGAGAGGGTCACCCCTCTCTGATTTATGACCTCAAAACCACATTCCAACCACTGAAAATCCACTGGATTTCAGTGGCTAAAAGGCCAAGCAAGGATTAGCTCAAAGGCCCTAAGGCATGGCACAAAACAAAGCAAAACAAGGCCTAAGAGGGGGGTAGACCACCCCCAACACCCAAGGAACCTCAAACAAACATGCTAAGTGCTCAAAAATGAAGCTTTTTTTAGTTGAAGACAAAGCTCAAATAAGCATGCAAAGATGGCTAAAAGAGTAACCAAAATAAAGCTTAAAAAGAGGAAAAGGGGTTACCCTTGAAGAACAAAACAACCAGCAGCTTCTCTAGGCCAAAACCAACTTTAGGGAGCCTAAACAAGTCCTATGGCATCTCAGGTCCAAGGTTAAGAGGCTTGGCTAAGGGGTTGTAGGCAAAATGTATGAAGAACACTCACTTTCAAGCCACAAAAGAGGAATATAGAGAGGGAAATATATGCTTGCCTTAGGAAATTTTTCTGAACCCTAATCATGGAGAGGGAGAGCCTCTCTTATAGAAAGACCAAAGGGTTCAAGCTTCTTGGAGAAGCCAAACTTGGATGCAATCCTTCCATACACGTGTATGGAGTATACAGTCTGTGCCCTCCAACTAGCACAGCTGGCATCTATTCAGTCAGACAAAACAGGAGGAAACCCGCCGACCAGAAAAGGTGGTCGGCCTACTACTTTTAGTGGTCGGCCGACCACTTTTTCTGGTTTCCCAAAAAAAAAGTAGTCGGCCAGGGTAATTGGTGGTCTCCACACTGAAAGCAAGCCAGTGGTGTGGTGGGAGACCAGCAAATGTGGCCCAAAGACCAAGAAAACCAGTTTCCCGACCAGAAAATTGGCTAGCGGGGAGAGAAGTGGTCCTCAAGGATAAAAGCTAGTTTGCAGGGGGAATTGGTGGCCTCCACACTGAAAGCAAGCCAATGGTGGGGTGGAAAACCAGAAAATGTGGCCCAAAGACCAAGAAAATCAGTTTCCCGACCAGAAAACCGGCTGGCGGGGAGAGAAGTGGTTTCCAAGGATAAAAGCTGGTTTGCAGGGGGAATTGGTGGCCTTCACACTGAAAGCAAGCCAATGGTGGGGTGGGAAACCAGAAAATGTGGCCCAAAGACTAAGAAAACTAGTTTCCCTACCAGAAAACCAGCTGGCAGCGAGAGAAGTGGTTTCCAAGGATAAAAGCTGGTTTCCCACCCTTGTACTACTTCCCAAACATGGAAAGTAAGGTTTGTACACAAGACAAACCAAAACGGATGCAAGACAAGGGTTCGGGAGGCAAGACGCACGACAGGGAGCCCCGAAAACCAGCTGCCGAGCATCAAAAGTGGCGTACGACCACAAAAGTGGTCTCCCAGACCACAGTGTCCCTCTAGACAGAGGAAATAAGGTGTGTTCCAAAAACCGTGCCAAATGGAGAATGTTAAGCGGTCCCAAGCCGAGGCGCACGGCCGACGGCTCCGAAAAATCGAAAACTAGTCTCCAAATGGGAATAGTGGCCTACGACCACGAAAAGTAGTCTATGACCACTGAGAGATGGTCTACAAGACCTCTCCCTCCCTCCGGGAAGAGAAAACAAGACTTGGTCCGCGGACCGAGTCAAAGCACAAAGAGTTCTGAGGCCCGGAGGCAAGGCTCTCCACCAAAACTCCGAAACCTCAGAACGAGCACAACATGCGCCATCACCGAGCGCTCAATCGATGACGTCTGAGTCTTAAGGTCGGTCAAAAATGGGGTGTCTACATGAGGCCATGCAGTAGAAGAGAGAGATGTAATCGACAAGAGGGTCATTTTTGACAGCCTTTATGCTCTACTCAGTCTCTCTGTTCTATCTCTCTCACATAGAAGAAGAAAGAGATGGAAGCGAATGAGAAAGAAGAAGGAGAAGAGAGTGATTAAGAAGAAGAGGGAGAGAGAGCTGAGGCCGTTGATTGACCCGTCTCACTTTTGTCAGTCGGCTGACGCAAAAGCGAGGACACGTGTTCGATGCGATTTTCGACGAAAAAGAGAGAGGTGCGCAAATCGTATATATATATATATGTTTTGAATTGTATAGATGCCATTTATTCCTATCATTTTCCTCTACCTCCTCCAGATTCTGACTCATGATTTCCTTTTGATAATGTCACAAGGGGAGAAAATTATAATGTTATATATTATGGTATTATTTTCAAATTATGGTATTATTTTTAAACTAATCTGATGTTATGTATTTATAGTTTGATATCTTAGTTTCATATCATGTTTCTAATTAAAACTTATTTATTACACATGTGCTAACCTATGTTTTTAGAAATGAATTCAGGGAGCATGACTTGAGGGGGAGCTTTTCTTACTCCCAAATCAAATCAAAACATCATTGTTTGCCATCATCAAAAAAGGGAAGATTGTTAGACTTAATTATTTTGATGATTTATTTAATTATGTTTTAATTTATTTGGAAGAGAAAAATAGAATCAAAATTTATTTTGATGATTTATTTGAAAGAGAAAAATAGAATTAACATTTATTTTGATGATTTATTTAATTATGTTTTAATTTATTTGAAAGAGAAAAATATAATCAAAATTTATTTTGCCCCATTATTTCTCACCTAAACCTTTATCTTAAATGTTGTTAGAATGTATTTAATATTTGATTAAATCAGGAGTTCAAACAGCCCAAACTAGAGATTCAAACAGCCCAAAACAAAGGTTCAAACAGCCCAGCACAGCAGCAGGCCAAAAGGTTCAAGTGGAAGATGTTCAAATTAGTAATGATGGAGTACAACGGTTATAAACGGTTATAAACGGTTATAAACGGCTATAAATTCAAATGAATACAACGGCTATAAATTCAAATGAATGCAACGGCTATAAACGGCTATAAGTTTCATTATATATACCAAAACCTCTAATGTAAATAAGTTACAAAAATCAGAAAATATTCTTTGATCTATAATCACTCACATCTATTCTCTGAAAAATTCTCTAAGAAGTGTTCTTCAATTTTTGTTTACATCATCTTTTAGAAATTATACACTAAGACGTATAGCTTTAAGCCCATCTTTCCTGTGTGAGGTTTACAGAAAAACCAGAGCTTCATTTTTATATCTATCTTTGAGAGATAATTCTTGTAACTTTCTATGAAAGAAAAAACACATTTTTTTCAACCTTGTAAGAGTATAATACACTCAGTGTTCTTGACTTAGAAAGTCTGTGTAAAATCCGTGGAGGATTGCTCTATTTGTAAAGAGGTTGCTAGCACCACTATGAAGCTAGAGCATAGTGGAAAATCTCAAGTAAAGCTTGAGAAGTGGACGTAGGCCGAGTTGAAACCGAACCACTATAAATTTGTTTGTCTCTCTCTCCCTTATCTCTTTATTTTATTTAAATTGCCATAACTATATTTCACATTTTCACTGTGCTAAAATCATTAATTGATATAGTTGTTAGAACACTTGTTTTAATTATTTTTATTTCATTAAATATATTTATCTATTGTGCTAGTCATAATTTTTATTAAGGTATTATTATTTTTATTTGTAAAAAATTAATTCACCCCCTCTCTTAGGTTGTCTTTTGGGTAACAAGATAGAACTGGTGCTTGACAGATTGGGGAAAATAATGATTTTTTTGAGTGAATAAAGCACATCCTACACCGAATGATGGAAGAGCTTGAGAGATTGATGGTGACAGTGGTGATTTTGAGTGAAAAGAATATAAGCAGTGGTGGAGGTGGCGGTGGCGTTGGCTGTGGCTGTGGCGATGGCGATGGCGATGACGATGGCGATGGCAAATGTGATTAAGGTGGTGGTAGTAGATGTCATTGAGGCAACGTCGGTAAATACAATAGAGACAATGCTAGAGAGAGAACTATATATATATATATATATATAGAGAGAGAGAGAGAGAGAGAGAGAGAGAGAGAGAGAGAGAGAGAGAGAGAGAGAGATGATACAAAAAGAAAAGAAGAGAAAAACAATAGAGAGTGGGAAAAAAAATAGTAAATTGGTGGAGAGTTCTAGGGTTTCTAGGGCTATATGGTTAGTTTTGACCATTTATGTTAAAATTTGTCCTTGTCATTCTAAGATTTGAAATCCTAAGGGCTTTAACTATCAAGTAAATTGTTAGTATGCTCAAACTTTTACACAAATATGTAGAGGATCTACCCTTAATTAGCCTATATCATATTAAAAATTATTTTGTATTTTGTGGTGATATATCAATTCTAAATTTACCACGGTCATTAGGGTTGAACCAAAAAAAAAAAAATATTTGCAAACGGTCCGATCCAAATTGAATCACACAATTTGTTTTATTTTTTTTTTTGAAAGTACGGTTCAATCTTGATTCTTAAATTGGTGAACCTTACTAAATGATTTAGTCCGTAATTTTATGGTTCCAAGCTTTTCGTGATTTAATTTAATTATAAATTTCATGAAAATCGTAGGTAGCCATTTAATCTTAATTTATTTTAAAAACGAACCAAATTAAATCATACTTACCCTTAACGAAGTTTTACTTTTTTTCACATTTATACAAAAGGATAAATTACATATACTCTTCCTGAAATTTAATTAAAATACAATTTGTTTCTTGTGATTTTACAAATTACATCTCGCCTCTTAAATTTTTAATTTCATAACAAATTGACACTTTTATTTAAAAAAATCATCAAGTCAATTAATAGTTTTTAATGATGTCAAAATTTATTTCATTTAATAATTCAGATAATTTTATCATTATATAGAACAATAGTTAAGACTTTAATTTTTTCAATTAATTATATTAAATAAAAAATGCTAATAAGGAAATAGTTATAATTTTTTAAATTACAAAGAATAATTCGTATTTTAAACAATTTATCCTATACAAAACTATGAGTCAAGATTGGAAATGGTGTTAGACATGGATTAAAAACAAAAAAACAAAAAAAAACAAAATTATACAAAGGTAATGTATCATGTAATAAAAAATAAAAAAAATTAAACTTCAAACAAAACACATTTTAGTAATATTTGTTAATTTATGTAATACTTACTCTAAAAAATGCTTCTAAAGCTTTTGATTTTTTTAACTTGAGGGAGTTAGTTTAAAAGGCACAACTTGAGATTTAGGGATGTATTTACTTTAACTCACGTTTAATACTCACGTTTTGCATTTTTTTTTTGGTTGCTATCAACGTTCCATCATACTTTAATACTAATAAAATTTGTCCACAGACGATTTGTTTAATTTGAAATTATAAAAAAGAAAAATAAAAAGAAAAACGAAACAGTAGTTAAGGAGCCACGGAAGCTTCTCAACCCCTCTGACTTTGACCCAGCAGTAGAGTAAACAAAGCCAACTATCCATTCCTTATCTGACACGTGTTCATGACAAAGACCCGGATAATAATCACGCTTTAAACAACAACAACAAAAGTATTAAATAAGTGGGTTGTACTTGGAAACCATATTTCGTTCTCTTCTCTAATAATCTGGATTGAAGACTTCCACCACAACACTTCAAGTTTTCAACGTATCATCAACCTCATCAGTCCTCCGCTGAGAAAATCTCTCTCTCTCTAGAATTGAAGCAGTTATGCCGTTCTGCTACGTCGGCTCGTACCAAACGAACGGAGATTCAGAAGCTAACAATAATGGAACCAAGATTTTCTACAGAACCTACGGCCGCGGACCCATCAAAGTCCTTATGATCATTGGTATTGTTTTTATTGTGTTTTTTGAATTGGGTTTTTGATTAATTTTTGTGGGTCGGTGATGAATTTTTGGTTGATGATCAGGATTTGCTGGTACCCACGATTCATGGCATCCACAAATCAAGTGGCTCACAGGGACGGTGACGCCCAATGATGATCAATTTATGGCCGTTGATCTTGACGCAGCTGAGGTTGGTGGTGACGGAAACAGTGAGGGTCGTGTGGAGGTTTGTGCTTTCGATAATCGTGGAATGGGTCGCAGCTCTGTACCCACACAAAAATCGGCATACACGTTAGTCTCATTTATATATATATATATATATATATTCTATAATATATATTGCGATTGACTTTTTTTTTTTTTTGTTATGTTATGATTTGACAATGATTTTTTTGAAATTTTTTATTTATTTATTTATTTATTTATTTATTTACGTTTTGAAAGGAAAAAAAAGTTTAAAAAATAGATAAGTGATGAGATTCAAATAGTCAATAAATTAGTCTTTTCCTAATTGCCAAAATATTGGCCTTAATTCCTATTTTGCATTCTTAGCAGCCAGAAAGAATTAAAGTTGTTAATTTTTCTGGTCCTTTTACCCTTTTTTTGTTCTGTTTGGTCGCTGAGAAAATGGGTGGGAAAAAAAAGGTGAAAATTTGGTGATCTAGACTATCATGATTCAAGATTGGAGAAAATAGAAACTCCACTTATCTGAGCCTATTACAACTTTTAGCCTTTGAGGATCAGTTGAGGTGGTGTTTTAAATTGTTTCCTAGCTGCTGGAATAGTGGATGTAGTCCTCAAAGAATTTATTTTTGTTGTGTGCAGAACAAGAATCATGGCAAAAGATGCAATAGCCCTAATGGATCATTTGGGTTGGAGAAAAGCCCATGTTTTTGGCCATTCAATGGGTTAGTCCATGACTCTTATCTCCACTGAAATTATTATCTTACTCTTTAACACAAATTTGAACTCATGGATGCATAATGCTGGCTCTAGATTTTATATAATGGGTTGCATACTTATTGTTTATCATGACAATTGAGTTAATTACTTTTAGTTGTCTTATCTTCTCTGTCACACAGGAGCTATGATGTCTTGTAAGTTAGCTGCACTGGTACCGGATAGAGTTCTGTCTCTGGCTCTACTGAATGTAACTGGTGGAGGTTATGAATGTTTTCCAAAGGTAGAATTTCTTTTTTTACAACCGTACAAGGGATTATGTATGGCATCCATTAACTGCAAAATGTAGATTTAAATCCATAAAATGTGGCTACTTCTATTAATTAGTGATGACTTGTTGGCCTTGGCATCATTAGGCGCGTGGCTATCACAACCCATTAACTTGGATGAAACAACTAACTGTGCACTTTGGTCCACATTTTTCTGAGGTATACAAAGTATATAACACAAGCAACTTGACCTCCTTGTGAAAAATGTTGCCTGTATTATACTTTGTAAATAATGTGATGGAACTATACTAGTTGTCTGTGTATGCATTATGGCATCTTGCAAGCATGAAAGTCAACTTTTTGTGGGCATTATATGATTTATTGCATATTGTTTTCCATTTCCTAATTTAAAACTTACATGTGTCGTTAGTCACTCATGTTGATATGTAAAAAATTAGGGTGGAAGACAATAAATGTATCATTATTTTCTAGGTTAGGCAAATGAATTTATCAAATTCTAAAGGCCTAGGTTTGGAAAGAGCTAATAGGAGCTCATACCATGGGAGCAAGGAAAAACATGCAGGTTTTAGTCTTATTAACATTGCTATAGATTTGACTTTTGTTTAGAGTCATTGCAGACCAACTGTTTATTTTGTATAAAGAACAGGAATTTTTATCATGATTGCATTGAAGCCAATTACCAGATATGATGGTCACATTTTTAGTCTTTTGCAGCTTGATCGTCAAACATTATCCATTGCAATCCGTTTCTTCAAGGCGAAGACTCCTGAGCAAAGGGCAGCTGTTGATTTGGAGATTCACTATACAAAGGTCTATTGTTATTCTTGTTCATCATTCTCCTGTTTTATAGGCCATTACAGATGAGAAGGAATATTTGATGAAGTAAACTGAGGAAAAAAAGAAAGATTCTTTGTATTTATTTTTAACATAAATATACATAATGGGCTGGTTATCGATCCTAACCAGATGATTATGATTACTTATGTTCTTCCCTTATTCCATGATCAGAAGGGGTAGGGTGGGGACTTAATGATTGTTTTACAGTTACTAGGTTTTGCTTCAGTGGACGTAGTGACTTTTTACATTTACACCTTAGAATTATCTTGGCTTGAAGATGATTAATTTCGGTAATAAGTTGAAGATTAATTCTGACCTTATAATATTTCATATGTCTACTTATTCTTTTATGATTTCTACTCTATCATCCATGACAAATTATATGTATTCTTGAGCTCTAATTTGAAGAACATAATTGCTGGCATGCATGCATGCTTTATGTGGCTCTGTGACCACTTACAGTAGTTTATGTTATATTTTCTGTGCAGGAATACCTTGAGGAGTATGTTGGACCTAACACAAGAAAAGCAATTTTGTATCAAGTAAGGAATGCTAAGCCGATCAAACTTTAACTTATTTTGCTTTATAATCACACTAGGATACCAAAGCCAAATAATTACTTTTTTTCTCCTAAAAGTTTTTCATAATATATAATCTTCATTTTCACTAAACTGTCCAATTTCCCTTCTGCAATGATTCTGAGAGATGAATCAGAACTAACTGGTATTATCACTGTCAATGAGACAACCATTGCTGATTATATAAAAATAAGTCTCAAGTGGTTTGCAGATTGTTATTATCTTTGGTGGTACTCCTTAACAAAAGGAAGGTGCAGGGGTTCAATTCCCAGGAAAGGAACATGGGGTGGTGGTATTATATATATAGGGAGTGTGCTACGCTTGCTTTGTATCTCACATTATTGCGCCCCCCCCCCCCCCCCCCCCCCCCCAAAACCAAAAAAAAAAAAGAACTGTCCTGAAAAACGTGTCGTACAATGCTACTATTTATGAAAACTCCGCTTATTTGAAAGTCATGAAATGATGGATATAATCAGTCTTCATTTATCTTCAACCATGTATTTGTTAAGCTACCAATTATCACAAAAACTTAAGCAATTAGGAAATGAGCCAACAATGTATATCAAGCTCTTCAACACACTCTCTCACGTGTCACCTGCAACCCCATCTTACACGTGGAGAGCATCTATACATAGAGAGAAGTAAGAATGTAAATGGGGACCAAATGTAAATGGAATGCCTTGAACCCAAGACCTCCCCCACTCAAGCTTTGATACTATGTTAAGTTACCGATTGTCCAAAAAGCTTATACTATAAAGAAATAGGCCCAACAATTTATATCAAGCTATTCAACAATTTTTGGCTCATTGTGATTTTCAAAATGTAAGGAATTTCTAAATAATAATTTTCTGTTATCTTTAGATAGATGAAGTTAAAAGTTAGTGTTCTCAGTCCAATTATCAAACTAGTGAGTTGAGGTTGTTTTCATGTTTTCAGGCTGTGGCCTTATTTGGGATACTTTTATGCAGGAATATGTGAAAGGTATATCGACAAGTGGGATGCAGTCCAATCATGGTTTTGAGGGCCAAATTAATGCATGCTGGAATCATAAAATGTCACAAACAGAACTTGAATTAATCCGCTCCGCAGGATTTCTTATTTCAGTCATTCATGGCAGGTATTTTCTCTGCTCAATAGCACTACTCGATTCTCTTTCTTGTCAATCTTTTCGAATATTCCCCACTTAGAAAACTAACCATATTTCCTGAATGCGCAGGGATGATATCATTGCTCAATTATACCATGCAAAGAGACTCGCTGAAAAGCTGCAGCCTTCTGCTAGAATGATAGAACTACATGGAGGGCATCTAGTGAGTCATGAGAGGACAGAAGAGGTATTTGATCTTATTGTAATGGTTTTAGATATGAAGTTGTCCTTTAAAAATAATTGGCTTGGTGGCTATTCTATATTCAAGACTATATAAAATAATGTACGGTCTGCATTGTAGTAGGATATATTAAGAAGCAAGATACAGACATAGGACAGAGATATGACAAAATATGAACATACTGAGATGGCAATTTTCAAAAATAAAGAGACATAACAAAATATGAACATATTGAGATGGCAATTTTCAAAAATAAAGAACATGCTGGGACGAACGAATAAATAAATTATTTTAAATATATATACATAAAAATGACGACTTATTCATTTTTTACATTACAAACACATTTATATTTTATAATATTAAAATGGTTAGAAATTATTTTCTACATTCTATTATTGCAGAAGAAGTGTGAACAAAATGTTCCTATTTCTATTTTTAAAAGCTTATTCACAAACAAATTAGAAATTCTAGGCTTTTAGAGTTCCTAAAATTAAAAAGCTTAAAGATTGAGGGATTAATAGGTATATATCCACATTATTTTGATTTTAATCATCGACTCTCGAGTTATTTTCTTCAAACCTAGGAAGTACGGATACGGATATGGATACGGGATACAGCAATACGGATACAGCGATATGTTAAAATTTGAAAAAGTAGGATACGGGTATGGCGGAGATATGTTCATAAAAAAAATTATTTTTTATAATTTTAATAATGTAATATGCATGAAAATAAAACCTAAAGCAAATTAATAAATAAGGAGAGGGATTCCTATTAAATAAAGATATACTAACATTAAAGTTTCTAAAATTAACAGTAGCGTTTGGTAGAGTTTCTAAATATGATTTGAGAATACAGCTATATTTTGAGTTTATGAGTTTTGAAATTATGATTTGAGTGCAAAAATTTTGTTTGGTTTTGAGTTTTGAATTAAGTTTTGGAAGGCGTTTTGAATTTTTGAAATTAGAAAAGTTATTCGATTCAAAAACTTACAACTCATAACCAAACACACAACCTAAAATTCTATTCAAAACTCATATAAAAATTTTAAAAATTCTGAAAATATTTTTTTTATTTACAATATAAAAATATCAGGTGCCAAAAAAAAAAAAACCGAACACTATTCCGGTCAACCGGTCGGACATCCGGGAGGACGACTGAGTTAGCCAAATTTTCCCGCCTGGAAAGGAGTTTTCAAAAGTGGGTGTAAAATTATAATTTGAAAACTCAAAACAAATACCATACTCATGAAAGTGGGTGGAAATGTGTTTGGCAAACCTAACCAAACACAGCCAAAAATTTGGCAAAGAAATACTTGTATTAAAATTGTGTAGACAAAAAAAAGAAAAAGAAAAAAAAAAAAAAAGTAGCCTAATAGATAAGGGCAAAAGAAAAAAAGAACAAGAGCATAGGGTATTGACCATTGAAAAAATATAAATATAAAATAATAATAAAAAATTAGAAAAAAAAATTATATACTTATTTGGCGCATTAAAATATATAAAAAAAAAATTAGGAAAAAAAAAATTGGATACTTATTTGGCATATCCCTCACGTATCCTGCCATATCTCTCAAGTATCCTTCACGTATCCCTCCTGTGTCCAAAATTTAAAAAATAAATAAATAAATAAATAAATCTGATACTTATTTGCCGTATCTGATACGTATCTCACCATATAGGCCGTGTATCCATATCCGATACTTGTATGACACCTTTTTTGGGGTATCCGTACTTTATAGTTTCAATCTTGTGATGTTTATATTTGTGTGTAAATAAACCCAAGTAACCGAAGCATGTCAGTTTTAAAAAATGTTAAAAATAAATGATGTTAGATGAGTATCAGTGACACAGACACGATACCTTCTTTGAAGTGTCCGTTCTTTTAGGGTTAATTACACAATTTTGAAGTTGAGGGGAGCAAAGTGATAGTTTATGATAGTTGAGGGGGTATCCATGTAACTAACCCAATTCTGTTTTCATGGTGCGATTATATATGAATTTCCCATGAAATTGTCACTATTATGGCATCGAACACTTTGCAACTCTAATTTTTGGAGCACACATGCACACTTCAAAGTTTTTTTGTCAACTGTTATGATAGGTTCAAATCCAAGACTTGGTGTATAAAGTGCAAGGATCATACATTGCCTGCAAGATGCAGGGAAAAAACTGTGGCTCGAAAAATCAAAATTTACTAGTCATACTCATTAAAATATTCAAGTGAATTCGCAATACAAGCATTAACCTCGAGTTCTACATTTTTCCACTATCAAAACACTCGGCTACTCAAATTGTCTTTTTCATAATATGTTTTCAATATATTTTCTGGTGTTCTGGTTATTGTATGATGTGGGGACTTTCTAGAAGTTCAAAAAAGATTCTTGTTAACCTCCTCACGTCTACTTTGTGCCGTTGTGTTTGTGTGCTGTATGCATTAAAGCATTGTTTTGAGTATATTACCTTGTGACAGTATACCAATACGATGATTTAATTGCAACATTTCAGGTCAATCAAGCTCTTTCTGAATTGATCAACGCATCAGAAAAACAGATGACCCCATATGACTGGACAAACTTGCCCACGAAAAGCTCTGGTAAGTGTTGCTGTCTGTGACTAAAGACAAGCCCTCCCCTCTTCTTTCTTATGTAGGTGCAGTGAAGAACACCATCTCCTTAGTAGTGAGACCCAGTTGCCTACAAGGCTATAACGTGAATCTTCTTGAGCTTCACGTTCATTTTTGTCTCTTTTCTTTTTCTTGAGGATGGCGTAGAGAGCTCAGATGATATGACATTGATAACTATGGAATGCTTGACATTGATAACTCCGTCCAAGTATGGTCAAACCCTGCAGCCATCACCTTACCCTCAATAGTGCGGATGCTTGACCATACTTGGACGGAGTCCTTTCATGTAACTCAAAAATGGAATCCGTCCTGTGATGAATTTTTGGCATGACTTAGAAGCATGTTGACGTAGAGACTAAATTGCAAGGATTATTTTTGTGCTAAATGATTTCGGGCCTGTTTGGTGCAGCTTCTCAAGGTAAAAAGTTGATAATCAAGAAACAAAAACTAGAAGCACCCCTCCCCCAACTTTCATATAATCAGCTTATGTAGTCTAGTTTCGCCTCATAAACTATAAGCAAAATATACACCAAACACTTTGTCACAAATTCCTATAAAAAGAAAAAATGAAAAGAAAAGAAAAGCTATAAGCAGCTCCAAAAGCTACACCAAATGATATTAACAGTCTGACCACAAAAGGAACTGCATTAACAGTTTGATCATAAAAGGAACTGCATATATCTATTGAATCCTATTTCTCCACATATATGCTATTGAATTTTGTGTTCTGTTTTACAATCATTTCTATTTAATTTTGATGTGCTAATATGCACTATTCCTTTTTCAGGGTGGGTGGCAACAAGGATATCACTTGGAAGTACAACTACTTCTGAAGCAGGAAGCAAATTTTCTTTCATGGTTGACATTTTAGAAAAGCTCTTTCTTTTTCTAAGCATATTTGGCCTCTTTGTGCTGATTTTTGAGTTTTTACAAAGAGGCTTAAGATGTCTAAAACCAGTAGCAGCCGGACCTGCCCTCACATAAGCTTTTTTTCTACTGGTAAATCAATTAGTTGTGCTGTCCAACACTTGCATTCTAGTTTCTCCTGATTTTGGACATTTCTGCTTAGAATATGAGGACCTAAACTGCTTGTGTCCCTTCTACTTGCAGGGATCTTTTCAGTTTGCAACCCCAGTGATGTCAGTTTGTGAAATTCTTTTGCCAGTCGATGGAATCTGTAGAGGAAGAGTTCTGGCTAGAGATTTCAGGGCTTTAATTGCATCGGCACACTTGTCATCCCATGGAGGTGCATTTTTTCATAGTTGAGTTGAACTGTGGTTCGATATTGAATCAACTTGTGAATAAATCTGTCATGTAATTTACTCTTTCATTATACAAGCGGTCCACTTGTAGTACAACCTCAAATTATATCCGGTAAATAGTAAATACACAGAGGAATAATATGGCCAGAGTCTGGAAACACCATTTATACAAGGATACAATTTGGGCATGGTTGGAGATAAACAGCCAACAGGCAGTGGATGGCAGCATCCTTCTATTCTTGCCCTTTAGTTGCAACCAACAAAAGGGTTTTTTTTTTTTTATTATTATTCTTTATTTCATTTTGTTTTTTTTAATACAAGTGAACTTATTGTAACATTCAGATTCTGGAAAGGTTCGAAGTTGATTCTGTGTTCAATGAATTTTATGCTTTTGAAGTGTTTCTATAGATTGATGTGTTAGAATTTATCATAAGTCATAAGCTGCTTTTTGGGATTGCCAGGTTCTTCATAAGTCACTGTAAGTGGTTTTAGAGGTGACAAAATGGGATTGCCAGCTTCTTCAAAAGCCAAGAATTTATCATAAGTCATAAGCTGCTTTTTGGAACACCAAACCAAACAAATATTTCATACACAGCAGCAGCAAACAAACTCACAAAAATATTGACACTGTAAGCTTAGGAAAGCAGTTAAAACAGTTACATACCAATATTTTGGTGATCCTGATCTGTGTTGAGCAAGTGTCCTTGGTCTTCACATACTATGATTTTTACTACAACAAAACACATCAGCCGATGAGTACATTATCATCCAACGGCGCATATCGCTGATTCCAAAGCCTCCAAGTCTGCAGCGAAAGAGTAGTCTGAAGAAGTGCTTATTTATAGTTCACATTTCATTTTTGTTTTTGTTTTTGGTGCAATCTTTCTTTCTACTTGTCAAGTTTCCACACTAACCAACTGAAAAAGACTTTTGAAGAAGGAAGAATTGCACACCTTTTTTTTTTGGGAGGCCACAGATTTCTTGATCACTCTACTATGTACATGATTTTATGAGGAAATATCATTTTATCCCTAAACTTTCACGCGTTTTTCAATTTGACCCCAGACTTCAATTAATATTAATTTTACACCCAAACTTTCGAAATTTTGATCAATTTGGCCCCTGCCGTCACATTTCGTCTACAATTGGACGAAATATGTTGACGTGCCATCAAAATTCATTTAAAATTTCATTTTATCCCCAAACTATACCTTAAAAATCAATTTGCCCCCTACATTAAAAATCAATTTGCCCCCCAATCTATACCTTAAAAATCGATATGCCCCCCACGTCAGCACATTTCGTCCAATTGTAGACGGAATGTGACGGCAGGGGGCCAAATTGATTAAAATTTTGAAAGTTTGAGTATAAAATTGATATTAATCGAAGTCTAGAGGTTATATTGAAAAATACGTGAAAATTTGGAGGGCAAAATGATATTTTCTCTGATTTTATGGAGGAAATATTTATATCAATCAAGAAAGGCAGTCATATATGATCTATAAAATGAAAGCTAATTTAATATTTCAAAATTTAGAAAAATCAAAACAATGAAATGCCTAGAAATCATTCTATAGAGAACCACCATCGTGTAGCAAAACCATGACAAAAACTAAAGCATGAGAGAGAGAGAGAGAGAGAAACCTTGACTGATAAGTGCTTAGGGGAACATCAATCCGCGGTGGTGGTGGTGAAGGAAAGTGAGAGAAACTTTGCTTGGTTAGAGAGAAAAGGAGAGAAAACATGATAATTAATAACACTCTCATCTCAATAATATACAAGATGGGCCATTGCGCCAATATACCAGAGGAATATGCTATAATGTGCTTTACGCAAACATAGGATACGAACTTTAGCCAAACAAGATGATTAATTCTTAATAAATAAAAAAAATAAATGAAAAATAAAAAAATAAAATCCAAGGCAAACTTCATTTACTCCACCGTGATTTATATTATGGTTTAATCTATGTATAATTTGTCTCTTGCCATTTAAAAATAAAATAAAGGGTTAATTACTTAAAAGTTTATTCACCAATACTGTAATTTTTTAATTCAACAAGTCCTATTTTGAGATATCATGACATTTTTGCCTTTCTGTCCTTTGGTTTGATTCGACTATCTAATAAAACTGATAATATTATCAGTTTTTTTCAATTTTAAAACTGAAAACATTATCAATTTTGTCCAGCAATGTTCCAGATTGTTGTTTTACTAACTGAGGAAAAAAAAACCGAGTATGAGATTAAACGATTTTGCTCTCAGCTCTTTAGTTTTATTCGACTATCTAGTAAAACTGAGACTATTATCAATTTTTTTTTCAGTTTTAAAATTAAAAACATTAGCAGTTTTGCACAACAATATTCCAGATAGTTATTTCGCTAACTGAGGAAAACATAACAGAGTATTAGATTAAATAGGTGATTTCATTCGCATGAACTCTAAATCTGAAAACAATAATACCAAAATCAACGTTGAAATTGAAATCGAAATAAAAAAACAAGAGTTTTGAAGCTGAAAAGATTCCCTAAATAATTAGGATTTAAGATATTTAAATCTAAAAAGTCTTGAATCATTGAGCCAATCTATAGTGTTGTCGATCATAGTTTTGTAAACCTAAAGGTATCAGGAAGCAAAGTGTGATATCCCTGTACCGTAATATGTTAATTGGTCCTTAATATGAGTATGACTATGTGTTTAATATGATTTTGTGTGCCATTATGTGAAAATATGTGATTTTGAATTTCTATCTGTTCACCGTAGGAATATCTGTTTGATTTTCTGCTTTGGAAATTAAATTGAAGGCCTTATCGGCCACAGAACCCGAAATTGATTGCACCATTGTGATTAGCGTGATTTTTAAAGCCTACGGTGAAATTTAATTGGAAATTGATTTGGATCAGATTAAATTGATTAAATTGATGAATTAGTACCCAATTACTTTATTATTATTATATTGGGATTAGTGGAATTGGTTGTAATGGAGCACTACACCCTCAATTCTCTCTTTAGCTTCATTTGGCTGATTTTGAACTCAGAGAGAGAGAGCCGGCTATAGAGAGAGAGAGAGTGAGAGAATTGTGTAATCTTAGCTCAAGGTTTGGGAAATTTGAAGATTAAACTCAAGATTTTGCTGTAGTTGGAAGATTGAGCTCCTAGGTAAGTGAATTCATGAGTTTAATGTTATAAATTGTGAATTCAAGTTTGATTAATGATTAAGAACATGAATTAGCTTGATTATGATGAAATTGAGTTGGTTTTGTTGAATTTGAAGTCTTAGAACACATGCATGTAGGAAATTACTATGAATTTCTATATTTGAGCACAATGTGCATAATCCATGTTGAATTTTTGGTTTAAGTCCATATATTTGATCACCTCTTCACCAATTAAGTTGAGGATATTGTGTATATTTCACATGCAAGAGCAAACCATGGAAGTTTGAGTCTTGCATGTTTGAATCTAGTGTGTTGGTGATGAGTTTGAGTATTTGAGACATGCATGTGATTAAATTGTGAAATTGAGCTTCATTGTGTTATAATTTGGTGTTTATACCATGTTAGAACATATATATGTGAAGTTTGAGCCAAAATCATGCATTTGGAACCTTTGAACACCAAATTGAAGCTCAAGAACATGTTCTGGATTTTCCAGAATTTTGATATCCGCTCAAGCGGGGAAACCACCGCTCGAGCGTGAAATTCGTGTTCCCAGTATTTTCTGCAGACATGGTTTCACGCTCGAGCGGGGAGCCATGTAGAGAGGCCTTCCGCTTGAGCGCTAGAGTTCGTGATCGAGCGTAAATTTGACATATCCAGTACTTTTGCAGGCCTCGTGGGTCTGTTCGAGCGAGGACCCTGTTTTCTGAAATTTTGAAAATGCATTCTGTATTCCGTTTTCCATTCTCTTTCGCTTGCAAGCACTCTTAGGCATACATTGAGCATCATAAATGAGTTAAAGAGATAAGAATGAAGCCTAAAGAGGAATACGTGGATTTAAGAACGGATTGAATTGTTTGTGACCCTTTTGTGTTCATGGAATATGTAGGGTCGAGCTCCAGGGCAAACCAACCAACCGATCACTATGAGTAATATCGACATTTTGAAACTTGTCATTTGTCCAATTGCTTATTTCTTTATAAGCCTTATAAGTGCTAGTTTGAATTATGGGCAAATGTTTGTTATGAATAACTGAATGGGCCGGAGGCCAGTTTGATTTGGGGTGTCCTAAATAAGTGCACTTTTTACCTTTTTGGACTAAAAAGTTGAGGGAAAAAATATGGATGTTTGGGTTAACTTTTTGACTTTTTATGGAAAAATGTGTAATAAAAAATTATAAAAATTGATTTGTAGGGGAAAATTAAGATTGGGAGTTGTGCAGCCGTAATTGTTGACTTTTGGTAAATAGTGTTGACTTTTTAACTTTTTGAGTAACTTTTTAACTTTTTGGCTTTTTTCATACTACCCAAACTTGGCCTTAATGAATGAGCCAAAGGCTAGTTTGACATAAATGAATGGGCCAGAGACCATTTGGACATGAATGAATGGGCCAGAGGCCAGTTTGACATAAATGAATGGGCCAGAGGCCATTTTGACATGAATGAATAGGCCAGAGGCCAATTTGACATCAATGAATGGGCCAGAGACCAGTTTGACATTAAAGTTTGAATGGGCCAAAGGCCAGTCTGACAAATGAAAGATAAATGGGCCAAAGGCCAATATGTTTGGAACCACAGTCACTTGACCTAAATTATGTATATATGTGTTAAGTAGAAATATGAATTGGGCCCAAGGCCGTTTGAAGCATGCTGTTCTACACATCGTTTGTATAACTTCTGTATTTGGTATTATTCACTGGGCTATCGCTCACGCTCATTCATGTGTTTGTAGGTGAGCCCAGAGAAGTCCAAACCCAGCCCCAGTGAAGTCTGTGTGGAACAACAAAGATTTTGAAGAGTCAGCCCCTGTGTCTCACGCACGAGACCCGACTTCGCCTTTTTGCCATTCTGTTTTATTTTGTCATGTGGGCGAAGTCTCTGAATATGTTGTATTTAGTTTTCTTGGGTTGACTTAGACTTATATGATCCTGTATGTACAGAACCTTGTGTAGTACATATTTTGTTGTGAGTTATTAATATGCATACGTATGGTTTGTTATAATGTGCCATGTAAGCACAGCTCTATGGACTAAGTTTTAAATTATTTCCGTTTGGCCTCCATTAACTCTGTTAAAATACGTTTGGTTTGGTTGAGGCCATAGGTAATCTCATGATTACTGGCCGGTTATGTCCTTAACCCACGGGGGCGGGTTCGGGTCATGACACAAAGTGACCATAGCTCATCGAAGACCACTTGTTACGAGAGCTCTTATTTTCACTATTTCACTTCTTCAAATCTGAGAATGTTCCAACTAAATCAATGTTTGCTGATAATAGATGATCTTCTAGCTTTGTTGCTTTGGAATTTGTGAACGAAAAAGTAGAAAAATTTGAAATTTGTGGACATAGAGAGAGAGAGAGAAAGAGAGAGGAACAACTTCGAATCTTAAAATGTTTCCAACTGATATTGATGTTTGATGATACTAGATGATCTTCTAGCTTTATTGCACTGGAATTTGTGAAAGAAAAAGTAGAAAAATATGAAATTTGTAGAGAGAGAGAGGGCGTTTTGTGTTTTTGAATTTGTAAGGATAGATTGATCATATAAAATTAATAGAGGACTTATGGGTTTAAAGTTTTGTGAGTAGGATCTAAGCTACCATTATTTGCCAAAATAGGACCTGATTGTAAATTTCCCTTAAATAAATAATTCTTACGATTTGGGGATCAAAATAAGAAAATATTATTTTGCTCCTCAAACTATCACTCGAAAATTAATTCAACACTTATACCTTCAATTATATCAATTTTACACCTAAACTATTCAATTTTGGATCAATTTCACCCCTGTCGTCAGCTATCGTCTATAATTAGACAGCACTTACTGACGTGACACCAAATTTCATTTAAAATGTCATTTTGTCCTCCAAAACTATCCCTAAAAAATCAATTAGATCCCTAATAATATAGAAAAAAAATAAATTTAAATATTTAATAATAATTTTTCATCTAAAAAAGTGGGAAAAATAATTTTTAAATAAAAAAATTGAGTATTAGACATGTTGAGTATTCTTTAGAAAGTAATTGCTAACTTTTGCATCAAATTGTAATTCAATCGATGATATTAGGGGTGCTTGTGGATCAGATTAGATCGGGTGGTCTTTCATCAGCAATCTATTAGAACGCAAGTGGATTGAAAAAAAATCAATCTATATCCATCCGTTTTGTTAGCAGATGCGGATCGATTTGCCGATTTGGATTTTACTGTTTTATGCTCTCTCTTCTTCTTTTTTGAACTATTTTAAAGTAATTTTTTACTATTTTAAGCCTTAGTTGAGTTCAAAATTTTTATTCATAATTTTTTATAATTAAAATAAAGCCAAACTTTAAGTAGCTAATATTATTAATAAAAGGGCAAATTACACAAATAGTCCCTATAGTTTGAAGCTTGTGTCACTTTGATCCCTGACTTTTCAATTGTGACACATTTGACCCTGAATTTTGAATCTTCTTCCAAATAAGGACAATTGAATATATAATTAGATTTTTCAAGGTAAAATTGTCAATTTGATAAAATATAAACTAATTTGACAAAAATAAATGTCAAACAAATATTTTTGAATTTAAAAAAATTATTTCTACCTACTAAAAATAAAATTATGTAAAATTGATAAATCTTTTAGACATTTATTTATTTTTTTTACCAAATTAATTTTTATTATGTATTTGGATGTTGATCATGTAAAATTAATTTAAAAAAATTAATCATGTAATTTTTATTAATTTTACATAATTTTATCATTGGTAGATAAAAATAATTTTTAAAAAATTAAAAATATTTTTTGACATTATTTTTGTCAAATTAGTTTGTATTTTATCAAATTGACGATTTTATCCTTGAAAAATCTAATGATATTTTCAATTGTCCTTATTTGGAACAAATTTAAAATTCAGGGTCAAATGTGTCACAATTGAAAAGTTAGGGACCAAAGTGACACAAGTCTCAAACTATAGGGACTATTAGTGTAATTAACCCTTAATAAAATATCTTTTTTTTTTAACATACAAAGCATAAAAATATGATATCATTTTCTTAAGGGAGGTTGGCGGACCGGGTTGTGTCGGGTAGCGTCTCATGTATCTGTTTGAACATAGGCGGAATTAAAAACTAGGGTAAACTACCAATAGGTCCTACTTGGGAGACTTATTACCCAATAGGTCCTACTTTGAGACTTATTACCCATTAAGTCCTATTTGATATAATTTATTAAGTGATAAAGACAAATTTATCAGTCTTTTTTTTTTATAAATAATTTTTATAGTGATAAATTTATCAGTCTCTTTTTTTATGAATAATTTTTTAGTGATAAATTTATCACTCTCTTATTTTTATAGTGTTAAATTTATTAGTTAGGACCTGTAGGTAAATAAGTCTAGTGAATAGGACTAATTGGTAAGTACCCCAAAAAACTATTCATCCACATCCGTCTGCTCATACTATCAAAATCGCTCAAAAGCAGGTGAATTGGGTTGGGTTAGGTTGGTTTTGGCAAATTGATCGAGTCCATGAGCACCCGTAGATGATACAATCAAGTAGGTAATAATCTTGATTTTGTAAGCAGATCTCGACATATTCATTTCCATCTTTCAATATAATTTTTCAAATGTCAAAAAAATATGTTACTCTCATAATAAGTGTAGTCTAAATTTTCACCTACTCAATTTTGAAATTACTATTAGTCGATCAATTCTATTGAAATTAATTTGGGAAACAAGCTAGCTACAATTGAGAGTGCATTGTCACACCCCAAGAATTTCTATGACATACGAAGCAGCGTTTGAGGTTTATGACAGGCGCTAGAAGGTTCCAAAAGGTTGTGGAGAAGCCTACCATGTACTACACTAATATAGAGAATTCTAGAATATAGTAGGAGAGATAGTTGTCCTAGATATTTTATGGAATGTTCTAGAGGAGAGTTTGTAGCTTTGGATCAAAATGATCCTAGCTATCCATTGAAGATGTGGACGACTATATAAAGGGAGATGCCTCATTTGTAAAGATCATCCAAGAGGAGACCCAAGAGAGCTCTAGAGTGAGAATTAGAGAGAGTGCCAAGAGTGACAACTTGTGAGCCTTATAAAGCTTTGTGCATTGCTATACTTGTATAGTGAATACAAACTTCCATTTCTACTTTTTGTGCTAGTCAATGCGGTCGAGTAGAGAAGGATGAGTGAATGAATTGTCGGCTCAATTAGTTTATCTAGGATAACTCGAGATACTTTAAGACTTAAAAAGACAATTCTAAATGAAATTTTTTTTATATATTTTTAATTATTTTTTTGTAAAGTATATTATTTAAAATTTATTATTTTTATTTTTGAGATAAAAATTTATTAATTAAATATTTAATTTTAATTTCTTTATATTTGGGGATCTAATTGATTTTTGAGATATAATTTGGGGGGTAAAAATGAAGTTTAGTGAATTGATTTTTGAGTGATAATTTAGGAGGCAAAATGATATTTTCTCTGTTTTTTTAATTCTTTAGTAAAAAATGCACAACCCAAAAACAAGCAAGTACAAGAAATACTCCAGATAATATTAGATTATTTCATAAAATATAAGGTCTAACCGTAAATAGTAAAACATGAGCCAAGTTCGGATGTCGATATTGTGTTAGACAACCATAAATTTGGTTGGCCTCATTAGATGATTGAATTTCACAAGACGAAACATGCCACCTTCCCTATTTTTGTTGACGTACATCTCTTGGCTACTAGAAATTGTAGTTTCGGTCCAAATAGAAGCACCAAAAGATGCCTATAGATAAAGAGAATTTCTAATAAATCAAAAAAAGAACAGCAGGAGAATATCACAGTATAGCTCTGCATGTTGCACTTCTTCCATGTATAACAATGAAAAGAGAGAATAATAATCCTGATATTAAAAGAGAGTAAATTATTAGCAAGAAAAAAGAGAAGAGAGAAAAGAGGGAGTTCTATTGTCCTTCTACATAAAATTAAAAATAAAAACAAAACTCAGCTTTTAGCTGCATTTTGACAACAATTTAGATCAATGCTAGAATGCCAGGAGGCTCAATCTTAGTTGCATTTTCAACCCAAAAAAAAAAAAAATTGCAAATCCAAAGCACTTGAAAATGCCACAGTCCAATTACCACAACATTTTCAAGGGTTGTCTAAGACCTGTATTGGTCCTAGTATTATTTTTAGTGGCATTCAAATGCATGAAAATTCTTCTGTATGTATTCAAAAAAATGTGTCTAACACCAACAAAAGTTCGTTATTAGGGTGTGTTTGATTGGAGGGATAAGAGGGGGACTATTTACTATGCGGATTGTAATCCGAGGAAAGTATTCAATTCGGCATTTTTTTTTTTTTTAGTCTACCGAACATGGAGTCCAGTCGGACTCCTTATCCCCCATATGGGGGATTATACTATCCCGGGGGGAAGGGGGGGGTGTGGGACAATTTTGGAGGGATTATTTACTGTTAGGATTAAGTGGTAAAATGACCATTTTGACCCTCTACTATTTAATTATGTATTATATTTAGTAAAATTCAATAAAATTTAAATGTCTCAATTTAAAAATAAAATAATTTTATTTATTTAATTTTTTTAAAATAATTTTTTATAGATATTTTATTGATGTTTTATTTTAAAATTTTGTTTATATTTTACTTAATTTCATTATTTAAAATTTTAATAGATGTTTTATTTAATTTCATTATTTAATTATTATTATTTTTAAAAACAAATTTATTTAAAATTTTAATTAAAAAATAACATATATTTTTATTGATATTTTATTTATTTATTTTTTAAAAAATAAATTTATTTAATTGTGTAAAAAATAAAATAAAATAATTTATTTAATCTAGTTAAAAATAATTAAAATATTAAAGATATGTTTAATATTGCTATTACTTAGTAAACAATTGAAAAATGGTAAAATAGTCTTTTACTCATTTATCCTATCCAGCCCGTCTAACTAAACATTGGATTCACTAAAAATAATCATTTCCAGACTTCTAATCCCATGAGAAAACAAACGCAAGATACATCTCCAATCCAACCAAATAGTCTGAGGGATTCACAGTCCCAGAATTCAAGTCCGATTGATTCTAATCCTCTTTATTCAGTCCGTCCAATCAAACACACCAAGGTACGTTTGTTATCCCGCATGAATGATGGGATTGGAGTCATAGTGAGGTGGGATTTCTTAGAGCATGGTTGGTTTGAGGAGTTTGTGGTTAGATTATTTGCCCAGTCTGACTGTCAATCCCACCACACAGTCGGATTATCTAAGCTTTAGAGGGTGTGGGATTCAGATTTTAGTCCTAGAATTGCTCGTGCTATTATTGTTTTGCCCTTCCTCTTCAACACTATGCCAAACCATTTCCAGCAAGAAATGGCAAAAAATAAAAAAATAAATAGTTTGGGGGCATTTATGTAAGGGGCAAGACACACCCACGTGGGTTGTCTCCCTATTTTCATTTTTTTATTATATATATTGTAATTATTTTAACATTTGTTAGTTTGGAGTATTTATGTACTTTTATATATTAATCACATACCACAGTATTACTTACAAATAAATATATTTTTACTTAATTTTCTCACTAACAATCCTCACATTAACAATCTATTCATTAACAATTCTCTCACTAATAATCTTATCCAATCTAATTCGTCAAACAAATGTACCCTTACCGTATTGTAATCTGCATACACATTGATATACAAATTTACTAGATTGCTTCAGAAATTTATATAAATTTGTGAAATTTGGGTTGATTAATCATTCTGAAATTTGTTATTGACTGATTGTTTCGAATATTTGTGAAATTTTTGAAATTTGTGTTTGGAAAATGCAGAAATTGGTGAATTTTGTTTTGATAAAATAAAAATAAAAATTGAAGGAACAAATGCTATAATAAATAAATGAATTATATTTGACACAAAAAAAAAAAAAAATAGTGAATTTCGTTTTAAAAAAAAGCATCAAGCATTTTGGGATGTTTTTCTGAGAGAGAATGAACCAAGCTTTGGAGCCAGAATCTATTATTTTGATGATGTGACATGTTTGGCAAATGCCAAACTTCTTACCAAATTTGACAACATAAATGAGGTCCACTATATTTGGTAGGAGGAATAGCAGGCCATTGGAGATCCTTTTTTTTCCTTCTTGCCAAATTATAACTTTGGCAACTCCTTCCGTAGCTCCATTGGAGATGCTCTTAAGTATACCAAAAAAAAGTATAATTTAATGCATGTTTTATATTTTTAAGTTTTGCTAGAGTAGTTTCAAATAGAGCAAAACTCCGCTTTGTCTTAAAAATTATAGTAATTTATTAATAGGTCCTAAAAATTAGATTTAATTCGCATTAAGTTTTATTAAAAAAAGTCTAAGTAAAAATTGTCGCTAAAAAAAAAAATTTGTGATGATTTTTTGCATATGTTGCTAATTAAAAATTGACAATTAATAACTTTTTTTTGTCACGATTTTTATAAATTATTGCTAAACTTATAATTAATGGCGTTTTTCTGTGACAAATTTTTCAAATTGTCACTGAAAGTTAAAAATTAGTAACTTTTTTTTGTAACGATTTTTTTAAGCTGTCGTTAAAACTTATAATTAGTGATATTTTTGTGATAAAATTTTTAAACTATCGTTAAAAATTAATAATTATTGATATTTTAATAATATTTAATAAAAAATATTATTAATTATCATAAGACCTATTAAATAATAAAAGTTAATGGTCATGATCATTGATCATGAGCTAGCTACATCTGATTAATCAATCAGAAGAAACAACCATGATACAGATCCCCATTATCCCCCACCCCTATTACCTCCCCATACACGTGAGGGTCAGTAATTGAAAAAACAAAAAAAAATTTGGCCAATGATCATCCACTGGAGGTTCTGGAGGTCTCCCAGTGGGGGTCCAAGCATTAGTGCAGAAGAAAATGGAGACTGTAGAGAGTAAACCATTTTCCTTAAGACAAAAATATCCTTACACATCTTCAAAATTATAAATAAAATAAAAAAAAAAGTGCCCTTCTTCTTTTCTCCCTGTACTCTTCATTGTTACATTAGAAATTACTAGTCTATCACCCGTGCTATGCACGAGATAGTTATAGATATTTATATTTGTTTTAGATTTTTTTTAATATATAAATTATGTTTTTTAAGATTTTTTATAAAAATAATTTAACAATCTCGTCACTAACCATAATGTATGGGAGAAGTTGAAAAGGGTATTGCAGTAACTATGCACGGGTTGTATCTATAATTATTTGTATGAGGGGATTTGAAATGCTGATCAGAGGATTTTGACCAAATCAATAAATGCAGGCATGTAGAAAGACATATGGATTGGAACATGTAGAAAGACATATGGATTGGAAAAAGTTAATAAATGCTGATCAGGAAATTTTGACCAAATCAATAAATGCAGAGTTTTTTTTTTTTTAAATAAAAAATTTAAAAAATTCAGATTAAGAAATTGGAACTCCTACAAAACTTAGGGGTTAAAAACCCCCTTTTACTTAATATATAGATTAATAGTTTTGCCTTAGCGTCAACTCTGCCAGCACATCTAGCTATCATAAAAAGACAATACCAAAACAAAAGCACAGCATAGCTGTATGACTATTTTATACTACTATTCATTTGTTCTACATTAGTGCTCTACTACTTACGTTGAGAATTAGCATCCTCTCCTTACTCTCTTTCTCCTTATCTTCTTACTTGTAACAGTGGAGATATATTCTAAGATGATCTAATGGTCCAGATTTAGTTTGCTTAATATCTTTATTTTTTAAAATAATTAGATCTAGACCATTGGATTATCTTAGAATGCATCTCCACCATTATAAGTAGAAAAATAAGGAGAGAGAATAAGGAGAGAATCTAGACTCTTACGTTGAAGCCGAATAGCATGGTCTGGTATAATTGGTCCCTCAAGTGGGGCCCACAAAATTGGGAGCCAATCATATCCATCTACTTTTGTTAGCTTCAGTTTAGTGGTCTTTTTAAACATCATTTTTGATTTAATTATTTGACCAAAAGACTGAAGACCGAATGCCTAGTAACAATTAAAAAAAGATGAATATTGTTTGTTGAAACGAAAACTCCTTTCAAACAAACCTAATCCTAATGTTACAACTCTTTGGTATAGCCAACAAAAATAACAAAAACAAACACTGGTGATTTTGCAAAAAGGTAGTTTTACAAACCTTGATGTTCAAACATCTCATCCAAGAAGTAAATAGATCTTCAATGATATAACGACCACTATAACATTAAACTGGGACAATTCTCAACTGTTTGCCCCAATTGTCTTGCCCTACAAAACTTCCATTGAGCCTTAGATCACGTCTATTATAAACAGGATCATACTTGTAAAAAAAATTAACAAGGATTGTGAAACAAACCTTCATAAATTCATTCGCCACAGCAATTCTGTTGGAGCGGTTTGATTGACTATTCTCTCAACCCAATAGCTTTTCCATAGAAGATACAAAAATTACAAAGCCATCAATAACCAAGTGGATAACACATTTAGACCATATTTATTTGGGCGGATATGTGATTGGGATTGGACTAATAGTCTAATAAAATTATTAATCCGATGCTTAATTAAAAAATTGAAGTATGAACTAATAATTCATCTGGATATGATATCCCACATATAATGGACTATTCAATCCCATAGAGAGGAGTAGGATATAAATTAGGGGATTAAGGTAAAATCTGGACTAACTCATCAAATGACCAAATTAACCATGACTATATATATATATATATTTGAATAATAGATTTCATTTTTTCCTCATGTAAATATTTTAAAAAATTTTGAAATATTTTTAAAAAATTCTATAAAATATTTTTTTAATTTGTAAATATTTTAAAAAATTCAGAAATTTTTTAAATATTTAAAAAAAAATTTCAAAATGCAACTAAGAACATGATATTGACATATTCTTTGCTAGAGATGATCTAAGAACAATAATATTATTATTTATAACAATTATGAATGGTAGTAATCATTAATTACCACCATAGACTTTTAATTCAACATATCTACAATTAGTATTTTGTATGCATCTTATCATAAATATATTTGCTCCATTTTTTATATTTTTTGATATCATTATTTTTCTAAATAGCTATATTTCATAGTTGAATGATTTTGATATTTTTTTGTTTCAAAAAAAAAAAAAAGGTTAAATTTTGTTTAAATGAATGTCTTTTTAAATTTGGACAGTGAATGGTTGGATGATTAAAATAGCCGTGCATATTTTTTAATAGTTGCTTGTGTATATAAATTTTATAGTTAAAAAAAAAAAAGAATTAAATTTTGTTCAAATGAATATTTTTTTGAATTTGGGCAATAAATGATTAAAATAGCAGTGCATATTTTTTAATGATTGCTTGTGTATATATAAATTTTATAGTTGAAAGATTTTTTATTTTTTCTATTAAAAAAAAGGTAAGTTAAAATTTGTTGAAATGAATCGAAATAGATGTGGAGCAATAATAGGGAAATTTGTTTTTTAAAAATTATAACACATGCTAGTACAAAATTTTACAATAATTATAATAAGAGTATTATGGTCAATATATTAGATGTCTCATGTCCTGTCCTGTCATGTCATATCCATTCCAATCTCCTTAAACAAATATCGAATTAGATAATATTTTGTTAATCCCTCCTTATAATCCTAACTCAATCCAAACATATGATAAGATACCCAATCTAAGAGATTCATAATTCTAGAACTATTAATCATATGAATACTAATCTAACCTAATTTAATCTGTCCAAACAAACCTAACCTAAGGGATAACTCAAGGACATCCCAATTTATGAACAAAAACAATAAAATATAAAGGACGGGGAACAATTACATGGAACGACGGTTAAGATAAGGGAGCAGCATGTGTCCAGTCCGAGATCAGATTAGACGGTACTATTAGACCCGTGGAGGCCTACCACATATCCTGTTTTGATAATCCAAATTATTTAATGTGTAGAAATCGTCGAGTACTATATGCCTATAAAAAATCACGTTGATCGGATATTGATAATTATGTGATCAAAATAGTTTTTTGTCAACCATTAATTTGTTCACCATTCATTTTTTTATATAAAACTGATTTGATCACATAACTATCGATATCCGATCAACGTAATTTTTTATAGGCATATAGTACTCGACGAATTCTACACATTGCCCGGTTTGGATTATCAAAATGGGACCCGTGGTGGGCCTTCATAGGCCCAACAGTATCGTCTAATCCGATCTCGAACTGGACACAAGCTGAACCCTAAGATAATAACCGAGTGTGGGGAAATGGTTTGGAAATACTCTTCGAATCCTGGAAGACGCCAATGATCCTCAGCTAGTCACCTGCAAGGATACAAATACTCCGGTCGGGGGCGCTGGAATTAGCACTCCGACGAACAAGTCAGTTCTTCTATTCAAGAAAGCTTGTTCACTAAGTTTTTAGAAGTGATTCTTACATACCTTCACAGATCTGAAGCTCTTGTATTTATATCCATTTTTTGGGCCTCGGGGCCAGAGTCTACTTTTTATTTAATATTCTTTCTTTTGTCCTGATATGCCTTCTCAAGTCTATTCGGCCTTAAGTACGTAGTCGGCGTCCCAGTTGAGCCGAATGGAGCCGTTCAGTTCCCGGCTCCTCGGGTATACCAGATTTCGTTCCTCTATCAATTCGGCTCCCACAATTGCCCCCCAAGCGTTCTGTCAATGACAGTTGGGTGAAATGCTTGGTTCCAATTTTCAAATACTCTGAACCGAAGTTCGGGGATCAGACTTATCACGCGGACATTTAATTACTCCCCCTTTAATCATTGCCTCAACTCCCCGACCCTTCGTACACGCCTATTTATTATGATTTTAAAATCTGATGTCCTTTCGAATCCGTGTTCTATGACGCTGATTGCTGGGTTGCTCTTCGAATCGTTCTTGCAATTCTTCCGTATGTGATACTCTCTTCATTTTTGTAAGTTTTTTTCTCCCTTGCTCTGAAGCTTTTCCTAGTTTGTTTATTCCGTCGCGTGTTCTGATAGACAGTAGGTTATGGCGAAACATTTGAAAGACCTCCTTTCGTCAGGTCGAATTGTTGGCTTTAGACGCCATTTTTCTGTTCCTCACGATGTCCACCTGTCGTTTGTGGCGGACGGCACTCTTGACATGGAGATGGAGGACGAAACCACGATTGTCTTTCCCCTCTTGTCAATCGCAGAGGGTGGAGTCCGTTTTCCTCTTCACCCGTTTCTGAGGGCTGTTCTTCGCCATTGGGATTTGATCCCTTCCCAACCCAATGTGAATTTCTTTAGAATTATAATGGGGGTCGTAGCGCTGAACCGCTGCCTTGGGATTAACCTTGGCATCCCTGCCATTCGGCATTGTTATGCCTTGGCCAAGTCCTCTGGTCGGCACGGGCGTTACTTCCTCAGAGCCAAGGATACAGACTATCAGTTAATCACTATGCTTTCCAGTTCTGGGAAACGAGTTGATGATGTTATGGTCGTTGTCCGCGGCAACTGGGAGTTCAGCGAAGGGGAGGACCGTGTTGATCCTATTCTTAGACGTAGGGGCGAACCAGGTCGCCGAATGCTTTCTTGCTTGTGTTGTATGCTCATATCTGCCATACCGTTTTCTTGAGTCTTACGGCTTGTCTTTTGCAGGGAGCGATTTAAAAAAGGTCCGAGCTTCAACTGACGACGCCGTTCTTTCGGATATTAGGATTGCTCTTAGTTATTTCGGCCGTCGCAGTCTTCACAAGCAGGGAAGAGCGGCTCACGTTCTGCTTTGCTACGAGCCTACATATACGACCTTTTCGGCTGCGGAAAACATACCGATTCCGGAGGGGGAAGATTTTCTTGTTGCTCGTATTTTTTCCGACTTCAAAAACTTGAGACGAGTAGGTTTTGAAGGGTCCGATTCGGACAATACTGAAGTATCCCATACTGCCGAATCAGATCAGTCCGAGGCCGAATCTGAAGAGGTATTGGATTCTGCCGATCCTCCCTCTACATCGGGGCGGGGGAACCTTTCTGTTGACGACGTTCCTCAACGTACAGACAACCTTCTCCTCTCGGGATCTACTAACATGGCTGGGTTAAGCCTGACAAAGCTCGCTAAGAAGGCGAATGCGGAGAGGTTAGCTGCACGGCGAAAAGCGGAGGGCCTTTCGACCGAAACGCCCACCAGTACATCTCAACATTCCCTCCCAGTTACCAAATCAACGTCCTTAGGAGTTGTTGAGGAGGCGGCAATAGATAAGAATGCCGAATCCGCATTGGTTGGTAAAGCCGTTCAGGATGTTGAGAGAAAGACGGAGAAACGCGTTAGGGATCGTGAGGTCGGCTTAGAAGATCACGGCGGCAAACGTCCTCGAATGGGGGGATCGAGCGAGGTTGTGCCCTTTGTGATTCGACCAATGGTAAGAAACATGCCGGTTCCTTCGGATGCCTCTGCGCGTAAAGACCCAGAGGTCGCGTTCGGCGTGGCAACGTCTTTGTCGTTGCCGTCTGATATGGAGGCTTTCCAGTTGGAACCGGATTTGAATGCGACAATGTTAGCCGCACAGTCGGCCCTTTTGGTGCGTATTCTGACTTTTCCTTCATCCAAAAATTGTGCGCGTTATGTTTTCTGAATTTTTCTTTTGCAGACCGTTGGTAGGATAGCCGATGTAGGTCGCCGTCATCTCGACGCCGTCAAGCAGATTAGTCATTTACGAAAGCAAGTTGAGGACCAGAGGAAAAGGGCCGAGGACGAATTTTTAAGAGCGAAACAGGAAGCTTCTCGGGCAGAGGACGAGGTAGAGAGAGCTCGTCATGCGGATAAGTTGAGAGCGGAGTCCGAGAAGAAGGCCGATGATATGGAAGCTGCACTTGGCTTGTCCCAAAAGGCAGTTGCCAGCCTGGAGGCTGAGTTGGCTGAAATGAAAGCGGCAAAGGAGATTGCCGATTCAAAAGGTTTCGAAGCCGGGAAAGAGGCTGGACTCGCCGAGTATGTGGACCAGGTCTCTCGGTTTGAGAATCGGGGCTTCAAACATGGTTGGGACAAGGCCCTTGCTGCAGCTGGAGTTTCGCTGAATATGCCAATACCGTATGAGCAAGTGGACATCGATCCGTTGGAGACTGATTCCGAGGGTTGATCTTTACGATACACAATTGTTATGATTTCGAGAAAGTAGTTTTTCCGTTTGTTTTTGTTATTTTGTATTTGTTTATCGGACATTTTCCATGTTTTTCATGCGGGTTGATATTATAAAAGTTATGATACAGTAATGGACGTCGATACTTTTTTGCAGTTATAAGATGTTATGAATGCTGCTCGATGTGCTGATGTTTCCGTAATTTTATGGTGATATTGTTTTAATAGATCTAAAATCTGCCCTTGCCTTGGCCAGGGCGCGAGCGTGAAGAGCCTAATTGGTTCATACTCGTGGGCTGGCCGAGGCATTCTTTGAAAAGGTGGCCAAATAAAACGGGGCCGACTAGATTAATAAATCTTCCCTTGCCTTGGCCAGGGCGCGAGCGTGAAGAGCCTAATTGGTTCATACTCGTGGGCTGGCCGAGGCATTCTTTAAAAAGGTGGCCGAGTAAAACGAGGCCGACTAGATTAATAAATCTGCCCTTGCCTTGGCCAGGGCGCGAGCGTGAAGAGCCTAATTGGTTCATACTCGTGGGCTGGCCGAGGCATTCTTTGAAAAGGTGGCCGAGTAAAACGAGGCCGACTAGATTAATAAATTTGCCCTTGCCTTGGCCAGGGCGCGAGCGTGAAGAGCCTAATTGGTTCATACTCGTGGGCTGGCCGAGGCATTCTTTGAAAAGGTGGCCGAATAAAACGGGGCCGACTAGATTAATAAATCTGCCCTTGCCTTGGCCAGGGCGCGAGCGTGAAGAGCCTAATTGGTTCATACTCGTGGGCTGGCCGAGGCATTCTTTAAAAAGGTGGCCGAGTAAAACGAGGCCGACTAGATTAATAAATCTACCCTTGCCTTGGCCAGGGCGCGAGCGTGAAGAGCCTAATTGGTTCATACTCGTGGGCTGGCCGAGGCATTCTTCGAAAAGGTGGCCGAGTAAAACGAGGCCGACTAGATTAATAAATCTGCCCTTGCCTTGGCCAGGGGGCGAGCGTAAAACGCCTAATTGGTTCATACTCGTGGGCTGGCCGAGGCATTCTTTAAAAAGGTGGCCGAGTAAAACGAGGCCGACTAGATTAATAAATCTGCCCTTGCCTTGGCCAGGGCGCGAGCGTGACATAAAGGGCGCTCCGAATCCGGAGACTTATTCGGCCCTAAGGGGTCATGCCCCAGAGGGCGCTCCGAATCCAGAGACTTGTTTTGGCCAATCGTGACATCCACGAAGGGCGCTCCGAATCCGGAGACTTATTCGGCCCTAAGGGGTCCTGCCCCAGAGGGCGCTCCGAATCCGGAGACTTATTTTGGCCAATCGTGACTTCCACGAAGGGCGCTCCGAATCCGGAGACTTGTTTGGGCCAATCATGACATCCACGAAGGGCGCTCCGAATCCGGAGACTTATTCGGCCCTAAGGTGTCGTCCACCAAAGGGGGCTCCGAATCCGGAGACTTATTTGAGCCAATCGTGACATTCACGAAGGGCGCTCCGAATCCGGAGACATATTCAGCCCTAAGGGGTCCTGCCCCAGAGGGCGCTCCGAATCCGGAGACTTATTTGGGCCAATCGTGACATTCACGAAGGGCGCTCCGAATCCGGAGACTTGTTTGGCCCTAAGGTGTCGTGCACCAAAGGGCGCTCCGAATCCGGAGACTTATTCGGCCCTAAAGGGTCCTGCCCCAGAGGGCGCTCTGAATCCGGAGACTTTATTCGGCCCTAAGGTGTCATGCACCAAAGGGGGCTCCGAATCCGGAGACTTATTTGGGCCAATCGTGACATTCACGAAGGGCGCTCCGAATCCGGAGACTTGTTTTGGCCAATCGTGACTTCCACGAAGGGCGCTCCGAATCCGGAGACTTGTTTGGCCCTAAGGTGTCGTGCACCAAAGGGCGCTCCGAATCCGGAGACTTTATTCGGCCCTAAGGTGTTATGCACCAAAGGGGGCTCCGAATCCGGAGACTTGTTTGGGCCAACCGTGACATTCACGAAAGGCGCTCCAAATCCGGAGACTTATTTGGGCCAATCGTGACATTCACGAAGGGCGCTCCGAATCCGGAGACTTTATTCGGCCCTAAGGTGTATGCACCAAAGGGGGCTCCGAATCCGGAGACTTGTTTTGGCCAATCGTGACTTCCACGAAGGGCGCTTCGAATCCGGAGACTTGTTTGGCCCTAAGGTGTCGTGCACCAAAGGGCGCTCCGAATCCGGAGACTTTATTCGGCCCTAAGGTGTTATGCACCAAAGGGGGCTCCGAATCCGGAGACTTGTTTGGGCCAACCGTGACATTCACGAAGGGCGCTCCGAATCCGGAGACTTATTCGGCATTGAATGTTGAGCGCAAACATGTAAAAACACGAAACCTTTCATTACAACGACATGTGTACAAGTATCAAGCCCACAGGTCGGGTCATTGATAAAATTTACGCAGATGTGTTGAATTCCACGGCCGTGGCAGGCTTCTTCCTGACATGTCGGAGAGCCGATATGCCCCTACGCCTGCGACGGAATCTATCTGATAGGGGCCGTCCCAGTTCGGACCAAGCTTTCCATCGGCTGGCCTCCGGTCGGCTGGCAGTACCTTCTTTAGGACCAGTTCTCCTGGATTGTAGCGGCGCAACTGAACTCGAAGATTGTATGACTTGGCGAGCTGCTGCTGATATCGTGCCATGGACGCTAAGGCGCGGTCTCTCCGTTCTTCGATCAGAACCAGGTCCAGAGCGAGCATCATGTCATTTCGGCCTGTGTCGAAGGCTTGCGATCTCAAAGTTGGCAAGCCAATCCCTAGGGGTAAGATTGCCTGGGTTCCGAAGCATAAGGCAAACGGCGTTTCTCCGGTAGATCGTCTTGGCATTGTTCGATGGGCCCACAGTACACTCGGCAACTCTTCAACCCATCTGCCTTTGGCGTTTTCCAGCCTCTTTTTAATGCCGTTCAAGATGGATTTGTTTGAAGCTTCCGCTTGACCGTTACTTTGGGGGTAGGCTGGCGTAGAGAAGTAAGGCTCAATATCATATTTGCTGCACAATTCTCGGTATACGCCACAATCGAACTGAGTACCATTATCCGAGATCAATGCTCGTGGTATGCCGAATCGTGTAATGATGTTCTTCCACACGAAGCGCTTAATGTCGGAATCCCGTATATGGGTTAGAGCCTCCGCTTCGACCCACTTTGTGAAGTAATCGGTTGCTACGATTAGAAATCGCTTGTTCCCTGGGGCCCTTGGCAATGGTCCCACGATATCGAGTCCCCACTGAGCAAACGGCCAGGGACTTGTGATAGAATTCAAAGCTTCTGCCGGCTGATGGGTTAGTGGGGAGAACTTTTGGCATTGTTCGCATTTCTTGACATAATTTTCTGCGTTGGCTCTCATCGTCGGCCAATAATATCCCTGTGTTATCGCCCGATGGGCCAGGGAGCGTCCCCCCGAATGGGCACCACAGCTACCATCATGTATCTCAGTGAGCAGCTCCTCTACTCTGTCCGGGTGCACGCATTCCAAGTATGGTCCAGAGAGGGACTTTTTGTAAAGCCCTCCTTGTGGATCTAAGTAGTACCGCAGGGCCTTGTTTCGCAGTTTGTGTGCTTCTTTTTTGTCCTCTGGGAGTTGCTCAGAAGAAAGGAATGCAGCAATGGGGTCCTTCCAACTTGGAGCGGATTCTACAATGTTGATGTGGGTTTCCTCCGGAGGGCCGATACTTGGTTCCGGGACGAAACCTACTTCGATGGTACGCTTGAGCTCGGAGTTGATGGCGGAGGCTAAGCAGGCCAGGGCATCCGCGTGTGTATTTTGATCGCGTGTTATTTGGTTTAGTTCATGATGGTCGAATTTTGTCAGCAAGGAGTTAGCCGTTTTCATATAGGCCGCCATACGCTCGTCTCTTGCCGCGTACTCCCCCTTTAGCTGGTTGATTACCAATTTTGAGTCGCAAAACACCAACAGCCGCCACGCGCCGAGCAGATGCGCGTTCCGCAGTCCGGCTAAAAGGGCTTCGTATTCGGCTTCGTTATTTGATGCTTCGAAGCCGAGCTTAACGGCCTGCTCAATTACTGCGCCGTCTGGAGACATAATTACTACGCCAGCGCCGCTGCCCCGTTGGTTAGATGATCCATCACAGTATAATTGCCAAATGTCCCCAACATAAATTCTCCAATCTGGCTTTGACCGATCTTCGGCCTTTGGCTGGACGTCATCAAGCTTGAGGTCGGCAAGCCCTCCTGTGAATTCGGCAACAAAGTCGGCAAGCACCTGCCCCTTGATTGCAGTTTTGGGTAAAAACTGAATGTCGTATTGGCCGAGTTCGAGAGCCCACTTCGAAACACGCCCTGATGCTTCTGCATTCCGTAGTACTGATCGAAGGGGATAGTCTGTTAGCACCCTAATGCTGTGTGCTTGGAAGTAATGCATCAGTTTTCTTGCTGCCATGACTAAGGCTAGGACGAGTTTTTCCAACGGTAGGTAGCGTGTTTCGGCGTCCACCATTGCCTTGCTCACATAATACACTGGCCGTTGCTGCCCTTCCTCCTCTTTTAATAATACGGCGCTGACAGCCCTGTCGGAGACTGCCAGATATAGGATGAGGGGGTCACCGGCGGCGGGCGTTGTTAGAAGAGGTACTGTCCGGAGGTAGGTCTTCAACCCGTTAAAAGCTGCTTCGCATTCGGCGGACCATTCGAAAGCTCTGCCCAGACGTAGTGTTTGAAAGAATTGTCTGCAGCAGTCTGTAGATCGGCTGATGAACCTGTTGAGTGCAGCAGCCATTCCCATCAACTTCTGGACTTCTTTCACAGAACGGGGGGAACTCAGTTCCAAGATTGCTGTGACTTGCCTCGGGTTGGCTTCGATTCCTCGGTGGTTGACGATATAACCCAGGAATTTGCCGGAGCTGATTCCGAATGCGCATTTGGAAGCGTTTAGCTTCATTCTGTATTTGCGTAGGGTATTGAATGTCTTTTCCAGATCGGCTATATGGTTTTGCTCTTCTTTGGATTTGACCACCATGTCATCGATGTATACTTCCATAGTGTGTCCGAGCTGTTCTTTGAACATCGTGGTGACCAGTCTTTGGTAAGTTGCCCCTGCATTCTTCAGTCCAAAAGGCATAACCCTGTAGCAGTAGGTACCTTTTGGAGTGAGAAATGCAGTTTTGTCCTGATCATCCGGATTCATGGCGATCTGATGGTAGCCCCTGTAGGCATCGAGGAAACTCATGCGACGGTGGCGTGCCGTCGCATCGACGAGTTGGTCAATTCTTGGTAAGGGGCAGCAGTCTTTGGGGCAAGCTTTGTTCAGATCCGTGAAATCGACGCACACTCGCCATGTTCCATTTTTCTTTTTCACCACCACTGTGTTGGAGAGTCACGTGGGGTAGGTGACTTCTCTGATTGCCCCGGCGTCAAGCAGTTTGTCAACTTCTTCTACAACGGCGGCGGTGTGTTCTGCGGAGGATCGCCGGCCTTTCTGAATGATCGGCTTGCACCGGGGGTCGACATTTAGATGGTGTTGTGAGACTGACGGGTCTATTCCCGGCATCTCGTATGGAGTCCACGCAAAGACGTCGAGGTTGCCGAGTAAGAAAGTGATCAGCTGCTGTCTGTCGACCTGGCTCAGAGAGGCGCCGATCATAAAAAACTTTTCCGGGCTTCCATCAATGTCAACCCGGTTTAAACCTTCCGTGGCCTTTTCGTCTAGTTGACGCCCGACGTCATCCAGAACCTCTCGACTGGGCACTTCGATGGAATTTACTTGCAGTTCCTTCGGCGTCTTGGCGGCGAGAAGATAACATGTTTTCGCTGACTGTTGAGAGCCACGGATCTGCTCAACGCCGTATTCCGTTGGGAAACGTAATAGCTGGTGGTAGGTGCTTGGGACGGCCTTCAGGGTATGCAACCATGATCGCCCCATGATGAGCTTGTACGGGGACGGTAACCTGACGACCAAGAATTCCATGTCCACCGTTCTGGAGCCAGCTCGAACGGGTAGACTGATCTTTCCCAATGGGTACTCCGGGTTGGCGTTGAAGCCGAATAGTGGATAAGGAGCGGGAGTCAGATCCGAATCGTTGAACCCGAGTTTGACGAAGGTTTTATAGTACATAACCTCCGAAGTGCTTCCCTGGTCGATAAGGACGCGTTCGACGGTGAATCTGTTTACGCGCAGCGCGACAACCAGAGGATCTACGTGGGGAGTGTTACGCCGCTCAAATCAGAGTCGTCGAAGGTGATGCTTGGCGCTTCTCGGAGCCGGGGTCGCTTTGTTGGAGTGAGCTGATGCTGGGGGCCCGGAAGTGACTGGATTGCATGTACAGTCGGGGCTATCGGCAGGCTGTATATCATATGTACGGTGTCAAGCGGGACGTCTTTTGGGCGACGTGAGTCCTCTGTCACCGTGTCAAGGTAATCGGTTAAGGCGCGGTGACCTCGAGGTCGTTGAGGACCTGCCCTTAGGGATCACTCAGGAACTTTGAGCCCTGCCCGCTCGGACTTTGCTTTTTCTAAGGCCAAATCGCGGCGAAGGCGTTCGTTCTCAGCGATGATGTTGTCCAAACTCTGTTGGATCTATCTGGCTTGTTCTACGGTCGCTTGCATCGTTTCCTTCGTTGGAGTCGTTGGTGAGTTAGAGTTCGAGGCGCGTCGCTGTGCGACAGTTTCCTTTCCGAGCGTATTTGCCGGAGTGAAGTCGTCTCTCTGTGCGGTCTCATCGGTGGCTATCGGAGGATCTTCGGTCACGCCTTCCATGGATATATTCGAGTATTCCCACAGACGGCGCCAATTGTGGGGAAGTGGTTTGGAAATACTCTTCCAATCCTGGAAGACGCCAATGATCCTCAGCTAGTCACCTGCAAGGATACAAATACTCCGGTCGGGGGCGCCGGAATTAGCACTCCAACGAACAAGTCAGTTCTTCTATTCAAGAAAGCTTGTTCACTAAGTTTTTAGAAGTGATTCTTACATACCTTCACAGATCTGAAGCTCTTGTATTTAAATCCATTTTTTGGGCCTCGGGGCCAGAGTCTACTTTTTATTTAATATTCTTTCTTTTGTCCTGATATGCCTTCTCAAGTCTATTCGGCCTTAAGTACGTAGTCGGCGTCCCAGTTGAGCCGAATGGAGCCGTTCAGTTCCCGGCTCCTCGGGTATACCAGATTTCGTTCCTTTATCAATTCGGCTCCCACACCTAGAAATATCATTTTTTCCTCCTAAGCTATCACTCGAAAATTAATTCAACCCTTATATTTTTAATTACATTAATTTTTCACTTAAATTATTTAATTTTTTATTAATTTCACCCCTGTCGTCAGTTGTCGTCTATAATTTGATGACACTTGCTGATGTAGTACCAAATTTCATTTAAAATATCATTTTGTCCCCCTAAACTATCCCTAAAAAATCAATTAGACCCCTGATATAGAACTTTTTTTAAATATTTAATAATAATTTTTCATCTAAAAAAGTGAGAAAAATAAATTTTAATTAAAAAAAGGGTAAATTATGCAAATGGTCCCTGTAGTTTACACGATGTGTCAATTTAGTCCATGTTGTTTCAATTTACTCGATTTTGCCCCTTAATTTAACAGATTGTGTTATTTTAGTTCAATAAATAACGGTTGTTAAGTTTGGTGGATGAAAAGTCTACACAATATGTCAATTTGGTCCCTCTAGTTTACACAATGTGTCAATTTGGTCCCTGTTATTTTAATTTGCTCGATTTTGACTCATTGTGTAAACTAAAGGGACCAAATTGACACATACTTTGACTTCCCATCCACCAAACTTAACAACCGTTATTTATTGGACTAAAATAACACAATCCGATAAATTAAGAGGCAAAATCAAGCAAATTGAAATAACATGGACCAAATTGACATATCATATAAACTACAAGGACTATTTGTATAATTTACCCTTAAAAAAATTGAGTATTTGTCATGTTGAGTATTCTTTAGAGAGTAATTGCTAACTTTTGCGTTGTCATTCAATCGATGATATTAGGGATGCTCACAAATCGGATTGCGTCGAGTGGTCTCCCATCCTCTATCCGTTCGAATTTAGGTGGATTGACAAAAAATTATTTTGTATTTGTCCGCTTTGTTAGCAGATGCAAATTAAGCGGGCTGTGTGGGTTGGTGGGTGAATACAAATCAATTTAACGATTTGAATTTTACTATTTTATGCTTTTTTTTTAAACCATTTTAAAGTAATTTTTTACTATTTTGGGCCTTATATGAATCCAAAATTTTTATTCATCATTTTTTATAATTAAAATAAGGCTAAACTTTCATATTTTATAAGTAACTAATATTATTACTAAATAAAATATCATTCATTTTTTAAACATACAAAGCAAAAAAATACAAAAAATAAAAAAACTCAATTTTCAAAAAATCAATCAAAGCCTCCGTTTGGGAAGTGGGTTGGCTTTTTGACTTTTTTAGCTTTTTTAGCCTGGGCTAAAAAGCTTGGTTTGTGAATGGCTTTTTGGCTTTTTGGCTTTTTTGACTTTTTTTGTGAGAGAAGAGTGTAATGATTATGGGTTGGATGTGATGTTGTGGCTAAAATAACCTATTTTGTCTTTTGTGGCTAAAATAGCCAAAAAAACTCTTGCCAAACGGAGCAAACCAAACAAGGTGAATATCATTTTCTTTAAGGGGAGTTGGTGGATGGAATTGGGTCGGGTGGTCTCTCATCCTCCATCCGTCCAGACATAAGCAGATTTAAAAAACCTCTATCCAGATTTGTCCGCCCATACTATCGAAACCGCTTAAAAGCGGGTGAATTGTGTTGGGTCGGTTGTCGGGTCTGTAAACACCCCTAGACGATACGACCAAGTATGCACTAATCTCAAATTTGTAGGTAGATCTCGACATATTAAGTTTCATCATTCAATCTAATTTTTCAAATGTCAAAAAAAGATGTTACTCTCATAAAAAATGTAGTCTAAATTTTTACTCACTCAATTTTGAAATTATTATTAGTCGATTAATTCTATTGAAATAAATTTGAGGAGTAAGTTAGCAACAAGTGTGCGCGCGCACGCACACAAAGTAGCCAAGGAATTTTTAGCTCAATTAGTTTATCCAGGATCGACTTGAGATAATTTGAGACTTACAATTTTAAATGAGAATTTTTATATTTTTTAATTATTTTTTTGCAAAGTACATTATTTAAATTTTTTTTTTAATTTTTGAGATAAAAAATTATTAATTAACTCTTCAAAATTAATTGTATTTTATATTTGGGGTCTAATTGATTTTTGAGGTATAGTTTAGATGGTAAAATAAAGTTTCAAATTAAATTTAGTGTTATGTCAACAAATTCTGTCTGATTTCAAATAACAACCGATGATGGGGGTCAAAGTAATCCAAAATTGAATAGTTCAGGTATAAAATCGATATAATTAAAAAATATAAGGGTTAAATAAATTTTTAGTGATAGTTTAAAGGACAAAATGATATTTTAAAAGTGAGTGTAAGTTCTTTTTATAATTTTTAATTAATTGTTTTTTAATTTTTGGCTATGTTCTTTTTATAATTTAATTAATGTATTGTTTTGTATTATTATTTAAATTATCTAATTTTACTTATTCAGTATATCTAATATTTATATAATTTTATTGGCAACACTGAGAAACTAAATTTTAATACTAATTTAAACACACAATGAAATAAAAAACTAAAATAATATTTTAAGATTTTTATGTAACAAAATCATCATTAGGTAGGATATTTTACTAATTTACAAAACTTATGGGCACATATTTTATTTTTGTAATCTTTTTAAGGACTAAATAGGTTTAAATTAAAAAATTTAAGGATTGATAGATTCAATCAATAATTTAAGGATTAAATAAATTTTGATTTATATACTTTATGAACTAAATAAATTCAATCGATAATTTATATATTAAGTAAATAATTTGACAATAGTTTAAGAGTAAAAAGTGTAATAAACCCTTCTAGTAAAATTGTAAATTTTGTGTCCAGCGACCATGAAATCTTATTGAGTGGATTATAGTAAGCTTTTAACTATTTAACAAAAGCATTTAAGAGAGGAAAATAAAAATTAAGAATTAAAATTAAAATTCAACGGAAAGAAATAACAATGGAAGGATAAATTCAAAAAAAAATTTAAATATTAATTAAATTTGTATAGCTCACTTAATGCAATTTTTTTATGAAAAAAAAAAATTAAATTAAATTATTGTTTGTAGTGTGATTGTGATGTTATTGTTTGTAGTCCAACAAAAAAACTATAATTGAAGGAAAAATAAGACACTCCATTTTATATAGGAGTGTAACTCAGGTGGGTTGGAAGGTTGTCCAAACCCAGTCCAAATTGTGCTGAGACTTGCTCAAGCCCGAATTATAACTCAAAATTGTCTGTCCAAGCCCGACCCGAGTTAAACCCGAGTTGTCCGAATTGCCCGAATTGTAAATGAATTTCAGTTTTTTTTTTTTGCAGCTACATTATTAAATTATTAAAATTTGACTCTATTTACTTTTTTTTTATTTATAGAAAATCATTTATACCATCAAAACAAATAATTTATATAATGTAAGAGAAATGTCGCTGTAGTAGTCCTTACAATTTATGAGTGTAAATAAAAAAAATATTTTATGTTATTTGTATATATAATGTATATTCAATATGATTTAATAATCTAAATTACTTTAATACCATGTAATGGCTAATAATTTATATGCATATTTAATATTTTTATACATCTATATATGTATAATTCAGACTTCGGATTGCTCGAGTTGTTTGATGTCTTTGTCCAGGCTAGCCCAAATTTGATTCGGACTTCTGAATTTTTACCCAAGCCCATACCGAATTTGAATATATTTTGTCCAAGCCCTAAAAAAATTTGGACTGGGCTCAGGTTGCTCGGGTTGAGCCGTCCCAAATTGCACCCCTAATTTTATACCACTAGATTTTTATTGTGAGTAAATTGTTGTAAATGAGAATATATTTGAAAAAACCCTCTTTTACTTTTCAACACCAAACCCTAGGTTTAACGCAAAACCTCCAAATCACTAAACACTTTTCAAAGAGCAAATAACTAAGCTAAGAATCATACGAGAGGTTGAAGAAATCCCAATCTTAAGAGTAGAAGAGAAAGAAAGCAAGAGTGAAACTTTGACAGAGCCAAAAACGAGATCCTATCCGATTAGAATGAAGCTTTCAATGAGCTCTACATTTTTCTCCAAGGAACAATGGTAGAGAAATCAATGGATGATAAAGTGTTTGACTTTTTAAGAAAGAACTAGAGAGAGGAAGTGAAGAAATTAAGGTTTGGAAGATTTTAAAGAGAGAGAAAAAAATGAAAAAGTGATTGAAAAATCCATTTTCCCGAACTGATATACGCGCAGACCGCTCGAGTGACCAAAACACCGCTAGAGCATCAGAGACAATAAGTGACATCGCTCGAGTGATCAAAACACCGCTCGAGCGCACAATGACCTCTTCCCAGAAGTTTGCAGACTGAAGAAGACCGCTTAAGCGCAAGAAATACCGCTCGAATAAAGATACCCCGCTCCTAGAACTTTTGCAGACCTGCAAAATATTGGGAGATCTCAAAGACCGCTCGAGCAAGCGACCAAAACACCGTTCGAGCAAACAAGCAGAAACAAAACAACAACTCTTTGAAAAATTAACTCCCAACCTATTTCAAACACGACTAACAACTCAACACGACTACTAACAAGATGACAAGGAATATGAGCAACAATTAAAAGTATTGAATCCCATATCTAAGAGTATGCAATGGGTCGGGTCTAAACCGGAAGTGTTATAAATTATTACTCTTAACTACCACATTTCTCAAATTCTACATTTTAGCCATGAAGCAAGCCAGACAAATGGTGTGGGCTAAGTCACAAAAGACAATAGCTAAGGATGCTTTGTTGGACTGCTTGCAGTAGACCGTATCACAATTGGCTTTCAAAGATCCATGAGGAGGCGGTTGCCAACTGTTAAGCCTAGCCTATTGAGGATAAGATTCAAATTGCTCAGAGAAGTCATTATGCTGAAATTGGAAATATTTTTTCCAAGTATGAGCAATACGTTCAATGGTTTCCACTAGATTAACTAGGGTATGATTAAAAATAAAATCATTCCTAATTTTCCATATTTGCCAAGCAATCGTAATCAACTGAATTAACATAAGGCATCAACTGGGTTGAGACTCAAAAAGATACAACTTTTCACTTATCCAAATTGCTAGATTGCTAACCCATGACATTTTGCTTCAGGTGACTGCTCGAGCGGTGGAAATACCGCTCGAGTGAATATTTGGTGCTCCCAGTAGTTCATTTTTCAGGCTTGGGGACCGCTCGAGCGAACAAATGGTCACTTGAGCGAAGATAAGGGGCTCCTAGTATCTTGATTTGCTGATAGAGATACTGAGAGGTATCATTCACTACTCAAGCGATAAAAAGACCGCTTGAGTGGTCTTCGCGATTTCAGCATTTTAAAAACTACTTTCTAGATCATTCTTTTACTTTTCTTTTTCTCTCTTCCTATCTCTCTCTCTCTAAGTCTGAAAGCCATGCATTTCTCTCCACATACCTCTCATTTCACCAAGTTCTAAGCCAAAATCACTTGCAAGAAATGGCGTTTACGTAAAAATCTTGCTTTCTACCGATTGGATTTTGGTTCTACGAAGGATCTTTCTCAATAGTCTAGTTTTCTTGTTCTTCCTCAAGGTAGGGTTACTTTTAAATTAGTATCTTTTTATTTTGAGGATGATTATGTGGTATTGTAGTGACTATAATATTTTATTTTGATAATTGTATAAAAGTTAAGTTTTAGGTTTGACACAAAAGGGACTTTAACCAACGTTTATAAAAATAAAAAATAAAAAATCAAATAAATTCTTATGGATTATGTGTATTGGTGTTGGAAATTATCACATATATGAAGAGGGGGTAAAAGCCCTAGATTTGATAAAACCCTAGTGTAGACACCCCATTTTTTACCCTTTTTAAGACTTGGGCGCCACTATTGATCACTCGATGATGAAAGTTATGCTATGCAAGCATTCGATTTCTTCAGCAAGAAGAGCTTCTAAATTCCAACCTTACACCCCATTTTGGACCAAAACTATTTTGGATCGAAACTTTTTTAGACCTTAAAACCCTCTCTTTCAAAATATTTTTGAAAATGTTTCTACGATGTTCCGAAGCTCGCATTTCGTTAAATGTTGCACTTTTCGATAAACTGAGCAAGGACAAAGTCGAAATAAATGGAAGGGAGGTGAACTCTTTGAAAAATATTTTTAAAACTCTTATTTATAAGTTTAGAGTTGAAGAAAATTAGAGGAGAGGAAAGAAAACTAGTTTGTGAAGAAGTTGGGTATTAAACCGTTAAGAGAAAACTGAGCAGCCTTCACTAAATCAGGTCTATCTCTTTCTACACTTAGAATTTAGTTCTGAGGCCACCACTATTGGAAAGTGGACTTCTAGGGCTTCATTTTAGACTCAAGAATCTCCTAAATCCAAGCCCGGATAAGGGAGATATGGCTGTTTGAAATTAGGCATCAATCCGATTAAGGAAAAACTGAGCAACCTTCAAAAAAATATGCATATCTCCTTGAACACTTAGAATTTAGATGTGAGGCTACCACCATTGGAAATTAGAGTTCCGGGGCTTCAATTTGGACTCAAGAATGACCTAAAACCGAGTCCGAATGAATGAGATATGCCCATTTGAAGTCGGGCCTGGAAGCAGATTTTTGGTGGCCGGAAGATGGCCGGCCGGACACCATTTGTGGCCAGCAATTCACACTTCTGGCCGGCTGGCCACTAGCCGACCACCAGTGTAAAACCCATATATTTTTGCTAGCTATTCCACAAAGCTCCGACTGTCCCTTTAGATATTTTCGACCTAAGGCTCATGTTTTCTATATATAGAGGACCTCTCTTCTTGCTTTCAAGGTTAGAAAAATTTAAGAGTGAGGAAATAATTTTAGAAAAATCCTCTCTCTCTGCAATTCTCTCTTTCTACAATTCTCTCTCTCTTGCAACTTGCATAACTTTTGCCCAAACACTCTAAACCAAACCTAGAGAGCTTCTTGCTGAGGTGATTTGAGCTTGAATTTGAGCTCTTGAAGTACTTGAGAGTGTGAAATTAGTGGTTTATGACTTAAGGATTCATTCATCTTCAAGTGGTATAGCTTCTCTTCCCTTTGTACCATATTTACACCACTTGTTTTTCATCTTTTCTTCCTATTTTTAAGCTCTTTAAAACCTGTATTTTTGGACTGAAACTTGTGGTTTAAGGCTATTAAAAGTAGAGGGGTTGATAGCCCTTCTTTACACCTTACTTCTAAAGCCTTTGCCTTTGTGTTTCCCACTTTGTTGTCAACTTTTTTTGAGCTTTTTACCACTGATTTTTAGATATTTTCAGAGGCTAGAAAAGTGATTTTGAAGTCCAAAAATGGAGGGGTTAGCCACCCCTTCTTTGGCTTGTTTTCTTACTTAAATTGCTCCATGTTTTTTTGTCTTCATTCTAGCACTTTTTTGTACTGTTTTTGGGCTGTTTTTGGACTGTCTAAACTCTGAAATTTTGGGCTGAAACTTATGGTTTGAGGTCAACAAGGGTGGAGGGGTGGCTTACCATTCCTTCTACCTAGCTTCTAAGGTCTTTACCCTTGTGTTTCCCATCCTCGCACTATCTTTTTTTTGAGCTTTTAAACACTGATTTTCAGAGTTATTTCAATGGCTAAAATCATGTTTTAAAGTTCAAATTTGGAGGGGTTAGCCTCCCCTCCTTGTGTCTTACTTACTAGCCTAGTTTGTACTATGTTTTAGCTTATTAATCTAGCCTTTTTTGTCTTAATTCCAGCATATTTTAGAACTATTTTAGCACTGTTTTTGGTTGATAATTGCATTTGAGCTTTGTTTTGCATGCTTATAATGTAATAGTCCTCATGAGTTTGGTGTTCTAGGCCTTAGACACCTTCTTATTTGAGTTGATTGCATTAATGTATGGCTTTTCATACTTGTGATCACCATTAATCACCTCTACAACCTCCCTCCTTTCTTGGCTTTTGTTTTGCTTTGAAAGTGGTTCCAACAACTTATTTGTTTAAAGCATGAGATTGAGATGTCATGCTTAATGGTTTAATCCCTTTGGGGTTCATTATCAACGGTATGATGTCGTTTTCATGCCTAAAACAAGTTTTGGTTTGAGCCCTCTTTCCATTTAGAGGACTTAAACTCACCATTGGACTCAATTGAACTAAAGGATGGTTGGTAATTAAAATGGAGTAATTAAAACTTGGGACTAAAAGTGTACAAGATAATAACTTGTTGTGTTCAATCGGACATTAATTGAACACATGGAAGCTTGAGGCATTTCATACCATTAGTGATGGAATGATTCAAGTATCCAAGGTCACTAATTTCCTTGATCTTTCATGATAGGGAGGTGGTTTTTGTGTCTTGTTTTGTTGCATTTATTGAACTTGCACACTTTGGTTCATAAGCCATCATGCAATGAAATTACTTAAGTTGGTGGTTTGTGAACCAAGTTCACTACTCCTTTGATTTGCTCATGAAAAGGAGGGGTGAGTTGTGCAAACAAATCCTTGAAAATACCCTGTGCATGCTCTGTTTGTCCTTTGTTGCAGCAAGGTGAACTGGGCAGCAGTGGCCAGCAGGCCATTTTCCATGGCCGGCAGACCACCTTTGATGGCCGGCCGACTATCACTGGTGGCCAACAACCTTTATCACTGGCCGGCCAGCCACCAATGCAAAATTCAGCAATGTATTTGTGAGGCAAAGCAGAGTTATTTTGGAAGTAGGCAACAGTGTATGTGTTCTCTATGCAACAGAGGCTCTCCAGAAGCAAGACAGTGGCCTTTTCGGGTGGAAGCATGCTCATGAACATCCCTCGCTTCCCGAGGTAAAATAGTTAGCTTAGTACTTAATTGTTTAGCTTACTTACTTCTTTTAATTACACTGTATTGTAATTATTTAATTAGTTAAAGTAGTTAGCTAGTTGTGATGTTGTAATCTTTAATTAGCTAGAATAGTTAATTAATTACTTCGGTTTGTAATAATTAGTTAAGTAGTTTAGGTAATTTTATTTGTTTTGTAATAATTAGCTTAGCTTTAATTAGTTAGTTAATTAGTGTAGTTCATTCGGACTCTCCTTCATGAGGGCGCAAATGTTGTAATAATGTATATGTCTTTCAACCCCATGTCTTTCTCCCTTTTATTTACTAGCTTATGATGGTTAGTTTAGAGGCATCACGTTTTGTTTAGCATACTCTATGTTTGCATCCACTTGTATTGCATGCACCGATGCTCGGTGCATCATTCTAACTTGCATTGTTCGTTTAAATACTTCTTTAAATACGTGCTTAGATCGTATGCTATTTAATTGTTTCATATGTCATATTAGTAACCGAGCTTAGTAATTGCATATCGCATGTGTTGCATTAGTCATATTGCATGGTTAGGAATCATGCATTTTTCTAACTCATTTCTTTTTGGCTTAGAGTACTAAGTGAGCCTTTACTCGCTTTAGCATATTGCATACGTGTGATTGTTGCCATGTCTAGCATGTTCACCATGAGGCTAAGTACTTAGATGATAACTGCTTGAATGCCTGTGGATGAAGGCTTGTTGCTTGAATTGGAATAATTTGAGCAATGTTCATATGCGATCACTTTTTCAAGTGGTACATATTTTGAAACAATTTTCAAAACAAACAAGAGCATATAATGTACATAAGATTCATATCATGATTAGTAGAGATCGATCTTTGATCGGGCAAGCGGGAGTGCTCAAATTCATTCATGACCTTCCCCTATCATACCTAAGTTCTCGAGCTGAAACAATCTTGGTGATGACGGACACATGGCCTTTGGCACGAGTCATGGGTTTCCTAAATTTTCCAAAAAATATTTCAGTAGCGACTCTGTATCTGGCAAAGCAGTCCATTTTTGACAACTTGATTCAAAATCGATTTTTCTAATAGATTTGTCGGATTAGGACTCTTTGGTATTTATTTATTTCACATTGCACTTGTGAGATCAGATTCAGAACCGCAGGAGTCTGATACTGTAGGGCTTATTTCGACTTCCGAAAGGGAGTGCAAAAAAGTCGAGCTACACCTAGTTTTGATTTGGGAAAAATATGATGCTTAGACAGAATTGAATTTCAAAGTGTGAATGGCGTGGATACTTACAATTTGGAATACATTGTTAATGTGTTTTGAGTTGAGATTTTGGACTTAGAACATTTATGACCTATGTATTCTATTTTCACAACACTTCTCATGTTTTATTGAATATTTGATTACTTAGAATGTGGGGAAAAAATGGAGGTAAATAGAGTCTAGGTAGAGAGTCGATTTTGAGAAAAGGGCGTTGTGTTGATACCTGTGCGGGGGAATTGAGGTGTCCAATTTCCCTGTCTTGAGCTTATCGTCGAAAGAATGTGGAAAAAATATTTTTGGGTGTCCATTGATCCTGCTATATAATAATTGGCAAAAGTAAAAAAATGGATGGTTTTGGGTACTCACCACCTGCCATATTAATAGTCGGCAAATATGGGGAATAGTTTTGGTTATAAACCTATATGTATATGTAGTATCAGGCTCCTACGAGGGACTCATGACATATTTACCTTCTATGTTGAGAAATGTTTTCTTTTCCATGAAACAGAAATGTAATTGTTTTCTTACCCGTTTTATCTGTGAATATAAACACTGAATTATGTTGAGTCATGACGATGCCACTTGGATGTTCAAATGACTAGATACTCTATTAAATGTATCTCTACTGGGCATAATGCTCATCCCTATCTAACATTTTCAGGAATTGGTTATGTGTCACCACCTCAATGAGATGAAGCATGCTCTTTTGTTTTGATTAGAGCGTCGTGACTCATAGATGTTTGTATGTGAAAGCTCCGCGCTTATTTGCTTAGGACCTTGAGTCCATTGTTGTTTGTAACAAGGCAATGCCTTGGATTGTTGTAAGCCATTATGGCAATTTACTATATCCTCTAGCTTATTGAACTCTGTTATAATTGGAAGTGTAATTTATATGTTGAATATAAAAACCTTAGTTCAATGAGAAAGATGATCTTTTGGTATAACCATGTTTTGGATTGATGTATTTCTATTATGTACTTTGGGGGCATTACATAACCACACCCCTTCCAATGCGCAGGCTAAGTTAGCTCCCAAACCACACCGCTTGGGTCCATAGGCAATCAAACAACAAGTGCTCCACCGTTTCTAAATCTGAGCCACATATTGGACAAGTTCCCCATGGCAACACATTTACGTTTGAAAAGATTGGCCTTGGTAGCTAGAAAATTTTTGCATGCTCTCCACCAAAAATATTTGAGCTTGGGAGGTACATTGAGATTCCAAATCTGTTTCCAGAAGTTGTGAGGGAATTGAAAGGAAGTTGAGGGCTGATTTTGTTGCTATTCATCTTGCAGAGTAGGAGCCACAACATACCCCGATTTTACCGAAAATATACCAGATTTGGATGGATGCCACTCCACTACATCCTCTTTATTTTTCATTGAGATAGGAATGACACTAATCGCTTGTTGTTCCTCAGGGGAGACAACATTCTTCAAGACCTCCATTTTCCAACTTTTGCAAGCTTGGTCAATCGCATCTGCCACTACATGGACGGATGTATTACGAGGCTTGACAGAGGAGAGCTTGAACTTGGGAGATGACGGTATCCACTTGTCCTTCCAAAAATTGACGGACTGCCTATTGTGAATTTGCCATATAGTGCCTCTTTAAAGTATTTCTTTGCCCTTTAACAAACTTGCCCATGCCCATGATGGCCTTGTTCATCTAGTAGCCGTCATGAAACTTGAGTGAGAAAAATACAAACCTTTGAAAATTCTGGCCCAAAAGGAGAATGGGATCATAATCAGTCTCTAGCCTTGGCAAGCCAACATAGCTTGATTAAAAACCTTAAAATCGCAAAAACCCATACCCCTAAAAGCTTTTAAAGTTGTCATTAAATCCCACTTAGCCCAATGAATTCCCCTGCTCTCCAAGTCTCTCTTCCACTAAAAATTCCGAATGCAAAGATTGAGCTTGTTACAGAAACATTGAAAGAATAAGAAACAAGCCATAGCATACGAGCGGATGGCATGTGCCACAGCCTTGATCAAAGTTTCTCGCCTAGCATGAGATAGAAGCTTGCTTTTCCATCATTGCAATTTAGAGATCACTCTTTCAGTCAAAAACCCAAATGCATCAGCCTCAAATAGAGATAAGGTAATCCCAAATACTTCGCATTAGGATCAGCTTGAGAAATCCCCATAGTCGAACAAATTGCCCCCTTACAGCCATACTAGCATTTGCCGAGAAGATGATACCAGATTTATCAAAATTCAACACTTGTCCTAAAACCTCACTGTAGGTTATCAAAATTTCCAAAAGAGATTGGCATTCCCTCTACTTCGCCTGAAGAAAAAAAAATAGCATCATCAACAAAGAAAATATGAGATAAAATAGGACAGGTCTTCTCATTCTTAGGCTTGAAATATCGCCCTAGTGGAGACTCCGAAACAATAATTTAGACAAAACATCAGCCACAAGGAGAAATAGGTATGGAGAGAAAGGGTCACCTTGTCAAAGGCCACATGAAAGAGATACAGATGCACGCTTTGCCCCATTCGCAAAAATTGAAAACTAAATTGTGGTGACACACTGCATGATCCACTGAATCCATCACCAATCTAACCCCAATTTATGAAGGACTACTTCTAGGAAATCCCATTGGATTCTATCATATGCCTTGTTGAAGTCGAGCTTTAGCGCAATATCAACTCTTCTCCCTTTCCGTTTGTGCTTGAGGAAGTGGAAAGCTTCATGAGCCACTAAGATGTTGTCCTAAATGAGCCGTCTCGATACAAATGCCGATTAGTTTGAAGTGATGAGACCACGAAGAACCACTTTCAAACTGTTAGCCAATACTTTGGTAATGATTTTCATGGAAAAATTATATAGACTTATGGGCTGATACTGTGTTAATTTTTCTAGGGCAGCAACTTTGGGAATTAGCATGAGATTGGTATGATTCAATTCTTTAAGCACAAATCCTCTACTAAAAAAACTTTTAACCGTTGCACAAACTTCCACTCCTACTAACTCCCAATGTTTATAATAGAAAATCCCAGAGAAACCGTCAGGTCCGAGAGCTTGTAAAGCCCTAAGATGAAAGGTTGCCACTTTAATCTCTTCATCAATCACTGGTCTTGTAAGTGCTTGATTCATATCCGCTATAACTACTTGGTCAACCACCTCCAGGGCTTCACCCAAATCCCTACTCGGCAAAGCTTGATAGAGATTTTGGAAATAGTCCTTTAAATGCCCATTGATAGCCTCATATGATTCTAGCCACTTCCCATTTGCTGTTTGGAGTTTAACCAACTAATTCATTTGCCTTCTCTAAGTGACTGTAGCATGGAAACAAGATGAGTTTCTATCCCCAGATTTTAGCCAATTAACCCTCGACCGTTGGTGTTAGAACATTTGTTTTCTCAATAACACTTCCTCTATATCATCTTGCAAAAATCTAATGAAGCACAGATTGTCATCCGAAAAATGAAGCATTTAGATTTCCAAAAGTTTTGTTTTAAGGGTTGCCAGCTTGATGCGATAATCTCCAAACTCAGTCTGGCAGGACTTGAGTTTGTGGACTAACTCAACCATAGGAGAACTAGTTGTTGAGTGCAACCAGTTAGATTTGATGACTTCAATACAATTCAAACTTGTAATCCACATAGATTCAAACTTGAACAAACATCTTGGAAAGAACATGACACTGAAGGACTAAGGGATAATCGTCAGAACCAATTAAGGCTTCATGAAAAACTTGTGCATATGGAAATTTCTGCCTTCATTCCACCGAAGCTAAGGCTTTGTCAAGCCTCTCTCGAACATTGTGATTACCAGTTTGATTGTTCATCCAAGTGTATGGATGACCCTTAAACTCTAGGTCCATGAGCTCGCACTCTGTAAGCAAATCTTGAAAGTGTTGAATTCTAGAAAAATTGCATTCCACAGTTCCTTGATTCTCTTCCATACTACCAACATCATTAAGATCCCCTAAACAGGCCCAAGGGTAGTGATTCTCCGTAGCCACAAATTTGAGGTACTACCAAAAAAATTTCCTATCAGGCCATCTAGGTGGGGCATAGACAAAGGTTGCCATCCATCCATCCATCTAAAACTTATCCTAGAGTAATAAAACACTTGAAAATATTTGTAGACTTATAACGAACTTGCAGATTCACTTCATCCTTCCACCACAACACTAAACCTCCAGAAACACCCATGGGATCCACATAACAAGAGTTAGGAAAACCCAAGCTTCTTCTAATTCTGTCTAGCCTGAGTTGCTTATTCTTAGTCTCCATTAAGAAGATTATTATATGACGATGGTGTAGACGTCCCCGAACGTCCCGGGAGGGAAATCCCGTTTTGTTCATTGGGCCTACTACAGTTCGGACTCAAATTGTCAGGGTTCTTAATCTGAACCAAAGAGTCCAAATTTGGCAAATTGTTTTGGAAAACAGATTTTTGTAAAGAAGTGCCAAACATGGACTGCTTTGCCAGATACAGAGTCGCCACCTAAATATTTTATTTTGGGGAATTTAGGAAACCCTGACTCGTTTGCCAAAGGCCACGTGTCCGTCATCACCAAAGTTGCCTCAGCTCGGGAACTTGGGTACGATTGGGGAAGGTCAGCTATGAGCACCCCTTCTCGCCCGATCCGAAGATCGGCCTCTACTAATCATGATATCTTGTTTTGAAAACGTTATGTGCTCTTATTCTGGTTAATAGCCTAGAATTACTATGTTATGCGCACAGCAAACAAGTATAGACTAGACCGTCTAATTTGGAACAAAGCATTGCATATCCGTTTATTTGGAAAATGATTTGAGATTTGCTACTCGTAAGTAGGCTAAAGCACGGATTTCAACGAGTTGTTCCAACTCAAACAATCCAACCTTCACCCACAGGCATTCGGGCAGTTATATCATTTAAGCACATAGCCTCATGGTAAAGCATGCTGACATGGTAACACTCACACACGTGCAAGGATGCTAAAACATAAATGCTTACCGAGTACTCCAAGCCAAAACAGAAACTAGTTAGTAATCATATGCATGATCTTAGTTCATGTTAAGATGGCTAATGCAACGCATGCGAGATGCAACTACAATAGGCTCGGCTATCCTAATATGGCATATAATGATGCTACAGCTATCACGTATTCAATTTGGGATTGAAATACAAATGCAGTTAGTATAATGCGCCGAGCCCGGTGCATGTAAAACGAATGAATGTATGCAAACATGCTATCATAAGTATGCTAATTGAAACATGCCCTAAACTAACCATCGAAAGCTAGTACATAAAAGGGAAGAAAGACGTGGGGTTGGAAGATATACACACACTCACGCACACTTATTACACAATTGCCCTCGCTCGAATGGTCCGAATAAATATTACAAAACAAATAAATAATTAACTCTTCTAACTAGTTAAATATTACATATCTTCTATTTAATTAACAAATTAAATGCAGAAAGAGGATGGCCGCAGCCCCGCCTTGGAATGCTAGGATGATGCATGCTCGACTCGCCCCACTCGGAAACCCGTGCCATGCCACTGTTGTCTCTGTTTACACTGCCTTGCTGCTCTGAAAATTCTAAAAGTCCCCAGACCCATTTTGAATCACCCTCTGAGTGCTCTGGGGTGTCACCGGCCACAATTCAAGTTCACCGGCTATGGAGATGGGCTTATCGGCCAAAAATTACACCACCGACTGGTAATTGATGGTCGGTTGGCACTGTATGTGGCCGGCCGGCCATTTCTTCCTACAGAAACCTGTTTTTGACAGCAACAGAGGGCAGACAGTGCATGGCAAGGAAATTCAAAGCAATGTATGCATGGCCACTCTCCCAATCATGCTATGGACTCATGGGAGTGTGACCCTCGATACTCGGGCCACCAATCACGCATTTTGATGCATGATGGCCTAAGGCACCAAGTTTGCAACTTAATGTAAATGCATGCATAAAAGAGATGAATGCCTTATGCCCTGTCATGTTGGGGTCAAGAGCATTGGCGACCAAGGGTTGAGGCGTGTTTCGTCACTTTGAGTACGAACACACCTCACCCCTCATGCTTGGTTTGACACCCCAAACCAAACCATGCAATGCATGTATACAAACATGGCTCAAAAATGCAACGTGGCTCAAATATGCAACATGAGGCTAAGTTACAAGGCATGCCAAATGCAAGGTAACCTATCATGCAAGAATGTAATGTGCCAAGTATGCAATGCTACAATGCGATGCAACCTAACATGTGATGCAAGCATATGTAAGCATGTAATTAGAGGCAACATGTCAAACATGCAACTATACACAAGGAGGGACTTAAACCAAAATGGGAGGCCTCAGCCTCACCCCAAAACAGTGGCCAAAAGATAATGCAAAATGGGACAAATTATGCATGCAAATATGCACACACCAAGGTCCATTACCCAAGCATGGAGGGCTACTCACAAGAACACTCAAAGGTGATATACATAGACATTAAACACTCATGTTAAACTCTGAAAAGCATGCCAAGAATGATGCCAAAACATGCTAGGGAATGGATGCAAAAATAGAAGGGATTCAAGGCCACAAAAGAGAGCATTGCTCAACACCTACCCCAAGCACTCATGGCGTGAACTAAGCAACCAAAAACAGAATTTCTATGCATCAAAATATACCCCAAAACCCACTGATATGGTAGCCTCAAATGCCTAAACATGGTATCATACACAATGACTCATTTCTAGGCATAAAAGAACAATCCTTCAAGGCATGAAAGGGATGATGAATGCAAGCATACAAGCATGGATTAGGGACTGAAATAGCATGAGAAGTGATTCCAAATTACTGAAATAACCCGACTAAAGCATGCTCATGACTCACACCCTCAAGGCTCACAAGCCAAAATACAAAGGGGCCACCCTAAACACGGCAAATATGACCAAAACAGTTCCCAACAGACCTCAAGCATGGTAAGACATGGCTAAGAACTTCACAAAGTTAGGCCAAAACATGAGAGCATGGTAGACTAAATACATGATGCACTTCTAGGCAAAAGAGAGGAATACAAATCAAGTATATTAAGCATGAAAGGGGTCACTAATCCGACCAAAAACGGAGGCATAATATGACCCAATAACACCCAAAAACCTCCGAAATGAAGCCAAGAACAACTAATCATACATGCTACCCTTATAGGCCAAAGATGCAAACAAAAGAGAGACCAAGGGAGAAGGGTGTCCCTCCCCTATGCAAGACTTAAAAACCCCTTCTTCACCACTGAAAATCCACTGGATTTCAGTGGTGAGAAGGCCAATACACAAAAGTCCCCAAAGCTTATCAAAGAGAGCACAAAAAGGGCCAAACAAGGCCTAAGAGGGGGAGGTCGACCCCCAACACCAAAATGACCTTAATGAAAGATCTTAAGCATGCAAATACAAGACTTTTTTCAGTTATACACAAAGCTTAAATCAGTATGCAAGATAGGTTAAAGACTGGTGCAAGATTGGGGAATATAAAGTAAATAGTGTTACCCTTGAAGAACACTTCAAGAACAGCAAGCTCAGCCCTCTTCTTCTAATCAAAACTGACCCAAAGCTCCAAGAACAAACCCTCAAGACCTCCAAAGTCGAAGTATGGTGTAATAGTAGGTGACTTAGTGCAAAACTAAGGACTAAATACACTTTTAGGCCCTCAAACACACACAAATGAAGAGAGAGAAGGAGATATAGAGAGAGAAGATGTATATATCAGAATATATATGTTTTAGGTCTGATTTTGCTGAACCAACACAAAGGAGGAGGAGAGGACTCTTATATAGACAACGGAAAAGGCTAAGCTTCCAAGAGAAGCTATCCTAAAGGGGTCAAGTCTTCCAAGGGAAGCTAAGCTAAGGGTGTAAGCTTCTTGAGGAAGCTAAAACAAAGGGTCAAGCTTCCTCAAGAAGCTTGAGCAAAGGGTGCAAGAAGTTGGATCAAAAGGGTCAAAGGTTCAAAACAGCCACACTCGTGCATGGGGGCAGGGTCCGTGCATTCCAGCTGGCATGCATTATGCCTAAAAAAGGCAAAAAAGTGATATCGGCCAGAAAAGGAGGCCATCGGCCAAACAGATGGCCGGCCGACCACACAACATGCCGACCGGCCAATAGTATATCTCACCAATGGCCGGTAGCAAGAATACACGGCCAGTGGCCTCAAGCCAGGGCCGGTGGGTGTCAGGGGTAGCTAACAAGCTACTCTCTACCCTTAGAAGCAAAAACACAAATGTTTGGTACAAAATCAAACACAAAACAGTCGAGCTGAGAGATCCTGAGGCAAGGCGCGTAGCCGAGACCTCCGGGAACTCAAAACAAACATGAACATGGGTGATCACCGAGTGTTCAAGCGGTGACATCCAAGTCTTGAGGACGGTCAAAAATGGGGTGTCTACAGATGGGTAAGGCATAACCCTCAGAGAATCTAGACTTTCAGGGATCGTTCCATCCCCTAACAATTCCAACTCAAAATCAACATGACATGTGTGGCTGCTTGGGACCATCCACGAACACCGTTGCAACAAAACTATGATCCACATCTAGGTAAGTGTAACATGCCCGCGGGGGACCTCGCTACAGCTCGGACTCTCCTTTTTGTGTTGCGGTTCTAAATCTGAACCAAAGAATCCAACTCTGGCAAATCGTTTTGAAGAAAAACAGATTTTTTGAAAAGTAGTGCCAAACATGGACTGCTTTGCCAGATTACAGAGTCGCCACCTAAATATTTTTTAACGGGGGAATTTAGGAAACCCTGACTCGGTGTCGAAGGCCACGTGTCCGTCATCACCAAATGTCTTGGCTCGGGAGCTTGGGTACGATCGGGGAAGGTCAGCTATGAGCACCCCCTTTCGCCCGGTCCGAAGACCGGCCTCTACTAACCGTGATATCCGATTTTGAAAACATTACATGCTCTTATTCCAATTATTAGCCTAGGATTACTATGTTATGCGCACAGCAAACAAGTATAGACTAGATTGTCTAATTTGGAAACAAACATTGCATATCCGTTTGTTTTGAAAATGTTTCGGAATTTGCTACTCGCAAGTAGGCTAAAACACGGATTTCAATGAGTTTTCCCAACTCAAGACAATCCAACCTCCACCCACAGGCATTCAAACAGTTTATCTCATGTAAGCACTTAGCCGCATGGTGAGCATACTGTCATAGCAACATTCACACGCATGTGGTATGCTAAAGCGTAAAATACTTACATCGTACTCCGTGCCAAAACAAAAACTAGTTAGCAAACATGCGTGCCCTAGTTCATGTTAAGATGACTAATGCAACACATACAGCATGTAATTAGGATAGGCTCGGCTAACCCTAAAAATGGCATGTGAAGTGCACTTTATTTTGATGCACGTATTCAAGTTGGAATTGAAAATACGATGCAGTTTGTATGATGTACCGAGCCCGGTGCATGTAAACAAATGCATGGATGCACGCATGCATTGCATAAGGTATGCTAAAATAAACGTGCCCTAATCTACCATCATAAGCGGGTAAATAAAAGGGAAGAAAGAAATGGGGGTTGGAAGACATACACACCACTCACCCACACTTATTACAATTATGCCCTCACTCGGAGGGACCAAAATAATATACAGATAATTAACTACGCAAGCTAATTAAATATTACAAATTAATTAAATTAACAAATTAATTAATCTAAGAAAAACAGTAAACGCCTCGGGAGGAGAGCCAAATGCAGCACGTGCTCGGGTCCTACTCGGAATTGCACTGCCATGCCTAGCCTGCCTCTGTTTTCCCTGCTCTGCCCTTCTGAAAATTGCCAAAATCTCAGAACTGCTTCCTTAGATACTGGGGACCACCACCGGCTGCACAGAACTTCCACCGGCAATGGATTGAGCTCATCGGCACTGAATTGATCCATCGGCTGCAAATTGACTGCCAGTCGGCACTAAACACTGCCGGCCGGCACAAAATACCTGCAGAACCTGCAACTCACAGCAGCAGAGGGCAAAACTTGCATGGCAATGCAATTCAAGCAATTTATGCACCAAACACATTCCTTATCATGTTTATGACTCAAAGGAGGATGTGCCTCGATTCTCGGGCCACCAATCACGCATTTCCATGCATGATGGCCCAAAGAACCAAGTATGCAACTTTCAATTTCAAATGCATGCAAACCATATAAACAAACAAGGGTGCCAAACCTCTATCATGTTTATCTCAAGAGGCCTAGCATGCACGTGAATGCAATGAAATCCTAAACATATTGGCTAGCATGCAACATGGACAATGTAATGTAAGGATGTTAATATGCAAACATGCCTACAAGACAAAAATGTAAACCAAACAATGGGGTGGACTTAAACATGATCTAGGCAACTCAAACTAGGCCTAAAATCAGTGGCCAAAATGCTAAGTATGAGAGCTAAACACACATGCACATGCACACATGTTAAGGCACACAACTTAGGCATTAAACAAACTACTCTCAAGCACACTTGAGAGGAGATAACATGGACGATTAGCATGCAACATGAGCTCTAAAATCATGTCAAAGTGTGGTGCTAAACCAACTCAAGGTAGGCCAAACAAAGCATGCGAATGGCCCAAGACTTAAAGCAAGTCAATGAGGCATTGAACTATACTTATGCAAGACAATTATGGCATGCATTAAACAACTAAAAACAGGTTTTTAGCATGTTAAAACAAAGCCAAAAGGCTACTTAGATGGCATCTAAGAGCTCAAATTCAAAGGCATGCATAATGACCAAAACAAAGGGCATGCAACACATGCTTTCAAAGCATTAAAGAGACAACTAAGGCAAGCATACAAGCACACCAAAGGGACTGAAATGACATGCTAGATGATTCCAAACCATCAAAATGATGCAAACAAGGCATGCTATACATTCATGCTCTTAAGGCCAACAAGCCAAATACAAAGAGGCTACATAATGCATGCTAAGATCAACCCTAATGACTATGGACAGAGCTAAAACATGGCAAAATAAGCATACACGCTTCACAAATCTAAGCCTAAAGCATGCTCAAATTAGGGTTAACAACCTAAGGCATGTTAAGGTAATACAAGGCATTACATGGCAACTATGCTAAGCATGCATAAGGGACCAAAACCAACTTATAACAATGTCATATTAGGGCATAATAAACATAAAATGCAGCCAAGACATGCTCAACAAACAACCAAACATGGTGCTCCTTTGGAGGCCAAAACTTGCCCTTTCCAAGGACATCAAGGAGAGGGGGTGGCCCTCCCCTTTTGGAGACTTCAAGGCACCATCTCCACCACTGAAATCCCTCAAGATTTCAGTGGTGGAGAGGCCCAAGCACCAAAGTCTCGGATCTCTCACAAAATAGCACAAAAAAGGGCCTTTTCAAGGCCTAAGGGTGGTCAAACTTGCCCAAACCACCAAGCACTCTTAATAAACAATAAAGAGGCTTAAAAAACAGAACTTTTATGTGTTAAAGACTAAGCACAAAAACAGTTCAAAACTAGGCAAAAATGGAGTGCAAGAATGGGGTAAAAAGAGCTAGTTTCTTACCCTTGATGACCACCTTCACAAAGGTTGATGTTGGTGCTTCCTTAAGCTCTAATCCAGCCAAGAACTTCAAGAACAAGCCCTTAGAACCTCAGAAGCCAAGGGAAGGTGAAACACTAGGTGCTTGTGTGCAATGGTAAGGCACAAAACACCTAGACTAACAAGAGAGGGATAGAGATAGAATAGATATGGAATTTCTAACCTAAACCAGAGCTTCTCCCTTATCTAAAAATGGCTAAGTCTCTCAAGAACTTCAACCCTTGAGTCAAGAGAAGAGGCTTCTCTTGTATAGGCACAAAACTTACAAGTTAAGCAAGCCTAAGGGCTCATCCCTCCATACACGTGTATGGAGGGGAGCAAAAAGTGATACAGCTGTCTAAAAATATCTGATAAAGAAGCTGTACAGTAGTCGGCAGGGCAAAATGGTCATTTTGACAAAATTGACTGCCGACCGGCACAAAAGAGTGCCGACCGGCACAATATAGTGCCGATGGCAACACCAGACAGCCGGTGGCCTCTAGCCACTGCCGGTGGTGTGTGGGGATGTCTCCCAAGGCATCCTCTGCCCCTCCAAGGCAAAGCACAAGTGTTTGGTGCAAAACCAGACACAAAACGGTCAAGTTCGGAGGTCCTGAGGCAAGGCGCGTAGCCGAGAACTCCGGGAACTCCAAACGAACACGAACATGGATAATCACCGAGTGTTCAAGCGGTGACGTCCAGGTCTTGAGGACGGTCAAAAATGGGGTGTCTACAGTAAGTACTGGGAACTTGGGACTCAAACTCTTCATCATCAATAGGAGAGGACTTACAGTTACAAGACATAAACTCCTTTCTTCCTCATATTTAGCAGATTTTTGAACCAAGACATCAACCAGATCGAAGCTGGTTCCATGAGATTCTCGAAATTCTTTGAAATTCTTATTGGTATAGGATTTATCTTTTTTCCGAACATATTTTTGCTTACCCAGTGCTCTCGGAGAGGGAGGAGTAATGTGAGTTAGCAGCTTCAAGTCATAGTTGTCACCTCCCCCAAATTTCAAAAGTTTCGAGTAACGAGTAGTGTGGTCAGCTTCCTCCAAAGTTTTCCTTTTCAAAGTCAAATGTTGGAGGGCCCTAGATAAACATACATCCATAAGCTGGGTTGGATATGTAATTGAAGTTAGAGAGGAGGGGTCCAGATTCTTAACCAAGGGTAGCCCACGTATGTTTTCATCTGCTTCAGAAAGAAGATCTCCCTTAAGGCTTTTTAAGGGCTCCGTGACAAAAGAAACTAGTTTAGTTTAGGATAGGGTAGGTTCAATTGCAGTGTGGTTGTTGCCAGGTTCTAGGCCTAAAGGCTTAGGATTAACCAAAAGGCCTGATGTGAGATGGACATGTTGGTCAGAAGATGGGCTCAGTGGTGGATTAATTGCGTTGGGTTCCTAGCAAGTTGTAGGATTTTGTAAGGATAGGCCCACTCCCTCCTGTGGAACTAGGGGAATGGCTTGGGTTCCATGTGTTGAATACTCAGACGACCCAATTTTGGCAAAGGTTTCAGAGAGACGTAGGTGTATGCCCTAATCTGTACGAGCTAGAGGGATGTACGACCCTATCTCTAAGTGGCTCTGTACCACTACATCATTTGGGTCACACGTCGATGGTACTACTGGCTGCAGTACAGTGGATGGTTTCTTGTAAAAAGTGAGCAAAAGTGAAGTTGTTATAGAACTAAGAAAAAATGAAAAAAAAAAATCGCAAATCAGTTTTATTGTAACGCCCTCAAAAGGATAATACCAATAACCCAACAAATAAGAGAAATAAACATAATAGAATCAATGTACTTCCATTCATCAGAGTTCATATTACAAAAGATAATACATGCGATATACATTCATAAATATCCATCATGAATCTATAGCATGTCACATCAATTAATGACAACAAAACAAATGCCCTACAGCTTACATCTTTCCAAGATATAACTTAGTTACAACAAAAGAGAGTTATCAACTCTGTACATCTAATAAGCCCTTGGCTTGAATAAACATCTAAACATTTAAACAACAAAATGGAGCCTCCAGCTACTAAGTCCTCCCAAGCTATGTCCTTGGAGAAAGCATGTTACCGGTACTTGAAAGTGGTTTCCCAAGTAGGGTGAGCCAAAACCCAGTAGAGATAGTCTAACACAATATATGAGATTTAACTAAGATACAAGTGTCAGATAAACATTCAACATTTATTACCAACTTACGTTCTTTCCATGACCATACAGTGCTAATACTCACATCTAAATCCATTTCCATTTATTCATTTCAAGTTATTTCATTTCATTCAAATCATATGCCAAGTGTGTAATTTTCCAAATAACCCAACCGAGACTACAACTCAGTGGTTCTCAATCAACATAATCATCATTCAAGCATTTCAACCTTGCCATTTTACAAAAATTTTCTCCGCAAGATCGGCACCCATGTATACATAAGGTTTTGGGACTTTCACCCTGGACACTTCGGCCAACTTAATTTTTAATGGAGTCCATCCCCTATCTCCTCCCAAATAATGGAGTACATCCCATTTCTTCTCCCAAAATGTCATACATATACAATGTATTTAAAAGTATCGTCACATTCAATGACTATCAATCATGCACATTCAATGCCTTAACATATCGTCATATTCAATGACTCAATTAAATTATTAGTTTCAATTTACCTAATTCTCATGCAATTTCTATAACAATCATAGCTATTCTCCACCGATAGCCCAATACAAATATTTCTAGACAGATATTCTATCTTCGTAACAGATAATTCATCACATTTTCATAGGTGAGTGATTAAACAAATCCAACTATACTATTCATCTATACTTCCCCCCAATTTCACAATTTCCATACCAATTTCATTATTTATACAAAATAATTATTCCAACATACTTAGGGAAAAATCCCCCATTTTCAAAAAGTTGCCCAAAGGCCAAAACCAACAATTTTTAACACAATATAACCTCATACCCAAACCCCCATGGTCAATTATATAACACTACATAGGAATCCCTCTCTTAAGCTTGAACTCAAACCCTAAGTTTTCTCAAAACACCTCCAAATCCCATAATTTATACATAACAACAAATAACTAAGTTAAAACCCATATTAAGGTGTAGAATATCCTACCTCAAGTGTAGAAGCTCAAAGGAGAAGTGGAGAAACTTCAAAGACGCCCAAACTTGACTTTACTCGGATCAAAAAGAAGCCTATGGGATGCTCTACTTTTTTCTCAAAGGGAGTAGGGTGAAGAAAACACTAGATCTAGGTCAAAATGTAGAGAGAGAGTGTGTATTATAGAGAAAGAGAGTGTGGATTTAGGTTTTTGGAAAGTTTTAGAGAGAGAAAAGGCCGAAAAAGTGATATAAAATGTCACTTTCATGATCTAATATATGCACAGTCCGCTCGAGTAGAAGAGTCTACGCTTGAGCGTCAGACGCAAAGTTTTGTTCCACTCGAGCGCAAGAAGAGGCCCGCTCGAGCGCAGAATACATACCTCCAGTACGTTTGCAGACAACTGACAAACCGCTCGAGCGCAAGAATAGACGCTCGAGTGCTTACCTACTTGAGCATAAGAAACGCCGCTCGAGCGTAGAAAACACTCCTCTAGTATTTTTTGCAGACATGCAAAGTACTGAGTGTTTACAAACCCCTCTCGAGTGCAAAAAGGCCCGTTCGAGCGGGAAACCAAAATTCTGGGCAATAACATCCTAGATTAACTGGCAACCAACATGTTCTAAACATGCCCGAGACATTCCAAAACTCAAATTCAAAGAGGAAAATGAGGAAAAGACATAAATAACAACATTAAACCACAAGATCCAAGTCCAAAATACAACAAAGGTTGGGTCAAAACCGGAATCGCTATAATCTCCCCCCTTAAGGAATTTTGTCCCCGAAATTACAAATCAATCCTCAATACCATGACCCACCTGCCAGTCATTCAATCCCTCTACAAGATGAACCATTACACAATACACATCTTAACATATATTACCAACATGCATCTCCCGTAGTTTAAACCAATTTCAACACATATATCTCATATTTCCAAAACATATTCAATGTTTATGATAGATTCGCATTTCCAAAACTTAAACAACATATACAATGTTCATACTAAGCTTGCATTTCCGAAACATAGTTAACATATACAATGTCCTCATTATTCAAAACACATACAATGTCTTTACAGTTCATGAACAAAATTAAAATTTCAACATATGCTCAAACATCAACAAATAAATCCGGATATTTCTCATGGACTTCTAACTCATGCTCCCAAGTTGCTTCCTCAACCCTGTGATGTTTCCACAAAACCTTAACCAAGGGAATCGTCTTGCCTCGCAAGATTTGGTCTTGTCTATCCAAGACTCTCATTGGTCTCTCCTCATACGAGGCATCTTCATCTACCTCTAAGTCGGTCCAATTCAACACGTGCGATGGATCCGACTCGTACTTCCAAAGCATACTAATATGAAACACGTCGTGCACTCTGGAAAGTTGTGGCGACAATCCCAAACTGTAGGCAACCTCCCCAATCCGCTCAAGGATCTCAAAAGAACCAATAAACTGAGGGGATAACTTCTCACTCTTTCCAAATCTCATCAAACCCCGCCTAGGTGATATTTTCAAAAAGACATGATCTCCCACCTCAAAAGAAAAGGGTCTCCTCCTACGGTCGGCATAACTTTTCTAGCGATTCTGGGCTATAACCAGCCTCTTACGAATAAGTGCAACTTTCTCTGTCGTTTCCCGAACCAACTCTGGGCCTAACAAAGGTGCATCACTCACCTCGACCCAACACACTGGAGATCTACATGGTCGGCCATAAAAGGCCTCAAACAGTGCCAAGCCAATACTCGATTGGAAGTTATTATTATAAATGAACTCCACTAAGGGTAAGTGTCTCTCCTACGACTCCTTAAAATCAAGGACACAGCCTTGAAGCATATCTCAAGGATCTGAATAGTACGTTCGAACTGCCCGTCAGTTTGAGGATGGTAAGCCGTTATCAATCTAGTGCCCAAGGCACTCTGCAAACTCTGCCACAACTGAGCTATAAAACGCGGATCTTTATCCGAAACTATTGTCACAAGGACCCTGTGCAACCTCACTATGTCCCTAAGATACAGGTCGGCAAGATAATCTACCGAATCACTCACATGCATAGGTATAAAGTGCACTGACTTGGTCAACTGGTCCACTACCACCCAAATGGCATCACTGTCCCGTGGAGTCCTCGGAAGGCCCACAACAAAATTCATCGTAACATGCTCCCATTTCCACTCGGCTATAGGCAAGGGTTGCAACAAACCCGATGGCCTCTGATGCTCGGCCTTCACTTGCTGACAAGTAAGGCACTTCAATACAAATACGGCTACATCCTTCTTCATACCTTTCCACCAAAACTGGCGACTCAGATCATGATATATCTTTGTGCCTCCTAGATGCACCGCAAGGTGTGAATAATGAAACTCTCAGAGTACTTCCTCTCGGCAAGACTCCGGTACGAACAAACGGTCACGGTAGCTCACACTCTGGTCAGGATACACATTCAGGCCTTTCTCTACCTTCCCATTAGAGATTTTCTCCCGGAGAGATCCTACCTCTAGGTCATCCTTCTACGCTTCTAACACTCGGTTCACAAGTGTAGATTGTGCAACTACAGAGAATAAGGCCACAAATTCAACAGACTCGTCAAGATGCAAATCGAACTCCCCAAGAGTACCCAACATTTCCCATTCCCAAATGGCAATACAAGCCACACTACTAATTGACTTCCTACTCAAGGCGTCGGCCACGACATTGGCCTTCCCCGGATGATAGTGAAACTCAAAATCATAATCCTCTATGAATTTCATCCATCTCATCTGCCTCAAATTCAAGTCTTTCTGTGTAAACAAATATTTCAGACTCTTGTGATCGGAAAACACCTCAAATTTCTCACCATACAAATAATGCCTCCAAATCTTCAAAGCAAAAATTACCGCTGCTAACTCTAAATCGTGGGTAGGGTAATTTCTCTCATGAGTTTTCAACTACCGTGAACCATAAGTTACTACCTTTCCATCTTGCATTAAGACACAGCCCAAACCTTCCCGTGAAACATCACAGTACACTGAATAGCCCAAACCTCTCTTTGGAATAATCAAGACTGGAGCAGTGGCAAGTCTAACTTTAAACTCTTGAAACAACTTCTCACAAGTCTCATTCCACACAAACTTAACTCCCTTCCTCGTCAACCTGGTCAAAGGTGAGGCTAGTCTAGAGAAATCCTTCACAAACCGAGGATAATACCCGGCTAACCCCAAGAAACTATGGATCTCGAAAGCATTCTTAGGTTGTGCCCAATCTTGCACTGCCTCTATCTTGGATGAATCTACAGTCACCCCTTCCTCGGATACCACATGAGCTCAGAACTTAACCTCTTTCAGCCAGAATTCATACTTTCCAAACTTAGCATACAACTTGTGGGCTCTAAGTAACTCCAGCAACACCCGTAAATGTTCCTCGTGTTCCTCCTCAGAAAGTGAGTAAATCAAAATGTCGTCCACAAAGACAACTACAAAGCGGTCTAGAAACTCACAGAAGATCCAATTCATCAAATCCACAAACACAGCCGGTGCATTGGTTAGCCTAAAAGGCATCACTAAGAACTCGTAATGGCCATACCGCATCCAAAATGCCGTCTTCAGGATATCTTCCTCCCTTACCCTCAACTGATGGTAACCCGATCTCATGTCTATCTTAAAGAAACAACAAGACCTTTTCAACTGATCGAACAGATCATCTATACGAGGCATTGGGTACTTGTTCTTAACAGTAACCCGGTTCAACTTCCAGTAATCGATACTAAGTCACAAGGCTCCATATTTCTTTTTAGCAAAGAGGATCGGCGCTTCCCAAGGTGAAGTACTAGGACGGATGAAACCCTTATCTAGCAATTCTTGGAGTTGAATCTTCAGCTCACTCAACTCGGTAGGTGCAAACCGATACGATGCCATAGAAATCAGTGCCGTACCAGGCACTAAATCAATAGAGAATTCGATCTCTCAATGAGGTGGTAAACAAGTAAGATCCTCGAGAAAGACATCCGGATATTCACAAACCACCCTAGGCAACTCAACCCGAACTTCATCATACTCACTACTCAAAAAGCTAGCAAGAAGACAACTAAGTTCACTCCGTCCATACAGATCATATACCGATGATAAGACTCTATCCACCCTGTCTCCCAAGAAATAAAAGCAATCTTCGCTCAAGGTACATACAGTAACCCTCTGGCGGTAGCAATCTGTAACAGCCCAGTATGACGATGACCAGTCCATATCCAAAATAACATCAAAACTAGACATGTCAATCAATACAAATGCAAATGGAAGTAGACGACCGGCAACCTCGATGTCACAACCCCGACACCCCTGTTTCAGAATAACTTCACCACCAATAAGTGACTCTACACAAATAAGAGATGCTAACTGTGCCAACTCCAAACCCAAAACTGATACAAATGCAGACGAAATGAAAGAATGGAATGCACCCGTATCAATCAACACATTAGCAACTAAATTGCAAAATAAGAAGGTATCTCTCACTACTAAAGGAGCAGGTACAAGATCCGGCGCTGTATCAGCATACATGTGCCCCGTAGGTCTTTGCTCAATCTACTCACCCCTCGGAGTATAAGTCTGATGCACGGACTGAACCGAAGAGGCTTCCTGAGTGGCCCTCGAGGCCTGTGCTGACTGTGTAGGCTGGTGACTCTATGTTTGCCTCGAACCAGACGCACCAGATGTGCCACCCAACTGTGGGCAAAACCTCTTCAAGTGCCCCACCTGCCCACACTGATAACAAGTGAGCGGCTGGCCTCTCCCTTGACCTTGGCTCTGAGAATGAGCCGAAGACGATGTTGTTCGCTACCCTCCTCCTCTCTGCAGGAAAACTAGAGACTTGTGGCCCAACTGACCACATTTGAAACAAGTCACATCACCTTGACCACCTCTCTCAGAACCTTAACTCGATACAGGAAAAGTGGACCTCGACTGAGCTCCCTGGGACGACTGGGAGTTAGAACCCCTTTGCCTCTTACTGTCCCCCTAATTCTCCTGACTCCTTCTAGAGCCCCTTATTCTCTCCTCCTCTGCATGCATGATAGTCTCAAGATGGGCTGCAACCTCCACAAAGCGGCTATAGTCCCTGATCATGGATCTGACCACTCTAAACATGAGCCCTGTCCTTAATCGCTTCTCGAACTCCAGACAACAGCGCTTCTCGATCGTCACTAACTCCGATGCAAACCTCGATAAACTGGTGAATGTGGCCTCAAACTCGGCCACTGGTGTGTTCAATTGCACCAACTTGGAGAATTGATCCCTCAACTTCTCCTTCACTGTAGCAGGTAGATACTTGTCTTGGAAGGCGTCGACAAAAGCCTCCCAAGTTCCTCCAATGCGCCCTCACACATACTTCCACCACTGACCCACGTCTCTCTTCAGCTAGAAGGACGCCAAGGTCACTCTCAAAGCCTCGTCTTCGATGCCGAGCATCTCAAACGTCTTCATCATCTGTTCTAACCACTCGTCAACCTTCAATGGCTCCTTAGGACCTCCCAAAAACTCGTCCAAATTCAACCGGAAGAACTCCCTCTTTAGAAAAGACGGCCCTCACTACTACAAAAACAGATAAAGATCACACTTTTTTTGTATGATGTATGTTATTTAATCACACCTTTTAAGTTTTATTAAAGTGTGATCTTTGGGAGTGTGATTAAAAGGGGTCATTTTTTATCACACATTTTAAGTGTGATTAATAATATTTAGATCAAATATTTTAGTCGCCAAAAGCTCATTCGTGAAAAAAATAAAAAATCACATTCACTAGCTTCTCATTTGCTCTTGTAGAGATTAGAACCATCAACCCCTCTCACACCATAAACCTTATACAACACACTCTTTCCACTACGCCTCTATAATACCATATGATTATATACGCAACATATATTATTTATATAGTACATAGACCCGTATTAATATAAAAGTATATATATAAAGATAATTATTTTTTATTGAACATAATTTATGTAAAAATAAATTATTTACTAGAAAAAAAAAAGAGAGACCACTTTTGGTGACTAAACATAATTTTAGTCGCCAATTCTATACTTTTGGCTACTGATTATTTTTTAGTCGTTAAAAAATTTAATTCCCGGGCTAAAATTACCACTTTTGGTGACTAAACTTCTTTTTAGTCGCCAAAAAGCCTCACTTTTGGCTACTAAACATCTTTTTAGTTATCCAATGCCTTAGTTTTGGCTACTAAATTTTTTTTAGTCGCCAAAAAGCCTCACTTTTGACTACTAAAATTTTTTTAGTCGGTAAAAGCCTCACTTTTGGCGACCAAACATCTTTTTAGTCGCCCAGTGTCTCACTTTTGGCTACTAAATTTTTTTTAGTTGCCAAAAAGCCTTACTTTTGGCTACTAAAATTTTTTTAGTCTGTAAAAGCCATATATAGGCAACTAAACAGATTTTTAGTCGCCAAAACCTATACTTTTGGCTACTAAATTTCTTTAGTCGCCAAAAATCTTTACTTTTGGCTACTAATACTTTTTAGTCGCCAAAACCTATACTTTCAGCGACCAAATGTGCTTTTTTAGTTGCCAAAAATGCTTTTTCTTGTAGTGGAGTGTGATTAAAAAGTAGTAATGTATATATAATCACACTTTAATTAGAAAATGTGATTAAAATATATATATATAATCACACTTATTTAAAAAGTGTGATTAAAAAGTAGTAGTGTATATATAATCACACTTTAATTAGAATGTGTGATTAAAAAATATATATATATATATAATCACATTTATTTAAAAAGTGTGATTAAAAAGTAGTAGTGTATATATAATCACACTTTAATTAGAATGTGTGATTAAAAAAATATATATATATAATCACACTTAATTGAAAAGTGACATAAAAAATGAATATTATCACACTCAATCAAATTAAGTGTGATTAAAATATCAATCTAATATTTTTTATCACACTTCCAATAAAAGTGAGATATTTTTTTTTTTGGTCAAAGTGTGATCTTTAACTATTTTTGTAGTAGTGCCTGCTTCAGCTACCTGGGCCTGGACTTAATTCTCAACTCTGAGAATGTCCATGGATTTCCTCAACGCTCCGGCCATCTCGTGGGCTAAAGCGCCTATGGCTTGCTGACCAACCAGTTCGGCCACATTGTCCTGACCAACTCCCTCCTCCTATGCCGGAATCTCATCCAGTATAGGCATTTCGTGCCTCCTAGGCCTACCACGCCTACCACCGCGACCACGTCCTAACATCCTAATAAAGGTAACAAAGAGATTAGCACATTTGCAAATGTGCCAAAGCTAATCCACTCACGTCCTAATGCGATGGACAACAGTAAATCACTCCATATAAGCACATAAGCACATAAACACATACGAATTTTATCTCTGGATAACAACCATCCTGCGATGTTGCTAGACTTCCAATTAAAAACAACAGTGATCGAGTACCTTTCTAATAGGACTCCTAGAAACCCCCAGATCCAATCGACATCCCAGAACTTCAATCACATACCCAAATAATCACATAAGCACGTATTATCCATACTTAAGTCTCTAACAAGCGAGACAAGCCCCTTGTGGTACTAATCGCTTCCCACGTACCCAAAGTATTCAAACCCAGTACGCTTTGATACCAAGGTGTAACGCCCTCAAAAAGATAATCCCAATAACCCAACAAATAAGAGAAATAAACATAATAGAATCAATGTACTTCCATTCATCAGAGTTCGTATTACAAAAGATAGTACATACAATATACATTCATAAATATACATCCTGAATCTATAGCATGTAACATCAATTAATGACAACAAAACAAATGCCCTACAGGCTTACATCTTTCCAAGATATAACTTGGTTACAACAAAAGAGAGTTATCAACTTTGTACATATAATAAGCCATTGGCTTGAATAAGCATCTAAACATTTAAACAACAAAATGGAGCCTCCAGCTACTAAGTCCTCCCAAGCTATGTCCTTGGATGAAGCATGTTACCGGTACCTGAAAGTGGTTTCCCAAGTAGGGTGAGCCAAAGCCCAATAGAGATAGTCTAACACAATATATGAGATTTAACTAAGATATAAGTGTCAGATAAACATTCAACATTTATTACCAACTTACGTTCTTCCCATGACCATACAGTGCTGATACTTACATCTAAATCCATTTCCATTTATTCATTTCAAGTTATTTCATTTTATTCAAATCATATGCCAAGTGTGTAATTTTCCAAATAACCCAACCGAGACTACAACTCAGTGGTTCTCAATCAACATAATCATCATTCAAGCATTTCAACCTTGCCATGTTATGAAAATTTCGTCCGCGGGATCGACACCCATGTATACATAAGGTTTCGGGACTTTCACCCTGGACATTCCGGCCAACTTAATTTTTAATGGAGTCCATCCCCTATCTCCTCCCAAATAATGGAGTACATCCCATTTCTTCTTCCAAAATGTCATACATTTACAATATATTTAAAAGTATCGTCACATTCAATGACTATCAATCATGCACATTCAATGCCTTAACATATCGTCATATTTAATGACTCAATTAAATGATTAGTTTCAATTTACCTAATTCTCATGCAATTTCTACAACAATCATAACTATCCTCCACCGATAGCCCAATACAAATATTTCTAGACATATATTCTATCTTCGTAACAGATAATTCATCACATTTTCATAGGTGAGTGATTAAACAAATCCAACTACATCATTCATCTATACTTCCCCTCAATTTCACAATTTCCATACCAATTTCATTTTTTATACAAAATAATTATTCCAACATATTTAGGGCAAAATCCCCCATTTTTCCAAAAGTTGCCCAAAGGCCAAAACCAACAATTTTTAACACAATATAACCTCATACCCAAACCCCATGGTCAATTATATAACACTACATAGGAATCCCTCTCTTAAGCTTGAACTCAAACCCTAGGTTTTCTCAAAACACACCCAAATCCCACCATTATACATAACAACAAATAACTAGGTTAAAACCCATATTAAGGTGTAGAATATCCCTACCTCAAGTGTAGAAACTCAAAGGAGAAGTGAAGAAACTTCAAAGACGCCCAAACTTGACTTTACTCTTATCAAAAGGAAGCTCACAGGATGCTCTACCTTTTTCTCAAAGGGAGTAGGGTGAAGAAAATACTAGATCTAGGTCAAAATATAGAGAAAAAGTGTGTATTTTAGAGAGAGTGTGTGTGGATTTAGGTTTTTGGAAAGTTTTAGAGAGAGAGAAGGGCGAAAAAGTGATATAAAATGTCACTTTCGCGATCTGATATACGCACAGTCCGCTCGAGTGGAAGAGTCTACGCTCGAGCGTTAGACACAAAGTTTTGTTCTGCTCGAGCGCAGAATACACATCTCCAGTACTTTTGCAGACAACAGACAAACTGCTCGAATGCAAGAATGTATGCTCGAACGCCCACCCGCTCGAGCGTAAAAAACACTAAAACACTCCTCCAGTATTTTTTACAGACGTGCAAAGTACTGAGTGTTTGCAAACCCCGCTCAAGCGCAAAAAGGCCCGCTTGAACAGAAGACCAAAATTTTGGACAACAACATCCTAGATTAACCGGCAACCAACATGTTCTAAACACGCCCGAGACATTCCAAAACTCAAATTTAAAGAGGAAAAGGAGGAAAAGACATAAATAACAACATTAAACCACAAGATCCGAGTCCGTAATACAATAAAAGTCGAGTCAAAATCGGAATCGCTATATTGATTTTGGTTAAATTGCATGATTTGATTTGATTTTATCAATGCATAGTTCGGTCGTTATTTTTAAAATACATGAATCATACCTTATGATTTGATTCGGTGATTTTATAGTTACAAATTCAATTTAGAAATGAATCAAATCATTGAAATATATATATATATATATACGGAAATTATAACTCTTTAACTTTCACAATCGTTATTAAATAATTAATATTTTGTGATTATGTTATAAATGATACATGTTTCAAACTAAAACTTTTAAACTTCAATATTCATTTAAGCCTAGATTGATTTGAATTGATTTGATTTGATTCTAGAATTTTTATAATTTAATTTGATTTCAAATTTTATAAAATTGTAAGTAATATTTTAAGATGGAATCAATCCGAACCATAACCTGGACTGATTGGGTTTGGATTGTCTTTTGGATTCACCTATGGAATCAAGATCCTCTACTTGAGTTCTCTTCTTGACTTCTTATTTGTTGGGTTGTTGGGCCTATTTTTGGGTCTAATTTCAATGATTCAAACCGTTTACATTTTAAGGTTTATTAATTATATCATATTTGTAAAAAACAAGTTGATCTGATCTCCTCAGAAACACATGTTCAAATCATCAAACTAAAAATTATTTTTTTAAAAAAATTTAATAAATAGTTTTTCGAACACATACTTTTTAATATCTGATCAATATAATTTTTTTACAAGTACGATACATTTAACAAATCTTAAAATGCGAAGAGCTCGGATCATCAAAATTGGGCTAAAAAGTAGATCCAATGACCCCGCAAGTAGGGAGTAAAGGAGAGAGCTCAAGTAGAGGATCTTGATTCTCAGCTATGGCGGATCCAAGACCGGATCGAATCGGAACCCTAACATTTTTGAAGATAAAGTAGTGATGAAACATTTCTGTGGTTGGTTTGGTCTGTCTTCAATTCTGGTGGTGGGCGTTGGAGAAGATGGACGCTAGTGCATCTGCCATTTCAATAGATTGCAAAACTCTTCCTTCCCACTGGGACTTCAGCTGGTTATACTCTCTCTCTCTCTCTCTTCTATATATATATATATATACAGATTATTTGAAGCATATATAAACTCTAATTTGTTTTTATTTCCAAGAGAACTGCCCAAATAGTTGTGAAAATTTGTGATCTTTTAAAAAGCTTTAAACCAATTACCTAAGCTAAAGACTTGTACAATCAAGAGTATGTATAACCATTATTATTCAAGTAAGCTAGTTTTGGTTTCTGTTGATTTTTTCCTTTTTTTTTTTCTTTTTTCCAACAGCTTTTTGTTTATTTTTGGGCTCTGGAACTCTTCAATTGTGTGATGAGTGTATAGTATTTGCAGCATTATCTCGAGAACAATCTAGGCTTTAAAATCTTGGGAGTCTGACCAATCATCTTGGAAGCTAGAAACCAATTCAATCCAAGTCAATTTCATCTATAGCCTATGGGATATTATTATGTTCGAAATTTCTAGCTTTTTAAATAAATAAATAAATATACTTGATGGGAAGTGACTTTATTGCCCCAAATTAGAGTCCAACCGAAACCTTGGTAACTTTAGAGCAATTTTTTACATCACCAAACCTCCGTCTTGAATGATTTAGAGCACATTTAGTACGATGGAATGTGCTGGAATGGAATGTCTATTCTAGCTTTATATTCTCTTTCTCTCGTTTGGTATGCTTTAGCGAAGTGAGAATAGTTATTCCACGAGAATGCCCATTCCAACAAAAAGTGAGAATACATATTTCACATGGGAAGCTAAGGAATAGCTATTCCATTCCAACATGGAATCATCATAAAACAAAACAACAATCTCTTATGCTGTGTTTGGTTGGAGGATTTGAGGAGAGATTTGGAAAAGAAAATAGAAAAGGTAGGTGAAATGTAAATAAAATATACCTATATTTCACATAGTTTTACACATATTTTCCTTTTCTCTTTCCCAATCCCTCCCCAAATTCCCCAACTAAACATAGCGTTAGGGTTGCATCCTACATTTTTTTTATAATTGTCATGGAAACAAGCACTGGTGTCAACACGGGGTTTTCTATTTGATGATTAGCAGATGTTTTTTATTTGATTGCTTTTGTTAGGCAGACCCGAGCTATGGCCAAGTTTTGGAGGCATAATATACTCCTTCAACCAAATTACTCGTTACCACTTCTCAAGCTACTAGAATCGAACACAAGATTTCTTGAGCTACCACTCTGTATTTAGTTTTTAGGGGTATCAGTACATTTCGTTTAATTTGAGTCCATTTTATATGCATGGAGACTATCTGCACCTTATCATTTTGGAGAGGACTTTTTTTCATATCTGAAGTAGAGGTCATAATAGTCAAATTTCCCAGATGGTTCTCCCATGGGTAGCTCTCACTCTGGGCTTTATGCAAACCATATGGCACATTTTAACGCTTCTGGTTTCAATTTTTTTTTTTTTTTTTTTTTTTTCCTTCTATAATTTACATGATATCTAATCTAGAATTTGAGATATACATTGTAATTTATAATGTTGTAAAAAATCATTTTTTTTTCTTTGTTGGAAGATTTAAGAATGAGTAACAGAGCAGAAGAATGCTGTGCCCACTGGAATATAATGCAGGGCAATGAATTGGCAGTTTGACGGGTATTCAGGGAGAGAGAATTTTTTTTTCTGTTTTTGAAGATTTTGATCCAAAGACCATTGCATGGTTTGTTTGATTGAGAGTTTTATTTATTTTTCCGGCAGTGATTTTGAAGTAGATTACCAGTCTGAGGAAAATGCTCAAATTGTTTACTCAGCATTGGCTGTTGACAAGGAGGTGTTGTCTCACGATGCTTTAACTCCGACCAACTTTCCTCGATTATTGTTCGTCAATCAATCTGATGTTAATAAATTTTATATTTAACTGCAGTTGCAGCCAGACAAAGTGAAAAGGCAGATGACTGTTTCTAATGGAAAGCTTTCTGTGTGAGTTCATTATTTATCAAAAAATAGTTGTACAATTGTATAAATCTCTTCTAAAAAATTATCCGAAAGAAAAATATGTGAACAGTGCACAAGTTTGTGCCATTCTTTCCATTATGATTTTTTGACCTTTCCATCCTCGTATTGTACAGGCATTTTGAAGCAGTTGAAGCAAGATTTCTTCGCGCATCATTTAGTGCTTTCGTGGATGTTCTTACGCTCGCCACAAAAACAATTGAAGAATTTGGTCAAGGAATGGAATTATGATGCCCTTTGTAATACAGTCTGATTATTGTAGCTGGTTTTTCCAACTATTCAGCTGTAATGCAACTTTATTTAGTATTTTTCATACATTTTTGGTTGCCCCTTCTTTTTCTTCTTCTTCTTTTTTTTTTTTTTACACAAAGGGTTGTACCTTAAATTTCATAACTTCTTTTAGTCATTGTTGATGAATGGAAGAGTTCTGTTTACTACTATATTTTCAGAATGGATTCATTGGAAGATTTTGCTTACTGAACCTAATACTTTACTATTTTTGGATTATGGATATAAGGAGAAAATGAAAAACTCGAAACCCGACTGTTACAAACCATCATTGTAAAGCGAATCATTCCTAGAATCAAGTTCAAACAAACAAAAAATGATTTTCTCAGAGGCATGAGTAAGATAAAATGTTCTAACACAAGACCGGTCGATAAGCTAAGCCTATGGCATGAAAGATGTTCAGAACTACAGAACCACGCCCACTAGAGCTAAAGGAGACTGAAGGGAGTTGCATGAGGAAACTGAAAGATAGGTAATCCATATGATGAAACATGAGAAAGAGGAATTGGCTTATGCCGGAAGAAATTAAATCCACCCAGGCTGACCCAGCTGCCTCGTACACTACCATGGTGATCAAGAGATTAAAAAAAAAAGAGGAGAGAGAGAGAGAGAGAGTAAGAACGAGCCCAATCTCGAAGGGACCTAATCCAAATGGTAGCAACCAACTTAAAAATAACTATATTACGATAATAAAATACAACACTGCTGGATAATAACGAAAAAAGTTCATGAAAGAGTACATGACTGGTTCATTTCCTTCTTTTTTCCATGTCTTTTCTTATCAGTATTCATCCAAGTAAGTATATAGCACGTCATCTTTCTTCGACTTGCGCCTGCTGAGCAAGGCCTTGAGAAGACGTTTACTTTTGCTGGGGGATTGTTCAATCTCTCTAGGGCTTCGCTTTTCATTTTCAGGATGGAAACGCATTGAAGCTGATTTTCGAGGCTCTGAAGGATACTGATACAGAGAAACAACATTCAAGAATTATGAAAAAGCATGATATGAACTTAAACCTAATAAATTTATAAATATCTTAGAAAGATGGATGGATTGTCATTTTCTTTGCAGATTAAAAACCATTCAATTTTTCCTCTACTAAGAAGAGAATGAATAAACAAAAACAAATGCTTACCCGCTGTCTTCCAAAAGAAGCATTTGGGGTGGTTGGTCGACTGAGATTTGGGGTGGTTGCCCTTGAATTTGGCGTTGTTGGTCGACTAGAGAAGGATCCGGAACGTAGAAGAGGAAATCGATACGGTGAAACTGTTCGTTTCTCTGATTCATTAGTAAGAAGAGGGAAAAAATGAGTTGAGTTTTACCAAGGACTTAAAGTACCAATATTAGTTCAAGATGCAACAAGTTCAAATGAACAAACCTAGTTCTTTTTTTGGCATGCTGGCAGTGAACAAGAAGGTTCCAGCTCGACGTAAAGGCCGTGGAGAAGGTGATGGCGAGTGCCCTTTTCTGCAATGACATACAAGTTACATTTTTCAAGACCCAGTTAACAATTATATGTGGATGTAGCAATATGATATGAAAACAAATTATGACATCGGTACCTGACTGAGGATGATGGGGTCTCTATAATTGTAGCTCGAACAGCTTTGGAGAGAAGGGGAGAAAAAAGAAATAAGAACTTACAAACGCAGGGAAGATCAAGGCAGTACAAATTGAGGTAGAATCTAAGAAGCACTTACACAGTCATGACACTGACACGTCGACAAGACACAACACGTGGGGATACATGCAAAATATATAATTTTATATATTTATTATATGTTATATATAAGGATAAAACTATCGTATGCCATATAATGAATATTTGAATCAAATATATTAATTTTTGAAGTGTAAAGGAGAAGGATAGATATAAATTTTTATTGTTTTATGTGTTTCATGTGTGTCTAACTATTGGAAGTGTCTAACGAGTGTCGTGTCGGTGTCAGACACAACACATTACATTCTTAAAAGTGTTTGTGCTTCTTAGGGTAAAATAGTAGACAAAAGAAACAAGGTACCATTCCTAAATTGATGCCAGTCATCCTCATCATCTAGACTGCAACCTTGATGTTTTGTTTTCATGTGGCTAGCACCGCGCATGGTCTCCCCAACTGAATGTGACAGTTGAAAAATTGAAAACATTCAAACATACTCATCTCCAAATTCCAAGAAAATAAAATTTTTAAATTAAAAAAAAAAATTGTGAAATAATAATAATTTCATGAAAAGAGAAAAGGGTTAAGTGTAATTGCCTGGTAAGATGTATCGCTTATGGTATTTGGGGGAATTTATCACTAGTGACTGCTGGGAAAGGCCCTCACGATCAATGTACTCCTGACATGTCCGTAGTCTCTAAGATACCAGATAAAAGGAATGAAGAGAGTCAATATAATCAAACTAATCACCAATGGCCAACCTAATTTAATGCATGGATTTTGCACAAGGAAAGAAGAAGCAATCTATGGTATTTTTTGCAGTGATGGGTCCTTGAAAAAAATAAATAAATAAATAAAAAATAGTCATTTTTCCTTGCTGAAACTGGCATCAGCCAATCATCCAGACGTGCTTCAATCAAGCTTCCACTAAAGTCACTTTCCGACCATTTTAACCAGAGAACGCATTATCTTGAAACCACGTGAATCATTCCTTTTGATTTTTTTAATGTTTACATTTTATGTATTTTAAAGACCTATGTAACCTTAGATCATGTATAGACCATTATTAGGGTAAGACCTTCCTCCATATAAAGCATCACTACCGGTAAATCCTGGATATAGTTCAAACCAAAATATGAATTTCCAAATAAACCTTTAGTCAGTTGAATAATAATTTCAAGAAAAAACTCACCTTCTTCAAAATAAAATCATGAAGGTATTGTATCTAAGTCTATGATGGTTCTTGTGAAGTTGGGAAATTTCAATTATCCTATCTGACATCATAGAGGCAAAACATGAGATATTGTCTTTCAAATTTTAAATTCATGGTTACTGTATCCATGGTTATCAGAATCCCGATCCGGATCTTACGATCCTACGATCTTACGATCCATTTGAGTACAATCGATCCGGATCGTGTAAAAAACTCCTTATAGGTAGGATCTTTCGATTCTGGTAGTGGGATCTTATAGGATCGTAGAATCCCGATCCGAATCCGATCCTATCCGATCCAATTTACAAGCCTTGTTTTGTATTGTATGACATATTTTATTGTAAATTTTATGTTTGTTGTCTAAATACCAATTTATGTAGTCAAAATAAATAATAAAAATTAAGTAGTATTGAATCAAATAGACTAAGAAAAACAAATTAGGAAACAAACATTTAAATATTGCGGTAATTTAAGAAAATTAAATAGTCGGAAAAACAAACTTAGCTTTAGCGGAGTCTAAGGAGGGTAAGATGATTGCAACTTTATCCCAATTTTTGGAGAGATTATTTTTGTGACTCAAATCCGCTCCACCAAGGATGCTAACGACAAACCTTATCATTCGACTAAGCTACTTTTTGAGTTCTTAATCTATTTTCATATCCAACTTTGTTAAATATTTTTCTTAACTTTTTATGCATTATTGTAGATTGTAAAGTATTTTGTTATAGAATTCTTCTTCTTCTTCTTCACCTTCTTTTTTGATGAAATACAAAACTTTTACCATCGAGTTTTCTATTGTATAATATTATATGTACATTTTACATGGAGTATTATATTTTTCACAATATATTCACTTCTTTTTAATAGAATATAGGCTCATTTTGTGTATACTTTATAAGAAATATTTATTTAAATTAAATTATTATGTAATTTGTCTTTTTCGGTAGGATCTTACGATCCTCGATCCGATTCTACGATCCGATCCTATAAACACCTCCAACGATCCAACGTAGGATCCCGATTTTAACAACCTTGACTGTATCTAAAGATTCATCATTCCAAGCTCATTCAAAAGTTTGATCCTAGTGTTTGCTCAGTTTATATGAGATTTAAAGTAAATAAATAGGATCTGCAGTATAATGGTGGCCATATTCTTTGACTTTCACCAACTCTCAGACATAAATTTCTTCGAAAAATATTTCTTCTAACCAAAAAAAAAACCTTTGAATCAGTCACTGAATAATGAGGAATTACGAGAATACCTGTTCAATACAAGATACCCGAAACTCTGTTCCAGAAACTTCATCAACCTTTTCATCCAATAGATCATTAACCTTATATGTCACAGAACCCAAATGATCCACTGTATTCACGAGGGCTTTAATGGCATAATCTTTCAATGTATCCACCACTCTGTAAATTATTTGACAAAGGCCAAAACAAAGCAAATTATACAACAATTGAGAAGGAAAAGGAAAATATGATTCTTCACGTTCATTATTATCAGAGTTCTAATGAATTAGAGAAACTCACATCTGTTTTTGGTCATCATTGGTGTACGACAATTCAAAATACTCAGCAGCTGAGTAGAGCTGTGTTCTCAGATTCTTCAAATCCTATTGGAATCAACATAATAGTAATAGAAAATTTCAAAACCATACTTTAAATCAGTAGGCTCAATTGAAAAACACGTGCAACATTTCAAGTTCCATTTACTGAAAAACTTGAATGGTAAACACCATGTGCATGAAAAGGAAGCTATTAATTGTAAGAAAGATTGAGAGAGATCAGAACATAAAGTGAACAAACAAGATGAATGTAAAAGTTTCTTCACACACTATTGAGTTCTCTGTTTCTCTCAGAAAAGTTTGGTCTAACTTCATCATTGGACGGCTCTCCTGCTGGAATTCACCGGTCGGATAACTTTAATGGTTGCTTGTTTTGCAGATTTGTGGGGCGGAATTCATCTCTTTGTTGAAGCTCTTCATCAATCTATGTGAGCGGATTTCATGGTCTCACAACAACATAGACGAAGCATACTAAAAATTTGACCCACAAAAATGCCCGCTCTTTCTAAAAACTTATGTCCTAAACTCCAAAGCTGAAATTCTCATTTTGGATCACATTGAGGTGAATTTACTTCTAAAGATCCGTAATGCTTGGGAATATTGTAAAATCACTCGAGGAAAAAAGTTTCCCACCTGATTGGGATACAAGGCTTAGTATAGTTGCTCGAAAAAGTTCCAACTTCCAATGGAGTTGGGGAAGAATGGAGGAAAAGAGTTACTGATCTGAAAACAAAAGCAACAAATGGGGAAATCAAGGGCATAAGCAAGAGATTACCTTGAGACTATCAGAGAAAAGCATGCTTTGCTGCATAGAAACCTCATCATAATTTGCTGGTTGTCCAGGGATGGGCAGCGAAAAAGAGGAAATCATTGTCTCCTTGAAGAAAAAAATTGTATCAAGCAGTCTCTATCCAGTAAAAATAATTGTGACCAACCCTAAAACCCAACCAAAATTAAATTGAAGGGTAAGAAAAAGAACAAAAACAAGTTAAATGATATTCTAATTCTGATTATCTGTAAAATGCTATGCTGTGATTCATTTTTTTACTCCAGAACAGAAAAACTCATTTCAGCACTGAGAAAAATAAAATTGAAAACCTAATCAGCAATGCTGATAATTACAGCAGGAAATGTGGCACTGTGTAAGAGAGAATCAGTAAGTACTAGTTTGAACTAAGATAGAATCCCAATTCATACTGAAAAACAGGTATTGAACTAAACTGAAAAAAAACAAAAACAAATAAAGAAATACAAATTGCAAAGAGAAAGAAAGAATTGTTAGTCCATACATCTGCAACAAACCAAAGAACAAAATAATAATTAATGATTTTTATAAACTAAACACTGGATTTTCAAAAGTCACATTTGTCTAAATCTTCACCAGCACACTCACAGAATTCACATATAAACATCAAAAGATGTGCATTTCATAAAATCCCCCATTTGGTTGCCAAGAATTCTAAAAGAGAGAACAAATAAATAAAAATAAATGTAACTAACTATAAATCACACAATGTTATGATAATCTCAGGATCAAGAATGTATACAAGTGAATGGAAGATTCAAAATCCCATCTTTTGAGCAATTTACTGAGCAGCCAAACAGAGGACCAAGACCCATTTGAGCAAATGAATACAAAAGACTAACCTGAAGCTGTTAACTAGAGAGAGAATCACTACTCCCGATTCAAAATTGATCAAACCCATTTGGTGGAGATGGCCAAAAGCAGACATAAATAGATGAGGCCCATTCCTTTGAAAGAGACTAAAGTAGTTTGGGGTATTGAGATTTTGACTAATAAAGCAAGAGAAAAATGACAACTACAGTTTTGGGGGCACATTTGAGGACGAGAAAGCCAGAAAGTCCAAAGACCATGTAGTAGAAAGAAAGCGAGAGAGTTGAGAGAGAAATGGATGATTGAGGAAGGAGAAGAAGAGATGCAGTAGTGGGGACAAGCCATCATGATATGAGGAGCCAAAGTCTACTCTCTTTCCTGTTTTGAAGCTTTAACGACTCAACACTATACACTATTGTAATGTAGTTATTTTTGTTCACTTCACATTTTATGAACCATTAATGTATCAATATATATTATAGTATTGTGCCTTTAATATTGTGTTTAGTTGAAAATTTTAAGAAAGAATTTGGGAGAAAAAAAAAAAAAAAAAAGTATAACATTAGGTGAAATATAGGAACATTTTATTTATATTTTATCTATCTTTCTCCTTTTAGTTTCCAAATTTTCCAACCAAACCCATTATAAAATTAAAAATCACATCCATTATACTAATTGATATATCTATTGATGCACGTACCTTTATTCTTTCATGAATGGTTGAGATGATTTGGTAGATGACGTTTCTCATGTAATGGATTTTATTTAATGCAAATTATACTTTATCCATTTTCTCTTTTTAATTATAACTAAGTATAGTTAACTTCTAATTCTTTTAATTTATTTTAATATCATCCGTCGGCAAATATTATTTATATAAATTTTTGTGAATAGAAGCCGTCATATGAGAGTGAGACGCTGGGACCTATTCTCTTGGAGAATTTTTATGTGCAAAAATTTTATACATGTAACAATGCTAATTCTATAAACATTATTATATATTGACTCTATTCAAAGTGATAAATTTTATTATTTTACACTAATTAAAATATATGTATATTGTTCACTCACTAAAAAAAAATAAAAATAAATAAAAAATAAAAAATTGGATTCTATTCGTTTGGACTGTGGGTTCTGTTGTGGCTGAGTTGTTTGATTCGGTTTGACCATTGGATGCATGAAGTGCAATGACGATTGGTTTGTAAATGAATTGAACTATTTATAAATAAGTTCGATTTCACTAGTTAAAGGCTTTGATTCAACTCGATTTATTTAATAAACGAGCTGAACTCGAGCTCAAATATTAGATTCATTTAACCTCCGTTTGGGAAGGGAGTTGGCTTTTTAACTTTTTAGTTTTTTGACTTTTTTAGTTATTTTAGCCTGGGCTAAAAAACTTGATTTGGGAAGGGTTTTTTTGACTTTTTTGGGTTTTTTTGTGAGAGAAGAGTGTAATGATTATGGGTTGGATGTGATGTTTTGTTTGTTGTGGTTAAAATAGCCTATTTTGTCTTTTGTGACTATTTTAGCCACAAACCAACTTGTCAAATAACACCTTAGTAAGGCTCCATTTGAGAAGAAGAATATGGGGCTTTTTTGGCTATTTTAACCACAAAAGACAAAAAAATAGGCTATTTTAGTCACAAAAAACAAAACATCACATCCAACTCATAATCATTACACTCTTCTCTCACAAAAAAAGTCAAAAAAGCCAAAAAGTCTTTCCCAAACCAAACTTTTTAGCTCAGGCTAAAATAGCTAAAAAAGCCAAAAAGTCAAAAAAGCCAACCCACTTCCCAAACCAACCCTAAACGAGTCGAGCTCAAGCTCGAACTCGCATAAACTCACCTCGTTTATTTTTATTTAGATTATATAATAAATATTAGTTATATATTAAATAATATATAAAAAAAATACATATATATATATATAAATAATAATATAAATACATTATTTATATATCAAATAATAAAAATAATATTAAAAAAAATTATCAAAGCGAGCCAAATTCAAGTCCCATTAATATTAACGAATCAAGTTAAGTTTGAATACAGTTCCTTATCAAGTTAAGCCCCACCTCAATAAAAAAATTTAATAAACACACGAGTCAAATTCAAACACAACGAAACTCAATTTGACTGGATTTGCTTCCCCTTCTAAGTGTGACCAAATTGCTAATCTCATTTCTACCAATGGTGATGGTCTCTCTGACAATTTATGAAAGGAGATAACGTGACTGTGGTACTGGAGCATAGTAATTAGTGTTGTATGGCTATGAGGATTTATTTTGAATTCGTTTTAATAATTTAAATTATTTATTTTTTAAAATATATTAAATATAATATATATGTAAAATATTAAATGATCGTACATCAATAATTTTTATTGAATTACATTTGTATCTAATTTTATATTTTAAATTATATTTATTATTTATTTTTATGGATACAAATGTAATTCGATGAAAAAGTTATTAATATTCGATCAATTTAATTTTTTATAAGCATATTCTACTCGATATATCCTAAAAAATGAATGATTTAATCATTGAAATGAGTTCCGAAATAAGCCCCAATGACCGAATAACAAGGACTGTTGTGTCTCCCGCATAGCAGCTACACCATCTCTATTTATAAATGGGTAAGAAGAAAATACGGTTAGCTCTATATTTTTCACACAATTACACTAACTTCTCTCAATATTTTAATTTATATAACACTTAAATTTTTTTCCATCAATAATACGTTACTTAGTCGTGTGAAGAAAAAAAACCATGTTCATCTCTTTCTTACTAAAATATATATTTATCTTTATTTATTTTGATATTTACTTACCATTAGTATTAGTTTCAATCACTTTATTTATACTATAAGAAGTATAAATGTAATTATATCAAAAATATAAAACTAATTATATTTTTTTTCAAACTTCAAAGAGGTACTGTAAGTATAATTTACCCTTTAATTATAGTACAAAAGAGATTATGCTGGTTAGACAGAGTTCGCACCTGAACTAGAGAAATAAATCAAGAGCAAACTACTAAATATAGTTCCATGAAATATGAAATCAAACCTTGTTTTGTTTTAATTTTTTGAAAATTGAATATTTTATTTTTCATATTTTTTTATTTTTATTAATTTTTTTAATATTTTAAGCAATTTTTTTACTTTTAAGATATATTTAATATAAATACAATTGAAAGGTATAATATTTGTAAAAAACAAAAAACTCTTTAAAAAATTCATTAAATATAAAAAATATATATATAAAAAAAGGATAAATTACAAATACACCCCTTGAGGTTTGCTTAAAGTACAGATTACCCCTGTTGTTTGAAAAATTATAAATACCTTCTTGTTAGTTTTTTTTTATTTAATAGAAAATAACTAAAAAAATGAAATTCCCTACACAATAATAAAATTACCTAAATTATTAATTGAAACATATTTCTAACATCATTAAAAAATGTTAATTGATTTGATGATTTATTAATAAAAATGACAATTTGCTATGAAATTAGAAACCTCGGGAGGTGAAATGTAATTTTCAAAATCATATGGGGCGATTCGTATTTTAATCAAATCTCAGGAGATATGTATTTGTAATATACCCTAAAAAAATATAAAAAATTTAATACATTTTTATATTTTTGTATATTTATTGATATTTTTAAATATTTTATTTTTAAGTACATTTAGGTCAGATGCATCTAAAAAATAAACAAATTTGCTTAAAATATTTAAAAATTTTACTAAAAACAAAAAAACACAAAAAATAAAATAAAAAACTCAATTTTCAAAAATTAGAACCAAACAAGGTGAATTTTGTAATCAAACTAAATTAATTATGAAAATGTAGTTTAATTTTTTTGAAATTGCAATTTTTATATAAATCTCGTCATCGTTCACAATATGATTACGACATTCTTGAACATCAAATACACTATGTCGTCGTTTTACAAACAATAATTGTTTAAAATTAGTTCTATTATTATATAGTGCCATTTTGGGAACATAGTAAAAAGTCATGTTTTTGGACAAAATGTCCAAAAACGTTATTGCCAAAAACGCAACAAAATCCCTTTGGGAAGTGCAAAAAACGCAGCCCTAAAATTACAAAATAGGGCCTATGAAAAAAAAATAAAAAAATAAATCTCTTATGTTGGGTAAGGATATTTTGGTCATTTTAATTTGATTTGACACCATAAATAAATATTAAACTAAAAAGCAAAAAGTCAGTTTTTTACCAACTTCCCAAATCACTTTCAAAAAAGTCAAAAAGTTTGGTAAAAAGCTAAAAGTCAACTTTTTATCAACTTTCCAAAACAACCCATAATAACACACTGGAGGTTTTTCAATCTTGATCTAAGGTTTCGAGTTGGAATTTCTCAAGTAGCCATTGAAGGTTTGTCCGGTTAACTTTAGCATTTAGTTCATGATAGTCCAAGTACAAAGTAACTCGGGTCCAATTAGGCTGGGTTGGATTGGAAATATTCTTAAAAAATAAAATAAAATAAAATATGGGAAACTAATAAGGTATTTAAGTATTTACAATGAATAACAAATAAGGTATATGTATATATTTAACCAGTCCAGTTCAGTTTCAAATCAAAATTATAACTATAAAATCATGGACCCAACTCTAAAGTACAATTCTCTTATTTTAAAAATCAAGACCGAATCAGAAATTGAAAAAACTAAATCATATTATGAAATCTCGTCTAGGTTAAATCGACTTGCAAATTTTTTAATTTTTTATTTTTTTTCCAACCTAATGTTAAGTTACTGGGATGAGACGCTCTAATTTTAATACATCCATTATTCATTTTTAAGCCTCCGTTTGGGAAGTGAGTTGACTTTTTGGCTTTTTTCGCTATTATAGCCTGGGCTTAAAAGCTTGGTTTGAAAAGGGCTTTTTGGCTTTTTGGCTTTTTTGAGTTTTTTTGTGAGAGAAGAATGTAATGATTATGGGTTGGATGTGATGTTTTGTTTGTTATGGCTAAAATAACCTATTTTGTTTTTTGTGGCTAAAATAGCCAAAAAAGCCCAAACCATGGCTTCCCAAACGAAGCTGCTTTGCTACGCCCCGGTAAAATTCAAGACTGAGATTAAACGCTAAATATTTATCTTCGTTCTGCCCAATTGTCATCCTTGAAAGTTTTTCTACATTATTACCCAAATCATCCATCGTCTTCAATGGACCACATTTAAAATAATATGTCAATCACATTTTGAAAATGATTTTTTTTTTTTTTTAAACAAAAAAATTACGTTCTATGAGATATCATAGCATCTGTGAGCTCTAAGCCCGGGATAATCGGTTGCCGACCAGATTTAATCCAACCCAAAGGAAGGAACCCACAACCAGGGCATACAATGGACCTCACTCACCCGCCACAAAAAGAGACAGAGTCTCAATCGGAGTACAGTACAGTCAACCGAAGTTATTTTGTGCTCCCAAGATTCGAGCCATGCTCTTCCGTGTGGAAAGGCGAGTGTGTTATCCACTTGGCCACCACCCCTTGTGGTTTAAAAAAAAATTCATAAGATTTAATCTTTATAATAAAATAAATCATAAGTTTTTTATTTTGTTAATTTAAACCTTAATATTTTGATTTATTTTCAATATAAATCAATCTCCTATTTTCATTAAATAAAATCGATGAAAAAAATTATTATTTTAGCCATTAAACTCAATTTTTGTCTATATAAAATGTCTAAAATATTATTTTTCTTTGAGTTCAATGATTAAAATACATTTGTTTGCATTAATTTTACATAACGAAAATAGAGAAATAATTAAGATTGAAAATAAATTAAAATTTTAATATTTAAATTGATAAAATTAAAATTTTAATATTTATTTTGTTACAAGTATCAAGTCTTATAATTTTTTTAATATTTTTTATACAATTTTTTTAGGGGTAATGACAAATCAATGGTAAGTAAAATAAATAAATATCAATTCCATGAAAAACTCTATGAATTTGACTTTTAATATACTTAGCAAAGTTTATCATTAATATGTAAATATTTTCTCCATTTTTTTGTCTCAATTCTGTAGTAATTACAGTTAGGGATGGAAATTTGGTCCGGCCTGGCCTGGCCTGACCCTCCCGAACTGGCCCACTGTCAAGTTGTACCGACTTCCACCAAAAATCAGGTCGGCCCGCCCACTTACGCAAAATTGCAGCCTAGGTGGGGTACTCAGGCATTGGGCCAGGCCTGGGCAGGGCCTGACTATTTTTTTTTCTTATTTTTTCATTAAAATTTTATTTTTTTCACAAAAAATGACATTGCGCCTTAATCGGGACGAGCTTTGTGTGAGTTTTGAGTGGACCAATGGACTGAACTTTGAGCCGAGGTCGCACGGTTTGGGCCAGACTTCAAAATAGGTGACCCAATCCCAAAATCTTGGATTGAACTCAAGTCTAGGCCTGGACGAGCCGCACCAAACCGCAAGTGAATTTCGAATAAACCACAGGCGGTAGACTAAATTTACATCCCTCACTGAATGCATAAGATGAATTAGGGCTAGTTTGGCAAATTAAAAAAAAATCAAAAAGTCAAAAAGTTACCAAAAAAGTTAAAAAGTTATCACTATTCACCAAAAAAATATATAAAAAAATTAATATATATAATATTAAAATACAAATTAACTTCACGCCACTCTAGGTGCTGATGTCAAAGCAAAGTAGTGAAAGGAAAAAAAAAATTACATGTATATATTCCCTAAGCTGAATGGTAAAGTTGGCCCGTGGGGGCCACCATGGGTCCCGTTTTGATAATCCGAACCGTTTAATATGTAGAACTCGTCTAGTACTATATGCCTATAAAAAATCACGTCTATCGGATATCGCTAACTACATGATCAAATCAGTTTTGTATAAAAAAAATGGATGGTGTTATAGTTAACATGTGACAAAAAAAACTAACACGATCAGATAGCTATCGATATCCAATAAACGTGATTTTTTTACAAGCATATAGTACTCGACGAGTTCTACATATTGACGGTTCCGATTACAAAAACGGGACCCGTGGTGGGCCCCCATGAGCAGAACAATACCGTCTAATCAAAGCCCGAAAAGGAAGCAATCTTTTCCTATCTCCTACCCAGCTGACTGCACTGTCCAACCCGTACAGATTAATTAATTATATTCTCCTACACACTTATTTATATAATTTTTTTAATATATATTTTTTCATAAATAGTCAAAAAATTAATCTAAACATTCATATTTTTTTTTAATTTTTTAATCTAAAAAGATAAAAAAAAATACACTTATTTAAAACACCACAAACAACACCTTTGTAATCCCCCTTTTCCCAATTTTATATAGTTGAATTAGTGGGCCCTTCCTTGCCTTTCCAAAAGGTCAAGACCATCTACCTAATTGGGTTTGATTTGTGGACCCCATACCAACGTGGGCGTAACATTCAACGGCATAATGTTAGAAGTTTAGTGGCCCCAACAATATCTGATAAGATGAGATTAGTCCTGTGCTTAGCTTTTTCAAAGCCATGACCAATTTACTATGGCCCAAATAAAAGTAACGGTAGAGATTGTAGGTCCTCATAAGTTGATTTATTAGTTAATAGGTCTTATAGAAAAAATTTATCATAAAAAATTCACTAATCGTAAGTTTTAATAATAATTTATAAAAATTATGACAAAAAAAAGTTATTAATTATCAATTTTTAGCGACGTATGTAAAAAATTGTTACAAAAAAATTATTTTTAGAAACAATTTCATCAATACTTATTTTCAATGAGACTTATAGAAATTAAGATTAATTATTAGGACCTATTGATAATTTATCCTTTCATTTATGGCCAATTTACTATGACCCAAATAAAAATAATGATAGAGATTTACATTTGAGACGTTCTTATGTACTCATAATGATATGGTAAAAAAAAAAAGAATCTCACATGATTAAGTGTATGGTGAATTAAAAATTAACATCTATTATATTATATCATTATAGGTGAAATTATAAAAATTTTATTAGAGGTCAAGGAATTAAAAAAAGTAACTTATCCAAAACCAAAAAAATCATACGTTGCTGTCTAAACCCAAATATGGTCTAGTGAGACACATTTAAAATAAATTTAGATTTCACATTAATTTTTTGAATAATTTTTTTGGATAGATTATCAATGGGTCATAATAGTTGGACTTATTAATTATCATCAAGTCCTATTGAAAATAAATCCTATTAAAATCGTCACTAAGAATAATGTTTTGTGATTATTTTTTTGTATATGTCGTTAAAAATTAATAATTAGTGACTTTTTTTATCACGATTTTTATAAATTGTCGTTAAAACTTACAATTAGTAATGTTTTTCTGTGGCGAATTTTTCAAACTATCGTTGAAAGTTAAAATTATTGACTTTTTTTGTGACAATTTTTTAAACTATCACTAAAACCCATAATTAATGACATTTTTTATGACGATTTTCAAACCGTCGTTGAAAATTAACAATTAATGACGTTTTTTAATAGTATTTGATGAAAAATACCATTAATTATCATAGGACTTATTGGATAATAAATCCACTTATTAGGACTTACACATAAGTCTTTTTAATTTTTTTTTTAAAAAAATAGGATTTTGTATTCAACTCTCAAGAAAACATTTTGTATTAGTTTAAGAACAATTAAAATATATTTCTAAGTTTAAGGACACTAATTTTTTTTCTAGACAAAACTATCCTTAGTGTAGTTTTATTACTCTAATTTCAACCGCCATTGACATCTTCGATTGTCGGCGACAACTTTTCAATGATCATCCCGATTGTTGGTGACCATTTTTTAGCAATCTCTAGCAAATTGAAATTTCATTGTCCTTAATATCTAAAAGTTAGTGAAATTTCACTTGCTGAAAAGGATGACAAATTAACAATACAGTATAATATAGTGAAATTTCTCTTGTTGAAATTTCATTAGTGCATTGTAATCATGTAATTTCACCATGATAGTGAAATTTCACTGTAACTTAGTGAAATTGAATTGTTTTAAACAAAAATATGTACTGATAAAAAATAATAGAAAGAGTGAGATGGATGATAAATAAGAAATAGAGAGAGAGAGAGAGAGAGAGAGAGAGAGAGGCATGAGACAAAGTCATGTGGAAAATAGATCGATGATAAAAGCTGACAACGCGATTCATATTTGAATGAATGACAACAAATCTGGTTCAAGCGATAACAAGTGGTTGTGATTGAGGCGATGTTAGTCAAATGCGGTTGAGGCATTGATGACCGGACGCAATTGAATAAAGTTAGAGAGAGAGTGAGAGAAGAGAAGAGAATCGATAGAGAAGAATAGACCCAAGATTATCTTTTGTAGAAGTTTAGGGTTGGTGGGAGACAGGGAAGAAAATCGTAATCGTCTTTCGTAGAAATTCAAGGTTTTAGGCTTATAAGGCTATTTTAGATAATTTATATCAGTATTTTTTCTTATCTTTCTAAAATTTGAAATCCTAAGAATCTCAACTAGTAAGCAAACTCTTAGATTGTGTTTGGTTAATAAATTTGGAAATGGATTTAGAAAGAAAAAGAAAAAAAGTGTGTGAAATGTAATTGAAATATAATTATATTTCATTAATGTTTCACCTATTTTTTTTTCTTTTCATTTCTAAATTTTTATCCAAATCCAAACAAACCGTTAATACCCTTAAAACTTTCACACAAACATGTAGAGGGATGTAACCCAATTTTTCCTAAAAAGATTCAAGCAAACCCCGCCCTCTTGTTTTTAAGGTGAAACTTGAGTATGGTTGGGTTGTGAATTTGGTTGTATTTTAGTTTCATGCTTTAATTTTTACGATGTAAACAATTGTTTTAGGAAATTTTTTTAAAAACAATTTGCTTTTCAAGAAACACCAAAAAATTATTTTTAAAAAATATTTGTGCACAAAATAAAATTATCAGGAAAACAATAGGTATTTTGAAAGTTTTTATTATTTTGCTTTCAAAAACATTAAAAGGGAACACAACAAAATGAAAATACAACCAACCATGCCTAGTTTTATATAAAAATGATATATACTAGGAAAACATATTCACTAAACTATTCAAAATTTGAATGTATATTACAAATTTAAATTTGGTATAATATGAGTTACAAATAAGATAAATAAAAATGTTTAAGGTCATGTTTGATTCACAAGATTAATAGTGAAGTATTAATAATCCTATTAAATTAGTGTGGTATTCACTATCCAATTGGATTAATATCTATTGGATTAATAATCCCACCTCTACCCCATTACTAATAATCCTACAAATTTGTTGGATTAATTATCCATTGGATTAATAATCCTAAACCAAAATATTAAAACAAACATAGAATAATTGGGCCCACGGATTAATAATCCCAATCCCATACTCTAATCCACTCAATCAAACATGCCCTAAGGTCATGTTTGATTCAAAAGATTAATAGTGAAGTATTAACAATCCTATTAAATTAGTGTGGTATTCACTATCCAATTGGATTAATATCCATTGGATTAATAATCCCACCTCTACCCCATTACTAATAATCCTACAAATTTGTTGGATTAATTATCCATTGGATTAATAATCCTAAACCAAAATATTAAAACAAACATAGAATAATTGGGCCCACGGATTAATAATCCAATCCCATACTCTAATCCACTCAATCAAACATGCCCTAAGAGTACTAAAAGTAGAGTTTTAATGAGAGTTCTACTGCAATGAGTCCCACTCATAAATGACTTGATGTATGTGTCTTTTTTTTTTTTTAATATCACATTATTAAAGCTATTGTTAGAACTCCAAATTTATAGTTATGAATCATTTCCCATACGATAAATTTGATCAACACAATTTGCTGCTTTTCATTATTATTTATTATTAGTTTTGTTTTCTTCAGAGGCGTGAATGGTGGGGGGTGGGGTTCTAAAGAAGGAAGAAATGATTTATACATTCCTTTTCACTCGTGCGAACCAATGAAATTATAGCCATCCAACCCTCCTTTTGACCCTCCCTCCAAGCCTAGCCCAAGCTGACCTTTTTGGCTTGGTTTGCCAATAAAAAAAATCACATTTTTATCTGAATTTTTACTTTCAGGTGGTGTTTGGTTTTCATTTTTGGCTAAACAATCACAAAAGGACAAAAAAGAGTTAAAAAATTACAAAAAGACAAAAAAAATCCACAATTCCAAAGCTAAAAAGTCAAAAAAACCAATTAAGAATATTAAACGAACAAAAAAGTCCCAAGTTAGAAAAGTCAAAAAAGTCAAAAAATCAACTAAAAAAGTTATTGCCAAACGAAGGCTTAGTAATTTTTTTAAATATAATGAAATTTTTTTATTTTTTTGGTTCATCTAATGTAGAAAAATTTAGGAAGTAAATTTTCTTTAAGAAGTCTACAAACAATTTACTAAAAAAAAAATAATAAAAAAAAATTCAAAAAGCAAACTTGTTTGGATTTTTATCTTTCTTTATTTTTTTTTAAAAATTTATTTTTTGATTCGTCTAATTGAGTAGAATGAAAGGGAATTTTTTTTTATTTTTTTAAAAAATCACTAAATATATATATATATATAAATCCTTAATTTAGTTTACTTGGCCACTTGGGCCTGTATGCCTGTGGTTTCTTTACATTTTCAGTAGAGATGGGCTCTGCTGCTCACTCGGCCTGTTTGCAGGTTTGCTTGGTTTTCCAAATGGATAACTTTTTCTTCTTTTTTTTTTCCCAGATGGATAACTTGCCCAATAGATAATAAAAGAAGGGCAAATTAGTTAGAAGTCCTCATAGAAAGATTTGTTTTCCATTTAAGTCTCATAACTTTTGTATAGACCCAAAAATCTTAAGCCTATCTCCTTTCTCTTTTACTCACTGTTGATTGGTGACTACCATCAATTGGGATTCATTGGCAACCACCGACTCCTTACTTCTTCGTCACTAATGATGAAGGAAATGAGTTTCTAGCAATATTTTTGATATAGATCTACTTAGATCTGTTCAAAATTACAAGACAAGACTCACCTAAATGTTCAGACTTAGAGTAAATCTAAGTAGATTTACATCAAATCCGAAAAAGATCTAAACAAAAAATGGTTGTTAGAGTACAATTTTCTCTCTATGTCTATATCTCTCCTTCGATCTCTCAGTTTTTCGATGATGTTCAGAATACTTCGGTGAATTTCTGGAGATACTCCGATAACTTTCCAATGAACTTAAAGATTAATGTGGCAGCGTCTTTAAATTAAAAATATGTAAGATTAATTGGTATTAGTGTCTTGTCCCATGAAGTAACAAAACAAATAAAAATAAAAATAAAAATTAAGGTTGTGTTTGGTTACACTTTCAAAACTCAATTTCACCCTTTGGTTTGAGTGTAGTATTTAGTTAGAGTTTTCAAAATTTGATTCGACACTTACTTTTGAAAACACGTCTACTCGATCATTCCCCGAACGTCCAGTCGGTTGACCAGAACAGTGTTTGTGTTTTTTTTTTTTGGTACTTGTTATTTTTATATTTTAAATAAAAAATATTTTTGGAATTTTTAAATTTTTTTTTATGAACTTTGAATTGGGTTGTGTTTGGTTATGAGTTGTAAGTTTTTAAATAAAATCATATGTCACATTAAAAATTTCTAATTCAATTCAAAACTTATAACCAAACAAATTTTTCATACTCAAATCACAATTTCAAAACTCACAAACTCAAAATATAACTTTATTCTTAAATCATAATTTTAAAACTCTACCAAACGCTACCTAATGTTTTCAACTTTTAGTGTATGGGTTGTAATGGTAATTTGGAAGAGAGATACGATTATAACTACAATAAAAACAAAAATGACAATTGTAATGAAACCTTTTTGTGGTACACATCGAAGAGTTTTATTAATAACAGTCTTAAAGACAATCAACAAGAAACACAAAATGTTAAAAAATTTATAATCTCAATATATTCTTCACATATCTCAAAACACTGTCACATATTTCAATTCATTTTTATAAACTTTTTACACAATTTTTTTTCAATATTAACAACCGCTCTAAGAATTATTTTTAACATTTTCCTATTAGTTCTAATTTTTTTAAACAGATATAATACATCGGCAATGCTACGTAGCTCAAATTTTGTGGCTTAAAAGTGGCTCAAATGGCCAAAACGACGTCGTTTTGAGTACAGAACAACATAAAAATGGCCAAAACGACGTCGTTTTGGCCATTTGAGCCACTTTTGAGCTACAAAATTTGAGTTACGAGACATTTTCCATAATACATTCTATATTTCTAACCTAAAGGAAAATGGTATGGCAGTGAGATTTGAAATTCAAACTTCTTGTCTGGTAAACCACTAGGCTACCTCTTTGTCTCGAGTCCCATCCTTTAATACTAAAGTGTTTGCGACACAAGATTGTTAACTAATGTTCTTAGTATATTTGTTAACAAGCTTAAATTTATTTTCTGTTTCACGAAAATTGGTAGTTGATGAATGGACACCCGTTTATGAATAATACTATATGTATCAATTAATGTATTAATTAATATATTAACAGATGATGTGGTATAATTTTAGAGATTTTGAATAGTTTTAATTTGTATAATAAGTGGGATCCATAATAATGACATAACACTAGTAAGTATATTAGTGTGTATGAGAGGGAGATTTATGATCTGGAATTGGGCCGGACAGATTTGGGCCCAACGAGGTTGGGCCGAGGTAGTTCGGGCCTGTCCTTGTAGGAATCTGCTCGAATAAGACAGGCCGAGGTCTGACCAAGCTGCGCGGCATTACGGTATCAAAGCCGGTCAAGTGAGATGTCTGGCGGCGGCTAAGGTTAGACCGGGCTACTTGTGTTCGCTCGGCAGGAAGGTCGACGGCGGACAAGCATGAGCTTGACCGAGCTTGGCTATGCCGGGATGCAGCCGAGCCCGGTCCTCATTGGTCTTAGCTATGGGAATACTTAGGCTTGAAGCGCAAAATGGCCGTTGACAGCCGAGATGGCGCAGCCCGGCTGCCGAGCTCCCATAAGAGTGGGCAGGCAGTTGGGTTAGGTGATGTTCAGCAAGATTTGTGCTGACAGATGGGATAGCAGTGCCACGTGTTGAGAGATCACTAAGAGTAGATTTGGGGCGCAGAGGGTATATAACCATGTCTGCGCCCCCCATACGCGGACAGACGAACACTTTGTAAGAAACTCTTACACTCAAACACTCTCATCTCTCTCCCTCTATCCCAAGGTGTGTGCTAACTCGACCGTCGGAGGGGTTTTCCGGCCACACACCGCCGGGTAGCTCACCGCTGTTGTGCTTTCAGGTGATCGGACAGAAACGGAGCTTGGAAGAAAGGAGTATGGGCTTGCCGGAATATTTGCTCCTCGTACAATTGGCGCCGTCTGTGGAAAAGCTTTGCAGACAAAACCTTGTCTTCCAAGCTCGTCTGATCGCCGTTCATGGCGAACAACGAGGAGATTCCGTTGTCCGCCATCGACGAAGTTACCCCGGAGTCAGGCAGACGGAAAGAAAGTCATACCATCATCCCTCCAATGGCGGACTTGGAGACATTCCCAGGAGGGCAGTCGGGAGACGTGCGGGATAAGCGCAGAAGGAGCTATGGTCATTCACGAAGCCCAGATGGTCATCGCCGACGAAGAGAGTCACATGTGAGACGTTTGGAACACAAGCTCAGGGACCAGGACGCCGTCATCCGGCGGATGGCAGCGGAGATGGAGGAGCTGAAGCGGCATGTGAAAGGGAAGGGTGTAGCTAGGGTGGGAGACCATAGTGAGCGCACCCAACCCCGCCGTTCAGGCAGTCAGAGTCAGCGACACACTCCGTCCATTTCTATTACCAGAAGTTACAAGGTTGGTGATTCCGATGTGTATGCAGAGAAGTCCAGCGCGCAAGATAGCACTTACCAGCCCTTACGTCCGGAGACGACGTCAAGGTACTCCTATTCCGCTCGTTCAGAGGATTTGCGGGTAGTCTTAAAGGAACGGGCTCGCCGGCGGGAGGCTCAGAGGGTACCGGCGTTCCAGCGGCTATCCTACGGAGTTCACGCCAGCGAGGAGGTCGGAATGCCTCCACCCCGCCAAGTAGCGTCGCTCCATGTTGATTCAGACTTGGCAAGGCTGAGCGCCACCCCTTTCTCCCTAGAGATTGAAACAACACCGCTGCCGGCAGGCTTCCACCAGCCTAAATTCACACTGTACGACGGAAAGACCGATCCTACATGCATGTAAGCCACTTCCGACAGGTTATGGCCGGACATAGGCGGAATGACGCACTTATGTGCCTTATCTTCCCGTCAAGCTTAGGCGAACTGGGCCTGAAATGGTTTGAAAGGTTGCCGGAGGGGAGCATTGAAATGTGGCATTAGTTGGCTGAAGCCTTTGTGACGCGCTTTAAAACCAATACCAAAACACCAAAGGAAGTTGATCACCTACTGAGTGTCAAGATGGAACCAAGCGACACATTTAAGGCATATAACTCCAGATATTAGGAGACTTTCAACGAGATCTTGGATTGCCCGGTCAATCTTGCGATCACTCAATACAAGCGTGGTCTCCCGGTCGGACATAGACTGCGGGACTCGCTTACCATGCACCAGCGGACATCCATGGGCCAGCTCATGCAGCGCATTAATGAGCACATCCGAGTAGAGGATGACGCATCAGCATCCACCGCAAAGGCGACTCCGGTAGCAACAGACAAGAAGACAGCTGGCAGAGTGCACGCAGTTGGGCAAGAGTCCAGCCGCTCAAGTGACCGTGCAGAGGAATCGGACCGTGGCTCGAATTGCAACAACCGGGGTAGAGGACGTCGAAATGACCGGGATGACTACCCCCGAGATGACGTAGCCGATGCCAACAGAAGGTTGAAGGCCAGGACAAGCATCACCACGGTCTTCAAGATTCTGATCTATCGCATACTTAGTGAAATTCGTGACGAGGAATATGTCCGGTTTCCAGCTAAGTTGGGCGACGGTCAGAAGGGCTTCAATCCGCGGTACCGTTGCACGTTTCACCGGGAGCGCGACCACCGGACAGAGGATTGTTTTCCTTTGAGGCAACACTTGGAAGAGCTAGTCGCAGTCGGACACTTGGACCTTTACATCGATGGGGGCGTAAAGGCAAATCAAGCTCCGGTTGACCCGCAGGGACTGGATAACCGAGACGCGCCTCCACAAGGGGTTGTTAATGTCATCCACGACATAGTGGAACCGGCACGTGTGTGCGAGCTCCGAGGTATGATCAAGAAGGCAGAGCACATGAGGGAGGTCTTGTCTGTTCAGCCTGCGATCAAGAAGGGAAAGACCGAAGAGAAAGATGTCAATATTAGCTTCTCCACAAGGGATTTAGAGCGCATTCAGATGCCGCACAACGATGCCTTAGTAGTGACGCTTCGCGTCAAGGAATTTGATATCAAGCGGATCTTGATCGATCAGGAAAGCTCGGTCGAGATCATGTATTACGACGAGTTCAAACAGCTCAAGCTCCGAGACATGGACTTGGCTCCGGCAACTTCGCCACTGGTTGGTTTCAACTCGCAACCGGAGTGGCCTTTGGGAAAGATTATCCTGCTGGTCAAAGCGGGGTCCGTGGTCAAGCAAGTGGAGTTCTGGGTGTTGCAAGTACCTTCTACTTATAACCTGATCCTTGGAAGGGGATGGCTCCACGCGATGCAAGCCGTGGCATCAACCTACCATCAGGTGATGAGATTCCCCTCGGCTATGGGGGCAATCGAAGAAATTTGGGGAGATCAAGTCATGTCGAAGCAGTGCTTTGTGGCAGTCAACGGTAGCCGGCTGCCAAAGGCTCCATTCAAATGATAGAAGGACCGGAAGACCGGGGAGTTCTTGACGATGTGGGCACTAAGGCAGAGGACAAAGCCATTGAGGAATTGGTGGAGGTGCGAGTTAATACGGAGCGGCCGGACAAGTTCTTCTTGCTCGGCTCCAGCTTACTACCCAAGAAAGGACCGAGATGGTTGAGTTTTTGATGGCCAACATCGAAGTCTTCGCATGGTCACCTTACTACATGCCCGGCCTCGATCCAAGTTTTATCTGCCATCAACTCAACGTCTTCCCCGGAGCAAACCCAGTCATACAGTGTACAAGGAGATCAGCCCTGCATCACGCCGAGGTAGTTGCAGAGGAAGTGAAAAACTTGCTTGAGGCACGAGCGATTCAAGAAGTACACTACCCTCGGTGGATCTCCAACACGGTAGTAGTGCCCAAGAAGAATGGGAAGTGGCGAGTTTGTGTCGATTACAAGACAGTCAACCGAGCTTGTCCAAAGGACAGCTTCCCCTTGCCACGAATTGACCAGCTTGTGGACTTGATGGCTGGGCATGACAGGCTCAGTTTCTTGGATGCCTACCGAGGCTACCATCAGATTGCAATGCATGGGCCCAACCGAGAAATCACCTCCTTTACGACTCCAAGGGGACTCTTCTATTACCGAGTCATGCCTTTTGGTTTAAAGAACGCCGGGGCAACTTTTCAGAGGATGGTGACCAAGATGTTTGCGCCTTTGCTGGGCCGGACAATGGAGGCTTACATTGATGATATGGTGGTTAAAAGCCGGCATCAAGCAGACCACTTGTCCGACTTAGCCGAGATGTTTGCCATTCTCAAAAAACACAAGCTACGCCTGAATGCGTCTAAGTGTGCCTTCGGCGTGGGATCCGGAAAATTTTTGGGATTCCTAGTCACGAACCGAGGCATCGAAGCAGACCCCACACAGATCAGAGCCGTACAGGAGTTGAAGCAGCCTAGCTCAGCTAAGGACGTGCAGCATCTGGCCGGAATGGCCGTCGCGCTAAATCGATTTATAAGCCGGTCATCAGATCGCTGCTGTCCTTTCTTTTAGGCATTAAAATCAAAGTTCTCATGGGATGAAGAGTGTGACCACGCTTTGGCCGAGCTGAAAGAGTATCCTTCTTCGGCGCCACTATTGGTTACACCAAAGCCCGACGAGGAACTCTACCTTTACCTTGCCGTATCACAGCATGCAGTCAGTGCGGTGCTTGTTCGAGCTGAAGGAGTCAAGCACCTCCCAATCTTCTACGTCAGTAAAACCTTGCTACCGGCTGAGTTGAGGTACTTGCCATTAGAAAAACTTGCGTTGGCATTGATGATGGCTTCAAGGAAGTTGGCGCATTATTTCCACGCCCATACCATCATCGTTCTGACCGAGTTCCCCCTCAAAGCTTTGTTCGAACGGGCGGACTTCTCTGGCCGAATTCTCAAGTGAGCGGTCGAATTGGGACAATTTGATGTAAAGTTCCAGCCGCGCACTACTATAAAAGCCCAGACCTTGGCCGATTTCGTTGCTGAATTCTCACCTGGCACTCATCCAGTGTGCCCGGTCGACATTGCTGCGGCAGATGAGGAGGTGAACGAAAGCCTGACCGAGACACAACAACTTAGTGGAGTTGGCAACGCGGAATTTGCGCGCCCTACCAGAACACCCTCAGTTTGTATAATACCACCACCCGGTGATGCGTTGACGGAGTTGGGTATCACCAACCAACCTGCTCTGTCCGGTACCGCATCACCAAGGGGGGAAGAAATGGAACCATTCAGCACAGAGCCTGCGACCGGCGTAATACCGCAACCTGGAGATTCGCCTACGGACTTAGGCATTGTAGATCAACTTGCTGAGTCCGGTGCCGAATCACCAAGGGGGGCTGAAGTGGAACCAACCGGCACAGAACGTGGAGCCGGACAGACGAGCAACCGTGATCCCATCGACCTTCGAGCCTCTCAGGACCCCTCAGAATGTTGGAAGCTCTTTGTGGGGGAGATGTGGAAACTCTTTGTTGATGGAGCCTCAAACCGTCACGGCGCCGGGCTAGGTATAGTTCTGATCTCGCCGGATGGCCTGACTATTGAACATTCTATCACCCTTGGCTTCCCAGCATCCAACAATGAGGCCGAGTATGAGGCGCTTTTGGCCGGGCTCAAGAGCGCGATTCAGATGCAAGCATCCGAGCTAATTGTATACAGTGACTCCCAGCTTGTGGTTAACCAAGTCTCTGGGGTTTACGAGGCGAAGGATGACAGAATGACGAAGTACCAAGCCCTGGTTAGAGAGGAAATCAAGCAATTTCAAGCGATCAGGGTCCAACAGATTGGCCGAGAAGAAAATGGCCGAGCAGATGAGTTGGCAGGCCTTGCTTCCATGGTCGATAGCGCATCTCCCAACCCTCTTTTGATTGAATTCCTGCCGAGACCCAGCATTGAGGAAACCGGGCAGACAGAAGTACTCTGCACCGAGCTAGGTTCCTCTTGGATAGACCCTATCATCCTGTTCCTCAGAGAACGGAGTCTTCCAACCGACAAGAAAGAATCACATAAAGTGCGGGTGAAGTCAGAGCGGTTTTGGCTCTCTCCATCCGGCGCTTTATACACGAAATCCTTTACTGGTCCCTACTTAAAATGTGTTCACCCGAGCAGCGTGGAGGCCTTCTTGTATGAAATTCACGAAGGCATATGTGGCAGTCACATAGGGGGTAGGTCCTTGGCCTACCGAGCTATTTCACAAGGTTACTGGTGGCTGTGCATGCAAGCCGACGCACAAAAATATGTTCGCAAGTGTGAGAAGTGCCAGAAGTTTGCCCACCAGATCCACCAGTCGGCCACGGAACTTCTTCCCCTCACCAGCCCTTGGCTCTTTGCGATGTGGAGGCCAGATATAGTGGGGCCGCTCCCTATCGCACCAGGCAATCGGAAGTTCTTCATCGCGGCCATCGACTACTTCACCAAATGGGTTGAAGCTGAGCCCTTGGCAACAATCAAGGAGAAAGACGTGAAGCGGTTTGTCTGGCAGAATGTGGTCACACGGTTTGGCGTCCCCAAGATTTTGATCTCTGATAATGGCACCCAATTTGACGGTCGCCTATTCAGAGGATTTTGTGAAGATCTAAAGATTGAATTCTACAACTCTACTCCGGCTTACCCGCAGTCCAACGGTCAAGCCGAGGCATCCAACAAGACCATCCTGGATGGGTTGAAGAAAAGGCTTGAGAAAGCTAAGGGAAAGTGGGCCGAGGAACTCCCCAGCGTCCTTTGGGCATACCGCACAACCCCGCGACGGTCTACCGGAGAAACTCCATTTGCTTTGGCTTATGGCATGGAGGTGGTTATACATTTGGAAGTTGGCATGCCCGCTCTAAGGAGTGAAAGTTTTGAGCCCGAGCTGAACGCCGAAGCTATCGCCCTGGAACTTGATCTAGTGGAAGAGCATCAGGAAAAGGCCATCATCCACGTGGCCGCCTATCAACAGGAGCTTTCAAGGAAATACAACAAAACGGTGCACCCCAGACCGTTCAAAGTAGGTGATTGGGTGTTGAGGAAAGTTATGGGCAACACCTGGTGCCAGGAGAAGGCAAGCTAGGGGCAAATTGGGAAGGACCCTACAAGATAACCGGTCTGGCGGGCAAGGGGGCATACCACTTGGAGGATCTTGATGGTAGAACAATACCTCGGCCATGGAATGCGGCCAACCTCAAACTGTATTATTTCTAGCTTTAGCCTTCTTTTTGTGCAAATGAATTTTTTGGCTTACACTTCAGAATGTAATTCTTTTTGTCAATATATAGAAGTGTTTTATATTTGCTTTAGCATTCAGATTGTTGTTCTGATGAAAAAAACCGAGATGTTTATTCCGATTGAAAAGAGTTGATGTTTTGTTCAGCTTAGGTGCTCTCAACCGAGATGTTTATTCCGGTTGGCAGGGTTGATGTTTTGTTCAACTCTCAGAATTAAACCGAGATGATTTACTCCGGTTGAAGGCGTTGATGTTTTGTTCAACTTAGTTACTCTCAACCGAGATGTTTATTCTGGTTGAAAAGAGTTGATGTTTTGTTCACTTATGAAATTTAAGCCGAGATGTCTTTTCCGGTTGTATGAATTACTTAATGTGGCTTGTCTTGCCAAGGTGTTTTGTTCGGCTGAAGTTATGAGACATGTATACCGCTCAAACACTTAATAAAATTTGAATTTTTCATTGATAGAAAACAAGTACAAAAGGTGGGGCTGATAGGTTACATTGTAAAGCAACAAGCACAAAAAAAAAAAAAAAAAAAAAAAAGGAAGCAGAAGAAGAAGAAGAGGAAAGAAAACTAAGCTAAGGGGGATAGATTGGTGAATTCATCCTTAGTTGTCTCCAAATTGACTGTTGGAGATTGATTTTGTACACCGGTCAAAGTCTGGCCGGGCTGCTCTTGCTCTTCACGGTCCTCTCCCTCCGCATCTGCCTCGGCCTCTTCTTCCTCTTCCAGCCCTTCCTCGGCTTCAGCCTGCAACGCGCTGATGACATCGTTGGCATATGGCACGAGATAGGTCGATAGGAAGGCAGACGGCGGAGTGGCAAACACGTCGGTGTCTGGACTTTGACCAAGATGTTCGCAGGCAGACTTCCAGCCGGCTTTGAAGTAAATGTCTTGGGTCGCGAAGACTTGCTTCTTGTAGTTATCCTCGGCTTCGTTGAAACCAGCATTGTTAGCATCTTGGCAGTCTTTCTTCCTTGACTTCTTGAACGCATCAAGCTCGGCCTGGAGCTCGCCCCTCTTCTTCTCGGCCTCGCCAAGCTGACCGAGCAACCTGTTGTTGTCAGCATTGGCGATTTCAAGTGATGATTTTGCTTGGCCGAGCTCAGTCTGAAGGCTCTGGACTTGGCTGGCGGTGTCATTCGCCTTCTGCCGAAGTCGATGGATGCGCTCCATGACCAAGTGCTGCTTTTGGATGGCCTGCAAGAAGGAAATTTGATCAGAGAAGAAACCGTGCAAACGCTTGTAAAAATTTCAGTAGGGGATTGAGACTTACCCTGGTCATGGACTTCACGGCTGATTTCACCAACCGGGTGTCAGGGACGTGGTCGCTACCAACCACGTCGCTCGGCAGCAGAAGAGCTTTGGAAAGGTCGAAGGCGAGCAAGTGCTCTTTGTCGGCCTTGATGGAAGCATTAGCCGGGATCTCTTTGCCCCGGTGCTTTAGCTGCGGCCGCCATGCTGGAATGGGGTCGACCGTGTCGGCGGGTTGCTCGATGGTTAGCTCGGCAACTAACTCGGCAGATGAATCTGCTCGAGGTCTTTTGCCAGCCCGGCGGGTTTCCTGTCTGGTTTGCCCGGCGGCTGGAGATGCCAAGGCAACCACGGGGCCGCTGGATTGACCGGCAGCTGGGGAACGTGTGACGATGCTCGGGATCTCAGCTGAGGTTGCTGTGAGCAAGTTTTTGATGCGACTTCTTTTCGCCATCTCTTCAGCTTCTGTCAACCAGATTAGTGGAATGTCTGGCAGAGTTGGGTCTGGAGGAGGTGATGGAGCACGGAGAAAGTCAGTTACTTTACTCCGGCGTGGTGCTGAATATCTGTATGTGGAGGTATAGCCGAGCAGTTCGTTACAATCCTGGTGGTTGTAGCGAAGCACGGTCTGGATGGCCTCGACGTTGGGAAATTGGTAGTTGGCTTGCAAGGCTTGAATTGCTGCAAAGGAAACAGGAAAAGTTGTTAAGTACAGAATAGCGAGGAAGAGCATAAAACTGAGCAAATTAGTGCGGCTTACATGTGGAACCGAAGTTCTTGCTAATCGCTCAACCCGATACGTCGGCTGGTTCATAGTTGTCGGACACCTAGAAAAATTCGTCGTCATGAAGGTCTTTATCTGGGGTGCCGGTCACTATTTTTTCTTTTCCCGATCAGATTTTTAGGTAATATGCGAGGCCATCCCCAGTGTGACCGAGTGTGTATTGCCTCAATATCTCGGCTAAGCCTAAGTTGGTGCCTAGCCTGTTGTTAAGCTCATGAACACCGTTGATAATGCGGTAAGTGTTTGTTGATACTTGTGTGGGCGCGAGTTTAGTCCGGCGCAGAAACTTGGTCATCAATGGGTTGACCGGGAAACGGAGGCCTCCTTCTACGATGGACAGCATGGTAAAGGGGCACTAGTCTAGTCTGCCCCAAGGGGTTGTTTCAATTGGCGCAAGCTCAAGGTGGACGTCGGCCGGGATACCGTATTCCTCCCTGAATGCGGCCAGCGCAGTCGGGGTATCGACGAGGAAGCGGAATTTCCCCATGTGACACCGGCTAAGTTAGCTCGGCTGAGGAGGTTTGGCACTGTCTGGTGCATTGATTGCTGCTCGGTCTTTGGGAGCCCCAATATTTAGGCAGTGGTCCCCTTGGACTCTGCAGGAAAAAGGATGGCAATGAATTGTAAGTGTGAGCGCGGTCGCGCAAAGCGAGCTTGACTTTAGCTCGGTCATAAGGAGTGCCAAACCACCTCGGTTGTAAAGGCTAACCAAGGAGCTCGGTCGCCCAAGCGGACTAGATGTTAGCCCGGTCGAGCGGCCAAGTCCTTTTGTTATCCGGTTTTTATTAAGGTTGGGACAAACAGGTTATTTGCTCGGTCAGATTGGCTTTTTGAATCATATGAAGACCTAGAGCCCGGTCCGCCCCAGATCTTCAGTGTTCTTCAGGAAAAATGAAGAACACCATTCACAGTTGGAGGTTTGGGATGGTTTTTAATGCCTATGTCCTAAAAGCCACGTTTTAGTGCCCTAATGTGTGAAATATCGAAGGAAATAACAACAAAAGGGGAGTTGGAGGGCGTACCTGTGAAGGGCAGTAGCTACTTCCTTGAACTCAAGCTCAGGAATGGCAGATGAAAAATAGCAAAAGCTCTGGATCGGCAAGGAGGAGTGAAAAATCAGTAAGGGTGAAATGAGGAGGAGGAAGGCATGTATATGGAGGAAGAAAGACCGCCCAAATTCGAATTCTAGGGGACGGCTAGGTTGGCTGCTCGAGGACCAATGGGGGATTGACACGTGTCCTCATTAATGGCAGCGTCAGAGTTGAAGAGACAAGGAGATCAGATGAAGCGTCGACCGGGCAAGACGAGAGACGTTGAAGTCAGACGAGACGTCGACCGAGCAAGACTAGGAACCGAGCGCGGAAGTTAGCTCAGTTGGTTTTATATAAATTATGAACCGAGGAAGAGATTATCCCGGTCAGAATGGGTAATCCCAGTCACGCTTGAGAGGGAGAGGGAGATTTATGATCTGGAATTAAGGGGCAATTGAGAGGGAGATTTATGATCTAGAATTGGGCCGGACAGATTTGGGCCCAACGAGGTTGGGCCGAGGTAGTTCGGCCCTGTCCTTGCAGGAATCTGCTCGGATAAGACAGGCCGAGGTCTGACCGAGCTGCGCGGCATTACGGTATCAAAGCCGGTCAAGTGAGATGTCTGGCGGCGGCTAAGGTTAGACCGGGCTACTTGTGTTCGCTCGGCAGGAAGGTCGACGGCTGACAAGCATGAGCTTGACCGAGCTTGGCTATGCCGGGATGCAGCCGAGCCCGGTCCTCATTGGTCTTAGCTATGGGAATACTTAGGCTTGAAGCACAAAATGGCCGTTGACAGCCGAGATGGCGCAGCCCGGCTGCCGAGCTCCCATAAGAGTGGGCAGGCAGTTGGGTTAGGTGATGTTCAGCAAGATTTGTGCTGACGGATGGGATAGCAGTGCCACGTGTTGGGAGATCACTGGGAGTAGATTTGGGGCGCAGAGGGTATATAAGCATGTCTGCGCCCCCCATACGCGGACAGACGAACACTTTGTAAGAAACTCTTACACTCAAACACTCTCCTCTCTCTCCCTCTATCCCAAGGTGTGTGCTAACTCGACCGTCGGAGGGGTTTTTCGGCCACACACCGCCGGGTAGCTCACCGCCGTTGTGCTTTCAGGTGATTGGACAGAAACGAAACTTGGAAGAAAGGAGTATGGGCTTGCCGGAATATTTGCTCCCTGTATAATGTACATTAATTGATGCATGTAGCCCTACCGCCCATTTAAAGTTTTGTTAACTAATGCATTTAAATAGTGCTATATATGTTAAGAATAATGCTTGAGACCCCCTTTTGGGGGTCACTCCCTCACCCCCCTTTACCACGTGGCGGGTGGTGATTGGAGGAGTAGGAAAAAAAAAAAAAAGAAAAAAGAAAATGTAACCAATGAGAGAGAGAGGGGGTCAAAGGGGATGGGGGGAAAAGGGGGATGAATCATTGCTCATATGTTAAATACATTTTTGTATTAAAAATTATTTATCACCTTGTGCGTCATCACGACATTAGTCCAATAGATCATACCACTCATGCTGGTTTCTAGTATAGTAATGACAAATTATATGATAAAATAGAGATATAGTAAGAAAATGCATTATGCTCTTTTAAAGGGAGGGCAATTTGGTCTCCAAAACTATTATTGTAACATTATTGAATGCCTTTAAAGCACTTGTTATAATTTTTAGGGTAAATTATAAACACTCTTTGAGATTTACTTAAAATACGTATTGTTTTTTGTAGTTTGAAAAATTACAAATATCTTTTTGTCAGAATTTTTTATTTAGCAGAATTAGTTAAAAAAGTGAAATTTTTAACTGTTTACCTATACAATAATAAAATTATATGAATTATTAATTGAAATAAAATTTTAACATTATTAAAAATGATTAATTAACTTGATGATTTATTAATAAAATGACCTATTTGTTATGAAATTAGAAATCTCAAGAGGCATAATGTAATTTCTAAAATTACAGGAGTAATTTATAATTTAAGTAAACCTTAGAGGATGTGTTTATAATTTACCCTAATTTTTATTTATAATTAAATTTATTTCACCACTCATGTATGGAGTAAAAAACTCCTCGTACATATGCAGAGCAATATTATACAAATAGAAACTCTATGACTTAAAAAACGGTGATATTACATGTATCAATTAATATACTAACTAGTGTATCAATATTAATTATGACATTATAATTGACCATATTCATTATACAAATTATAAATACCAAAAACTTTTTAAATTATGTCATATCATCAATTGGTATATTAGTTAATATATTAATTGACACATATAATATTATTCTTAAAAAAAAAGGTAAGAAAAATTACTATGAATGAAGGTATACGATTAAGATTTAATTGATATATTACAGAATTTATATATAGAACGAATCTGAAAACATACATTGCCATTTCTGAATAAAATTATCATGAGTGAAGGTTGATATTTAGGGTTGGTTTGGAATGTTCTAAAAAAGTATACTTTTTGACTTATTGGCTTATATGGGTTGGGTTTGGGTTGGATTTGATGTGATGTGTTAGAGAAGTGATGTGATTTAAATAAGATGATGTGATTTAAATAAGATAATAACTTTTTAACTTTTTGTATTATTTAGTATACTCCAAACCAAGCCTTAATTGACTCCAATCATTTTGGTTTACTAGGTGCCATTTCACTTTCCAAAATTTTATTAATGCATGCCAACTCAATTTGTAAAGGAAGCTCGTGAATATATATGTATATATATATATATATATATATTTGTTTGTATAATATTTTTAGATTGAATTTTAATTTTGTCAATTTAAATTATAATATTTTAATTTAAAATATTTGTTTATTTTTATTAATTAAACTAACGAAAAATGAGTATTTTAGTTATTAAACTCAATGTAGGTATACATAAAATAGGAAAATGTCTCGTAGCTCAAATTTTGTGGCTCAAAAGTGGCTCAAATGGCCAAAACGACGTCGTTTTGGCCATTTTTATGTTGTTCTGTACTCAAAACGACGTCGTTTTGGCCATTTGAGCCACTTTTGAGCCACAAAATTTGAGCTACGTAGCATTGTCGCATAAAATATCTGAAATATTATTTTTGGTTAAGTTTAATGATTAAAATATTCAATTTTTACTTAACGAAAATAAATAAATAATTTAAATTAAAAATAAATGAAAAGATTAAAATTTAAATTAACAAAATTAAAATCTCAAGATTTATTTTATTACAGGTTCAAACTTTGTAAATTTTTTTTTAATTTGTTTTTGTAATATTATATAAATATATATATTATAAAATGAAACTAATAATGTTTTGAAATCAGTGAGGATTCAGGATATTTTGGGTATATTGAGCGCATCAATATGGGGACGACAGTACGTGGGGGGGGGGGGGGTGGGGTTTGACGGCTTATATGTTATTAGAGCTGTGATTCATACACCCAGCTGGGGTCGACCCCCAGTGAGGTGGCGACCCCCCATTCGCTGAAAACTTAAAAAAAAAAAAAAAAATAATAATTTTTTGGGCCAACCCTCAGCTGACACCTCACTGGGTGTCACCCCCAGCTGGGGGTAGCAAGCTTTTTCGATGTTATTAAACGCATAATAATAATTAATCAGTGTTAGTAAGGTTGGCATGTGGTTAAAAAGTTAAAAAGTTAAAAAGTTAAAAAGTTACTTAAAAAATTAAAAAGTTATCACTATTCATTAAAAGTTAAAAATTACGATTACATAACTTTCAATTCTAATTTTTTCTTACATACTTTATACAATTTTTTAATATACATTTTTTCATAAAAAGTCAAAAAGTTAACCCAAACAATCATATTTTTTTTCTCAACTTTTTAATCCAAAAAGTCAAAAAATACACTTATTTAGGACATCCCAAACAATCCCTAAATCAATCACACCAAACACAAAACCCAGTTGTAAACGTGTACTGATCCATAATAACATTTAATACATTTTATTTACTAACTTAATTAATTCTCCTTAATTCTTGTGTAACAGCCGTCTTCCATAAATTCCTCTTGGGATGCATGTGTTCACACTTGGGACATGCATGAATCATCCATATGTGGTTGATGCATGCATGCACAAAGAGAGAATTAGCTTTTTTAGAATTCTTAAAAAAAAAAATAAATAAAAAAATCCTAATGTGTTTAGAAACAGGCCGACTCTAAACATCTTAGTTTTATTTTATTTATATACATATATAATTTAGGTTAAAATTTTATGTTGAATATCCAACTCACTTTTTTAAACACTCAACGTCTATAACTCTTTAATCAATATGTACATTTTGTGAAGTAAACACATAACATGTTTTTTAGTTTTGCTTTCTAAGCTTGTACAAAGTACATCTTTGACAAATAATGTGATTTTGCAATTCTCAACAAGTGTACCACTTAAATGTTAATATTGATCAATGGTTTTATAACTTATTTCAATTTGATTAAATGAGTTTTCTTCAATTTTTTTTTAATCATAGTGATAAAAATAAAATATATTTATGTAAATTTTTGTATCTATGTTTTATTTTTTGAAACAATGATATCAATATGTTCGAATTTTATTTTATTTATTTATTTGTGTGTGATTTGAAAAGTCAAAAAAAAAAAAAAAATTTGAATATCTACCCTGAAAAAAAATCTTAAAGTACTCATGAACATCCTAAAAAGAATTTATGGAGTAGCCACTGGTTTAGAAGATGGGTATACTCTAATATATTAATCATGTGTTATTATTATTATTATTATTTTGATCCAATGTATTATTTGCTGCTGGTTTTATTGCAAGATATAGTTAGCTACATTATTATTATTATCATTATTTTTGCTTCTCCTTCTCATGAAATCGGTTATCTAAACCTAAGAAAATTTTTGTTTTTTTTTTTTTTTTATTGTCAATGATTTCAATTTTTCATATGACCAATAGAATAAAACCTCATTTTTACGTTTAGTCTATGGTCTAAAAAAATATTTAGCCGCTATTGTGTTCTTTATGTATGTAGAAAAAAATAAAAAGGAAAGAAGGGTACTAAAACTCAATTTATTATATAAGTAAAATATATAGGAATAAGAGAGAATAAGTTGCAAATTCAAGGGAGAAAAATTATAATTTCATTAACAAAAGAAATATAATATGATAAGCCTAATCAAACAAACCCCAAAACTATAACACACATGGCTTATGAAACACACAATAAATTTATGTGCAGAGTGCATATAAATAATTTTTCTCATAAATATAATGTGTTAAAATTCAACTTTAAGATAAAAAAATCATAGCGAGTTTGAGTTGCGCATTAATTTTTCACTACAAATTTTTGTAATATATTTTATGTGCACTATAAAAAAAAACCTATATTACAAACTGAAATTGGAAGAAATGCAAATCAAAATAATAGGTTGGCAGGTTAGGTTGATCTAGAGGCAAATTCATGAGATATAAATAAATAAATATATATGTGTTTGCAACAAAATATATGTATGTATAGAATACATATGTACACATGATGGATAAGAGAATGCATGTGTAAAACATAACATAAACCAACGTAACTTAAACAAGTCATTAAAGATATACCAATGATGCAGCTCCCTTTTTTTTGTGATTGGTAATCGTGCACTAATTAATATCCTATTTAATTAGATTCCTCTCCTAATCCTATATTATATATTGTAACTCCCACAATCTTCTTCCTAGACTCTGCACCATCTCCTCAACCAATTTATACTCCACCCCTTTCCTCTTCCCCCTCTCTCTCTATCTCTCTCACACACACACACGTTACGACATGGATTCTCCTAAAGTACAGCTTCATGTTCCAAAGGTGGAGAAGAACCACAATGAGTTTGATTGGTTGTACTTAGAAAAACAAACTCAAGGGTATATTCTTTCTTTGTTTTCTTTTCTTTCAAATAATACGTTGTAATTTTTAAAAATAGTTTTTCATTTGTCTGGTTTTTATTACCAGTTCTTCTGCTTGCACATAAATTAATCACAGAGTTGGACACAAATATGTGTTCATAGAATTTTTCGTTTTTTAGGATTAGTAGTTAAACAAGATTTTGCATTATTTTTTGTGTGCAGAATGTATGATCAACAGCTAACGTTCACGGATAGCGTCGACCAATTCATGAACAGTTTCATGGAGTTTGATCTATGCCAGACACCTTACCAGAACAACCAAATTACCCATTTTGATTTCAAAGACTTTCAAGATATCCGCGGCGGTGATATGGGCTTTTGGGATTTTAACATTCCATCATTTTACAATGATATCGTGATGGATACTAAGGTGGAGATCATGAATTCTTCTTCAGATCATCATTTGGAGAGTGTTGGAGGAAGTTTGGCAAGTAATAATGAAGTTCAAGAATTTGCTGCAATTGGAGAGAGGAGGTGAAAAGGCAAAGTAGTGGAAATGGAAAATCAAAATGTGCAGCATTGGAATTGGATGAGATTCAAAAGTATTTTGATGTTCCAATAACTAAAGCTGCCAAGGAGTTGAAAGTTGGATTGACAGTGTTGAAGAAGAGATGCAGAGAACTGAATATAATGAGGTGGCCACATCGTAAGATCAAGAGCTTGAAGTCCCTCATTGACAATGTCAAGGTACGTGCATTGCATGCTAGATTGTTAATATATATGTCCTTGTTAATTTAAGTATTTAGTTTTTTTTTTAATTTGTGCTGGACATTTAGTGCTTATATTTTCTGTTGAGAATGTTTACTTTATTTTGTGAACCTACTTCTCATTCTTTTACGGATTGTGTGATTTGACCAAATGATGAATTTTTTTTTTTTTAATCTTTTCTCATAGTTGGGGTATAAATTATGGGAGAAATGATGAGTAGGAAAAAAAAAATCTAATTTGGAAGTTTCATTTCTTATTAAGATTTGGTGAGAAAGTAAGATTTAGTGAGAAATAATGTCAACTGATTGGTTTATTTTTTATAATACTAAATTGCTCTTAAAAAAATTCCACTAATATTTGTATATCATAAAACATTGTTTTCTTTAATTATCCAAACATGATTACGAGGATATAGATAAAGTCGTAATGAATGCACAACATGATGATGTATAAATGTTGGAAAGTTATTTTATTTATGGGTTCGACTTTTTTTATATTTACATCTCATTAAGAGAGCTTAAGAGGCTTATGAGACTTATCATGAGTCTCGTTTTGATAATTCAAATCTTTCATTCTGTAGGGCTCTCATTACATATTATTTATGAAAAAAATTATGTTGATCCGATAATTATAAATTTTTTTTTTTTTTATAGTGTTAGCCTCTAAAAAATAGATGATTTATAGTCAAATATATATATATATATATTTGTTGTCTATTTTTTTCGGAGATAAATACGATAAAATGAAAGGATTATTGGATCAAATTAATTATTTTTATGGATGATATATATCAAGGGTCTTACAAAATAAAACTGTTTGGATCATTAAAATGGATCCGTGGTAAACTCCACAAGCCTTTCAACTTCTTTCATGTTGAGATGTGTACATAAAATAAACTAAACTTTTTATTTTTTGAGCATTGGATTATTCTCTCCAGTTAGGAGAGAAGCCATTCTCTTTATGTTTTTGGAGCTTGGTATGCATATGCAAAATCTAATTAATCAATGCACAATATGATGTATAAATGAGGTATTTTTATTTTTTTTAAAGGTTCTCTGTCATTTTAATATTTTTATTTTAAATTGCCCTAACTGTGTTTTGGCAAATAATTTAGGAGTTGGGATTGACAATGGAAATAGACATGTTAGAAGAGCATAGAAGGATGGTAGAGAAGCTGCCAGAACTTGAATTGACAGAGAGAACCAAGAAGCTTCGGCAAGCCTGCTTCAAGGCCAATTACAAGAAGAGAAGGTCTCTTGCTTCTCTTTCTAATTAAATCTTTGATATAATACACAGTTATTTTATGGAGAGAGAGAGAGAGAGAGAGAGAGAGTAGGGTCTTGTGTCTTTTGTTTTTTTAAACAGGGTGTCCTGTTTTATTGGTTTTGTCATTTTTGTAATTACCACAGAACAATGTCCACATTTACATCTCCAATTTCATGTCCTAAGAATGCAGAGGAAACTAAATTTCATGTAGTCTTGATGATTCAATCAATGGACAATTCTCAATGATTTAATTCTTGCATAAAAAAAAAGAAGATTTAATTCTAGGATAAATGAGTAGTTCCTAAATTTTGGTAGGTTCTTGTATCATTTTTTTGTAATTTTAGTTGACTCAAATTTAATTTTGAATTTATAATTTTGCTTCAATTTAGTATAATTGATTACAATTATTTGTATTTTTTAATGAAAAACACGCTCATAAGTGGCATGTGTTATGATTTTATAAACAATTATATATTTAGTCAATTCAGTGAATTAATTTCAATCAATTCAGTGATAATTTTTTGTCAAAAACACTAATGGCATTATCGATTGGATTAAATCGATACGGTTTAAAATTGAGGGTCAAAATTGATTCAATTGAAAATATAGAGATCAAAATGACACAATGAGCAAACTATATAGACTACTAGTGTAATTTGCCTTGTATCTATTATTCAATTGAAAATGTAGAGATCAAAATGACACAATGAGCAAACTATATGGACTACTAATGTAATTTGCCTTGTATCTGTTTGTGGTATAGTATTAAGTATTATTATCCGAGCATATGACCATACATTGAACTTATTTGGCCTTCTTAAAACATGCCACATTTCCTTAATGGACAACATCAACAAATGACAAAATTATGTGACCCAATTGTGTTTGACTAAACTCAATTCTAATAAACAATTGTGTTTAACCAACCTATTGCCATCTGGTGTTGCTATCCAACAATCTCTTGCATTACAGTTCTTCGGTTACAGTGAGCACAATTGCTTCTTGTATTAGCAACATTCCATACTTTCATTGAACTCAACAAGCCATATTTCCAACATTTACTAACACAAGGATTATGCAAGAAACACTAGAACACATATTCAAGTAATTAAAAAATGACAAATCTTGTCAATACACATTCAAGAGTAATTCATTTCATACCTAAGTTTCACATTGGACAAGAGAGTCAAAATGTCGTACATCTGTGCTAATATCTCAATGACATTCATTTGATTGAACAAGATATGAACAATATTCTGGAAACATAATATGGAATGCCTGTGCACCATTACATTAATTCAAGAGTTTCAACTAGTGTATAATATAATTCAAGAGCATGTAGATAACCCGGTGATTGGGCCTTTACCCGGGTTTCAATCCCCACCCCTAACTATGTAACGAAGTTCGTCTTTTTGACAGAAAAAAAAAAAAAAAAACCGAAAGGACAAAAACTAGTATAATTCATATACGAGAGCAACACGGGAGGTAACTCAATGATCAGGAAGATCATATGGCTGCACGAGAAGAAACAATCAAGTTTTCATTTTTTGTTGTTTGTGTCTCCATGGGACTGCTTGCTTAACACTTTCATAAATGCTTGTCTGCAACATTACATAATGTACGTACATATATTATGATCCATACATAACTGTAAACATATGGATAAATTAAAGGAAAACACAAAAGAGTTCCCAACCAATTTCATATTTTAAATCTTTTGCATTCCTCAAATGTGGCCTTTTAAGCTTTGAATATTAACAGCTGCTTGACAATTCTTGAAAATAAGCAACATTTCTAGGTACACACAGTTCAACTATAGAAAACTATCAGTTCTAAACACTCTGTTTGTATTTTTTTTTCTTATGAAAAGGTGGACAAATTTGTGGGAGAATTGGGGGGGGGGGGGGGGGGGGTCGAATTTTTTTAGTAACTTATAAGGACAAATTCATACCAAAGGAAATAAAAAAGAAAGGAACGACGAATTAATTATTATCACGCAAAGAATTTTATGTTATAATAATGGAACTTGATCCTTTCTTTGAATGGAGTTAAAATTCGATGTCCCTACTTTGAATCAAACAGAACATGCTTTTATGAACTTGAAGTTGAATTTGAACAGAAAAGTATAGGCAAAAAATTTCAAATTAAAGTTTTTAAGAGAAGAGCAAATTCAAAGAAAGCCATTGGGGGTGAGCAAGACAAAAGGGATAAAGAGGCAGCACCTGTTTTAACCTTTTATCAGCTTTATGAAAGATGGAATATCAATTCGGAATACCATTAAAAACTTGGAAAAACAAATTAACCAAATAAAATATTTTCCAATTATAGGCCTAAATTTCGATTTAATTACTCTTGACACTTCAGAGAAGCAAAGCAAATCAAGCCCATATATATGGGATTATTTTATGGTGTTTTCTCTATAAATTTTCTGTTTAGTACAGAGTTTTTGGGATGTAATTTATATGAATACAATATATATTTATTTTGGATAAATTACAAATACATGCCTGAAGTTTCCTTAAAGTACAGATTGCCCCACATGGTTTGAAAAATTACAAATACCTCCTTATTAGTATTTTTTATTTAATAGAATTAACTAAAAAAATGAAATTCATAATTGCTCTTATATAAAATAATAAAATTACCTAAATTATTAATTGAAATATATTTCTAACATCATTAAAAACTGTTAATTGACTTGATGATTTATTAATAAAAAGGGCGATTTGTTATAAAATTAAAAACCTCAAGGGGTGGAATGTAATTTCCAAAATCACATAGAGCAATTTGTATTTTAATCAAATCACAGGAGTACATTTGTAATTTACCCTATATTTTTTTATTGGGCAAATTATACATATGATCCCTATAATTTGTTTTTTTTTGTATTAGTTTAGTCCTTATAGTTTTAATTTTAACCTAAATTTTTATATTGTGTTAATTTAGTCCAATTGATGACAAAAATTAACAGCAAAATACTCCATTAAAAAATAAATGAATTATTTAAAATTAAATGTAATCTGGCTGGCAATCAGTTTAAAGAGAGTAAATAATTTATTTTGCCTTTTTCTGTCTAATTTCTAAAAGAAGGTTATTAATTGGACTAAATTAGACTAAATTGACACAATATAAAAGATTTAAGTAAAATTAATGCAATTTGTTGATTCTTCAATCTAAAATTTAAAATTTTAAAAACAAATCAAGGAGTATAATGATCTGATAGAGAAATGTTGAATTTATGATAATTGAAACTAGATTGATATGTATGAATTAACTGTGAAGTTGATGAGATGAGAGTTGACAATTACTTACCCAGAGGTTGGACTTGGAGGAACCAAAGAAGCTGCTTCTCTTTCTAACCTTTGAGGTCTTCACCTCTGACTCTTCCAAGACATCACTCTCACAAGGACCACAACCAACTGAAGGTGAAAAGTCAAAACTACCCCCATCATCGACCACTCCGGCATTTTGCTTGAAACTCCCCGGCCACCGCCAAGAACTGAAGTTCCACCTCTCCTTTCCGATCTGTTTCCTAACCACCCCCGCCTCGGGGCTCCTAAACGACGCTTTTCCCATAGAAAACGACAATGTGTGAGACAGTGATCGGGCTGAGTAAGGCCCGTCTAGGACCGTGGTTGGGGAGGGCGTATTGGTAATTTTGGCCTCGTTTAAGAGCCTTGGAGGGAGGTCTAAGCACCTTACAGCTTTGGGCTTTGAGGTGCAGGGTCGGGGCTTTCCAGGTGCCTCTTCCCAAAGGAATGGAACCGAAGCAAGGGTTTGGAGTGGCGGTGTGACCATTCCCGGAGGCTCGTGAGGCTTGCTGGGGAGGGAGAATAGAGGGAGCTTGGGCGGAGTGGAGCTCGGTTGGGGCTCTGGTTCGGAATCGGATCCCATTCCTCTCTCTTTCTCTCTCTCTAAATTCTGCTCACGAAGTGAGTGTATTGAGTTTCACTGTGATATATATGAGAGAGAGAGAGAGAGGGTAGGAGGGAGGGGAGCGGGTTTTTAAAACGGTTATGGCGCTTGTTATTCACAAGAAAAGGAAGGTAAAGCTTTACATGTATGTATGTATGGGTGTTTGTTGAATGAAGAAACTACTTTGGACAATATTGTGGGACCCTCTCCAATATCTTGACTTTGTTGCAATCAAGATAACAACGATCATCAACGGTCATAACCCAACTCATGTGTATGACTTTCACGTTGCATGATCATCATCATTTGATTGTTGTAATACACTGAAAAAATAATTGAAATAATAATGATAAAAAAAAACTTTATGATGGTTTTTTAATATACAATTGCTTGTACCAAACACATAAACAACTTACACCATGCACACAAAATTACACAAGACCTTATTTTATCTTATTGATTTATAATTTTTCATAATTTATTTGAAATTAAAAAAAAATAAAATAAATTATACTGATCTCATTGAAAGTTTGGGAAAAAATAAAATTAACCTGACGGTTTTAAAGTATTTTAAATCAATCATATATCATGTACCATAGTTTTTTACCAGTAAAATATATTAATTTATCCATGTTAAGCATTTAGAAAATAAATATAAAAAAAAGATTTACTACATAGATAATATTACATTGGCCATGTTTAGTAGAGCTTATTTTCAGTTTATTTTAACTTTTAGCTTAATTTAAGTTATTTTTATGTGTTTGGTTCAGCTTAACAATACAGCTTATAGCTTTTTGTAAGTCAAAAATCAACTTATTCTTTGAGTGGGGGAGGAGGAGCTTAATTTATAAATCAAAAATCAGCTTATGTTCACAGTTATAAGTTATAAGCTGTTAAGCTATAAATTATAATCACTTTCCCACAGTTCTATTAAACAGGGCCATATTAGAGAGAGGATGATGTGGTGTTATTGTTCCTACTTTTTAAATTCAAAACTAATAATTTATAAATAAAATCTTGAAAATTTTAAGATAATTAATTAATTTAATTGATTTGTGCAAACACAAAACAGTCCTCAACATATAATATATAAAATATAATTATATCATGTTATATGTATAATCAAACCAAGTGCATATCAATGAGACAAAAATGTTAAGCATCACATTTTTAGATTTTAAAAAGAAAATTATGTTAGAATGAAAATTTGGGGAGTCTAGAAACAGAGGCTAAATTGTGTTGTAAATTGGAAATAGCTTTAGGTTTGACAAATTCTCCTATATTTAACAACTACATAGCCGGCCGGCACTTGGGAGTAGAAAATTCACACTGATAAATAGTGACTGACTGGTTTAGGATTTCGATAAAAATGATAAAAGTCATTGTCCAAACTCCTAACTGAGCTACGGCATTTAAGCCAGTTTGACGTACACAAAATAATTTATTTTTTAATTTTTTATTTTTTTTTCATCATATTATCTTTTTATTTTTTTGTCGATTTTTCGTAAAAGACAAAAAATACATTTATTTAGGTCATTCCAAACAACCCCTTACTAGGCTTTCCAAATTGCAATTGTATGCACCGATTCCATCCAGATTCATTAATAGTTTATTTTGTAAATCTTTTAATATATATTATTTATAAGAAAAAAATATTAATTTGATTTAATAATCTTAATTTTTATTTTATTTTATTTTATTTTTTTTTTGAAAAAATAAACTATAAATATATTTTTAAAAATTGACTATTCAATTTTTGAAAACAAACACAATAAAATAAAAATATTACAATTATCATATTGACTTAATTTTTTTTTTATGAATAATATAAATTGAGAGCCCAATAAAACAAACGGTTCAAATCATTGAAAAAAAACTAAGCCCCACAACTCTCTCAAGTTTGTTTAATTTTATATTTAAATTTGAGAGAAATCCAACCTATATGGAATAGCAAAACATTACAATGCTGGGAAATGCTATGGTGGGATGCATACCATATGCACCCTACCACAAAATGTGTAACTACACTATAAAATTTTGTAACCATCAATCACAAAATGCATAACATCGTCACAAATTGACGTAACAAAAAATATCATTATCAAGTTACAAATTTTAGCAATATCAACTATAAAATTTTGCATATTTTGTTACACCAATTTATGAAGAGATTACACATTTTATAATTAATATTACGAAATTTTGTGATAAAAATATATATTTTTGTGATAAGATGCATATGCATCCTAAAGGGTGCACATCATGGGATTTCCTACAATGCCCCTTTACTTTATTTAGCTTATTTGTTAAAAATTCACTAATAGTTTTTAATTATAATTTTAAATTATAACTTATTCCATTTGATTTTTAAATTTATTTGGCCCAAAAAATGAGTAAAATTATAAAGCTAGTTATTGAGGTATTGAATGGAAACAACCTCAAATTTAACTTTTAAAAGTTAGCTATTAAGGTGGGAGTATATTTATGCTTATATATTTCACATTATTTTAATATTCAGATAATGTGAAATTTCGCTTCACAAATTATTAGTTTAAAAATATTTTTGAGAACGTCCTGAAGATTTGTATGGCACAAACTATATAATCACTTACTTAACTAAATATGTTTAATTTATGTTTACAAATTATAAAAAAAAAAAATTGCACCAAATGGACTTATAACTTACTTTAATTCTTTTAAGTTAATGATTTAAAAAGTTATAATCATAAACAATAACTTATAAGCGATATCAAACGGGCCAAATAACATTTATTAAGCTAAAAATTTCTCTCCAAATTAACTTTTCAATAATTCTAGGGATCAAAAATTCAAATACAAAAACTACTTAGAAAAACAATATATGGTCAAATGGAACTCACACTTAAAATAAATCTAAACCATACATTTTTTTATTTTTTATTTTTTTGTGGAAATTTTAGTGTCAGGAATTTCTGATCCCTAGCATTACTATTATCCTTTTTAGTGGGGAAAGGAGTGATATTGGCTGAAGGTTTTGGCCACTCTGCATCAAACAAACAAATAAATAAATAAATAAAACAACTACTGCATGATCAAGAGGCTGTGTGCCATTGAGTTGAAGGCTTGATCATTTCAATGTAATTGAACTCAAAAGTAAAATTGCCCCTAGTTAAAGCGTCTTCGATCGTTGACTAATTTTTTGTCAAATGAGAAATGAATCAAAATTTTCATCAAATTTTCAACAACTCTTTTCTCACTTAATTTTGATAAAATTGTTAAAAGATGCAGAATTGGAGATTTTTTTTTTTTTTAATTACATAAATTGGTTAAAAGAGATTTTAAAGATATGTTAAGTAGTTTCAAAAAGATATGATGAAAAAATTGATTCTCACCCTTGAGTTATATCAAATTAAGTTCTTGATCTAAATTGCTGAACAAATTTTATGGAAAAAAAAAAAGTGTGGTGTGTTCATTGTCTAATCCATTTGGACTACAGTGGTTAGTGTCAGTGCCAAGGTATCTCTCTCACAGATGATTTACACACATGTACGGCCCGTTTGGGAAGTGGCTATTTTAGAGGTTTTTTGGCTATTTTAGTAGGCTATTTTAGTTTTTGTGTTTAGGAAGATGAGATGAATTTTTATTTGAGTTGTTGTATTGAAAAATGTGATGAAATGATGTTTGAAGTTAAAATGACAAATTTATCCTTAAGATTACAATTTTTTAAATTGATATAAAAGAGCAAAATCGTAATTTACCAGTTGATGTAATAATTTGTCAATTGACAGTGTAGGCTGTGCCTACACTACCGGCAGCTGCAGCCTATTTTTCTTTTTTTGAAAAACTTTGAACAGTGAGGCTTTTTGACTTATTTGTAATTTGAGGTTATAATAACCTCAACCCTTTCTTCCCAAATAGCGCCTACATATTTCATTCAACAATTCACCCAAGTTCATTTATGCCTCTTTTTTTATCCTAAAGAAATTTTCATTAAGGAAGCCAAATCAGAGAAAATCCATACAACAAACAAATTTATACCAAGCAAAGAAAAGATCCAAGTAAGAAACACAAAGAAGTAAACACTACGAAAAAATTCAAATGCACAACTCGTGCTCATACTCATACGGCAAAGCAGAAGCCAATCAATCGGCAATAGATCATGTCTGAAATAGATTATAGGTTATAATCACATAGTGGATAAGTTACAGTATAGCACGGATGGACTCCAAAAAACACAACAAAACCAAAAAAAGGAAAAAAAATGGGAAAAACTAGACCTCATTCCCAGAGAACAGTTGGATCTGTGGAGGCGGGCCAGATCCGTGGTAGATATGGTGCGTGGGATTGTGGTGACAACTATGGCAAGCGACAAAGGAGGAAGGACAAGGCAGATCTAGCATCGACGGGATGGAGAAGGAGAAACTGAGCAAACTTCCACCATGGGAGGAAGAAACACCTCACAAGGAGGGAGATGTTGTGAATAAAGAGCATCCAAGACTTATTGTGCACAAAAAAAAAAAATTAATAAATAAATAGTATTCGTCTAAAATGTCTCTAAAATATGCCTCTAAAATGTCCATCTTAAACATGATTTTTGTGTCATCCCAACTTTTCTTTTTTAAAAAAATTAGTATTCATATTCCCACAAATAAGAATTCGCAATGGTCAAACTTACCACACATCCCAAAAGAACCGATTGAAGGACTCACTCTTTTTCAACAACTTATCATCTACACAAAATCAAATACCTAATTTTAACGCACAAGTCTTATAAATATATATATATATATATATTCACCTCTATCTTTCATTTTCAATCTTCCACCTCTCATTACTCATAACTTTTTATTCCTCATATGTCATATCATTTCTCTCTCATTATTATGCACCCTCCTACGAGTAGCAAATTACCCATTTTACCTCCCTCTGCTCCTGCCATGATTTTCTAATTGCTTGTCCCTCCTCCAACAAGAAACAAGACAGGGACTGGACACCACAAACCTGCCTTCACCCCACTTGTTGCCATTCCCACTATTCCTTCCACATTTCCATCCTGATGGCAAATGTAGTCCTTTCTCAATCAAACACTGCATAAAAATCAAGAGATCTAGATACAAGTAACCAGGGATTTTCAACCAGGTATAAAACTTGCTAATTTATTTATTTATTTAAATTCATGACTCCACCTGATTGGCACGAAAAACATTAAATGCAAAATTCAAGACAGCCACCCCTAATTGAAATATGTACTAAAGAGAGGGAACAAAGGGAGATGTTACCCACTCCAAGTGAATAATCAAGACATTGAGAGCCCATCCTACCAATCATCTCTACCATCTCATATACTCATAACCCTGTTGCTGCTACTACTGCTCTGTTTGGTCACATCTCCATCTGTTTATGAGTTTCTTTAATTCTTCCATTTATCATTCAAACACATTGGCACTCAGGATGTGTCAAGAGGTACCATTTTGGATAAATCTTGATTCTACCTATCAATGTGTTTAAAGTTCTGTAACTTTTTGCTTCATACTTCACTCTTCATCAACCTAATGTGTGACATGTCAAATTATCAGAGGATTAAATCCCACCTCATGAAATTCTTCGCTCTATGAATTTTTGATTTCAAAATCAGTGATTTAAAATGTATTCTAGCATCAGCCAAAAAGAGTGTCTTCACGAGCGCAATTTACTGTGCTATAGTTGTTGAACAACTTTCTCACCAAATTCTTCGCATATCTTTGCAAGAGTTGACTTTTTGCATCCTGAAAAAACACATGCACATCATGTTCAGTGAATAAAGGTTGTGTTTAAACCTCTAGCCTAAACACATGGGGAAATTTAGTCATGATCAGTTTCATCAGAAATAGTATATTCAGAGTTGAGACAGCCTTTAATGCAGGATAGATGTTAATAACCATATAACCAATTTGGTGGCTACTAATAAGCTACATTACAAGGATTAAATACAGCCAGTCTCTGACACCAACATCAAAACAACACGACAAAACAATAAAACAGAAACGGTGACTAAATTCAAGTGATTATTAATGAGAAAAAATAGTTTGCAGATGCCATAAGAACCTATATTGCATTTTCCCTCATATTTTCCATAAAAATAAGGCAATGCATTCTCAAAATTGATACCAATGGTCACACGCAAAGATTTAACTCACAAACTACTGTTCCATTACCTGAGCATGCCAAGGAGAAAGTGATTTCAGAACTAGAATATCTTCAGCAAGATCAACATGATAAAACTTATAAAGCTCAACAAGAACTAGCAATTTATAGGTTTGAAACTCAAGTAGTCAAGCTCAACAAAGCACGTGTTACAACTTTGGGATCAACTATATGAGATAATTGGAGAAAAGTAGTTCAAAAGAAAAATCATATGTAATGCACTATTGCTATGTACTCTTTCTGAAATACAGAGAAGAAACACATTTCAGTTATTGTGTTTCCCCTAATGTGTATAGCCTAACTCTAAAATCGACCTCATATCACCCATCTTTGAACCATAAAGTTCTGTAAAACTTATATAAACAAAAATTTAAACATGTTATTGGTGAAGTCCAAGAACTAGTGATGATATTGCAAAGGAGTTCACAAGACAGTTTGAAGCTCTCAACTCTTAAGAGCAAGAACACCTTAGAATTATTCCATGTTCTTTTTCTTCTTGGATTATCATCACTTTTGCTTTTGTTATGTCAAATTTCTTTTTCTTTGTTTTTCTTTTTTTCTTTTATATTTTTGTGTGACAAGTGTGATATGTTAATAGTACTGATCTAATGTTCATGTTCTGGCCATAACTACAAATGTTAATTTTGCCTTATTTACAATTTCAACACATATGGAGCCTACAAATGGCAACCATGCAAAAGCATGGCCAACTTTTCACAGTAAAATAATTTCAATTAGATCCTTAATTTGGACCCAAAACCTTTTACATACTTTCAAATACTATTGGCCACTCTGATCCACCCATAACCTTCATTTCGAAACTTTAGAGGAGGACTAATTAGAAAAGGTTTGTGAATTTGGGTAGTAAATTGTGGACACAATTTGCTATAATTGTATGGGGATTCAAAGAAGTTAAGAAGGAAGCACATGAAGTTTACACAAGTGTTTTGACAAATAACAGCTGTTATGGCGCCACTGTAAAAATCACCCTTTTCACCATCCCCCCTTTCGTAATCCTGACCACACCATCCCAAATTCCCAATAAGTAGTGGCGGTTCCATTTCATCTTCATCTCATTTACATGTTGAATGATACAGGTTGCTACTCTTTCAGTTAAAGTGGTTGATTTATTAGGCTTTAAATCCTAGACATCTTCGACACTTTTGTGCTTTGAACTAGAACCAATCAATGTTTCTAACTATCAAAAGTACTTGTGCTCACATTCTGCCTGAAATGATCTTACCATCTAGCAAAGTCTTTACCCCCAGTTTAATTTCCAAAAACACTGATTTGTGCATCAATGGTTACTTAAATCAGAGTCGGAATATGACTTCGTAATATTCTTATTTTACTGTTAAAATTGGGACATCTTGGATGATACAGGCACAAGTAATGTCAATCAGCAAATTTTGTCAAGCGTATACAATGACAAGAACTGTCAACAGTGTAACTTCTTTGAGAAAATTCCCAACCCCTTGTACCCAATACTCATGGAGTCAAGCCCAATTTTTTTACAACAGTGATAAAGTCATGTAACATTATCCAAATTCAAGCAATATATGGTGATGAGTTGAAGTAGTATTAGCAAAACCAGCTCACAAACCCCCATTGTTCAAAGGACCGCATATGACTGGTAAGCTGTTGTTTCATAAAATGAATGCCACTCCATAACATCCAATATTTCAACTTAATAGAGTCCAGAGCACTCCCTTAACCCCTGCATTTCTACAGGATGGATATCAACCTATAGATGCATACATATGTATATGTAGATAGAGACAGATGGAGTACGGTTGAGGTTATTGTTTTACCTTTGGTTAGCGAGAAGAGATTGGTATTGCCACTGATGACAAACCATCTTAGGCTTTGGCACAACGGAGTTGTTCCATGAAAGCACATGCATCAAACATAGAGGTCAAACTCAAATGAAGGGATTTGGTTTCTGTTTTGGGGAGGATTGCATTTTCTCTTCTTTTTCTTTATTTTTCTTGTTCCTTTTGGCTATAAATAAATGGAAAATTAATTGCAAATCAGTAAATTGCACCAAGTACAATTCTTATTTGCACACCACTAATTTGTAACTAAATTCCTCATTTTTCATTTTATCTGATATTATCCTGTATTAGTTATGTTTTGGTAGAGTCAAAAAAGGTACTGTTTTGCTCAAAGTCCTCAAATTATTCCCCGAGTCTATATATCAATTATTTTTTAATATTCTGAATTATTTTTACGGGCCTCGAATTTATAAATTTTTAGTTAACCATAGTCTGCGAAGCTAATTATTGTATTGATGACAATGTATTTTTTGCTATTCTTATCGTAATGAAAAAAACTATTTCAATGCCACAATAGTCTGTGAACCTAAGCCTTTCACAAAACTCTAGGGAAGTTCATTTAGTTCCATTTGATATCTTCCAACAAAGAACAAACCTTAGTATTATTCTTGAAATATTACCACATAATTGAAGAGAATTTTTATCTAAACCCTGAAAAATAAAAAGTATAAAAATAATATTCTTAAACCAGAGAATATAGAAAACAACAATAATTACAAAAGCTTATAAATCAGACTGCCAAAAGTGAAACAAGATTTCCAAATGTCAAATAAAATCCCATTTACAAGATTGCCTTGTTTTTACCTTCTTCACACAATGGCTAGCTAGACGAAGGATTTGTGTCAATTGACTTCTATTGCATAAACAAAATGACAATTTTACTATACAAATTGACTATAAGTTGAAATAAAACCAAGATCTCAGAACCCTCTTAGCCTAATTTTCAAGATCAGAGTCCAGATTACTATTTATTTACTACTTTCGCAGATGCCTGAATCCATCACGAGCCATGGTCCCCTCAAGATCCCCTATAATTCGAGCTATCCGGACTTCAAGACCCCTCTGGACTTCCCTGAAGAGAGTTCTAACACTATCAGCAAATCGGTTCATGTCAAAGCTCTCAGATCCATCTAGATTCTCTACAGCCTCAACAAATCCAGAAGATATCTTGGGCTGTATTTCCATCAACTTCTGTCCTGTAGCAACTATATATCTCTGAAGCTGAAATGTTTCATCAAGGAAATGCTCTAGTGTTTTAGTTTCTTCCTTTGTCCTACTGACACTAGAACCTCCGTGGCTCACATTGAGATCATTTTCTTGCTGAGAATCACAGAGAGAGAATATTAAGCAAGTACCCATTTCAATTGCACAATATTAAGGGTTACTGTGTATTGAACTTGGATGCAACACATGTTCATATGGGGACATAAGTTCAATCTGTTCGTCACCAGTCACAAAAGTCCTAAATTTATGAAAAGATCTAAAAAAATAAAAATAAAATGACAGTAGAATTTTTATAAAATGAAGATTTGAAAACTTCAAAATGTAAACAAACTCTATATGTAAAATTCATGATGTTTGCATTAAAAGTTAAAATTGGGGCTTACCATCCGCTTGCAAAGTTCATCTGCCTTTCCTTGGAGGGACTGGTACCTACTAACTTGTTTGCTCAACAATGACATTAGTATGTGGAATCCCTTTATCCCAGCCCACGCTTTATTGTCACCTTCCATATCTTCATAACTTTCTCGCTTTCCTGTCAATCTCTCAAGCATGAGCAATTGTTGCTTGAGCCTCTTGATCTTGAAAGAAACTCCAAGAGCGTGAAGGTCCATTCTCCATGAAGAAGTATTGCTCTTACTCGAGCAGTGGTCTGATGATGCTGACTTTTCAACAATGTGAACCTCCTCTGGGCCAGCATGTACGTCTTGAATGGAACCAGGGTCCAAAACGACATCTTTTTCTACCTCAATCTCCTGGACAGTCAAAATTATATCTTTGGAATGGCTTGTGATGAAGGTTTTTTGAGGCTCCACCTCCTGAGAAATGTTTGCTGAAGCAGTCTTCATTTCTTGTTTTTTCTCCCCTAGTTTTCTCTTTACAATCTTGAGATCAGACAAAACAGTTTCATGTGTTAAACCCATATCATTAGGACATGAATTTTCAGTCTTTTTGAGACTTGGGGGCTCTAACTGCAAGACAAACTGCTGCTTCAAGTACTTTAACTCAGTTTCCCGATCCAATAACAAAGCGTTAAGTTTCATGTTCCCCTGCCTGAGCTGCAATAGGTCATGGATAAGCCCTTCAATATGAGACTGCAGCCGCTTTGATTCTAGTTCCATGCTCAGTAAACGCCTACGAAAAGCTTCTAATTTCTCATCCTTAAGTCTCAGTTGTTCTGAAAAAGCATTTATTTCTAGGTGATGCCTCTGCTCAACTAAAGTACTGTATTTTTCAGCTTCAGATCGAACCAACTGTTTAATATCAGCTGCAAACACTCCACAAAATTTTTTGACTCAAAACAAAATATAAGCAAATGTTTCACTACTATCATGAACAATTGAGCATTAGGAATAATCAACAAATGATTGATCATTTTATTATCACTTAAGTAACAAAGGCCTTAACTTTGTTCCTTTTTTATATATTCCCTATTTTTTTCCATTTTTTTAATTAAAAAAAATGATAATTCCATAACCGAGAAGAAAACTTTGATTTTTAGCTGAAATAACAGTTGATAATGTTCATTGCAAGTAAAAAGAAATATAACAAATGCTAGAAATCCAGAGGGGTATGATGAAGATGCAAACTTACCCATTTGCTCACTTCCTTCTACCAAGTATTGATCATAAAATGGAGAACAAAATTCTAGCTCTTTTTGATGCTCAGGTTGGTCATAGTATAGAAGAAAATCAGTTGACCGTGATCTACTCCTTCCACTCTGTGATGGCACTATTGCATTGGAATGCACCCCTCTTCCATCCGACAAGGCCTCCGATTTTGAATTGGCATGCTTAGACAACATACTTTTCAATGAATGCCTCTCACGTCTAGATTGAGAACCTGCTCTCCACTTTTCTGTTTCCAAGTCATCTTGCTTTCTCGTGGCCTTTGATAATTCTACTTCCTTTAAAAGCATTTGCTTCTCTGCAGTGTTCCATTTGGATTTCCTCAGCATAGCTGACAAAATCTTGTCTGTCTTTTCCAAATCCTTTTGTGTTTTAACCAGCTCCACAGAAAGCTTCTGGGCCATCAAATCAGATTCCTCCTTTTGCTCCAAAACTGAATCCACCTCTTGTTTTGCAGCCTCAACTTGCCTGAGGGCTCGACCCATCTCAGCTTCGAGCTGTCTCTGGTTAGAAACGAGCTCAATGACAGCAGTTTTGTGCTTCCGAAGATCCAAGGAATGCTCTTGGGCTTCAAGCTTTACAATCTCCCTTAATTCCTCTGCCATATTGATAGCCTCCTTTAGTTTTTCTTCTAGCTCCCTACTCTTCAGCTCTTTCTGCTCAAATTCCTTATCCTTGGATTGCAAGAGATTCTCATTCTTCTGTAACTTACCATTCAATTCAGAAATAGTTTCGTCCCTTTTTCTCTGCAAAACTCTTAATTCTTTTAAAAGAGCTCCAATTTGCTGTCGAAGCTTCTTTCTTTCAGATAACCAGCTCTGCTCTTGTGCAGCAAATATGCTGACGACTTTCTCGTTGGCCTTTGCATCTTCACTTCTCCTTCTCTTTAACTCTTCAATCTCTCTCTCCGCATTCTGAAGCTTGTGAAGGATCTCACACTTTCCACTAGTGGCTTCTTCCCTCTGAGCACTCCAAACAAGATATCCCAAGAGGTGAGCACTTCCTTGAAGCAATCTATTTCTTATTTCTGACCATTTCTCATCATTCATTTCAGGCTCTGATAACAGCCTAAGTGCAGAGAATGCCCAAGAAACACCGAAGAAGATTGGATACAAGCTATCACTTTTATCATCAGATATAACCGAACATGAATTTAAGACCCTCTTTTCATCCATTTTCAAGGATATGTTCCTTCAATTATAAATTTGACAATCCTAAACAACTTCAATAATTCAAATAGATTTACCTAAAATGTTGACATGAAAAGAAAAAGAACCTACTTTGTGAAATTTGATTGAAGAATGGAAAAAGCAAGAGAACTATAAAACTACAGAATCAAGAAATGGGCGAGGACTAGAACGAACGAACAAACCTTAAAGAAACAGGTATTAAAGCTTGTTCAACTGAAAACCACAAAACTTCCTCACTTAAATGTCAGACAGACAATTATTCTATAGTATTTAAATAAGTCAACAATTAAAGCAATACACAACTTGTAAGAACTAGGGCTCAAGGCTTCTTCAACTAAAAGGCAGATAAAGAGGATTTTGGGAATGTATTATCTCAGAGGGATGTGAGTTTAGGGGGAGATCTAAAGAAAAAAGACTATAAACCCAACTGGAAGTAACTCATATCATCTGTGTGTTGTTTTAGTTGTCCCATAGAGAATGCCAATGACATGGTTTTGCACATGACAATTGTTCCCTGGTATTCAGTGAAAGACTGACCCATCTGACCCCACTTGCATTCCTTTTCCCCCCTCCTTTTCTTCTTCTGTTAGGAAGCAAAAGCACAAGATTTCACCATTACTACTATGGAGAAAAAGGAAAGTTCTATATCAGAGTCAAATTGCATATTGTATATTGTGTGTGTCCACACTTTGATAATTCCACACAAGTTTACAGTAAATAGTGCTTTGTTTTTGTAAATTGGTATTAGTACTTCTCACAAATCATAAAGGTTGATCATAAAGTCTCATCCACCCACCTCTAATAAATCCACAATTGTTTTTGGGTGGAATCTTCCAAACCACATAAGCTCAACAAATACTAGTAAATACACAGGGACCCAATATCAGTATCAATCCACAACCACCCAAAAACAAGAATACCCATTAAACCAATCCTCAATTACTAGTGATAAAAGTGAAGGAACAAAAGCTATATGTATAAATTAAGATTTATAGATACCTTGGAGGGGCCCAAGTGAGGTTGAGCTTGAACAATTTGTGAAGAAGGGAAGACCAAGCAATGCAATGAAGAACATCCCTGTCAGATTCATGTCATGATGATGAGGAGGGTAAAACCAGGTCTTCATGGGTCCAGAGGAGAGAGAGGGACTGAGTTGGCTTTCGTATTCAACTTTGAGTTTCCTTGGCTGAAACCTGTAAAGCGGACTGTTGTTGAAGAAAAGCTAGACAAGTCTTGCATCAAACCGATTTTCAAAGTCTCCATTTTTCTTTAGTTTATTTCAAGATCTTCCATTGAAATCAGAGCTGATCTCCCCACTTGATTGTACTAAATGCAAATCAAAGGAGATGACAACGACAATGACACCCCCCTAATTACAATTATGGAAGACGATTATGGAAGGAAAAGGATGACAATCCCTCTAATAGCATGTGGTTTGGTTTGGTAAATACATTTTTATTATTTTTAATTAATTATATTTTATCCCTCAATTATGGACTATTATTATTTTATCCATTTTAATTAAAAATAATATTTTACTTGCATAACTTTTTAATTTGTTTTGAAAAGCACCACTCTCAAGGATTATTAAAGATTCTTCAAAAAAAATATATATATATAAATAAATAAATAAAATTTAATGTTAGAAATGAATACTCCATCCTCTCAAAATAATAATTTTTTTTGGAAAATCTAAAGTTGCGTTGGATAGAGTTTTCTAAATATGATTTAAAAATATAGTTGTATTTTGAATTTGTGAGTTTTGGAATTATGATTTGAGTGTGGAAAATTTATTTGGTAAATGAATTTTGAAAAGAGTTTTAAATTGAGTGGAGAATTTTCGATGTGACATATGATATTTGATACAAAAGCTTACAATTGATAACCAAACACACAATTCAAAATTCTATTAAAAACTCACAAATTTTTTTATTTAAAATATAAAAAATAACAGGTGACATTTGTAAAAAAATAAATAAATAAAAAATAAAAAAATGCACTATTCTGGTCAACCGGCTGGATGCCCGAGAAGACGACCGGCCTGACGTCTGGGAGGACGACCGGTTAGCCTAAATTTTCCCGCCTTGGACAAAGTTTTTAAAAGTGAGTATGAAATTAATTTTTGAAAGCCGTAAACAAACACCACACTCAAATATAATGGTAAAATTAAGTTTAGAGAGCTCTACCAAATAGAGCTTAACTTTTTATGGTAGTACAATTATTATATTTTAAAAATATTATGCTTGGTTATCATTTTTCAAAAATACTTTTCAGAAAATTCTATTTTCTTATTTTCCGTATTTTTTTGTTTTTGTTGAATTTTTTTAATATTTTGAGCAATTTTTTTAATTTTTAGACATACCTAACATAAATATACCTAAAAAGTAAAAAAAAATAAAACCATTTAAAAATTCACTAAATACCAAAAATACAAAAAAAAAAGAAGAGAATTCAGTACATTTTTTGTATTTTTATGTATTTATTAATTTTTAAAAATATTTTTTCACAAATTTTTTACTTTTTAGATACATCTAAGTAAGGTGCATCTAAAAAAGTAAAAAAAATGTTTAAAATTTTAAAAATATTCACTAAAAATAAAAAAATACGAAAACCAAAAAACTCAGTTTTCAAAAAACTTAATTAAAAAACTCAAACCAAACACACTGATTAATTTTTCAAAATTATCCTTTGATATTATATTTTTTTAGAAATATAAATTGTCATAATTGTACTTTTTGGGTTATTAATGAATTTAAAAAATAATAAAATAAAAAACTTATATTATTTTAATTTTTATTTTTTAAAAGGAACTAATATTTTCAAATAATAAAAATAAAATAAAAAATTAATATTTTAGAACGGATGAATTGTTATTGTCCAAGTAAATTGGTACATTATTAAGATAGTCATCTCATAATTTTTTAGCCCAAAACATGGTGGGAAGACCATCTTTTATCAATAAAGGACCACTAGCACATTTTCATTTAAGAAATCGACTTTTGAGCATCTCAACAGAAACTTTGACCTCATTGTTTTCATATCTAACAAGTAAATTTCTTAATTTTTTTAATAATAATTTTCTCCTCCCATTTGTTGGCACTTTTCAAAACAAATGAGGTCATTTATTTATTTTGTTAGAAAACCTTTCATATTAAATAAATAAATAAAAGGGCAAATTACACAAATAGTTCTTATAGTTTGGGACTTGTATCACTTTGGTCCCTGACTTTCAATTGTGACACATTTGACCCTGAATTTTGAATCTTGTTCCAAATAAGGACAATTGAATATATAATTAGATTTATCAAGGGTAAAATTGTCAATTTGATAAAATATAAACTAATTTGACAAAAATAAATGTCAAACAAATATTTTTGAATTTTTAAAAATTATTTCTACCTACTAAAAATAAAATTATGTAAAATTGATAAATCTTTTAGACATTTATTTATTTATTTTACCAAATTAATTTTTATTATGTGTTTGGATGATGATCATGTAAAATTAATTTTAAAAAAATTAATCATGTAATTTTTATTAATTTTACATAATTTTATCATTGGTGGATAAAAATAATTTTAAAAAAATTAAAAATATTTTTTGATATTTATTTTGGTCAAATTAGTTTATATTTTATCAAATTGACGATTTTATCCTTGAAAAATCTAATGATATTTTCAATTGTCCTTATTTGGAACAAAATTTAAAATTCAGGGTTCAATGTGTCACAATTGAAAAGTCAGGGACCAATGTGACACAAGTCTCAAACTATGGGGACTATTAGTGTAATTAACCCTAAATAAAATTTGGAGTCTTTAAATTTAGTTTCCATTGAAAACTTGAGAGAAAATAGAGTAATTTGATAAATGATCACATGAAATATTTTAATAAGTACGAAATTACACCATAAAAATGGTGTCAAACGCATTGATGATGATGTAAATTCAAAAGAAAAATTACTATATTACACTTTATTTATCTTACTTTTTTATTTATTAATTATTTTCTTTTACAAATTCAATCTTAAAAATTTGACCCACCCAGCCATTTGCTAAACCGTTTTTTATTACCATGCAGTCTTTATTTTCAACTGAGCAATTTTACGGTTTAGAGAAAAAAAAATTCAAAAATATATTGGTTGATTGAGATTAATTTGATGGGTAGAACATTATACAAGAATATTATAAATCTCAATGAGCAATAACAAAATTTCTCCATCCTTTATTCTAACTCGATTTTAATATAAATATTTTGAGAAAGCATTATTTATGTAGGGTAAAGTATAATGGTACGTAGATCAAAACTGTCAAATTTATAATAAAATACAAAATTATATCACTAAAATAATTAAATTTAAAAGTAAAAATTCATGCGCAAAACTCCATCCATTACCATCCCTAATCTCAATCCTACACTACAATTTTATTCTCAATTTCTAGCCTCCAATTCTGGTCCAAACTTTCTGTCTTACTATGTTATAACTAACACTAACAAATATGAACATGACAGGTGGCCCAGTATTGTCCCTTGGAATAGTGGGAAGATCAGAAATTTAGTATTCGAGGCGATAGAGTGACTGCGATCATTTTGTTATAATCTAACTTACCCTTAACTATTAGTAAGTATCAATTTACTTCTATTATATATGAAATCCTACAAATTAACGAGTAATGCTATAGAAACAAAATTATGTGTCTAATTAATAGTTATTCGTTGAAAGTCTAAGCTTGCGTTTGGTAGAGTTTTGTAATTATGATTTGAGAGTATGAGTTGTATTTTAAGTTTATGAGGTTTGGAATTATGATTTGAGTGTGAAAATTTCATTGGTAAAGAGTTTTGAAAATAGTTTTGAAAAGAGTTTTGAATTGAGTGGGGAATTGTTGATGTGACATTTGATATTTGATACAAAAATTTACAACTCATAACCAAACATACAACTCAAAATTATTTTAAAACACAAAAAATTTTAAAAAATTCAGAAAATGTTTTTTTCGAATATATAAAAATTAACATATCAATTGCAAAAAAAAAAAAAATCACTATTCCGGTCAACCGGTGGGACGACCGGTTAGGCAAAATTTGCAAAAAAAAAATTCTGAAACTCGCGCCTGGTACAGACTTCTCTGCAGAGTTTTGGAAACGTGTTTCCAAAACACGTTCCAAACATCATATTCAAAACTCGGTGTAGAATTATATTTTGAAAACATAACCAAACAGAGCCTAAATGTTTAGAATAATGTTAGAGATCTCAAAAATTCTATCAAAATTTTTACCAAATATCTCCCATGAGTGTGAGATCCATACAATGTGGGTCCCATATGGATCTCACACGACATTTGGTAGAATTTTTAGGATCTCTAGTATTTTTAAAATATTTATCACTTTGATTTATAATTGCAAGAATGTCATTATTATATCATTCTTGTCAAATTTTATATAAGAATAAATTTTTTATATTTTTATAATAACTAATATGTGCCCTAAGGACAGATGATAGGAAAGTATTAAATGAAGTACAATTACTCATATTTGTGTAGAAACAGTACAAACTTTTATAGTTGTTAGAATTAAAGATTTTTTTTTTTTACATAGAGACTAAAATACCTTTTTAGAAAAATTATCCATAAATCCCATTTGAAAAAAAATTATACCATTTGGTCCTAAAACTTTTCTTGCAATCCAATTAGTCCCCTTTTTTTTTGGTATATTGTTTGGGGTATTAGAATTTACTTGATTGCCCTTTTAAGTGATTTTTTTGAATATTTTTGGTTCTTTCTTAACATCAGCATACATCAACTACGTTATCAACATCATCGATATCAGCAACGTCATCAAACATTATTCAACATCACCAACATCAAACATTATTCACCATCACCAAACCATTCAACAAACCCACCGTCAACAACAAGAAGAACATTCAAGAACATCAAACATCGACCATGTTCAGAACATTCAACAAACATCGAACATCGACAACAAATATCGAACATTCTCCAAACATTCAGAATATTCAAGAACATTAACAACAAGAACATTCAACAAACATCGAACATCGACAAACATCGACCATCTTCAACAAACATCGAACATCGACCATGTTCAAACATCATCAACATCGACCATCTTTAACATCATCAATAAACTACATCAGCAAACATCGACAAACATCATCAAATAAACTACATCAGCACCGTTGTTTATCAGATGTTTGAATAAACTACATCATCAATTGATGTTTGAATACACTACATCATCAATAAACTGCATCATCAATTGATGTTTGAATACACTACATCATCAATAAACTGCATCATCAATATGATGTTTGAATCACCTTGTGCCGCTGCTTATCATCATCAAAACCCACCGTCAATGGCGGCAAATCCATCACCATCAAACTGATCGAACACCAACACACCCAATCTGATCGAACACCATCAATTTTCATATTTCAAATTTCACTATCTCCTCTCCAATTTTGTGCAGTTTCATGGTAGATCTTCAATACAAATTCTTCCCCACTGATTTCTTCTTCCCTCATCAACGGTCAATAACCAGAGACGGCGGGATTCAGCAACGTAATCGCCAGATTTCGATCTGAAATTTCCCAAGCCATTCTCGATCTCGTGATGTTCAGACCTAGTAGGAGTTTTTGCTCTTCGTTGTCTATTACAGCCCCAAACCCACTAGAAATCGATCGGAAAATCGGAGATCGGGATGGGTTTGTCTATGAATGAGAAAACCCAGATGGAGAAGGCTATGAGAATCCCCAAATCAATGAATTTAGAGAGAGTATGGGATTGGAAGAGACAGGGGAGACCGAACGAAGGGTTGTGCGGAGGGGAGGGAAGGGTGAGTAGTGTGTGTTTGTGTTTATGTTTATGTGTTGGTAGCTGTATGGTATGGTGTATGGTTAATGGATGTGTTTTTCACCAGTAATTTGAACATTCCAGATTTACATTACCATGGTGAAAGATTCCATGTTCATCTCTTCCGTAACGTCCGCGAACGAGGGAAAACCAAAAAGGCTATAGTAAGCTTTTTTGGGTATACCAGTAATTTCAACATTGTTAAATTACACTATCACCCACATCAAATGCGGCCACACACTCCAACATCGTGTACAAAACTGTCATTATACACCAAACGGGACTTATCAGATCTAATGTTTAAACACGGGACTAAATGGTTTAAAAGTATTTTTCTTAGGATTTATTGGTGCATTGCCCTAGCTTTTTTGTATTGTCCTCAATTCCATCCCTTAATTTCCCTACTATTATTTTATTTTATTATATTTATATTATTATTATTTTTTAATTTGCAACATATACGATGATTATATAATTCTAAATAAATTATTTTTATTTATTTGATTTATTATTTTTTAAAATAATTTGAAATGCATTTTTATTTTTATTTTTTGGTGTAACATTATACATCAATGGATTTTTTTTTGTTGGTTATGATATTATAACATTAATAAATGAAAATCTAATTGCAAGTGAGATTCGTCAATACCCTTCAAAAAATTGTTTCGACTAAATTGAGCTTTCAAATGAAGAAAATATTATTATTTTATGTGATTTCTAAATTTATTTTTTATTTATAATGAAATATTAATATTTTTTGTTTTTTTTATTTAGGAGGATATTATTATTTTTTAATTTATAATGCAACATGAGCTTCTACATGTTTTACTTTACATGTTTTTAAAATTTTTCTTATTTTTTTTAGCATATACTACATACATTAATATTTAAATAGTTCTCAATTTCATTATTCTAAAAATAAGAATATTTTTGTTCATTTGGAAAAGAGTCTAGTTTTTAAAATCATTATATTTGGATTACTTTCATAGTGAGATCTCAATATAAAAGAACTTGAGGGGCCCGTAGAGCCTACTATGGGTATCGTTTCGATAGTTTGAACCGTTCATTTTGTAGAATCCTCAATGTATATCATTCATGACAAAATTGAAGTCAATTCGATAATCGTAACCTTTTCATTTTATTGCATTTGTTTCTAAAAAAAATGAATGATTTATTTTAAAAATATATTTATCATCCATTTTTTTTCATAAATAAATGCAATAAAATAAAAAAATTATGATTATTAAATCAAATCAATTTGTTTTATGGATAATATATATTGAAAATTCTATAAAATGAATGGTTCGGATCATTGAAATAGGACTCTTTATCCCTCAAATTCTCTGATATTGAGATCTTAATATGAGAGAAGTAGAACCATATTTCATATTCCTTATACTGAAGATTTACAATCATTAATTATGTTTTTACGGTACACGTTAATAAGACTTTTGAGAGTCAAAATGTAAAATTAATGAATAGTAAATTGATATTCACTAAAATAATTGGGGGATGCTGGTATGATTAACCAAAATACGCTTGGGCCTTGTGATTTGCCACTACTCTCTCTCTCTCTCTCTCTCTCTCTCTCTCTCTCTATTTATATATATTTTTTGAACATGCGAATTCACAAAAAGAACAAGAAAAAGGAAAACAGAGTAACGAAAATTTCACCCAGTAATCCAGCAAGAGCAACCAAGGGGTTTGAAACCCAATCCTGTGGAAGGCGGCCATGCAGTGACGCCTGTGCTACCTAATAGGTGACTCTGTTTGCCGATCGTGGTTTCTATTGAAGATGAAGCATTCCTTGAGACGCCAATCTTTTAATATCAGCAAAAACCAGCCTGCACTCCCTATGAGGAACTGATTCCAACAAGCTTAGGTTGATAACTGGTTTGTTATCTCCTTCAACAACTTAGACAGTCTGCCGGTCCGAGTAAAGAGACAAGCCCATCTGCAAGCTAAAGCTTCACCTTGAAAAGAAGAAGAGAAGTATTCCTTCTTGGTTAGCCCATCTAGAATCCGTCCCGAGGAATCCTTCAACACCACCGCAATAGATGCCCGTGAAGATCCTCTTTCCGTAGCCATATCCTAGTTGATTTTGAATTGTCTCTGAGCAGGGGGAATCTAGATTCCGGCTCCTAGCTGTTTTAAGGGAGAAGACTGAGAATTAACATCTACTAGACTGTTAACAACACCCTCATATTCTGACATTGCCGCTTGAGCTCGATGTATAGTCGAGGAGTTCTCCACAGGGTAATGAATGAAAATAAAATTATTTTGGTTTTTTTGTCACGACCCAAACCTGGTACCTAGAGATTCGGCGTCACGACAAGACAATAACTAAGGTCATAATGAATTAATAATGCAACGGAATAAAATAAAAGAATACCCAAAACTTTATTATAACATATACATTGGAGCTTCTGTTTAATTACATTGCTAGAGCACTATGACTATAAAAGTGCCTTGTGCCTACGCCACACAATGGTCCTGATAGGTCACCTGAAAGTGATTAACAACTATGAGCACATAACAGAGTGTGAAATATTATACAGAGAGCATAAGGATATAAAAATCATCATGGATATTTATTCAGACTGAATAGAGAATCATTTGGTACAAATAAACTATTAAAATAATAGAGTACATAATACAGAAATCATTTTGAATAACAGACATATAATACATAAATCATACAAATTAAATAATCATAACTATGGTACAGAACATAATAGAAGGTCAATGGATATTTAAGTTCTCCAGACACGGGACTTTCAGAGGGCTAGATATATGAGTCCCCAGGCATGGGACCATCAAAGGGCCAGATATTTGAGTCCCTAGGCATGGGGCCTTCAGAGAGTCACAGAAGTGACAATAGGATAGAACAAAGAGTTAGTGGATCCATAACAAACAGACAGTCACTTAAAGTTAGAACAGAACAGAGAATCACATAAAGTGACAATTCAGATGGCCAATAGTTATTAAAATCATCCTAAGGCATGGGACCGTCAAAGGGCTAATGGATAAAAAAGTCCCCCCAAGGCATGGGACTATCACAGGGTCAATGATTATGTACAAATAATTGTTCAAAAACACAGTTAGAAAATAATTATATCCATGTGTTTCCTTTTTAAATAAATAGGGTTCATTTAACAAATTACATACTGAAAAACTAATATAATTTGCAAAACAGATTTTACATAAAACAGTTTATGATAACTCAAAATATAATAAAACTAACCTCAAAATTAATCCCCAACTTAATTTCTGTTCCTGGCTCACTCCCTTTCCTAAACCTCTCATTTGTTGTGTTTTTTTTTTCCCTTACTTCAACCAGCTCAAACATCACCTATTTATAGGTGATTTAGGTTTCACTATTGACTACCAAATGGCTTACCATGTTCCCCAACACATGGTACCACGTTTCCTTCAAATGCAATTTAAGTAGAGGTGTAATTTTGGCCCGGCCTGGCCTATCTGGGCTCGGGCCGGGTCGAGCCCATGTTGGGTCTTGCGGGGGCTGGGTCCAGCAGGCCCACGGGTCAAAAAACTAGGCCCAGGCCCAAGCCCAGGGCCAGGGTATTCGGGCTTGGGCTTGGGCTTGGGCTTGGGCTTGGGCTTTGGGTGGGTTTGGGCGGGCCAAAACAATTTTTTTATTTTTTCCATCAAAATTTTATTATTTTCCATTAAAAATAACACTAGGCATCGGGTGGACCGGGCCCCAGGCCAGGTTTTTGAGTTGGCCTTGGGCCGGGCCCACCTCAGGCCACCCACAGGCCACGGGCCAAAATTACACCCCTAAATTTAAGCAATGCATTACATAAGTTCCCCAAAAGAATTGCACACTTCCTCCTAATTACACTTGGCCCAGAATAAATATATAATTAAATTATCATCTTTTGGTAACCCCTAGTTTAAAATTAAAGTACATTTTAACACATATAACCATACAATTAAATATGATTTTCCGAGTATCAATTTAACCATTTAATATTATATGATAACTAATTTAGCTTAAGGTATTTCAAACATAAATTATTGTATAATTTTTGTTAAAGGTAATATTCGGGGTGTTACGCTTTCCAAATAAACCAACCAATCCATACTACCTTAACTAGGTAGCCAACATGCTCCTCCTCATTTTTTAAGTTATCCATCAAGTCACACGACCATTTCATAATCGACTGAATTGCACCACAATTGACTTTGAAATTTAAGTCACCTTCAAACCAAACCGCTCTAACCCAACCACAACCAAAGAGTTAGTGTTCCATTGTTTCTGCTTTGTTGTGACAGATTGGGCATACATTTGAAGGAGCACATCTTCTTTGAGACTAATTGTTCTTCGAAACCAACACTTTTTTACATGCTCTCCACCAAAATTAGCGAATCTTTGGAGGTACCTTAAGGGTCCATAGCAACTTCCAAAAGATGTTTGGGGATCTAAAGGAGGTAGAAGGTCTCTGAGTCATCTGGTTTTGCAGTTTTGAAAAAGCTACATAATATCTAGTCTTGACTGAATATTCTCCTTTTGTTTCAAAATGCCAAATCAAATCATCCTCTCTAGGGGCTAAAGATATAGGAACAGACCGGATTGCTTGCACTTTAAGTTCTGACACCAGGCTTCGTAGAACATCTACCTTCCAACTCTTACAAGTTGGATCAATCACATCTTCTACCATCTTGATCAATGTCCCTCCAGGGATTGGAGTTGCTATCTTGAAATTAGGAAGAGTAGGTATCCACTTATCTTCCTTGAACCTGACATTTGCACCACTGCTCACTTGCCATCTCAACCCTTTCAGCAACACAGTCCTTCTTTGCAAAATGCTAGCCCAGGCAAAGAAAGCCCTACACTTTTTTGCCACATCCAAAAAAGTAGTATGAGGAAAGTAGATGCCTTTTAATATACTGGCACAAAAAGAATTTGGATACTTCACCAACCTCCACCATTGACGGGCTAACAAGGCTATATTAAAAGCTTTGAAGTCCCTGAAGCCTAATCCTCTTTGAAATTTAGATAATGCCAAGAAGCCCCAATTAACCCAATGTATTCCTCTTCCTTCTGGGTCGCTTCCCCACCAAAACTTACTAATATAAGCATTCAACCTCGCACAAAAACATTTTGGAAAAGCGAAGCATGCCATAGCGTAGGACGGAATTGCTTGCACCACTGCTTTGATCAAAGTCTCCTTTCTCGCTTGCGACAACAATTTCAATTTCCACCCTTGCAACTTAGAGAGAACTTTTTCAATAATGAATTTGAACGCTTCCGCTTTTGACCGACCCCAAAAAGAAGGTAAACCCAAATATTTTGCACTCGTAGGGGTCATTTTTAGACTGATGAGGGCATAGATAAAACTACCAGTAGTGCCCTGAACATTTGATGAGAATTGCACATTTGATTTATCAAAATTCAGTTGCTGCCCAGAGGCTTTACAATAGATGTCCAGAACCTCCGACACATTCTTGCACTCCTAAATATCAGTCTTTCAAAATTGAAGCACATCATTTGCAAAAAATAAATGTGAAAGGGTAGGGCAATGCCTTGTTATCTTCATTCCCGAGATCTGATTCAGTCTGAGGCTTAAAATGAGAAGTTTTGATAGGACATCCGCCACTAAAATGAAAAGATATGGGGAGAGTAGGTCTCCTTGGCAAAACCCTTGGGAAGGAATGAACGAGGCTCTCTTCTTACTGTTTGCAAAAATAGAGAAGCTCACTGTTAATACACACCCCATAACCCAATTAACCTACTTTTGATGAAACCCCAACATTTCCAAAACAGCAGCTAAAAAGTCCCATTCTATTCGATCATCGGCTTTATTGAAGTCGAGTTTGATAGCCATATCACGAACAACCTCGTATTTTTTTAATTTGAGAGTATGCAAAGCTTGATGGGCCACAACAATATTGTCCTGAATCATTTGCCCCAGAACAAACGTTGATTGGTTTGGGGATATAAGGCTCTTTAAAATTGGCTTCAGGCGATTAACAAGGATCTTGGTGATGATTTTAAGATTAAAGTTGCATAAGCTTATTGGTCAAAATTGAGATAACACACAGAATTACTAACCTTGGGAATTAATATCAGGTTGGTTTGTTTAAGCTCTTTGAGCAAAAACCCTTAAAGGAAGAAGTTATGCATAGCATCACAAACCTTTGCTCCCACTTCATCCCAATAAGTTTGGTAGACAAACCCCGGAAAGTCGTCCAATCTTGGAGATTTGACTGTCCCTAGCTAGAAGACTGCTTCCTTTATCTTTTCATCACAGACTGGTTAAATTAAATATCTATTTATAATATTTGAGACCATGGGTTCCACCATAGATAGGGCCTCTAGAAAATTCCTATCCGCCACACTTGTGAACAAAGAAGAAAAAAAAGTCAAGAAGATGTTTGTTAATATCAGGTTCCGAGTTCAACCATTCATCTTCTTCCATTTGTAAGCGAAGGATTTGGTTTCTTTGGCGATGTTGAATCATCGAGGCATGAAAAAAGGCAGAATTCTGTCACCATAATTCAGCCATCAAATGCCTGATCTTTGATGTAAGAACATTTCCTCCCTGTTAAAAGCTGTCTCAAGTTCTGATTTCAGATGGTCTTGAAATTGCATATTATTTTCTGTTCAAGTTTGTGATTGAAGAGGCAACAACTTTGATTTAAGAAGAGCAATATTCAGGCTATTGTTCCCAAACTGCTCCCTACTCCATATTTTGAGCTTGTCCCTACAACACCGAAGTTTCTTCACCATCTGGAACATAGGTGAACCAACCTGAGATACTGTCCACTTGGGCCGAATCACCTCTACACATTGGACTAATCGACCACATGGCTTTGAATTTAAAGAGTCTAGGCACCCGCTTAAGAGGCACATAGCAATTTAACACAACTGGGCAATAATTTGACCCAAATTAGAGTTCATGGAATACCTGGGCACACGGAAATAGAGCTCGCCAATCAACTATCGCCACTGTTCTATCAAGTCTATTACGAATATTAGTACTTCCCCATTGATTATTTGACCAAGTAAAAGGTGAGCCATTAAACTCCAAATCCATTAGAGCACAACCAGATAGTAATAATCTGACCCAATTTCGTTGAAGTCCTCGATACATAACCAAGGATATTGATTTTCAGATGCCAATTTCGTAAACTGATCCCAGAATCTCCAATAAACTGATTTTTGAGAAGGAGCATAGACAAACGATGTAGCCCAACAACAAGAAGAGCTATTGGAGGATACCACTCCTCTTATTATAAACTTTACATAGCACTTCTGATTAAAGAAGAGATGCCTTCGAATTCTTTCCAAAAAAAATCAATTTATTCTTCGTTTCCATAAAGAAAACCACAGTAGGACGATGGGTTGCTACCAACCTTTAGAGGATCTGTACTATCGGGGGTCACCCATCCCTTGACAATCTAGCTGAGAATCAACATGGAGGTTGTGGCTGTTTAAGGCTAGCCGCCAAACCCCAATTCTTAGATTCATCATGAATATCGGAAGGGAACGTGCTTGGAACTTGTGAATAGCACTTATCATATTCCAATAGGGCCAAAAAAGACAGAGAGCAACTCAACTGTCCATTATTTAGAACCGATTTCTCAAACTCAACAGTAACTTTGAACAGCCCAGGCTTCTCCAATTTTTGACCTTTCCTAGTAGCTTTGATACTTTTTCCCTTCGATTTACGACTGGAATGCGCTGCAAATTCCTTTAGGGACGGAGGTGAAGAGATGTGTAAGGGCTGAATTGGGACCTTTGTTAACTCATTACTCTTGAACAATTTAGGACTCCTGTTTTCTTCTTCTTTATCAGACACTTTCCTCTTCAGAGTAAGCCAGTTGAACACTGTTGACATGCACTCGTCTACCACTCTAGTGCTCAAATCATTATGAATAGGGCTTGAGTTTGGGTTGACCTCCTCTATTTGAATTGGGCTGGTCAAAAGGGTTGAGAGATTAGGCTGAAATGAACCGTTAAATTGGGATCAACTAGTTTAGTAACAAAATACCACTAGGCTGAAATGCACTAGCCGTTGTTGTACTGCGAATTTCCACCACACTCACACTCTTGTCACGCGCCTATGAGACTGGTTGCCCTTGTTTGTTCATTGGTGGCCTGTGCAGAGAAGCTTTGATTCTGGTTTCTATTTCATCTGTTTGTTTCTTATAGTACTCCACCGGTAACCCAGAGCTCCGGGCTATCCTAGTTTTCAACTCAGGCCCATATCCAGAAATTCTTATTTCCTCACTCGTAACAAACTTGCAACTATTACGGTCATGGCTTATTCTATCACAATCAAAACAAAAATCCAATAGTTTCTCTATTTTGAACTCAATGCATGGATCTTTTGCTTCCCTTGGAGAGTTACCACTCTTATGAAGCAAAAAAACCTCTAGGTAACGATTTGGTGACATCAAGTTCCACCATTACAACATATAAGAATTTTAGAGATCAAATTTTTTGATTTCTAAAAGTGAAAATTTTGTTACAAAAGACATTTAGGGATCAATTTTTATTGTTGTGACGAAAGTCGCTAAAAGGTCGTCTCGAAAAGTAAAAAAATAAGACTTTTAGCGATAAAATTTTGAAAATGTCACTAATAAATACACTTTTAGGATAAAATAATTTGGTTTAAAAAAGATTTATATTTTAGGACAAAAAATTTGACCATAAAAAGATAATAATTCACTACTAATATCCAATTTTCATTATTAAAAATATAATAATAACAATTTTCATAACAAAAATATTTAATTCTTAAAAAATAATTTTATTTCTAAATTTTGATGTCTATAATTTTAATTTAATTTAATTTATTTATTTTTTTAAGTGCACCCGCATGCGAAGGAAACTTGTATGCAGAAGCAAGCCGTCACAGTGCTCTTCAATTCAACCCTTAAAAACGAACCAGGATCCCTTCATTTAATTTTCGACTTGACTTCTTGCTTGCTGGGTTATTGGACTCATTTTTAGGTCTAATTTTGATGATTCAAATTGTTTACATTTTAAAATTTATTGAATATATTGTACTTATAAAAATTAAGTTAATTGGATATAAAAAAATATGTGTTCGGAAAACTATTTATTAAATTTTCTTAAAAAATATTTTTAGTTTGATGTTCTGAATACATATTTTTTGATATCTAATTAATTTAATTTTTTACAAATATAATATACTCAACAAATTTTAAAATATAAACGATTTGAATCATCGAAGTTGATACTAAAAGTAGACCCAATAATCCAGCAAATAGGAGTCAAGCAAAAAACTGGGGTCGTGATTCCTTAAAAACGGCCCAATCCAACCAACCTCTTCCCTATTATTTCTCCGTTTGTTCTTGTCATCTTTTCCGAGGGTAGACCAAGTAAAATCCATCTGTGCCACAGGAATACCAAGCTCCAACGGTTTGAGGAGCATCATCAAAGGTAAAAAGAAACAAGTTGTCTCTCGCTTTCCAAGCCCCATGAATGATCCAGGAGACGGCTTGTTTATTTAGTTGTTTCGAGCTTAAAATTTTCCCCAGCAAACATCAACAGGCTCGATAGATATAATCCAAATCAGTCTCCATTTTCACCTCAGCAGAAGAAATGCTCCCAAATAACTACAGCAAAAGACGAAACTAAAGGAAAGATCTACAGGAACGTATTACCGACATGGAGAGAGAGAGAGAGAGAGAGAGAGAGAGAGAGAGAGAGAGACTGACACTGTTGTCAGTTCAAATCCGATTCAAATTCGATTATCGCGTCGCTCTTCCATTCCAATCTCTCGACTCGAGCATATTTTCTAGGGTTTTAATTCCTGCTACATCACCACCAATGGTTGAATGGACGGAAGAGATGTCTCTGCCTGCTCTTGGTCTTTTCGAACAGCTTCGGAAAATTCATCTAATGGCTTCCCAATCTGGCGTCGTTCGGGTAATGCCATTGTTTGTGTTATAATAAATATATTTTATGTATGTACGCGTATCTACTAGGTCGCCTTTCACGAGGTTTGCTTTCTCTGCTAACTAACGAGATAAAAGACGATAGAATATCTTTTTTGAAAAATGGTTGGGATTATGAAATTTTTTTTATAAAAATGGTCATGAAAAATTTGTGACTCTTAGATTACCTTAATTAGTGTGTAGTGCTTTATTCTAAGTGTAATTCAAAGGTGACAAGCCTTTCATAATTATTTTCATGAAACTTAGCATTGTTGATCTTCTTTTTTTAACTGTAGTTTTTAAGCTTTCACAATCCTGAAATTGTTGTTTTTATTTATTTATTTATTTTTTATTTTTTAATTCGCAGACTAATGAAATTTATTTAGAATATAACGGTGACGTGTATCACCATCGAATCATAATATACCATATAGGAAAAGTAAACCCCACCATGTAGTTGTAACAACCTCTCCAACTCATACACATGGATTAATGCTTGTGACTCCAAAATGGATGACTCATGACTCCGAATATACATGGACAAGGCATGTATGTATTATGTTTTTTTCTTTTTTTAATTTTTTCTCTATCTCTCACAAGTGCATGGGGGCGTGGGGTCGTGGGGGTTGAATTTTGTGGGGTCTATCAAAACCTTTGACACATATACATAGTACACATGCATGGGAGGCTAGGAAGCACGTGTGCGGATACGTCGATACGGCAAAACTCAAAAAAAGTATGATATGGGTACGGTTACGGTACGCTAATATATATTTTTTTATTTTTATTTTATAATTATGGTTAAAAGATTCAACCTACAAATTAAAATTAAATATCAAAACTAAGTAAATTTTGAAACAAAGCCAGTGTTTCTCAACAACACTTCTGATGAGAAGACATTAATGAATTGGCTTATAATTTTTAGTGATTTCCAAGAAGTAAATTTTGAAAACAAAGCCAGATTGTTCTCAGCAAAAGCATATACAATTCATTCATACAGACAGACAGGACTGCAGAGAAACATTAAAATTGCTGATTTGCAAGGGTGCAAAAAAAAGAAAAAAAAAAAAAAGAAAAAAAGAAAAAAAAAAGAGAGATGAAGAACACTCACCGAAGGGAAGACAAAGAAAGGAACAGAGAAGAAGAAGACCATTTGTTGATCTGCAGAAGAAAATGAAGAAATGAAGAAGAAGCAGAAGAAGAAGCAGATGAAGACGAAGATGAAGAACACTCACCGGAGGGCTTCGTTTGGTTGCGTTGCCGTCGCCGGAGGGCTATTCGAAGTGAAGAGATGTTGCTGTGGCTGAAGAAGAAGAAGAAGAAGACGACGAAGAAGACCTTTGCCGTTCTCTTTGCTGTTGCTGATTGCTATTGCTGAAGTGAATAGATGCAAAGAAGGGACAAAACCTAGGTTATATACACTGTGTTTTTTTAACTTTTTTTAATAAAGAATATAAATAAATTGCTCCGGTATCCCTAATTGTCTTATAAATTTGATTTTTGGCCCTGGCGTACCCGAAACATACCAACGGCGTACCCATGCCGTACCCAATTGAACCAAACGTACCGGACCCCATTTTGCCGTACCCGATACATGTGCAGCCGTACCGGTACGCGTACCCACACTTGGTAAGTACCTGGTACTTGTGCGGCACTATTTTTGGAGTACCCATGCTTCATAGATGGGAGGCAATGATTCGTTTGTGATAAGTATAATCGTTTCATTGAATTTTTTTCTCTACTGTGAACCTTCCATGTGTTAATTAGTGGATTGAGTTGGATAGGTAGTTATATTTATGTAGTGGGGCTTACCCTCCTATGTGGTGTTTTAAGATTGGTTGGTAATATTACGTGTCAATAATGATGTGATATCACCGTTATACTGAAGTTTTACTCCAGTTGTCGAGCAACAAGTCTTATTTTGTGTTTAGATATCATATCAGGTTGCTACTAGACAACCATTGAGAATTGGAACCATTGTGATTATTCAAGTGTGCAAATATAGAAATTCATTATCTTTAAGAAGGCCACTGCGGCATGTTGCAGGCATTTTTTTACAACCAATGGGAACACTTTGAAATATTAGTCTTTCCAGAATATTTTGATGATACAACCTTAGTTGTTCTGAATGCCCAGGGTTACTTGGGCAAGGGTTCCTAGCCATGGTTGTTAAAATTGCGATCCGGATCGTAGGATCGTAGGATCCTACGATCCTACTTTGCCAAAACGATCCAGATCGTTGTAGGATTGATGTTATAACAGGATCGCAAGTAAGATCGTGTAGGATCGCATGGGATCGTGTAGGATCGTTTAGGATCACCAGACCCTCTCACCGATCCTACTTAGGATCCCGATTTTAACAACCTTGTTCCTAGCTACACTAAGATTTGGGCAATATTTTTGTTTACTTTTTATATATTGTAGTTGCTTTTGGTTTCTATTGTTAGTTGTGATGCATTTATTTATTTTGTTGTTCTAACTATATTTGTGAGCTTTTTGGTTTACTTGTGCATTAGAAATGTATTATCAAACAAAAAATAACAAATACAACGCTGGAAAATGGTTATGATGTAAAACTTTTTCGCAAATTTGAGTTAATACAGGGTCGGTTTTTAGAATTTAACATTCTGTTTGTAAATTTCAATTTATTTTTCAGTTTCCTGTTTTTGTTTCGTTTGCCCAGTTTCTGTTTTGTTACGGTTTTGGATTCTGGTTTAATTATTTGTATCACACATAGTACAAATAAAATTGTCCAACATACAATTTGGTAGATTACCAGCATATACTATCTGGGAAGTATTAGGAATTACAGCCTTACAATATATGGTTGGATCCATGTTTCTTGTGGCCAATGGCTATGATATATAACACATGAAAGATTATATGCACATGTACAGCTTCTATAAACCGACCCTCTGTTCTATGTTCATTTTGTGGGGAATTTCTTGTCTTGAGTCCTTTTTAGGGTGTAAATGGAGCGAAAGCAACCACCGCATTGTGTCCTCCAAATCCGAATGAGTTAGAGATAGCTATTACCTATGTTACATGGACTCGGGTATGGGTGTCGGGTGTGGGTATGTATCCAGAGGTTGGACTCATAAAATTATAAATTTAAGGGTACGCAGACTCGGTAAAAAAATGTCAGATTTTTATAAATTAATGAAGTATGTGAGATAAAATGGTGTTATATGTAACTTACAGTGTCAAAAAGACATTTATAACAATTATACAACAATATGTACATATAATAATAGTGTTATATACAATTATATAAGAAGTATCCGTTGAAAAGTATCCGACACATATCCCATACCCTTATCTGAGTGTCGCGTGTCTGACACGGGTATTTGATTTATTTTGAAGAGTCCGTGTAACATAGGCTATTATATATAAAGAATAACATGATAGATTAGTTGAAAACATACATATGTGGGAGAAAAGGAGCTATAAGTTTCATCTTGTTTAGAGAAAATCCTATTGTAATGCATTATAATTTTGTTTCTTTGGTTCATGTTTTAAAAATTGACGCGTGTAATGTGTGGTTGATGGTATTGTTGGAAAAAATGGTTTTTTGGTGACTTTAATTTAATATTAAAGTGTGGTGACTTTAATTAAATATTAAAGTGGGTCCCAACCATCTATTATGTTGGGTTCAAGTGGGCCAAAAACCATTGAGAATTGGATAAGAAATTGCCTCATTTAGATTCATGAATGGGATTTTAAAGGGTATTTAAATCCTTTTTCTTGGCTAAAGGGTGTGAACCTGTTGGGCATCCAAACTTTTCATCTTTCTGGAAAGGGGGTATAGATCCTGGTTAATGGGGCTTTAATGACTAGCCATAAAGGCTGGAGGCTCTTCCTCTCCCCTATACATGTATAAATTGAGACCCTCCTGTCAAGTCTCAATATAGAAATTTTGGCTTCCATTTTACAAGTCAGTTCGCCAGAAAGTTCCTACTGTGAGAGAGTGCTGCCACTGTTTTTGTTCGTTAAGCTAGACAGAGAGTGCTTCTGCCGTAACTGGTTTTGACCGTTGTATCCTGGGAGACATACGCCGGGATTCCTCAAGCACTCGACCCGTGAGGCGGCGAAATCTGTTTTAAAGAAACTGCTACCGTGCAGGCTTCGGTTTGCTTTCTTTACCATTTTATTGTATTGTGTATTTCTGTTGTAATTTAGTTGTAATTATCAGATGTGTTCTTGGTATATATATATAATTTTGATTTCTTCATAAATCTATTTATTTAATTTCACAATTTAAACAACAAGCTTAAAACCGATTTTTATATATTTTCTATGAAGTTGATCGAATAGATTTATATAGACAATTAGGTTAGCTTTGTATAATGTTACTAGGAACTGTTGCAGAATTGCTCACTATTTCAATGATTGTAAATTATGCATTATTATTCTCTAATTGCTTAGTTTAATTAGAATGCTCTATCATAATTTGCATACTTAATTGTATTAGTATGATCTTATTTTATACGTATGGTTCATCATTCCCCTACCATGATTTGCATGAATTTTAAGGTTATCAAAAATAATTTATGAATGTTGCAATTTTGACATGCTAATTCTATTCTAGTTTTTAATTTGTTACATGCTTATTATTTTCTAGATTAGATTACATAATTTAATGTTTTTAGAATTATTTGCATATGTTAATTGCTAAATGGTTATTGGCTTGTAACTCTTGCCTATTTGTGGGGGCCGAATTTATGGAATAAATCAGAAGGTGCATACCATCGGAAAACTGATATTAATCGGCTGTATCCTACGAGAGTGGGGAGCCGAATATAATATACGTATCGAATATGTGTAAGTCCTTTTGGCCGAATAAAAGAAAGGACAATGATTAAAAAGTAGGACCTGGCCCCGAGGATCGATTTGAACATGTATAAATACAGGAACAACGGTTATAGAAAGGTATGTAAGAATCACCTCACTGAACTTAGTAAACAAGCTATCTTGAGTGTCTGAACTAACTTGTCCATCGGAGTGCTAATTCCGGCACCCCCGACTGGAGTGTTTGTATCTTTTCAGGTGACTAGCTGAGGATCACTAGCGTCTCCCAGGATTTGAAGAGTATTTCCAAACCACCTCCCCACAATTGGCGCCGTCTGTGGGAATACTCAAATACATCCATGGCAGGCGTGACTGAAGATCCTCCGGTAGCCATTGATGAGACCGCACAGGGAGATGACCTCACTCCAGCAAATATGCTCGGAAAAGAAACCATCGCTGCAAGACGTGCCTTGAACTTCGACTCACCTACGACTTCAGCCCAAGAGACAATGCAGGCGATCATGAAACAAGCAAAGCAGAATGAACAAAGGCTGGAGAACATGATCGCTGAAAATGAACGTCTCCGTCAGGATTTGGCCCTTGATGCCGCTACCGTGCAAGCTGGAGAACAGTCTGTTTGAAAATGAACGTCTCCGTCGTTGTCCGTTGGCCCTCGAAGTCGCAAAATCGAGAGAAGCCATGCGTCAAGATCTCGAACGACCTCTGAGGGCCGGTGGACAACGACCTCGAGCCCGACTAAAGGATACCGATAGCGACTCCAACTCATCGCCCACGGAGCTCAACAAGAAGGGACGATCCGAAACTTCCAGCTTCTCCAAAAAGAGTCTACATACAAGGAACAAGCGCAGGAGGAGCAGTTCAGACGAAGAGGACCAGCACGATCCTTTTGTCCGACGGATTGCAAGGGCGGCCCTGCCCAAGAAGTTCAAAGCTCCGTCATTCACTATTTACGATGAAAAATCAGACCCCACTGATCATATCCGTCACTACAAGCAGGCCATGACATTGCATGCAGACAACAAAGCCCTCATGTGCCGAATATTCCCAAGCAGCCTGGGGCCATTAGTTGTCAGGTGGTATTACAAGTTGGAGCCGGCCTCAATTAAAAGCTTCCATCAATTACAGAAATCCTTCAGGGCCAGGTTCATCACCAACGAGGTACAACCGAAACAGGCCGACTCTCTCTGGGCTATGCAGATTCAGTCAGGAGAAACGCTCAGAGCGTATTCGGCGCGCTATTGGGAATGCTTCAACCTCATCGACGACGCTTGCAACGACTCCATGGCCATCACCGCCTTCAAAATGGGACTACATCCTGACAGTCCTCTTCGCAGTTCCTTGACCAGAAGACCCCCCAAAACAGTCTCGGCGTTGATGAAGAAAGTTGAAGAGTATTGCAAAGTGGAAGATGATGCCTTGAGAATAAAAGCCGGCCAAATGTCCAACAAAACGGCCCCCCCTGAAATTGCTCAACCAATAAGTTCCGTGCCACCTCCTAGCCCAGAGCTTTGGCAATGCGCTAAATGAGACAAAAGGCGGAATACTCACCGATCAAGTGATCAATGTTCCTACCGGGCGAATGAACAACTGCAAGTCGACAGCAGGCGTTCAAGGCGTGCCGACAAGAAGTACACAGAGTTGTCAGAACCAATCGCTGCAATAATGACCAAATTCCAACATCTTCCATTCTTCAAATGGCCGTCAAAGATGGTGGGCCTGCCCGACACGCGAAGAAGGGATAGGCGGTGCGAATATCACAAAGATCACGGCCACGAAACGGAGAGTTGTTACGTATTAAAAGATCACCTGGAAGAACTGGTGCAAGACGGCCGACTGCAACAGTATGTGAGGAAGGGAAAGCCAACCAAGGCACTAGCCCTGAGGCAGGACTCACCTCCACTTGGCGTGATCCATATGATCCACAGCCTGCCTACACCCCCAACCGTGCACACCATTCAATCGCATCCAATCCCCTAAAAGCAACGTATTCCGACTGAATGGCCCAAAGAAGCTCCGCCAATTACTTTCAATGACTCCGATCTTAGCGGCGCAACAGCTTCCCACATCGATCCGTTGGTCATTAAATTACGCATAAATCGGTTCACCATCGAACGCATTCTCATAGACCCGGGGAGTACTTCAGAGGTTATGTACTACCAAATTTTCATCAAACTCGGCCTCAACGAGCCAGATTTGTCTCCGGTGCCTCACCCATTGTTCGGCTTTAATATGAATCCTGAATACCCGTTAGGGAAGATTATACTACCTGTTCGAGCGGGCTCCAGAACGGTCGAAGTAGAATTCCTGGTCGTAAAGCTCCCTTCGCCGTATAATGTCATCATGGGGCGAACCTGGATATATCTTATGAAGGCCGTTCCAAGCACTTATCATCAGCTTGTGCGCTTCCCGACAACCCACGGCATTGAAGAGATCCGTGGCTCCCCCCAATCGGCGCAAGCAGAGATTTTACGAAAACCCTATCACTGACCCGACCTGTGGGCTTTGATACTTGTATATATATCGCTTCTGCAATGTAAACCATTTCTCTTCGTCGCTCAATTCATTTCACAAACCCCATTCTAACGCCCGTCATGACGACGATTCGGAGCCCCCTTTGGTGCATGTCACCTTAGGGCCGATTAAGTCTCCGGATTCGGAGCGCCCTTCGTGGATATCACGATTGGCCACATTAAGTCTCCGGATTCGGAGCCCCCTTCGGTGCATGACACCTTAGGGCCGATTAAGTCTCCGGATTCGGAGCGCCCTTCGTGGATATCACGATTGGCCACATTAAGCTCCGGATTCGGAGCCCCCTTCGGTGCATGACACCTTAGGGCCGATTAAGTCTCCAGATTCGGAGTGCCCTTCGTGGATATCACGATTGGCCAGTCTCTGGATTCGGAGCCCCCTTCGGTGCATGACACCTTAGGGCCGATTAAGTCTCCGGATTCGGAGCCCCCTTCGGTGCATGTCACCTTAAGGCCGATTAAGTCTTCGGATTCGGAGCCCCCTTCGGTGCATGACACCTTAGGGCCGATTAAGCCTCCGGATTCGGAGCGCCCTTCGTGGATATCACGATTGGCCACATTAAGTCTCCGGATTCGGAGCCGCCTTCGGTGCATGACACCTTAGGGCCGATTAAGTTTCCGGATTCGGAGCGCCCTTCGTGGATATCACAATTGGCCACATTAAGTCTCCGGATTCGGAGCCCCCTTCGATGCATGTCACCTTAGGGCCGATTAAGTCTCCGGATTCGGAGCCCCTTCGGTGCATGACACCTTAGGGCCGATTAAGTCTCCGGATTCGGAGTGCCCTTCGTGGATATCACGATTGGCCAGTCTCCAGATTCGGAGCCCCTTCGTGCATGACACCTTAGGGCAATTAAGTCTCCGGATTCGGAGCGCCTTCGTGGATATCACGATTGGCCACATTAAGCCTCCGGATTCGGAGCCCCCTTCGGTACATGACACCTTAGGGCCGATTAAGTCTTCCGATTCGGAGCGCCCTTCGTGGATATCACGATTGGCCACATTAAGCCTCCGGATTCGGAGCCCCCTTCGGTGCATAACACCTTAGGGTCGATTAAGTCTCCGGGAGCCCCCTTGGTGCATGTCACCTTAGGGCCGATTAAGTCTCTGGATTCGGAGCCCCCTTCGGTGCATGTCACCTTAGGGCCGATTAAGTCTCGGGATTCGGAGCCCCTTTGGTGCATGTCACCTTAGGGCCGATTAAGTCTCCGGATTCGGAGCCCCCTTCGGTGCATGATACCTTAGGGCCGATTAAGTCTCCGGATTCGGAGCCCCCTTGGTGCATGTCACCTTAGGGCCGATTAAGTCTCCGGATTCGGAGCCCCTTCGGTGCATGACACCTTAGGGCGATTAATCTTTGGATTCGTAGCGCCTTCGTGGAATCACGATTGGCCACATTAAGTCTCCGGATTCGGACCTCCTTCGGTGCATGTCACCTTAGGGCCGATTAAGTCTCCAGATTCGGAGCCCCCTTCAGTGTATGACACTTTAGGGCCGATTAAGTCTCCGGATTCGGAGCGCCCTTCGTGGATACACGATTGGTCAGTCTCCAGATTCGGAGCCCCCTTCGGTGCATGACACCTTAGGGCCGATTAAGTCTTCAGATTCGGAGCGCCCTTCGTGGATATCACGATTGGCCACATTAAGTCTCCGGATTCGGAGCCCCTTCGGTGCATGACACCTTAGGGCCGATTAAGTCTCCGGATTCGGAGCGCCCTTCGTGGATATCACGATTGGCCAGTCTCCGGATTCGGAGCCCCCTTCGGTGCATGACACCTTAGGGCCGATTAAGTCTCCGGATTCGGAGCGCCCTTCGTGGATATCACGATTGGCCACATTAAGTCTCCGGATTCGGAGCCCCTTTCGGTGCATGTCACCTTAGGGCCGATTAAGTCTCTGGATTCGGAGCCCCCTTCGGTGCATGACACCTTAGGGCCGATTAAGTCTCCGGATTCGGAGCCCCCTTGGGTGTATGTCACCTTAGGGCCGATTAAGTCTCCGGATTTGGAGCGCCCTTCGTGGATATCACGATTGGCCACATAAGTCTCCGGATTCGGAGCCCCCTTCGGTGCATGTCACCTTAGGGCCGATTAAGTCTCCAGATTCGGAGCCCCCTTCGGTGCATGACACCTTAGGCCGATTAAGTCTCCGGATTCGGAGCGCCCTTCGTGGATATCACGATTGGCCATAATAAGTCTCCGGATTCGGAGCCCCCTTCGGTGCATGACACCTTAGGGCCGATTAAGTCTCCGGATTCGGAGCGCCCTTCGTGGATATCACGATTGGCCACATTAAGTCTCCGGATTCGGAGCCCCATTGGGTGCATGTCACCTTAGCGCCGATTAAGTCTCCGGATTCGGAGCGCCCTTCGTGGATATCACGATTGGCCACATTGTCTCCGGATTCGGAGCCCTCTTCGGTGCATGTCACCTTAGGGCCGATTAAGTCTCCGGATTCAGAACCCTTCAGTGCATGACACCTTAGGCCGATTAAGTCTCTGGATTCGGAGCGCCCTTCGTGGATATCACAATTGGCCACATTAAGTCTTCGGATTCGGAGCCCCCTTCGGTGCATGACACCTTAGGGCCGATTAAGTCTCCGGATTCGGAGCCCCTTTGGTGCATGTCACCTTAGGGCCGGTTAAGTCTCCGGATTCGGAGCCCCCTTCGGTGCATGACACCTTAGGGCCGGTTAAGCCCCAGATTCGGAGCCCCTTTGGTGCATGACACCTTAGTGCCGATTTAGCCTCCGGATTCGGAGTACCCTTTGCACGAACAAAACAAAACTGGCAACATCAGAAATAAGGTGCTTAACTGAGCATATAAAAAATTCAGAGCAAGACGCAAATAAGGTGCTTAACTGAGCATATAAAAAATTCAGAGCAAGACGCAAATAAGGTGCTTAACTAAGCATATAAAAAATTCAGAATAAGACGCAAATGTTTGAAATAAAGCTTTTTATTGATCAAACAGTTGTTACATAAACGCAACCCGCATTTGAGCATTACAATTTTTATTTAATCAGACAGTTGTTACATAAACGCAACTTGCATTTGAGCATTACAATACCCATTTCCAATCTCAAAAGCTAAAAAAGGGGAGAAGACGCATTGGTAAAGCGGCAGCGCTGAATCAACTCCCGTCACCCGGAAGTCCTCCGCGGTTTGCAATGCCTTGAGCCAACTGTGCCCAAGTCCTCCCCTGATACCATTGACAATGTCAAGGCAAAGATCCAGGACAAGGAAGGATAAACCCAACGGTCGTTGCCTTTCCTTTCGGGGTGATCTGCTTCGACGACTTGAAGATTCATGCCAACTTTTGGACGCCCTACTTCCCATACGGATGGGTCCTCTGCCGCGCTCCATGGCAACACCAAGTTCGGCTGAACTCCAGTCTCTAACTAGCATCCCCACTTCTCCCACCTCACATAAGTGATTGTCTATCTGCGCGATGCGCCCTCTCCTTTTATTCTCAATACTGGCAGTGATCTCGAGGCCCCAATCCCGAGGCGATTTCACTAACACTAAACTCCATAAGAAAAATGTCGGTTGACATTCGCCACAGCGTAGTTATCCAAACAACTTTTTGATGCACGTGCACTGGCCAAAAATCTAGGCCCCGAGCCGAGTTGAATTTGCCGCAGCCACTCTACCCATTGGCTTTCGGCTTCCTCAGGTTACAATAGCCTCATTCAGGAATAAACGGCTATCACGTATGGGTCGACCCTGCCGATCAACGTTTATACATTCATTCAAACATATACAATGAAACGAAACGCATACATACCAAATACGAACTGCAACAAAATATTTATCATAGAACGTTTTTTATTCAATAAAGCAAGCAATATATTACATAGTTTTGAACGCGATCTGCGTTTCAACCTTACAACAAGTATACTTATACGGCGTCACCCTCATCCTCACTCTTCTCGACTTCAAAAGCAGAAAACGGAAAATGTTTACTGTGGTAGAGTGGCGATGCCGAATCAATGCCCGACGCTCGAAGAGCTTCTGCGGCTTGAGATGCCTTGATCCAACCGTGCCTAAATCCACGATTTTCACATCGGCAAACTTCTTCGGCAAGTTTTTCCTTGGTCTTTTCGATTCCAACTTTTCGGCCTTCGTGGAAACCTTTCTCATAGGCCCTCCCCTTCGCGTTCTCCATTGCGAACATACTCGCCGTCTCACGATCGGCAAGCGCGGAACTGATGAGCCGACTGGTAACCCTTTCTTCCACGATTGGGTTTCGTGCTCGGCGGGTTGTGCCTGGGCCGCCTTGGTCTGCCTTAACTGCGCTCAGCCGCCTCCGCGCGAGCCTCCAAACTTCGAATACGTTCCTCTTTCTTCTCCATTTCTCGGCGGGCAGCGCGCAACCGCATGCCGATTTCATAGGCAGTGTAAAGCCCCTTCACCGCCCCGTGAATGCCTTCGCGAAATACTTCGTAGTCCTGACGACCTACCATTGATTGCTGAACCTCAGGAGGAAAAATTTGTCGAGCAAACTCGACCGCTACATTTGGGTCTCGAACGATCGAGTCCGCCTCTGTCATGGGTCTATTCCCCACAAATACCGCAAAGCTTAATGGGCACGGATTCGAGTCAGATCCCCTCTCGACTCGAGGTTGAGAAGATCTGCCCTGCGACTGCTTGTCCCGCCTGGGCGACCTGCTTCGACGTCGAGGAGACTGACGCCTCTCTCGATCCCTGGAACTCCTACCCCCTGTGCGCGAAGGGTCACCACCTCGATGCATGTCTCCACCCAGCTCAGCTAGCGTCCTCGCTTCCCCTCTGCTGTTAAAGAAGAGTCTGTTCGACATTCACACGATACCTTCAAAAGCTGGAGTCAGTTGTTTACTGTATTCATAAAAGTTGTACCCTTAATCATTTATCCTTTACAGAGGCAGCACCCTCGAGGCAATTTCATTAATTGTGAAAACCTCAATCGCCCGGCGCTGACTGGATAGACCCTCCGCGCCTGAATGATCATGCACCGCCTGGGGCAAGAGTAGATTAATCAATATATTCGGCTTAAGTGCCCTAGCCGGCCCATGAATCGACTTCAGAATGCTCATGCACCGCCTGGGGCAAGGGCAGATTAATCAATCTATTTGGCTTAAGTGCCCCAGTCGGCCCATGAATCGACTTCAGAATGATCATGCACCGCCTGGGGCAAGGGCAGATTAATCAATCTATTCGGCTTAAGTGCCCCAGCCGGCCCATGAATCGACTTCAGAATGATCATGCACCGCCTGGGGCAAGAGCAGATTAATCAATATATTCGGCTTAAGTGCCCCAGTCGGCCCATGAATCGACTTCAGAATGATCATGCACCACCTGGGCAAGGCGTGATAGATTAATCAATCTATTCGGCACAACTGCCCCAGCCGGCCCATGAATCGACAAAACTCCTAAGTTCGCCTCCTCAGCGCCCGAATGATCATGCACCTCCTGGGACAAGGGCAGATTAATCAATCTATTCGGCTTAAGTGCCCCAGCCGGCCCATGAATCGACTTCAAAATGATCATGCACTGCCTGGGGCAAGGGCAGATTAATCAATATATTCGGCTTAAGTGCCCCAGCTGGCCCATGAATCGACTTCAGAATGATCATGCACCGCCTGGGGCAAGGGGTGATAGATTAATCAATCTATTCGGCCACAATTGCCCCAGCCGGCCCATGAATCGACAAAACTCCTAAGTTCGCCTCCTCCGGCGCTGAATGATCATGCACCGCCTGGGGCAAGGGCAGATTAATCAATCTATTCGGCTTAAGTGCCCCAGCCGCCCATGAATCGACTTCAGAATGATCATGCACCCCTAGGGCAAGGGCGTGATAGATTTATCAATCTATTTGGCTTAAGTGCCCCAGCCGGCTCATGAATCGACTTCAGAATGATCATGCACCGCCTGGGGCAAGGGCAGATTAATCAATCTATTCGGATTAAGTTCCCCAGCCGGCCCATGAATCGTTTCAGTATAATACCAACGAACTATTCGGCATACGAATGATAAGATTGCCATGATATTCAATCATAGAAAGGTCAACAAGTAATCATTCTATCTAAAGTAGTGAAAGGCAAAAATTCTACACCAACATAACATCACAAACTGCGCATTAGTAGTGAAACAAGAAGATAATTTTCATTAATAAATTGAGCGCAGACAGTAGCCAATTTATACATGAAAACTACTCGGAACCAACAAAAGTCCTAAAAACAAAAACATACATTAAAAGGGAAAGCATTTCATAAAATTCGAATGACTCCCAGATCAATCCTCGGGGTCAGACTCAAGTGGCTCAACGTCCACCTGCTCATAAGGAATTGGCAAGGCCAATGCAACCCCAGCGGCATAAAGGGCCTTGAGCCACCCGTGTTTGAACCCCCGATTCTCAAACTTTGGGACTTCATCTACGTATTCTTTGAAGGCGGCGCCTTTCCTGCTTCGAATGCGGCAGAAGCCTCAGATTCTGCCTTTTCCTTGGCCGCCTTCAACTCTGCTAACTCAGTCTCCATCTTGTTAAGCGCCTCCTCGGCTAGCCTAAGCGATTCTTTGCTCGCGTTCGCCCTATCTTCGGCATCAGAACGGAGCTGATCGGCAGCCCGAGCCCTTTCCACTTCGGCTTCGGCTCGCGCAGTCTCCATAGCGGCTCTCATCATCTCAAACTCGGCCCTGCTCTTTTGATCGACCACCTCTGACTGCAAACGGTCAATCCTCTCAAGGGCATCGTGTAGGCGGCGGCCCAAGTCGGCGATCCTGCCGACCGTCTGCAAAACGAGTTGGGATCGTTAGATGCCATAGGCAACCAAAATCAAAACAAGTCAAAGTTCACCTACCAAAAGGGCCGACTGCGCAGATAGGGCTATGGCCACCAAATCCGGCACGGCATGAAAGGATGCCTTATCAGCTGGTAGGGAGACTGACGCCGCCAGGCTCAAGGCTACCGCCGGTCGGTAATGATGGATGCGTCAGAGGCAATCGGCGTGTCTCTGATCTTTGGCTGAACAATAAAAGGAACAACCACGTCCGATTCTTCTAAGCGAGGCCCTTCTGGAACCGGCCTCTTCTTCGGCGCTACGCTTCTTGCCCCGCTCTTCCGGAATCAACCGTTCATCAATGACCGGTTGTTCAACCTCTTTCGCCGTTTCGGCCGCAACAATCTTAGCCGGCTCTTCAATAACGGGTTCGAAAGATTCAACCAAGGCAGGTCCAGAGCGGGCGGCCTCGGCCTTTTTCTGGGCGGCCATACGCTCGGCATTTTTCTTTCGAGCCATCTGCGTGAGGCTTTCCCCAGCCATACCTTCAAAAAAATCGCCGGGTAGGTCTCCCAAACCTCCAAAAATATCCCCGGAAGAAAACTCCGCCCGACCCGAAGTGGACGGCGAGGTAGGCTGACTACGTCTGGCTGCCTCAAACGCCGAGTTTAGGGCCTCGTCAACCTCTTCGGCCTCCTCAGCGAACTCTCTGTCTGGTTCGGCGACTACCTCTACCACCGGCTCGACGTCTTGCCCCGAGTCAGAAGCTTCGAGACCAACTTGTCTCAGACTCTTGAAGCTAGGGAAGATAAGAGCCGCAAGCTGTTGATCGCCGGATGGAATTGGAATATTGTCAGCGGCCGAAAAAGTAGTGTAAGTAGGCTCGTATCGAAGAAGTATGTGGGCCGCTCTCCCTTGCTTCTGTAAGTTTGGACGGCCGAAGTATCTGAGTGCAGTCGCAACCTGCGCAAGGACCGCGTCGTCGGTAGAAACCAGAATCTTCTTCAAATTACTACCTGCAAAGACAAAGGGTTAGACACAGAGGGAAGGCCGAGTAAAAGAAAAGTTCAGTAAACACAAGGAGACACACGGCAACCTGGTTCACCCCTCCGTCTGGGAATAGGGTCTAGGCGACCCTCGCCTTCGCCAAATTCCCAGTTCCCTCGGATATTGACCATTACGTCATCCACACGCTTGCCAGAACTGGCGAGCATGGTTACCAAATGATGGTCAGTATCCTTGGCCCTAAGAAAGTACCGCCCAAGCCGACCGGAAGATTTGGCTAAGGCATAGCAGTGCCGAATGGCCGGAATCCCAAGATCGATCCCGAGGCGCCGGTTCAACTCTACGATCCCCATTACGATTCGAAAAAAGTTCACGTTGGGCTGAGAAGGAATCAGACCCCAATAGCGGAGGACGGCCCTAAGGAATGGATGTAGGGGAAAACGGACCCCGCCCTCTGCAATGGATAGGAGAGGAAAAACGATTGAATTTTGATCCTCTCTCTCCATATCCAGAGTGTTGTCCGTCACTAGAGATAGATGAACATCGTCGGGGATGGAAAAGTGTCGCCGGAATCCGGAGACACGACCCTCAGAAAGGAGGTCTTTCAAGTGTTTGGCCATTTTCACGGGGAATAAAGGGTTCACCAAAATGAAAATAATAAACAGAAAGTAGGATTGCAAAGAAAAGAGAAGAAGACTTACGAGGAGCAAGAGAGACGAGGGTAGACGGAGAAGAGTTGCAGAAAATGCGAGTCAGAGAAGGGATATCCGCTGGAGGTCCAAGAGTCTCGAATACTCGACGAACTGTGCATTCGAAAGGACTGAAATTTCAAATCACAATAAATGCGAGACGCACGATTGAGGCGGGAAAGCGTAATGATGAACGAAAAGGTGTGCGCATCCTGACATCTATATTGGGGTACGCGAAGCCGCCTGACCTATTTTAACTTTTCCAATTCAAGACCAAACACGCCGATTAACTTCCGTCAATGGGGAGTTCGGGGGGCAATTGTGGGGGCCGAATATATGGAAAAATCAGAAGGTGCGTACCATTTGAAGACTGATATTAATCGGCTGTATCCTACGAGAGTGGGGAGCCGAATATAATATATGTGCCGAATAGGTGTAAGTCCTTAGGGCCGAATAAAAGAAAGGACAATGATTAAAAAGTAGGCCCTGGCCCCGAGGATTGATCTGAACATGTATAAATACAGGAACAACGGTTGTATAGAAAGGTATGTAAGAATCACTTCACTGAACTTAGTAAACAAGCTATCTTGAGTGTTTGAACTAACTTGTCCGTCGGAGTGCTAATTCCGGCACCCCCGACCGGAGTGTTTGTATCTTTTCAGGTGACTAGCTGAGGATCACTAGCGTCTCCCAGGATTTGAAGAGTATTTCCAAACCACCTCCCCACACTATTAATTTTAGTTTAATGTATTTGGAGTGATAGAGTTTTTATGAATTGTGTACATGATCAATTTGAATTTAATTGGTGTGCATTAATCTAATTTATCTAATTGGTGCATTAATGTGAATTATTTAATTGGGTGCATTAATCTAAATTATCTCATTGGGGGCATTAATCTGAATTATTTAATTGGGTGCATTAACTTTGAATTTAACTTATTTATTTGGAGTTATTAGTTAAATGTTTATTATGAATTAATTTCATTCATAACTCATGAGTATTGAACTTTATTTTAAAGTTTTAATTTAATTGACATTTTAATTCATTGGTTAATTTTATCAATAGTTGGCTAGATGGTTTCAATTATCTATTATATTTATTTTGCTTAGATTATTTGTTTGTATTTTGTTGTGGTTTTTTTTTTTTTTTTTTTTTTTTTCTGCTAACTTTCTTTACAGGAATACTTATGCGAAAGGGAATGGAAAAACAAATACAAAACCAAATGAATAGTATTTGGGATGTAAAACAAAAATGTTTGGACTACTAACTTTTGTGTTGAATAGGAATACCTAAGCGTGGAAAGGCTTTGGACTAAATAGAATCCTTATATATGCGTGTAATTGTTATAGCAATTTTTAAATTGCTTGTAAGTTTGGAACTTGGTTTGGTTTTCTGTGATAGAAACCAAAGTTTTAGCTTTGGCTAAAGAGTAGTTCTTATTTGTTCAGAAATGACAACTAAGACGGATTTGGTTTCAAACCTTTGGAGTTTGAGGAAGTCATTAGGTTTAATCATTTTATTCCCAAAGTGTTGGAAAACCATGTTTAGAGAAAGTCTTTGGTTATAATTTGATTATGTCCAAAGTGTTTTGGTTTTTGAGAAAGGAAACCCAATTTTAGCATTAGCTAAAATATTTCTGATTTTATTCAGAAATAATGGGCTTAGTTCCGGGAGTACCGGTTAACTTTTATGAGTGGTGTAATTCTGGTAGCAAATTTTATTTGCTTGGAAATCGGTTTGTTATAACCTGGTTTATCCCCTGGAAATCTTAATTTTAAAATTGTTTCATATGGACTAGGAGTCAACATGCTCTTGGATGTTTTGTCAAAAGGTTAACTGGGTTTTAAGTGAGATCGATGTGACCCCTCCAGTCTTCTTGGGAACATTCCTGACCATGTTCGATTCTAGGTTAAATGGTGAGACTAGTTTTGAATTAAATTTCTATCTGAGGAATTTTCTAAGGGTTAAGTTTAATTTCTGGAATCATAGAAGTGAAATTCTATTGTGATGTTTCAGAAATGGTTTCAAATGTGACAAACAGAAATGTTGTTCCACCTGACAACCTTTGCCTCACGAGATTCTTAAAGGAAGATCTTGAGAGATCAAGTATGATTAAAGGAAATCATAAGATTGCATTAAAATATCTCTGAATTGATCAGAGGCAATTAGTATGGTATCCTTGTGTTATTTATAGCATTTATGATTGCTATGTGACTTTGCTTGAAAGCAAAGATGAGACAACCTGTTATAGTGGGTGAATATTTTTTGGATTTTTAAATTCCAAATATATTCTTAAATTGGTGGCTCCTAGTGAGTACAAGATCACTGATCACAGAGATAGAAAACTGGTGGTTCCTGAGAGATGTTAGACCACTAGCTACACAGTTATGAGATTGTGGTTCCTAGTAGTGAACAGATTACTAATCACATGTCAAGACATCATGGTTCCTTGTAGTGAAGAGACTACTGGTCATATGTCAAGACATGATGATTCCTAATAATGAGAGTCTATTGATCCTATGTCAGGACGGTGTGATTCCTAGTAGTAGAAAGTCTACTGACCACATGCTGAGAAATTAGTGATTCCTAGTGATAAGACTACTGGCTATGTTATGAAGTTCCGAATAGTAGACTATTGAACACTGGATTTGTGTTTCCTAATAGTAAGACTATTGGCTTCAGAGTGATAGGTTGGACCAAATATTTTTTTTTGGTGCCTAATTCGGTTGATGACATTCTGGGAATGTATTTACTGTGATATGATTTTGAGAGTTTCATAATCATTGCGACACAATGAATTGTTTAAAACACTGTATAAATTTTTGGAAAAGGCCAAAAGGCTTTGTATAAATTCTACAAAGAAGACTTAATTATCCGACTCTGAATTGAGGAGGATAATAGAAAGAAAAGAGGGAGCACCTCCTTAGTAAAGGCCAATGTCATTGAGCATGGAAAATCTTCTGGGGTGAGGAAGAAGCCCCCCTATGAACAAGGGCTCTATGCTGGGGCCAAGGGGTGGTGTTGCAAAGAAGCTAGCATACAAGCCGCGGGAACCTGGTTATCAGTTCTTTGGGAAGTGCTACAACTGTGGTAGCGAGGGGTTTTAGTTTTACTAGGGCTACACGCCACATCTGCTCCGAGAAGGAGCTGTTTACAACTTTCGAACCGGTTACAAATGGTAAGAAGTTGTTTATGGGAAACTCTACTACCTCATTTGTTGAGGGAAAGGTGGTCCTGAAGTTAACCTCAGGAAAAAAGCTAACCTTGAATGAAGTCCTGTATATTCCGGACATTCGTAAGAATCTTGTCTCTAGGTCTCTTCTCAGTAAGCATGTTTTCGCATGGTTTTTGAGTCCGACAAGGTCGTTCTGACGAAACACAAGTGTGAAACTTGTGTTGAAGTGAAGTAGACAAGATCCCCTATGAGTTATGGAAAGGCGTTAAGCCTTCATATAAATTCTTACGAATGTGGGGGTATCTTGCAATTGTGGCGATTCCTACACCCTAACGGGTTAGGATAGGCCCGAAATCCGTGGATTATATATTCATTGGTTATGCACATAATAGTAATGCATATCGGTTTCTTGTACATAAGTCTGAAACTTCATACATTCACAGGAATACCATCATGGAGTCAAGGAATGCATGTTTCTTAGAAGACATTTTTCCTTGCTGAACCCAAGAAGGGGTTCTGAGGTTTTGGAGCAATTTGATGAGCTTGCTAGTGATGATGATCATTTTGATGATCAAGTTGAGAATCAAGGTGATGATCAGCCTAGAAGGAGTAAGAGGGCTAGGATGTCCAAGTCTTTTGATTCGGACTTCTTGACTTATATGGTTGAGAACGAACCTCAAACTTTCCACGAAGCTGTGACTTCTCCTGAGAGTCCTTGATGGAAAGAAGCGATCAAAAGTAAGATTGACTCCATCTTACAGAACCACACCTGGGAGTTGGTAGATTTACCTCCAGGTTGTATGCCTTTAGGCTGCAAATGGATTTTTAAAAGACAGATGAAGGCCGATGGGTCTTTTGACAAGTATAAGGCGAGGCTCGTTATCAAAGGGTACAGGCAAAAAGAAGGCCTGGATTACTTTGATACGTACTCACCTGTAATTAGGATAACATTCATTCGCATGGTGATTGCGTTAGCAGCTTTGCGCAATCTGGAGATACACCAGATGGATGTAAAGACAGCTTTCTTAAATGGGGATTTGAATGAAGAAATCTACATGCAGCAACCTGAAGGGTTTTCAGCTCTAGGGCAAAGCAAGAAAGTCTGTAAACTTGTCAAATCATTGTATGGTTTGAAGCAAGCGTCTAAACAATGGCATGAGAAGTTTGACAACGTAATGTTGTCAAGTGGGTTTAGAATCAACGAATGTGATAAGTGTGTTTATGTCAAAGACATTGACAGAGGTTATGTCATTTTGTGTCTTTATGTTGATGATATAGGTAGTAATGATGAAATGATTAAAACTACCAAGAAGTTGTTAAATTCTAAGTTTGACATGAAGGATATGGGCATTGCAGATGTTATTCTGGGAATTAAGATTACTAGAACATCTGGCAAGATACTTGAGAAGTTTAGTGGATCAGATACGAGTGTGTCATCGACACCTGTAGACTTAAGTCTACATTTTACCAAGAATAATAAAGAAAGTGTCTCTCAGTTAGAATATTCTCGGGTAATTGGAAGTTTAATGTATCTGATGAGTTGTACTAGGCCGAATATAGCTTACTCGGTTAGCAGGCTTAGTAGATACACAAGTAATCCCGATGCTTCTCATTGGAAGGGCATTGTGCGGGTGTTAAGGTATTTACGCTACACTCGGGATTATGGGCTGCATTATACTCGATATCCAGCGGTGCTTGAAGGCTATAGTGACGCGAATTGGATATCAGATATAAAGGATTCAAAGTCCACTAGTGGATATGTGTTCACTCTTGGTGGGGCAGCCGTGTCTTGGAAATCTTCCAAGCAAACGTGTATATCTAGATCAACGATGGAATCAGAGTTTATTGCTTTGGATAAAGCAGCGGAAGAAGCTGAATGGCTTCGCCATTTCATTGAAGATATTCCACGTTGGTCTAAACCTGTGCTAGCTATTTGTATTCATTGTGATAGTCAATCTGCAATTGGTAGGGCACAGAGTAATATGTATAATGGAAAGTCTGGATATATCCGTCGTAGACATAATTCCATACGACAACTACTCTCGAATGGAGTTGTCTCTATAGACTTTATAAAGTCTAAGGACAACATTGCGGATCCGCTAACCAAAGGGTTAAATCGAGTGTTAGTCGAAACGTCGTCAAAAGGAATGGGGTTAAGGCCTTTGGAAGTTACTGGAATGGAAACCCAACCTAGTTGATTGGAGATCCCAAGATCTAGGTTCAATGGGACAACCTAATTGCGTGTAACGGTGGTATGTCACTGAGGAGGTTAAACCTCCAGCCATTCCTTCTATCAGTGATACTTGCAAGTGTAGAGGTTAAGCTGAGCTTTTAATTACTCTAGTGTGTTAAGCTGTTGAGCTGAGTATAGCAGGATACTCAAGTAGAGTCACCTATGTAAGTGTGAAGTGGGGCCGCTTCTAGAAGAATTGGGCAGGCCAAGATTCTTTGAAACCACTCGCTGAACCAGGCTAGTGCCCAGGGCCATATAGGGCACACCAGTGAGAACAGAATGGTGGTAGGAGTAATTCCCGTGTGAGATTTGTTGTTTCAGTTTACATAAACTGCAGAGCAGTTCAAGATGTCATATTCACTGATCAGCGAGTAAACTCGATAGGTTTTCACTGGGAGAGGTTCAAAGCCAAAAGCTACCTTATTTGATGTCGGGGTTAGTTCGTTGTACTCTCTCTCCAAGTCATTATTGTTGAACGGTGTCCGTTTGTTGAGTCATTCGGTCAATTTTTATTCATGTGGGGGATTGTTGGAAAAAATAGTTTTTTGGTGACTTTAATTTAATATTAAAGTGTGGTGACTTTAATTAAATATTAAAGTGGGTCCCAACCATCTATTGTGTTGGGTTCAAGTGGGCCAAAAACCATTGAGAATTGAATAAGAAATTGCCTCATGTAGATTCATGAATGGGATTTTAAAGGGTATTTAAATCATTTTTCTTGGCTAAAGGGTGTGAACCTATTGGGCATCCACACTTTTCATCTTTCTGGAAAAGGGGTATGGATCCTGGTTAATGGGGCTCTAATGACCAGCCATAAAGGCTGGAGGCTCTTTCTCCCTCCCTTATACATGTATAAATTGAGACTCTCCTGTCAAGTCTCAATATAGAAATTTTTGCTTCTATTTTACAAGTCAGTTTGCTAGAAAGTTCCTACTGTGAGAGAGTACTGCCACTGTTTTTGTTAGCTAAGCTAGACAAAGAGTACTTCTGCCGTAGCTGGTTTTGACTGTCGTATCCTGGGAGACAGATGCCGGGATTCCTCAAGTACTCGACCCGTGAGGCGGCAAAATCTGTTTTAAAGAAACTGCTACCGTGCAGGCTTCGGTTTGCTTTCTTTACCATTTTATTGTATTGTGTATTTCTGTTGTAATTTAGTTGTAATTATCAGAATGTGTTCTTGGTATATATATATAATTTTGATTTCTTCATAAATCTATTTATTTAATTTCACAATTTAAACAACAATTGTGTGTTCAAACTTGAAAGCAACCTGTAGGATGAGTAATTCTCTTGTTCTCTCTCACACACACATACATAACACCAATGGGAATTTACTTTTTGATTTGCCTGGATTATAGAAATTGAAAATTATTTATAGGTCTAAAAGCAGTTGTTGCTGAAGTTAAAGAGCATGTATTTAAAACTACACTAATCTTTCTAGAAATAGAAAATGATTTGGAGGTGCCTTAATTTCTAAGTATTAAATATGTAGTGATGGGAACATGACGGGGAAGTGTCTAAAATACTTGTATTAGGAAACATCTGTTAAATGCTTTTGTAAGTAATAATTTCCTTGAATTCTTATACATTAAAGATGCTTTTCAGTCCATTCTAGGGATATTCATTGTATTTTTGTTTTGGGTAGGGCTTCTCTCAAATTCACTGTTTGGGCGTCACTGCCACGGGTCAGGTTTCGATGATTTGAACTATTCATTTTGTAAGGCCATCCATATATATCATCCATGGAAAAAATTAAGGCGATCCGATAATTATAACCTTTTCATTTTCTCGTGTGTGTCTTTGAAAAAAAATGGATGTTTATTTTCGAAAACACACTTGTCCATTTTTTTCGGAGACAATTGCTATCAAATGATCGACTTAATTTTTTCATGAATGATATACATGGAGGGCCCAAAATGAAGGTTTGGATCATTGAAATGGGTGCCCAAACGGTTCTCTCAAGTTTAGATTTGAACTTGAGAGAAACCTAACCCTTTTGTTTTCTATACATTTTTGTGACAATTGATACTCTAGTACTCATTTGAACAAAGTTTCTCTTTAGATATTGTTATAAATTTAAACTTATGTAATCTATTTGAAATTGTTTCTTTGTTTTTCATTTATCAAATAAATTGATTGGACATGAGGCTTGATTTAGTTTGGTTCGTCCCTTCTGTATGTCATGCCATATTTTACTGCCTTCTCTCATTCTATTTGTTTTGTTTTGTTTTGTTTTTTATTTTTTATTTTATATTACTATCATAACAACTCCATAAAATGTTATTTCTTCTTGCTTGGGGAATTTAATATATCTTCAAATAGGTTCAAGATCTTTTTTTCATTAGGAACACACTGTTATACCATGGTAGACCTAACAAAACAGAGCTCCCATTACTGTGCGTGCTATGACAGTTTGATAGAGGGGTGTGGCAAACAAAATGATGCTATCTCATTGAAGCAACGTGCTCTAGCTGGTGTTTTCCTTCTTACATACCCTTCCCAAATACGACCTACGGCTTAAGTATCTATATGAATGAATATTGGAGTGAATTCTTTGTGGAAATTGCTTCCAAGCACATGCCATGATGCTCTGTTTGCATGTATTTCTCTGTTGCATTGTGTATAGAAATATTTGAAAATAATTTATACATACCGACATTGACATCATGCTTTATCTTGGTATTCGGAATGGTGTCAATAGTAACCTCAGGCTCCAAGTTCTGCAGCAAAATACATACTGAACTAAGCAATGAATTTTGGAAGTAGTTAAACTACTTTCAAAAGAGATTAGGAGCCAAAGTTTTTCGTGAAATACGTATTGGTTTGTTGTTGGGTGTAGCCAACCAGTCGTGATTGCTCTTATAGTTGCTATGGCTTCTAATCCAGCTGCAGCAGCAATAGCATGTCCGATCATTGACTGGAAAAGTCCACCATGTTAATGATGTTGGTATGGAAATTAAAATGGATTATATTCTAGTAGTTTGGAAATGACTACTGTATGATGTATCAAATGTTTCATGAATTGGAAATTTCAAAACCAGTTGGTGGCACGGGTTCTTACCTTGGTTCCATTCATTTTGATTCCAGACGTGTCCTTGAAAACCTTTTTGATGGCATTGATCTCCGCTAAATCTCCCTTGATCGTGGACGTTGCACCTGTGTTTCATTATCATAAGTCTTTGCATTAGGATTGAATCCCTAAATAGTAGCCATTTTTTTAATGCTAAAGTGATCTCTATAAGATGAATATATCAGGGAACTCTTGAATAGGAAGTAGATTATGGCTTTGATATCTATCTGTTGGTCCCAAATTTATCAGAAGGGTCATAAATGAACTTGCAGACCTCTTCTGGCGAGACTCCACCATTTAGCAGGCTCTTGGTTATGCAAGCTGAAATTCCAAGTCCATCTGAACGAGGATCTGTTGGGTGATGAGCATCACATGTAATGGCGCCTCCCAGGTATTCTGCTATTATTTTTGCTCCTCTTTTGTTAGCGTGCTCCAAGCTCTCCATTACCTTGTTTTTAAGTTGACAAAATTTAGACTTCCCAAGTATTAATTTTCAGAGATAGAATGCAAAATGGAATATACAATGTTTATATGTACATGTACATAAAAGTATTTATGCCTATGGATTGGGTACACGGATGGAATCATTTCTCTTTATGCATGTCCTCGGCCTGTTCTATTGCTCATTAATGTCATAAGGTGGTCTAATTATTACGTACTACCAACAGTCTAAAACACATACTAGACATACAGACAGTATAAGGTAGGTTGTTCATGAATAATATATACATCATGAATAAACCACATTTATGTATAAAGTATGAACATATGAATACAAATTTCACTGCTGGAAATGAGTCTTTTAGAGGCGTTTAAAAAACGCCGCTATAACTATAAAAAACGCCGCTAATTCTTTTTGCGACGTTTAGCACCAAACGTCGAAGATGCGGCCGTCGCTGTATCTTTATGGCGCTTTAAAAGCGTCGTTATATGAGAACAGGCGGCGTTTTTAAAAACGCTGCTAAATGTGTTACATGACAGTGACGTCAACATTTAACGACGTTTTAAAAACGTCGTGGTAGCTTTTTTCTATTTTAAAAATATGACACTATAGTGGCGTTTAAAAAACGCCATTATAGCTTCATTTTTCTTTTTTTTTTTCTTTTTTTTTTTTTTTTAAAATTGTGCTAATTCTATGATGCATAAGCCCTCATAAACACTTTGGCAAGTACAGTAGCAAAAGGAAAATAGGTCTTCAACTACAAACACAAATACAAAAAGAAAAAAAAAAAATCAAATGTATTTGTTTTGAGAGAACATACATAAATATGGTGCCGAGTAAATTCTGACCGTGACACAGCGCAATACATGGCATAGCCATTCAAGAAGAAAAAAACAAAATTTCATGCCAATGTATTACACAATAACCGATATTGTTTTCATGGAGAACCACCAGCTTTCGGTCCACAAAAAAATTAGGACAGCAAATTTTCAAATATCACTTGCTCCATTAAAAACAAACAGAATTTCATGTTAAGAATCTGTAAAAGCACAAAAATAAGGGTGCAGCCCATTGAACTCTCATCTCTCTTAATTCTTGAAGTTTGTCACGCCATATCTCTATCAAAGTATCCATTTTGCATTGAGAGACAACTTCTCAAGGGTAAGCCAATTTAACCTGTAAAGTTGATTTCATAGGGTTAAAAGCATAATTAAACACACCAAACGTCATTTCCATTTAATTTTAAATTAATATACTACAAGGTTAAATCATTAAACTTCAATATTTCTTTAAAAAATTTGAATATTCAAATTTAACTATACATTACTTAAAGTTTCTAATTTCAAAGTGTTATAAGAGAAACAATATAATAATCATAGGAAACAAGATACGTATAACTGTACAAGTAACAACATTAATGGGTAAATTGGATTTCAACACATAACATCAAAGAAGTAAATGTGAGACAAACTCTTATTCAATGAGAGGATGTAATTGAAATTTGGATGTAATTGAGAGATCAATGAAGTAAAGCGTACATTGTTAGTCATTACTATTGCTATTATCAATCATCATAGTGTGATGCACCATACGCAGGTTTGAAGCAAGTTTTAAGCTAACTTAGGGTTAGGTTTGAAGCAGGTTTGAAACAAGTATTATCACAAGGAACCCCAACTACGGTTGGTTTGACATTGATGGGTGGGCACCATAGGCTTCGGTCAATCCCTACACAAATATGTTTCTTTATCCAAATATGATTATGGACACAACCTAAAGAATTATTCTGTGTCTATTATATTATAAATATAGATACCATATATGGCAGACCAAAAATTTATTACAAATCTAAACTTTAACCGATGTCCCACTGACCCAACCACTCAATTGATCAAAAATCCAGCAAAATAATTGAGAAAAGACATATATAAGCATCAAAAAAGTTCTAGATTTGGACAACCAATCTATGAGCTAACCATATGCTAGTGCAGCACTCTGTGCATTGGTTTTATTGTTGGCCATTAAAGTTCATGAAGCTGGAGTTGAACCATGGGGGCAAATTGAAATTTTCACTCTAAATTTATGGATGAATTTATATGTAATTTAAATATATACACATACTAATGTATATGCAATCAAAAATTTTATACACTCATGTATATGAATATTTTATAAACTAAGGTCTACAATATTATTAATATTATTTTTCCAATTTGAAAATATAACCTAGAGACCTTAGATAAACATACATAATCAAAACGATTACAAAAATAAACTATTTCTTTTTCTTTTTTTTTTTTTTTCTAATCGCAAAAGAGAAAACTTTATTGAATAGTCTCTCTATTGAATATTCAAACCAAAACCAATTTAGTATATACTTTTAACCATTCAATTTTAGCTTTTGATACTAAAATATTGGTGTCTATTATGTCATAAATAAAAATCTTTTTTTTAAGGTTACACAAGTATAAAAAGATTATTCAGTTTAGTATATACTTTTTACCTCAAATCCTGAAACCAACCAAGAATATCTGGGTACATGTGTTTATGCAATTTTCATATGTTCTTCAAGTCCCAATCAATTGACAGGAAAAGAAATAACACCTAAGGGGTTTTCTACAGGGGCATATACCACCCAACACAGATGAAAACATAAAAGATGAGTGAAAATCTAATATTAAAGACAAAAATTAAAACTTTATCTGTGTATTTCATAGTTAACTGAAAAGGTTACACAAATATAAAGAGATTATTCTGGTTATTAATTATATACTTTTAGAGACAAAAAGCAAAAGCCCCCCCCCTCCCCAAAATGGAGTGATTGAAAGATTCCATACCTTTTTCTTTGTATTTGTTGTAAACTTCAGTCAATTGGGTATAGTTTGAATCTGCTAACCCACTGTTTCAACCCCCACATACACAAATCACACAGAAACCCAATATTAGAAAAGAAAGATAAAAGATTAAACCCATATATCAATTTCGCAGAATATGAGGCAACAATAAACAAGATTAGAAAAGAGAAGAGAAGGGAAGAGAGCATTTGGAATCAACGTTGACAACAAGAACCTTCCCTTTGTATGTGCTGAGATCAACCTCCTTACCCTTGCTATCCTCCACATCCCAAACAAATTCCAAACTTTCTCAGAATCCAAACAAAACAATTTGAACAAACACATATTGTAACAAGCCCGCGGGGGGCCTCGCTACAGCTCGGACTCGATTTCGTGTCACGGTTCTTCATCTTGAACCAAAGAGTCCAAATCCGGCAAATCGTTTTGAGAAAAACAGATTTTTGAAAGAAGTGCCAAACATGGACTGCTTTGCCAGATACAGAGTCGCCACCTAAATGTTTTTAAAATGGGAAATTTAGGAAACCCTGACTCGGTGCCAAAGGCCACGTGTCCGTCATCACCAAAGTTGCCTCGGCTCGGGAACTTGGGTACGATTGGGGAAGGTCACTTCGTGAGTACCCCCGCTCGCCCGGTCAAAGACCGGCCTCTACTAACCATGATATCTTATTTTGAAAACAATGTGAGTTCTTATTCCGGTTATTAGCCTAGGTTACTATGTGATGCTCGCAGCATACAAGTATAGACTGAGTCGTCTGAATTGGAACAAAACACTTCATGTTTGTTTGTGAAAATGGTTTGATGGTGCTACCCGTAGGTAGGCTAAGATGTGGATTTTCAACCCTCAGGTGGGCTTAGAAAACAATGGTTTTGCCACTATCTAGTGGGCTTAAAACAAACATTCGATGAATTGTCCCAATTCAAGTAACCCAACCTCCACCCACAGGCATTCAAGGCAGTTATATCATATAAGCATATAGCCTCATGGTAAGCATGCTATTCATGGCAACACTCACACGCATGCAAGGATGCTAAAGCATAAAACTCACCGAGTACTCCAAGCTAAAACAGAAGCTCATTAGAAATCATGCATGATCCTAAATATACAGAAATGCCTAATGCAACACATGCAAAGATGCAAACTATAGCAGGCTTGGCTATTCTAAACATGGCACATGGAATGCTACAACTAACACGTATTCAACTTGGAATTGAAATACAAATGCAGTTTGTATGATGCGCCGAGCCCGGTGCGTGCAAAACAGATGAATGATACAAACATGCTGTCATACTGTATGCTAATTGAAATATGCCCTAATCTAACCATCATAAGCGGGTAAATAAAAGGGAAGAAAGACGTGGGGTTAGAAGACATACATCACACTCACCCACACTTATTACAATTTTGCCCTCGCGCAGAGGGTCCGAATAAATATACAGTCTCGAATGAAAGAATAATACAGATTCCTAATTAATTAACAAATTAACTAAGAAAAACTGTAAACTGGGACTGCCTCACTTCCGCTGAATGATGTATGCTGGGCTGCCTTTTTGGAAATCCACTGGGATGCCCCAATTAACCTCTGTTTGCAATGTTCCTCGAAATGCGTGCCAAGCCTCGGAAGGCTGCTGATTCTTGATATGCTGCAACAGAGAGCAGGAAAGGGGCATAGCAATGTATTTCACAAATATATGCATGCCTCGATCTTCGTGCCACCAATCACGCATCTCGATGCATGATGGCCGAGGAGTCGGATTGCACAACTCAATATAGGATGAATGCAGATGAATGCTACAACAAAACCTAACTCCATCATGGGTAATCCGGAGTGTCGGTGACTTGGGAATTGAGACCCGTTCCGTTACTCGGAGTACGAAACGTGCCTCGTTTCCCGTGCCCGGGCTAACTCCTATCCCGAACACGATGTGATATGCATGATATGCATGGAATGTAGCTAATATGCAACCCTAACATACACAATGTCATGGAATGGCATACACGCTATACGAGGTAATACATAACCGGGCATACACAATGCTATGGGTGAAATGGCATACGCAATGCAATAATGGGCTTACACCAACATGAGAGAGCCTCAGCCACACTCACATAGGAGGCCATAGATGAAAATGAGATGCCTCGAAATGCGTGCACATGGGCACGCAAACCGAGGTGATGGCCCTAAGGCATGAAATGACATGAAATATGATATACAATGAGACTAAAATGAGATGTCTCAAAATGCGTGCCCACGGACATGCAAACCGAGAAAATGGCATACGGAATGCAACAGGACTAAAATGAGATATGCGATGCAATATGGGCTTACACCAACATGAGAGAGCCTCAACCCTACTCACACGGGAGGCCGATGGATGAAAAAAGAAGTGCCTCGAAATGCGTGCACACGGGCGCGCAAACCGAGGCGATGGCCCTAAGGCATGAAATGGCATGGAAATGATATGCAAACATGCAAATGAATTTTGGCACTGAAATGTGGGGGAAAGCAGCCCCGAAATGAGGCGAAAGTACACCCGATGCATGAAATGGCCCCGAAACATGAATTTAGGCATCCGAAATGGCCTATAGCTATACCAAACATGCACAATATAGACATGGAATGAAAATACAGTAGCAAGGCAGCCCCAAGATAAGCATTTTTTAGTCATAAAAAGGGCTAAACAACAAGCACACATAGGATTAAGCAAGAATGCAAAAATGTCCCCGCAAGAGGGGTATTGAAGCAAGTGATACATGCGATGCCCAAATGGGAAAATACCCTTCTACAACACTGATGAGGGACTAAAAATATGAACATTTACAGTAGATGACATCCCCCAACTCAGTATGAAAACATGCTAAAAATGTCATGCAAGAACTAGGATACATAAGGCTATAACATGAGGTACCCCAAACATTCATCAAACCAGAAAAGACCCTTAATTAAATATATCAAGAAGATAAAAATATGACTCTTTCCAGTTCTGATGATGGCCGAAAACAGAAGCTAGATAAGCTTAAAAAAGCATGCAAAAATGGGGGTCAAAGAGGGGTATAATGACAAGTATAACATGGAGACCCCCAAAAAGGTTGATCCCTTCTACAATGTTGTAGAGGGACACAAAATAAGCTTACTCACAGTTCATGACATGCTCCAAAACAATTTACATATAAGCCAAACAAATCATGCAAATTTACGGTAAATAGGAGGAGTTGTGAAGCAAGTGCAAGATAGGGGGTCCAAACAGGGTTGAGCCCTTCTTCAATGTTGAATATGGCTCAAAATAGGCCCTCTTACAGTTTACATTATGCTCGAAAACAGATCACACATGGGCTAGAAATTTCATGCAAAATATTGGCATATAAGATGATATTGAAGCAAGTGCCAAATGGAGGGCTCAAACAGGGTTGAGCCCTTGAAAAAACATGAAGAATAGCTCAAAAGAGTGACCCTTTCAGTTAGGGTCGGAGCCTAAAACAATAAGCAAATAGGCTTAAAAAATGAGGCAAGAAAGTGCTACAAAAGAGGGAGATTGAGACTTACCCTTGAAGACCACACTTTTGCTACCTCTTGGCTTGAGGAATGTTACTTCTAAGCCTCTGAAAAGCTCCCCTTGCTGCTGGAAGTGGAGTGGTGGTGGTGGTGCTTGATGATGATGAAGAAATGGCACCAAACTTGAGAAGAATCAAAGAGATGGGGATGTATATGTGTTTTTGAGCTTGAGGCAAGTCTTCTAACTCTTGAGGGAGAGAGAGAGAGATGTATGCATGCAAGGATGGTGTGTCAAAAAGTGTGTGAGAGTGTAGGCCTTAAGGGATTAAGTTCCCTTGCTTACAAAATATCCCCCGAAATCAGATATTTTGGGGGATAAAGCTATACAGCTGCCATGCACAGCCCCCAAGGAGCATGGCCGGCCAGCCATTTTTGTTGCAGGTGGCCGGCCGGCCACCCCCTATGGCCGGCCGGCCAAGGGGCAAAAATGAAACACTGAATTTCTGGCCGGCCACCACATGTTGGTGGCCTCCCATATGTACTCAACAAGACCCTATGGTTGGGAATTGGCAACTATGAAACATGAGAAACAACAAGCCACTTTTCAAAGAGGGTTCAAAATGGACAAAAGAATTACTGGCCGGCCTGCTATTTTTAGGATCCTCCCATGTGTGTACAACACAAATATGTGGTTTTGGCTTGAAGAAAATGGCCCTAGGGTGTTCAACACTAGCCCAGAAGTGAGAAAAACGGGCGTCGGTGGGCGCCGGAAGAGCATAACTAGTTGCTGAGACAATTGCTGGCCTCCCACCCTCCAGTGATCTTCCTGGTGATAAAACAGAGGTACCTGCCAAAAATGAACAAAAACCGATGCAAAACGAATGCTCGGGGGCCAAAACACGCAGTTCGGGGTCCCGAAAATAGGCTGTTAAGCACCGAAAGTGGCATTCGGCCACGAAGTGGGTATCTAAGACCCCAGTGTCCCTCGAAAGGGAGTAAATGAGATGCATGCCAAAAACCGGAGGAATCGGAGATGGTTGGGTGGTCCCGAACCGAGGCACACGGCCTGACGGCTCCGAAAACCGGGAACCGGGCTCCGAAATGGGCAAAATGGCCTACGGCCACGAAAAGTAGCCCACGGCCACTGAGAGATGGTCTACGGGACCTCTCTCTCCCCTTAGGAAAGAAAACAGATAAAACCGAGTCCGGTTCGCAAACCGAGGCAAGGCACAGAAGAGGGTTCGGGAGTCCGGAGGCAGGGCTCACGGCCGCGACTCTGAGACTTCTGAACGAGCACGATATGCAACACCACCGAGCGCTCAATCGGTGACGTCTGAGTCTTAAGGTCGGTCAAAAATGGGGTGTCTACACATATATAGATCTAAGAAGTATGGACACTTTTAAGAAGGTAATACTATGGAGGTTCTAACAGGATCAGCAGCCAAATAAATGTTAACCCTTCCACTGGCATCTAGCTCACTCTTCAGGGAAAGGGCATCAAACAATTGAAATAGGGTTTATAGAAGTTCTCTTCGTTCTAAAAGGGGAATTCTTGAGATTGATTAAAATTTGTTTAAAAAACAAAAGGACTTCAACAGCTCTAGATTTAGAACTAGATTTAGAACAAGATTTAATACTCACTTTGTCTTGCATGTAACGAGAAGAACTTGGAGAGCAAATCTCGTCAGAACCAAATTCTGATCTTGACATGCGCCATTCCTTGTCACCACTTTGTCTTGCAGGTAACGAGATTGAAGCATCATCTTTAGAGTGCAACTCTCTCTCAAGTGCTTCAGCTTCATTCCTGTCTTGTTCCTGTAGGGCAGAAATCACTTGAGATGTTAAATTCTGTCGACATTCTCTTCTTATGTTCGAGAGAATAATAGACAGGATGGGCTCCGTAGTAATGTTTCTCCGAGACAGAACCTTTAACATGGAAATATTATTGCACAGTAAAGCTCACATAATCACATATTTTTTAATGTGAAGTGATCCTTTAAATATTTATAAGACTACCTCATGCCACTTTCTGGTGTAACGTTTAGTGACGTCATACACTCCATCTTTTGCAAAAGCAATTACATAATTCAAATTCTTTTCCACCTTCAAAGAATTTTTTTTTTGCAAACAACATAGATGAAAGTCAAAAAGTTAATTCAACTATGAAGCATCAGGATGAAAAAAACAATTCCAAAACTATATAGATAATGTGTAGGTGAAAGTACCCTTGCTTATATAGCAAAGGATTGTCGTATATTCCTTCACAAGGATCAAGATGCATCCATCTATGAAATTTGAACCCACTATAAGAATTTGTGGATGCACATATAGAACATAACAAATAGCAGCAACTGCGTGAATAAAATATTTACCTTCCTAGAACAGGTGACATGCACTCTGTCCAAACATGATCTGTGAAATCCATGACCTGGAACAAATAGAAAGTGCGTCAATGAAAACATTTTTCTCTCAACCTCAGATTCTAATTTCTGGAAATTACATGAAGTTTAGTTTTTTAATTTTTTTTAAACATCAACTAAATCTACTCTTGTAGAGAAACTTAAACGAACATTACCTGGTGAGATTTAATACTCAATTTTAACATAGAACCATTAATTTCCTGAATGAATAAACAATATAAGAAAGCCATTCATTTCCTGAATTTCAAATATGAACTTTTGCCAATTTCACCAAATATTCAGATTTTTAGCCAATTTCTTTCTATCTGGTGATTATTAAAGAAGGAAACAAAAATAAACAAGTAAATAAATTTCAAAAAAAAAAAAAGATCTAGCATTGATGTGGGTAACCATATTGACCTTCCTTGGGGCCGAGTAGACTTGACAACTGTATTAGTCTATGTGGTGGCATCAGTATCAACATCTTGAACACCATCCTTTTCAACAGCTGCAAGATGCATACAAAGAGGATCCACATCAAACTATCATGATATTATTAAGTGCAATCTAAATTCATTTTCATGTTGATGTACCTTCATCCTTGATTTCTACTGCTTGTTGCAAAAATAAAAAGAAAGATTTACAGACAGAAAAACATAAGAACAATTTTTTTTTTTAAAGCTTATTAAATCTAATTCAAAGATAAATGTGAGAATTACCACTTTCAATCTCTTTAGGATGTTGTCAAACTGTGATGTATCAAACGCCCAATTATTTTTGGGTTCATCTACACCAATACCTGTTGTAATTTTTATACTATCAATGTGCTCTATATGTCTTGAACTGTTCTTACTCTTCTAATAAATGAAAAACTCATCCCACAACAAGTTTAACCTTACTAGCTCCTTTGATTCATAAGACAATTAAAAAAATAAAAATAAAAGAACTCTTTGTTCTAGGAAACAAAATAGATGATGAATTTGATAAATAAACAAAAATCAGAGCAAAAAAAGAACCTGCAGTGTCCTGTTTGTCCTTAACCCTGACATATCCTTTGATCCCTTGCTTCTCTTTCCCAAGCCCTTCGCCTTCTTCCTACCCTTACAACACAATTCCATCTCCACACCATCAAAATTCATCGAACACACACATTACACATGCATACATATTCAAACTTGAGCTGAAGCAACAGTGTCTTGAATTTTCAATTTTTTTTTAAATTTTTTTTGGTAATCTTATACTGGCTATATATATATATATATATATATAGAGAGAGAGAGAGAGAGAGAGAAAGAGAGAGAGAGAACTAACCATTTGTTTCATGAGACGGAAAGCGGCGGACTTTCTCGCGATTTCGACGTAGCAAATAGGAGCTTCAGGTGCTGCCTTTTTTCTCTCTTTCTCTCTCCCTCTCAAAACAGTGCAGAGTGAAGAATTATAGAATTAAGATTGAATTATTATACATTGAATCAATTAATGAGTTACAGAGTACATTGTATATATATAACAGATGGGGATCAGTTATAACAAACTCCTAATAATATCCTAACCAACTTCTAATCTAACTGAATCTGTAACTAACTAATCTGATGTGGCTATGGCTGTATTAACTGAAGCTACTGACTGTACCGCTGAGTGTTGAGATAATGATGTATTCTCAACATGCCCCGGCAAGTTGATGGGGTGATGGAACTCCATAAGCTTGGATTTAAGGTACAAGAATCTGGCCACAGATAATGGTTTGGTGAAGATATCAGCCAGCTGATCTTGAGTAGGAATATAACGTAAACTGAGTTGTTTAGCAAGAACCCGATCTCGGACAAAATGACAATCCACCTCGATATGCTTGGATCGAGAATGGAAAACTGGATTAGTGGCAAGAGCAATAGAAGAGACATTATCACACCATAAGATAGGAACAGTTGGGGAGGAAATAGCCAAGTCCTGAAGCAACATTTGAATCCGAACTAATTCTGCAGTGGCATGAGGTAGTGCTCGATATTCGGCCTCAGTAGAGGAGCGTGACACAGTGACCTGTTTTTTAGTAGACCAAGAGATAAGGTTGTTACCCAAAAAGATGCAATACCCAGAGGTGGACTTTCGATCAAGTACATCCCCTGCCCAGTTTGAATCTGAAAAGGCATGAAGATCAAAGGTACTAGGCTGATATGTCAAACCATGAGCAATAGTGCCCTGAACATACCGTAGTAATCTTTTAACAGCGGAAAAATGCCCAAAAGTAGGAGCATGCATGTGTTGACATGACTGATTGACCGCCAAAGAAAGATCAGGCCGAGTGATGGTAAGATATTGCAAACCTCCTACAATACTGCGATATAACGAATGATTGTCAAAGGGTAAATGAGCATTAGAAAGAAGAGAAGGTTTGACAAGACTGCTGATGAATAATTCCATGAGTAGTCAAATATGTTTGCATTTTGGATGTAAAATATTCTGAGCCTCCATCAGTTCGTAAAATATGCAAAGTAGTGGCAAACTGATTTTCAACATAAGCTTTAAACTCCATGAATTTAGCACAAACTTCACTTTTATAAGCCAAAGGATAAAGCCAAGTAAATCTACTAAAATTATCAACAAACAGAACATAATACTTGTAACCAGAACTAGAAGCAAATGGACCCCAAACATCACTATGGATGAGGGAAAGTGGTGCATTTACAGTGGAATTAGACAGATGAAAAGGAAGCTTATGACTCTTAGCTACACAACAATCAGTACAATCAGAAGTAGTAGACTTATTATCAAACTTAGAAACAGACAAGTAAGGCATGAGATGATGCATCTTCATGACAGATGGATGGCCTAATCTATTATGCCAAACAGAAGGAGAAACAGGTGTAGCAGCATGAGAACAACTGAGATGGGCATGTAACATAGGTGGTGAAATGGTAGCGGTAGACAGAGATGGATGAAAATGGTATAGGCCATTGATATTAGAACCTTGATGGAGAACTTTCTTCGAAGCCTTGTCCTGAACCACAAATGTAGAATCATCAAAAGTAATGGAACAATTATTATCTTTGGCTAATTTGTGAACAGAAACAAGATTCGAGGAAATAGAAGGAGTATGTAAAACATTGTTCAGTCTGAAAGAAAAATGAGGTGTAGGAAGTAATCCATTACCAGTGTGATGGATAGGAACTGTATTACCATCACCAATGGTTATTTAATCAGATCCGTAATAAGGATGAGAAGAACTGAGATTGTTCAAATCAGGTGTGACGTGCTCAGTAACTGCAGAGTCAAGATACCAAGGGGCTACTGAGGAAGAAGCAGTATGAGAGGAAGCAACATAGGCCTTTGTATTGTTCTGTGTAGAAGTGGTAGATTGAAACTGTGGATCCATCCTATACCAGTAATCCAAAGCTACGTGACCGTGGCCGCCACAAATTTGACAGGTCAGAGAAGAACCAGATCGATCTCGTCCTCGAAATGAACCACGGCCAGGATTCTTAGGATAGCTAGACGAATAGGAAGAACCAGAGGAATTTGGATTCTGATTCTGATGTGAACGACCTCCTCGTCCTCCTCTAGTATATCTTTCTCTAGATCCAGAACCTCGATAGGTACCTCGAACAGAAGAGAAGGCCACAGTAGGCTCAGTATGATCTCTGTGATGTTTGGACTCCATATGGATGGCCTCAGAACAAAGTAATGCTGATAACTCATCCATGGTGATTAGTTCAGATCTTGATCGAATGGAGGTGGTAAAGGCATCGAATTCATCAGGAAGACCATTTAGTGTGAGTAAAACAAGATCTTCATCATCAATGATGACTGAAGCAAGAGCTAACTGATTTACAATTTCTTTGATTTTGAACAAATATTCTTCCATTGAATCTGTCTTCTTGGTAACACTGTTTAATTTGTTCTTCAACTGATGGACGTGTGATCTAGAAAGCGTAGTAAACCTCTTGTGCAAAGCAAACCAGATCTCAGATGAATGTTGACATTGCAATACAGTAGAATAGATTGTAGGAGACAGAGTTGCTGCAAGACAACTCAACAGATGAGAATCGACAAGATTCCATTGAAGATGATCAGGATTAGGAACCTTGGTTCCAGTTGAATCTGTGATCACAGCAGAAGGACATGAAATTGTTCCATCCACATAGCCAATTAGATTCGTAGCTTTGAGAATATTGTGAATCTGGCTTTTCCAAATCACAAAGTTATTGGAATCAAGCTTCACAGTAATGAATGAAGACAGATTCGAGATTAACATTGCAAGATTAGATGGAATCGAAGAAGAAGTAGAGAGATCAGCCATTGATGGTAGATTGGCCATTGATCTGAGCTCGGAGGAGCTTTACAACTCTGATACCATGAAGAATTATAGAATTAAGATTGAATTATTATACATTGAATCAATTAATGAGTTACAGAGTACATTGTATATATATATATATATAACAGATGGGGATCAGTTATAACAAACTCCTAATAATATCCTAACCAACTTCTAATCTAACTGAATTTGTAACTAACTAATCTGATGTGGCTATGGCTGTATTAACTGAAGCTGCTGACTGTACCGCTGAGTGCTGAGATGATGATGTATTCTCAACACAGAGAGAGAAAAGACCGCGCAGCTCAACAAGCTCAAGAAGCCCTAGAAACTCAAAATGTACATATTCAACTCCACGGGAAATCCAAATCAAACACCAGTTTCGAGCTAGAGAGAAACTACAGCTAACTAATAGCATGTACACATGCAGTCAAACGAAAGGACAATTTGTCTACATGAACAAACCGAGAAGAGAGAGAGAGAGTACCGATTAAAGTTTAGAAACAAAGTGGACTATTCGCCGCCATCGAAGCTTGAAATGCGAGTAATCGAGGGGTCAGAGTTCAGATCTGAGCTTCTGGAAATCACTGAATCTCTGAATCTTTGCAAATGAGACGGTGGAGCTCGTTACATCGCCGATGTAGCTTCGAAATCGCTTCGATGGAGCTTCGATCTGAATCTTCGATGGAGCTTTGAAATCGCTTCGATGGAGCTTCGAAATCGCTTTGATGGAGCTTCGATCTGAATTTTCTATGGAGCTTAGAGAGGGTTGAGAGGGAGACAGAGATGTGTGCGTATTAAGGGTTAAGAGAGAGAGAGAGAGTTCTGAATCTTCGATCGAAATCGTTTTGTATAATACGCTTAGAGAGGGTTCTGATTCAAAATAAGGTTTCACAAAAGGAGGCGCGTGTGGCTACCGCATTTGGAGGCGTTTTTAAACACCTCCCATCATAAAACGGTGTCGTTTTGTTTAATAGAATATGCGGCGTTTATAAAACGCCGTTAAATACTAATAACAGTGGCGTTTAAAAAAACGCCACCATATCTCCTTTTTCCTGTAGTGTTTGTTCACACAAGTGTGAACAATACACAACTCCTAATTGGTTGAACAAATGAGCTGGTCCCATCATAAGCTCTAAATTATCCAGTCAAGTGTTGTGTATTGTTCACATTTAGTGTACAAACATGAACATGTATATATGTTAGTGTTACGTTGCTTTACTAGCAGACCACAGCCTTCACTCAAGACAAAGCCATCACGATCTTTATCCCATGGTCTTGAAGCTTTTTGGGTTCATTATTTCTTCTTGACAATGCTTTACAAGCCATAAACCCAGAAACACCACAGGGAAGTACTCCAGCTTCAGTACCACTGGCCACCATGATATCTACCTCCCCTGTTTTGATGTGATTTGCTGTAGCATAAAAGCAGTAATTTGCACTCGAACAAGCTGTTGTGATGGAGTAAGTTGGCCCCATGAAGCCTGTTTCCATGGCTAACAGTGCTGAACCCACATTCGTAGTAGAGCATAGGAATGAAGCTTTCTCATATTCTTGTTTAAGAACAACATCAACTGTACTGGAGCATGACCCAATACCGCCACAACTTGATCCCAATATCACTCCAATTCTTGATCTATCCATCTGTCATATATAAAGAACTTCACCATTAGTAGTAAGACTTTTAGAGCCATGTATGGTACGAAATGTGGGACAATCATAAAGGTCAAAAGCTATGAAAATTGAGCAAGAAACTAAACTAGGTGAAAAAACACTGCATAGATGAAGAGAAAAAGAGAGAATTGGATCGGAGGAGTTGGTTTTGGTGGAGGGTGAAAATAGGATGGTGGGAGCTGCTTATAGTTTCAAGGACTTGAGGACTAAGGTTGGCTTCTTGGAGAGCTTTCTTTGCTGTAACCAGACAATACCTCCAGGAGTCATCAAAATGTTGATCTTTAGTTGTATCGATGTAGCCCTCTGCAGAGAAATCAAGTACCTGACCAGCAATCCAGACAGTGTAGTCGGAAGCATCGAACTTGTCGATTAAGCTGATCCCACTCTCCCCATTGAGGAGCTTGTCATAGAATGAATCCACATCATTACCAAGCACTGAGACAAGTCCCATTCCTGTAATGGCAATTCGTTTCTTTGGATCTTTTTCTCGTTTTGGAGCTGAGATGGTAGAGGAAGCTTTGGCCATAACTTCTCTTTGATTTTGTGTTGAGTATGAGGAAAGGCCAATGCAAATAAACCCAAAAAAAACATGGCAACAAGAAAAAAAGACTTACATATTAGCATGCTATGAAGCACAAGTACGGGTACTGATATTGGTATGATACGGGTACGTTGATATGGTAAAATGCAAAAAAGTAGGGTATGGGTACGGCTTGGTACGTTTGTAAAAAAATATTTATTGTTAATTTTGAGTAATGTAAAAATGAATTAGATGGTTTAATTTGTTAAGATTCAACCAATAATTAACATTTAATATCAAAAGTAAATGTATAAATCAAAATTAAATGTCAATATAAACCAAACCAAACTAAACCAAACCAAACCAAACCAAATCAAGCCTTAAGCCTCATCAAATGGGGTTGGCTACATGAATCCTTCTTCTCCATGCGGCCTTATCAAAAGCCATTTCATTAGTCAAATTAAGTAGATCCATATCTTTATTTACAACGCTAACCAACGTTAATCTAGGCCTACCCCACCCCCTAACACTTCCATCTGCCGTTACAGCATCGCATCTCTTCATTACTGCATCTGTTGGTCTTCGTTGAATATGACCAAACCATCTCAATCGATTTTCTCTCGACTTATCTTCTATCGGTGCTACTCTTACCCATTCCCGAATACACTTATTCCTAATTCTGTCTTGTCTAGTCTTGCCACACATCTACCTTAGCATTCTCATCTCAGCCATACTTATCTTATCTACATGTTGTTTCTTAGTTGCCCAACACTTCGTCCCATACAACATCGCTGGTCTAATAGCCGTTTTATAGAACTTACCTTTAAGTCTAGTGGGTATTCGTTTATCGCACAGTACCCCAGACGCACTTCTCCACTTACACCATCCCGCCTTAATCCTATGCGCCACATCTGCATCAATCTACCCCGCTGTTGCGATAATCGACCCTAAATAACGAAAATGTTCACTCTTAGGCAGTTCTTGATTCTCAATCATTACTTCTCCTCTACTTTTATTGTTATTGTTACTAAATTTACACTCCATGTACTCTGTCTTAATTCTACTTATCCGGAATCCTTTAGATTCAAGAGCTTTTCTCCAAATCTCTAACTTTGTATTAACTCCTTCTCTAGTCTCATCCACTAGCACTATATCGTCTGCAAAAAGCATACACCATGGCACGTCATATATTAAACAATTTACAAACCATAGTTTAATTTTAAAATCGTGCTAAACATAAAATTAAAAATAAAAAAGAAGTCTAGTGAAAGGAGTTTTATCTCTATAGTAGAAGAAAATATTGTTTCAATTGAGGTATGGTATGGCTTGGGTATATATTGGGTATATATTAGGTATATCTGGGTATGCCAAAAATTAAAAAGAAAAAAATTGGATACGTGTTTCGTGTACTCGGTACGTATGCAGACGTACCATATGAGGTACCATATGTCAGTAAGTATCCGGTACGTGATACGGTGTGTTTTTCGAAATACTCATGCTTCATAGTTAGCATGTATATTTGATTTGAGAGTGACATATCTTTTTTCTAACTGGATGATTGTTCTTAGAATACTATGTTTTTTGCTCTACTATGAACACATAAACAAGACACAGGAAGTGCACTGACCACTTATTGGTTGGTGTGTGACTTGTGAGTGGTGACTGCACTTTCAATGCCCGATTTTGTGTCCCTGTACTTTCTGCTATATTTGTGGCCATGTTTCCTATGCACCGATACACACTGACACCCTTGATCTTACAATTTCCATGAATTTTAGGGTGAAATAAGGAAGAAACAGAAAAAGAAAAGGTAGAAGCAGAAGGAAAGTGAAAACACCTCTACTTGGAGAAGTGATGGTCCCAGATGGCCTATTAATCCTGGGTGAGTACCCTTGTTTCCTGTGTCTGTCCATGGTTCTGAATGGCAAAATGGAGGATGAGAAACAACTACTAGTAATGCTCATTCCTGCCATATCTGTCAAACCTCTCTTTCTTATTCTTTTCTTCTTTGAGCAGTGACAGCTTGAATCTATATATGCAGTGTGAGTATCTATATATGCATGGAATCAAGTATGTCGTACACGTAGGAACGTTATGGTCACATGTCAAAAGTGTCACATGAACTCAGTCTCCCATTTCTTTTGTTCTAAATTTCCTTTCTGTTACACAATGAGGTCTCTTTGACCTAATTGTACGGTAGACGGGAAATTTATAGAGTAGAGGAAGGGCCAAATGATCGGTATTCATGTGTACTTTCTTTTTGTTCCGTAGATAGTTAATTATTAGAATAGTTAGTCACACCAAAATCTTTCAATTATTAGCGAATATCACTTTACTTTCCTTATATATAAATCTGTTCATTTTAAAACTTTTATTAGGGCATTTATACTATTTCAATAGTTGAGAGTTTCAAAATTTAAGATTTTATAGATTAAGAGGGTAAGATGATATCCACTAATAGTTGAAATAGTCTTATTAGAATAAATTTCTAGTGTGACCCTTGCAACCATAGTTTGCTTTTGGATCAAGAATTTAGATACAGATTTGGAATTTCTCTCTACTTTTTTTTTTTTCAATTTTTAAATTTCTACCTAAATTTATGATCCAAATACAATTTAAGAGTTACATGGAAAAATCATCGTTTAAGATAGTCGCTAAGTTGTGTGTTTTTTTAGATGGGTGCTAAGTTGTGTGTTTGGGTTGGCTTGAATTAGACATAAGAATGGAGTGAAAGCTAAGAGAAGCGTATTATTACATTAAAACACAAACATGTGCTGTGGTTGACCCTGGGTTAAGTACAGACTTGGCTATTGTCTCCCACAATCCATATATATGACAATTAAATCATAAAATGATCTACAAATTAAAATACATTTTCTTACTGATAGTTGACTTCGTGATCAAACTTTAATACAGCATAGGCACTTTGATTTGTTAAATTATATTTGTTGTTTTTGATTCTTCTTAATAAAGAAGTTATTGTTATCAATGAAGTCAATCTACGACAGCAAGGAGGGGTTATCTCTATTTTGATCCATCCCCATTTGATTTTGTTTTTAAAATTTGTTTTTTTTGTTTGTTTATTATTATTATAATTTTAAATATAAATTAATTTGATAAAAGTAAACACCAAAAGATGACTTGGCTCCCAAAAAAGAGAACCATATAAAAATGTTGGTGGATTTGGTGATAGACCTCTCATTGTCTAATTTGTCTTTTAAAATGACAATAATTATATAGTTACTTTCAAAATCTCCTAATATTTTAAAACTTGTTTCTTTTACTATACTATCCTCATATCTATCAGCTCTCTTATTAAGCCAACGTGACAGTGTATTTCAGGGTAAAATTTTACTATGATTCAAAGTAAAATTTATATCGTTAAGCAAATCAACATGTTTTTAACCACAGTAAAAGTTTACTCTGAATCATAATTACTCTGAATCATAGTAAAGTTTACTATGATTCAAAGTAAAATTTATATCGTTAAGCAAATTGACATGTTTTTAACCAGAGTAAAATTTCAGAATAAAATTTTAATTTGAATCATAGTAAACTTACTCTGATTCAGAGTAATTTTACTTTGAATCAGAGTAAAGTTTACTATGATTCAAAGTAAAATTTTATATTGTTAAGCAAATCAACATGTTTTTTACCAGAGTAAAATTTTATTTTGAATCATAGTATTTGATTCAAAATAAAATTTTACTCTGAAAGTACAATTTTACTATGATCTAAGGAGAGTATCCACTTTGAATCACACTAAGTGTCATGTATTAATAACCTTGCGTGTTTGGTTGCTGAGAAAAATATAGAAACATAATAAGAAAACCAAATATAGTCTTATCCTCGCTGTTGCTTTGTTGTTTAAATGATCAATTTCTCAACTTTTCCTTCATTCTATTAGGAACCAAACAGAAAATAACATCAAAATCAACAATCAACAAACACAGACAATACTTTGAAACATGTATATATATATTCACATGCAACAGATACACATGTAGATAGAGGAATATATACACACACATATATGTAGTATAGAATCAGATCTCCAAATCTCCTTCTCAAAACCTTATAAACACCAATGAAATAAGATTTAAGATTGGAATTTCAACAATTAGACAAATATAAGACCTTGATAAAATACGCCTTATGGATTTCCTCATCTGAAGAGAGAGATCGACGATGGCAAGATCTGCGAATTGAGATTGCTAACACACATATATACACACATGTATCTATAGATCCAAATTTTTGTTGTGCGCTTCACTATCTGATTGAAAACCTCCGATTAGTCGTCGTAAATAGAAGAGGAGGAGGCGTGAGGGCGGATTTGTCTTCAGCGGTGGCAAATGAGGAGATCGCGGATCTCGGCGACGGCAGAGAGGAGAATTTCAGCGAAGATGGTAAGGGAGATGAGGGGCATGGAGAGGCTGTGGAGGACCGAGAGGGAAGGGGCAGTGGCTGCGACGGATGAGAAGAGAGAGGTGGAGGTGGAGGTGAAGGAAGAGAGAGAAAGTGATGTAGAAGGAGATGGTAGGAAGATTTAGTTGAGGGTATAATAGTTTGATAAAATATTTAAATAATAAATTTTGTTATTTATACAAGACTTTATAATTATGAGGGGGTTTTGAAAGTATAATTTTTTTTTCTTGGTCCTTTTAACAATAAAAGGACGGTAAGAGGGGTTTATAGCCAAACTTCCCAAAAATTGTTTGAGTATTTTTAATTTTTCTATCTAACTTTTTGTTGTTGTTGTTGTTGTTGTGTTGTTGTTGTTGTTGAGAAAAGTAAATAGAAAATAACATTTGAAAATACAGCCAATCAAACAAAATTTTAAAAAACAGAAAATGTTTAAAAACATGACGAGGAGCATGATATTGATCAAAGCCCTCAATAGCAAAAAAAATAAAAATAAATAATGCAATAAAATAAAATTATGGGTGAAGCATCAATAAATTTTAAAGGGTAAATTATAATTTAACCCCTGTGATTTATCCCAAAAACATGGAATCCCCTTATAGTTTCATTTGTAACACTTAAACCTTTAGACTTTATGCCATGTTGTAATTTTTGACGGATGTAACAGAAGTGCACAAAACGATGTCATTTTGTACACCGCCGGATAAAAAATAAAACAAAAAAAAAAAGAAAGAAGAAAAAACAAGAGAGAGAGAGAGAGAGACACACACACACACTCTCTCTTTCCCTCCAATGGCCAAAAACCAGCCTGACAATGTCCAAGACAACAAAAGTAGATCATATCACATCTTAACATATTCTGAGCTCTGTCCTGGGTTGAGTCACCGTCACCAGTGTAGTCATCACTGGTTCGACCTTAGCATTCGGTGGGTTGTGTTAGGTCCCTTTATTGTCAAATTCGGAGACAAAACTTTGTGTTGATAAAAATGTAATTTTTTGTGTTTTTGTTCTTCCCGCTCGAGCGGGGTCTTGTCCGCTCGAGCGGATATTAGAGGATCTCAGTATTTTGACAGGGCAGCAAAAGTATTGGTGGGTGTGATTTCACGCTCGAGCGGAATCTCCTGCGCTCGAGCGCACCTCAGTTTAATCACACGCAGTTTTTGGTCAGGCCGCTCGAGCGGGCTGTGGAGCGCTCGAGCGGAGATCGCGGACCCAGATCTTCTATTTAAACCTGTTGAGGTTGTTTTTTTGGATTACTTTTCCCAGATCTGATCTAAGAGTTCTAGGGTTTTGTTTGAAGTTTTCTTCTGAGGTTTTGTGAGTTTTCTTTGATGTTCTTAAGAGAGTTCTAAACTTATGAGTTGAGATTCATACATCAAAGAGTTTGATACTACATATTCAAGAGAGTTCTCTTCGGTGGAATCCGAAGGTTAACACGTAGAGTTTCAAAAGGCGTTTGATTCTTTACGTAGTCGTTAATTCGACAAGTGAAGTTGTGGAATCAACTTCAGGATTGATCAGTTCCGTGACGAAGGCGTGGAGAAAAAGTTACAGAAGATTCGAGGACAAATTGACTGTGTTGGGTAATTTGTGTATTATCTTTGTAATCTTTTAGTTCTTCAGTAGTGAATTGATTAGTGGCGGTTCGTTCGTGGTTTTTGATTACAATTGAAGGTTCTTCAATTGTGGTTTTTTCCACGTAAAAAATCGTTTGTGTCGTTTTATTGTTTATTCCTAAAAACAAACAAACTAAAATCACTCTCGTACGTGCTTGTTGATTTTAGATTGAGTGTTTGAATTTGAATATTGGGATTTGGAATATTTTTAATCTTGATCTAATCACGAATCACTTAGGATTTTCAATTGGTATCAGAGCAGGTCACTCTTTGTTTTATCAAAACTATAGGAGTGTGATTTTGTGTGACTAGTATTATGGATTCTATTCGTGAAGGTAACTCGACTCATAGACCTCCTTTACTCAATGGTACAAACTATTCTTATTGGAAAGCTCGTATGAGAGCTTTTTTAAAATCCATCGATGAGAAAGTTTGGCACTGCGTGGTCTTTGGGTGGAGTGAACCTATTGTCACCATCGATGGCATTGATATTCCTAAACCCCTTGATAAATGGGACACAACTGATTACCAGAACTCGAGTTGGAACAACAAGGCTCTCAACTCCCTCTTTTGCTCCGTCACACCTGAAGAATTTCGTCGAATTTGCACGTGTGAGATAGCAAAAGAGGCGTGGGATATTCTTGAAACAATTCACGAAGGTACTACCTCTGTCAAAAGGTCAAAACTTCAACGTCTCACCTCCGCCTTTGAAACCCTTTTTATGCGCGATGATGAGACGTTTGATTTTCTATGCAAAACTTAGTGATATCGTGAATTCCTGTTTCACTCTCGGTGAAAAATCCCGGAAGCTAAAGTTGTTGGAAAAATTTTAAGGTCCCTTCCCGAGAGGTTCCAATCAAAGGTGACAGCCATTGAGGAGGCTCAGAATGTTGATACCCTCAAGCTCGATCAATTGGTTGGAAATTTACACACTTATGAAGCCCACCAAATTTCAAAGAAAAAACAAAAGAAAGTGTGGCTTTCACGAGTGCTCATGAGACTGTAAAACCTCCGGAGACTGAATTTGATTTAGAGTCTGAGATGACGGCTATGCTCACAAAACAGTTTAAAATTTTTTTTGAAAAAGAAGCCTAATTTCAGAGACCCTATTTCAAAAGATAAGAGTTCTGATAAACCCAAAACTTTTCCACCAAAATTGCTCAAAAAACTGAAAAGAAGTTGTAAGGGGGCAAGGGGTCAAGTGCTATGAATGTCAAGGGTTTGGCCATATGTCCCTTGAATGCCCTTCGAAAAAGAATCGAAAGAAAGTCTACACTGTGACCTGGGATGATGAAAGCGGGTCGGAGCAAGAACCCGATGAACCTGAATCCGGTGAAGATGGGGATAGTGCTTTCATGGCATTTTGGACTACTTTTACTCAACCTCTTCCGAAGCCTTCGGAAGAGCGAGGCGACCGAGCATGCATCATTCATCACTTCGAGGCAGGGCTGTGGCAGCCTGTTTTAGTTTCATACTTAGCTGTTTTGTAACTTAATTAATTTGCTTAATTAGTTAAGGTTTTGTAATAATTAATTAGCTAGGATGGTTAGTTAATTAGTTGGTTTGTATTATTTATTCGGACCCTCCGTCGATAGAGCGAATTTTGTAATAAGTGTGCGTGAGTGTGTGAATGTCTTCCAACCCCACGTCTTTCTCCCTTTTACTTAACCGCTTACGATGGTTAGTTTTAGGGCATGTTTTAATTAGCATCCTTATGCTTGCACGTTTGCATTCATTCATCTGTACTGCATGCACCGGGCTCGGCGCATCATGCTAACTGCATTGTATTTCAATTCCTGCTTGAATACATGTTATCTAATTGCACTTCATATGCCATTTTAGAATAGCCGAGCCTATTTCTAGTTGCATTTTTGCATGTGTTGCATTAGCCATCTTAACATAACTAGGATCATGCATTGATTACTAACTAGCTATTGTTTTGGCTTGGAGTACTAGGTAAGTGTTTATGCTTTAGCATCTTGCATGAGTGTGAGTGTTGCCATGATAGCATGCTTGCCATGAGGCTAACTGCTTAAATGATATAACTGCCTGAATGCTTGTGGATGAAGGTTGGATTACTTGAATTGGAACAATTCATTGAAATGCGAGTTTTAAGCCCACTTGAGAGTGGCAAAATCATGTTTTCTAAGCCCACTTGAGGGTGGTAAATCCACGTCTTAGCCTACTTGCGAGTAGCACCTTTAAACCATTTTCAAACAAACAAACATGAGATGTTTTGTTCCAATTTAGGCGATCTAGTCTATACTTGTATGTTGTGCGCATCACGTAGTAAGCTAGCTAATAAACCGGAATAAGAGCACATGTGTTTTCCAAAACAAAATATCGTGCTTAGTACAGGCTGATCTTTGATCGGGCGAGCGGGGGTGCTCATTGCATGACCTTCACGACTCGTACCCAAGTTCCCGAGTCGAGGCAACTTTGGTGATGACGGACACGTGGCCTTAGGCACGAGTCAGGGTTTCCTAAATTTCCCAAAACAAAAATATTTAGGTGGCGACTCTGTATCTGGCAAAGCAGTCCATGTTTGACACTTCTTTATTAAAATTAGTTTTCCAAAACGATTTGCTGGATTTGGACTCTTTGGTGATTTATCAATCTTGCATTGCACTTTGCAAGATTAGATTCAGAACCGGACATTGAGTCCGAACTGTAGTAGTTAATGAACAAAACGGATTTCGCGCATTCGCGCGCGGAGCTGGGACGTTCAGGCGGTCTACACAGCCTCATGAACACACTAAACTAGAACCTCGTTCTCGTCTTTGTTGTTTTCTGGGGTATGGTATAGAACATAAAGGGTATCGTTGTTGGGATCCTATCTCCAAGCGTCTTCGTATTTCTCGTCATGTGGTCTTCTGGGAACACAAAATGTTCTCCACTCTTTCCAAGTTTCACCTACCACAGTCCACCCACTCACCGGTCTTCACTGATATTTCTATATATCTGTTTTCTGATGACTTTGATGCAGATTCTGGTCCCATGCTTCCACAGCCGCCTACGCCTATCGTCCATCCTGAGCATCCTGTGTCAGCTGATGGCCCTACACCTTCTCCAGCTCCGGTGGAGGTTCCTTCGGAACCTATTTCCATTGAGGTTCCTCCGCCACCTGAGCGTCATTCTACACAGGTAAGGAAACCTTCTGTTCTTCTCCGTGATTATATTGTTGGTTCCACTGCCTTTTGCTCTCATGAACCTACTTCTTATCAAGAAGCTTCTTCTAACCCTCTTTGGCAACAAGTTATGACTGATGAACTGCAGGCTTTCAATCAAACTCATACTTGGGATGTGGTTGATCTTCCTCCTGGCAAGCGTACTGTTAGTTGCAAATGGGTTTACAAGATCAAAATTCATTTTGATGGTTCCATTGAGCGTTACAAAGCTCGCCTTGTCACTCGGGGATTTAGTCAAGAATATGGGATTGACTATGTGGAAACATTTGCTCTTGTTGCCCGTCTTACTTCAGTTCACAGTTTACTTGCCGTTGCTGCTGTTCGCCACTGGCACCTTTCTCAGATGGATGTCAAGAATACATTTCTCAATGGTGATCTCATTGAGGAAGTTTATATGCAACCCCCTCCTGGTTCTTTTGTTCCCTCAAACAAGGTTTGCAAACTCTGCCGTGCTTTATATGGTTTGAAATAAGCTCCACGTGCCTGGTTTGCCAAGTTCAGCTCTACCATTCGTTACTTTGGTTTTTCTTCCAGTGCCCATGATTCTGCCTTGTTTATCCGTAAGACGGAGTGTGGTACTATTCTCCTTCTCCTCTATGTGGATGATATGATTATCACTGGAGATGACACAGTGGGTATTTCTAGTCTCAAATAGTTTCTCCATTGCCAGTTTGAGATGAAAGATTTGGGTGCACTTAGCTACTTCCTTGGCTTGGAAATTTCTCAAGATTCCTCTGGTTATTTTCTTACCCAGGCTAAGTATACTTCTGATCTTTTGGCTCATGCTAGCCTTACCGATTGCAAGACTGTCACTACTCCAGTTGATCCTCAGACTCATCTTACACCTCTTGACGGCCCCCTATTGTTAGATGCAACTTTATATCGTCAGCTAGTTGGTAGTCTTGTCTATCTCACAGTTACTCGTCCAGATATTGCTTATGCTGTTCACATTGTCAGACAATTTATGATTACTCCTCGCTCTCCACACTATGTTGCTCTAGTTCGCATTTTGCGCTATCTTAAAGGAACTTTGTTTCATGGTCTTCACTATTCCCCTCACTCTTCTCTACAGCTGCATGCCTTTTCTGATGCCGATTGGGCAGGGGATCCTACTGATCATCGTTCCACTACTGGGTTCTGCTTCTTCTTGGGCAACTCTCTCATTTCCTGGTGTAGCAAGAAGCAAACCCTTGTAGCTCGTTCTAGTACCGAGGCTGAGTATTGTGCTCTTGCAGACACTACTCAGGAGCTTGTGTGGCTTCATTGGCTTCTTTCTGACATGGGTGTTTCTCATTCAGTTGCCACTAATCTTTATTGTGACAATCAAAGTGCTATTCAGATTTCCCATAACGATGTCTTCCATGATCGCACCAAGCATATTGAGATCGATTGCCACTTCATACGACAGCATGTTACTAGTGGCCATGTTCGTCTTCTCTTTGTTACCTCTGCTGATCAGACCGCCGACCTCTTCACCAAAGCTCATCTTCCAGGCCACTTCTCTGATCTCCTCTCCAAGCTCAAATTGATATCTGACTTACCACCTTGAGCTTGAGGGGGGTGTTAGCTGTATATTATTGTAGATGTATCTTATCTATTTGTATTGTATCTCTCTCTATCTCTATCTCTTTCTATACTTATCTCTATCTTTTCTGTACCTATCTAGGTTTCCTTTCTGCCTATATAAACAGGCTTCTCCTATTGTATTATTCATTCAATTCAATATAGAGTTTCTCTTTTCTCTTCTTTCTTTATTTTCATAACAGTTCACATGGCTACCTACCCCTTCTGTTGAGAGAGAGAACCTTTCTGTCATTTTACACTCTCTATCGCTTGCTCTCTCAAGCTATGTTTGTTTCAGTCTTAGTTTCGCTCTTCCTAATGATGCCGAGGATGGGTACAACGAAGATCTGGTTCAATCAGATCTTGATCGATTAGACTACAGCTTTAAGTAGGTTCACGATCAGATCTCTAAAGTGGGCAATTGATGGCTCTATTTTTTTTGGCCCATTTTCCCCTCATGTTTTGTTGTTTAAAACTGGGTCAAATGAGATGTTTTGGTAAGCTCTGTTTCGGTAAGCTCTTCCTCTCTATCTCACTCTATTTGTTATGTGATTAATGTTAAAAACTCAAAAGTTTTACCAAATTTTTTCACATTTGGTAAAAAATTTGATAAAATTTCTTGTCATATTCCTTTGTTAACATTTATGTAATTTCCAAATATTTTTAATAATCAATATAACCAAAAAGTTTTTACATTACAAATGGACTTATAAATTATAGTGAAATATCAACCAAAAAACAAATGATATCATAATTAATACAATTTATAGCTGTTTTTTATTGTAAATAAATATCACTTGATAGCTAATTTTAAACAAATGATATCACTTTCAAATCACACAGAATACAACATTACTACAATTTATAGCTAATTTTTTTTTTTCTATTGTAAGTAAATATCACTTGATAGGTTATTTAGTTGAATTACAACAATTTATAGCTATTTTTTTTTAATATATAGTTGATGATGATATTACATAATTTTATGATAATCTTACATTAAATTTTTTTTTTTATCCAAATATTTTATTACTATCAAAAAAGGTCAATACCACGTGTGCACACAATATCCTCCTTTGCATGTATAATGCACACGTTGCATCATCCATTGCATCTACAGTAGAGACCTGTATTGAAAATATAATATATTAAATACAGTACTTACCACAATTTCACTTGTTTACAGTAAAGTTTAGTCCCAATTTGTTGAAGCTCTCTGTTGAAGCTCTGTTATACTTATGAACTTCTTCTTCAACAACAAGTTTCCTTTTAACTCTAATACTCAAAATTACAATTCATTTCATGCATTTACCTATTTAACTTGTTCATAATTTCTATTTATGATACTTCTTAATTTATACTTTTACTGAATGTGATTACTTGTACATTCATTCTTCACAACTTCTTTTTATTATTTTGCATGTATTAAGGTCTAACAAAAATCAAATTTTATTTTAATCGTTCATTCTTATTCTATATTTTGGGTTAGCTTCCACAGATTGTTCACAATGTGCTCACCAATATGTGTAAACCACAAATTCACATGTGTTGCCACATCTCACATGTGCAGATGCTATTAGAAAATCAAGACAACAGTGACATCTGTATTTCCAGCTACCAATACAATGTAATCTTTAATGATAACCCAAAGTATATCAGGTTCACAAATGAAAAAAAAAATACACTTAACCATACAGTAATTGCCAGAAAGGTAGACGACGTATATTCATAGGACAAAAATTTTACAATGATTCACGATCAGAAAGTGCCAAAATATCAATAGAAGAGCGCCTAAAAAAATAATGATAAATAAAAAGCCATTAATTGTTTTACGATGACAATGAAGTGGTTCAAAATAATGCTGGGAGAAAGAGATAATAGGGAATAAAATAATCTAAAGAAGAAGGAAAAAAAACTATTGGTATAAATACACTATTGGTCAATCACAACTAGCAGGAGATTAACTATTTCAAGCCAAAAACTACAAGTTCCAAAAACAAAAATAAAAATAAAAATAAATAAATAAATAAAATACAATCCAAAAACTAATTAGACTTTTCAACTATAATTGGTCAAGTAGCAGTAAGTTGGTTGAAAGACCAACAAGAAAATGCCAACATTTTAGGCCAACAACAATGCTACTCCATTTATCAATATTACTTGACAATAATGAGACCTTGAAATTATTTCCCCCACTTTTTCTCCACAAATCCTAATATAAATCCAAGATCCAAACGCAACCTAAAAGCTATGTAGTAATGTACATAAATTCCTACTTTCCAGCCAAACTTAAAATGTGGAAAAATAAAAAAAATTCATATCTCTTTGTCCAAAACAAAATCAGTTTCAATCGCAGAGAAATATCACATTCAAGCAAAATGTTAGCCACTGAATCATTTGTCTTCCTTATCTTTTTCCAACAAACAATTGGACAAATTAGAGCCAAAAAAAAAAAAAGGAACCAAACAGCTCTGACCGTATCAAACTAAGGCATAAAAACAAAGAAAAAGAAATAAAAAATGAAAAAAAACTCCATCGCGATTGAATCAGAAAAATGCTGTTTTTTTAAAAAAAAAAAAAATAAATTTCCAAAAGCACCAAACAACTACCTACTTATAATCAAAACAAAAAATTATCAAGAATAAATCTCGAGAGTTTAACACATTCAGAAAATTTGGTGAGGCATTAAATCAAACAGCAATTGTGTACATCAAAAGTAAAAAAGAGAAGAATCCTACCAAAACCATTTGAAGTTATGTGTGAAACCAATAAAAAGAAGCAAAAATTCAAATCCACCCCATCAAACACCTCATAGTTAATGATAGTTCCAACATTTAATTCAAAAACAAAGAGAAGAGAAACTAAACATCATTAGAACAACACCCAAAAAATTCCATATAAAAGAAATAAATAAATATAATGCTCAATCCAAATCCGAGTCCAAATCCAAATCCCCATTCCTTAACCTGTTTAATCCAAATCCAAGTCCCCATTCCTTAACCTATTCAAGTAACCACTATTAGGCAAATGCTCGAATTCCTTTTCGACCATCAAAGCCAAGCACTTAGCGCTCAGTACTCACCATTAAAGTAGTGGCATTGTTCTTTATTAGATCAATCTTAGTAACCTTCTCTCACTAGATAACTGGATTTTCTGACTTAAAATTTTGATTTGTTAAAAAAAAAATTGTTTATAAATTTGATGAGGTGTGTTCAAAAACTTGGATTTTCTATGTTGAGCGGGGTATTTCATCCATAGTCTTGGTTCAGGGAGCTTTCAAATTTCAATACTTCAGGGGATGATAATAGCTTGTTCCACCTCCCCTTTACTTTATTTACCTGTTTTCAGAGCTTTGAGATTTGTGTTGTTGCTAATAGTTTATGGAAATCACTTGCTGATAGGCATGTAGACGATAAGAATCACATGAGAATGCAAGAATCATATAAACTTATGTTGTGTTCTTTGAATTGATTTTTAAGAAAAATAAATTGGTTTGCCAAAGAATGTGTGCAAAAACAAAAAATGAAAAATCTACGAAAAAAAATTATGCATCACTCTCTGTTTGGGTGTGTTCTATTTTGTCATATATTGACATACTTGGTTTCAAATTGTCATCCAAAATTATGAGGTTTACATTCTTAAAACTTGTATTAGTTATTTACTTGCACCAAATTGAAAACCCAAAATCAATAAAGCTTACAAATCAACAAAAAGTATAAGTAAATCACTACACTGAAAAAAAATATTTTGTGCAAAAGATAGAGTTCCTTTAAAAATAGAAGAGTAAAAAACAAAATCCATTACGAAAAAAGACTGAGATGTAAACAGAACAAATCCAAATTTTGACCACTCAACGCTTGAAACTTTGGGCATGATGGATAATGATTTAGGCTGAAACAAGTGACACTCTTCTTATCCCTTAGAAAATTAGTTAACATATACTTTAGCATAATCTTGAATGCTTCAGCTACCAATTCCAAGACTTCACAAGTTCACACACCGTATCTTTCATAGTAGACCTATACTGTTTCATAGAAAAGAAAAAGAAAAATTATAGGAAACAAATAATAGAGAAAAACAGTTGTTTTAAAGTGAAGACCCAAAAGAAAAAAAAATGTTCACAAAATATAAATAAAAAAGGGGGATAGAATAAAGGTTTATACATATTCAAAAATATATATCGGTATATTTTTCGTACGACATGTTTACACACACACACATGATATAGATGTATAGATATGAAATGGATTTATTTTCTCTTCATGAATAAAACCTTCAAGTGGTGGTCCAAAAACTCAATGTTATTCAAACATATAATTTATTTTTTGGTTTGACTTTCTATTTATTGTTAATGTAAAATTGTACTTCATTCCTACGCATTAATCCTCTTTGCAACTAAAGATTCCTCTTTGCTCTTTCCTAGGCATTAAATATACCGTTCTATGTGTCCTCTTCAATTTACTATTCATTCTTGTGTTCCAAGAATTTATAAGGTGCTCATGTCGCTTTTAAGGTCCCAAAGATTCTAACAAAAATTTAGTTTCATTTCCTGCTTTCATAATAATCTTTATGCTAAAAAACATTTTATGCCATTTCCATGCCTATTTAATCATATATTAATTTCCACATTTGTAACTATTCATAGACAAAATTAACAACAATGGCGGAAAGAAGGAAATCGAAGTATTCATATGCAATTTTTTCTCAAGAAAAGGACCATATCAATCAAAGAAGAAGAGAACTCCGAGCATTGCGAAGAAATCCATCATATCTTAATACTACTACTTCATCTTCGCATAAGACTACTACTTCATCTTCCCAAGAATACCAGCCAAACCAACAGCCTTGTGAACCTATGTTCACACATATATCTAATGAGCCTTCAGCTTTATATACTGTTATTCCTAATTTTGACATCAGCAATGATTTGCAACAAAACATTCAACCGACTAAATTTGACATAGGTAAAAATCTATCTACCCTATATAAAAGAAAAATACAAATTCTCAATCCTTAGCAAATTTTCCTTCCTTATAGTATAACTACTACATTTTGTTATACTCATTTTTTGTTCATTGAAAACTAATAGGTTCAACATCTACCACAACACATGAGCCTCTACAACAAGAATACATAGCTGAGGAACAAATAGAGACGAATCTATGCTCTGGAGACAGAAGGTGGTTTACTATCACCATACACTTCTCAAAATCAAAATTATCTATTTTGACGATTTTTTATCTTCTTTTTTTTCCAATAGGATCACTTACTCATTCTACAACCAAAAAAAGAAAAAGAGAAAGATGCATTCCAACTGAGGCATTCACTTTGCGCACTTGAACTCGTTGCCAATTTTTCACCGCAAAAAGAATAGATCTTGGGCCAAATAGATTTTGTTGCTCTGGTGGAGACATTTTTCTATCTCCAACCACTGTTCATCCCATATTATATGATTTATTTATGGCTCGCTCTGTTCATTTGCTAAACTTTTTAAAATACATCAAAGCCTATAACAATTCCTTTGCTTATACTTCATTTGGTGTTACCATTGATAAGGATCTGGCTAGGAGAAATAGAGGTATCTACACATTCCGTGTTCAAGGTCAAATTTATCATTTCATCAATCACCTTTATCCTTCAAATGATAAACCTTCATATTTGCAACTCTATTTTTTTGACACTGAAGTACAAAACAAATTGCAAAATTCTAACATGTTAGATCCTATAATTGTTTCTCTTCTGATTGATATCTTAGCATCAAATCCTTACTCACTTTTCTTTCGAAGTTTAAGAGATATATCCAATCTAGATACCCATCGTATAATCATTCGAGCTGATCCATGCTTAGATCCTCGAATTTACAATGATCCAAACACTTCCCAAGTGGTTGCAATTTGGCATGAAAATGATGATAATCTAGATTATAGAGAGCGTGATATACTTGTTCACAAACATGAAGGACAAAGTCAAAGAATTCGATATTACTCTGATTGTTATGATCCGTTACAATACCCATTGTTATTTTCATTTGGAGAGCCTGGATGGCACCAAGGAATTAAGAAAAAACAAAAAACAAAATGCACATGCCACCACTAGAGCTCAATCATCAATTTTGCCTCAAAATGCCACCAATGCAGATGATTTGCTAGACAATGAGGCTAAAGGTAATTATAGGCCACAAAAAAAAAAAAAAAAAAAAAAAAAAAAAAAAAAAAAACCTATGTTTATATTGTTCTAAGCAATGTTTGAAAATTTTCAACGTTGTTTCAGTCTTTGAAGAAAATTCAACCAAACAAGCAATGGTTTCAGCTAGGGAGTTTTACGGATACAAGCTTCAGATAAGAGACAATCATCAATTAGTGCTTCTTCAATCAGGTCGACTTTTGCAACAATTTTTCATTGATATGTAGTAAAGCTTGAAACATGGCAACTTGATTATTTTCGATCAAGGCAACACCAAATAAGGATGGAATTATACTAAGGAATTGTTGATAGTGTTGCACATGGAGAATCCAAAGCTTCACAAATTGGGTGAAGAGTAATCTTACCAAGTCCATTCATTAGTGGTCCTAGGGATCTTCGAAAATGCTACATTGATGCAATGACAATCGTTCAACGTTTCGGTAAACCAGATATATACTTAACTGTGACTTGTAATCCAACTTGGCCTGAAATTAAAGCTGAACTACTTCCACATGAGGAAGCACACAATATACCTGATTTACTTGTTCGCATCTTTAGAAGCAAATTTGAACATTTGAAAACTGAAGTCATAAAGAACAAACTTTTTGGACCAGTTGCAGCCTTTACTTATGTTGTTGAGTTTCAAAAAAGAGGCCTTCATCATGTTCATATGCTCTTGATTTTGCAACAAGGATACAAACTAAATTTTGCTAAAAAATTTGATGCTTTAATATCCGCTAAATTACCAGACAAGCAGAAATATCCTCATTTATATTCTCCAGTTGTCAAGCACATGATGCATGGACCATATGGTTCATTAAATGCAAACAATGTTTGTATGAAAAATGGATTGTGCAAAAAACATTATCCAAAAAATTTTAATTCAGCAACTACCATGGCTGTTGATGGTTATCCTCTTTATGGAAGACAAAATAATGGTAAAACAGTATTGGTTCGAGGCCACATGTTAGATAATAGATAGGTTGTACCTTATAATCCATATCTACTTCCAAAATTTGATTGTCATATTAATGTTGAAATTTGCTTGACCATTAAAGCTGTAAAATACTTGTATAAGTATATTTACAAAGGTTATGACAAGGTAGCATTCAACATTATTGGAGCCCATGCTGCTGAAAATATTGATGAAATATCACAGCTTCAATCAGCAAGATGGATCTCTCCTGCGAAAGCCATATGGAGAATTTATCGTTTCTTTTTTAATGAGGTCAATCCTACAGTCATTAGTTTACAGTTACATCTTGAAGGCTACCAACCAATTGGATTCGACAATAACGCTAGCTTAAAATCCATAGCTAACAGTGAGTTCTTTTTAAGAACTACTTTGACAGAATTTTCTACAATGAAAAGATCAAACAACAAAGCAAAAGTTGGAAAATTTTTGTACAAAAATTTCTTTGAAGCATTTTTCTGGTATTCTAAATACAGAATATGGTTTGAAAGGCAACAAAGAGAGGTCATTGGAAGAATAGTCACGGCAAATCTAACTGAAGGCGAGCGTTATTTGCGAGTATTGCTAAATCATATCAAAGCACCAACATCGTTTCAAAGTCTAAGAACTGTTAATGGAACCACTTATGCGGCTTTTAGAGAAGTAGCTCTTCAACATGGATTGCTAGAAGATAATGAAACTAATGAAAAGTGCCTGGAAGAGGCAAGCAATTTCCAAATGCCTTCTTCCTTAAGGCAATTATTTGCAATAATACTTGTCTATTGTAATCCACATAATCCAAAGGCACTATTTACAAAGTTTGAACAATATTTGTCAGAAGACTTTTCAAGAAATCTAGCAATCTCAATGGAGGATATTCGTTACCAAGTCTTGCAAAGTATAAATTCTACACTTGAGTCTATGGGTAAAAACTTAGCCCAATTTAATCTTGTTGCTATTAGAGAACCAACATCGCACACTTTGCAAAGAAATAGAAGATGAAATGAATATATTAGTGTCTGATTATGACTTGTCATGTGTATCATTACTAAACAAAGCACAAGCAACTGCATATTCCAAAATTGTTGAAGCTATTCTATCAGGCACTCCAAGTTACTTCTTCATTGATGGACTTGGAGGTACAAGAAAGACTTTCCTTTATTACACAATCTTAGCAACAATTAGAAGTCATAAAATGATTGCTCTTGCAATAGCAACATCAGGTGTTGCAGCTTCAATTTTACCTAATGGTCGAACTACACATTCTCGATTCAAGATACCAATAGATACTGAATGCAAATTTTGTTGTAATGTTACCAAGCAAAGTGGTCTAGCACAACTTTTAAAAGCTGCTAGACTTATAATTTGGGATGAATCCTCCATGGCAAAGCGCCAAGCCATTGAAGCACTTGATGAAATGCTACGTGATATAACTGATTCTAACCTTTTATTTGGAGGAAAGGTTATGGTATTTGGTGGTGACTTCCGACAAGTTTAACCAGTTGTTCCTAAGGGTACTACAAATGAATGCATCGATGCTAGTCTCGTGCGTTCCCATATTTGGAGTTCTTTGGAAAAGCTAAAGCTAAAGGAAAATATGAGTGCAAAACAAGATCCACAATTTTGCGAATATCTACTTCGAGTAAGAAATGGAACAAAACCACAAACCTCTAATGGAAAAATCAAAATTCCTCCACCAATGTTTCTTCCTTCTTCATCAAGTTCAAATTCACTTGAACAATTGATAGACTTTGTGTCCCCAGATTTTACAAAATATTCTAATGATCCTCTTTCAATAATGAACAATGTTATCTTAACTCCCAAAAACAAAAGTGTTGGTCATATCAACCAATTACTCATTGAAAGATTTCCTGGTGCTCAAGAACAATATATGAGTATTGATGAAACAATTGAAACAAGCCAACAAGGTTAATATGAAGATTTCTTACATTCTCTCAATCCAATTGGCTTGCCTCATAAAATTTTGTTAAAACTAAACTGCCCAATTCTGATGCTGAGAAATATAGATCCCTCAAAAGGATTATGTAATGGAACAAAACTCATCTGTCGTAAATTTGAAAGACATCTCACTATTACTAAAATTGCTGTTAGTGATTGTAAGGGAAATATTGTTTTCTTGCCTCGAATCCCTTTACAATCTTCAGATCAAAATATGTATCGTATTCAGTTTACAAGGCATCAATTTCCAATAAGACTTTGTTTTGCAATGACTATTAACAAATCACAAGGTCAAACTTTGGAAACTGTAGATATATATTTGCCGCAACCAGTTTCTCTCACGGTCAACTATATGATGATTTGTCACATGCTACAACTTCAGCTTCGAATCCTAATTGAACTGTGAGACCCCTAACTTTTGTAAACTTTATTAGGTCCCTAAATTTTGAGTTATTATAATAAAGCCCTTAATTCGTTGATTATTCGCAAATTAAACCCTAGAACCGAAAACGCATCACGAACGAACCCATACAAACCCTAATCGACCCTGGAAGCTTAGAAATCATTTGTAACACTGTAATATTAATTATTTAACTCTCAAATTTTAGATTAATCGTTCTAAACCTTACCTTCCAGTTTTCACAGTTTTCGTTCGATTATTTACCTTTAAATTCAAAGCAAGATAATATAAACCGAATTAACTCTACATTTGAAATAGATACTTTAATTGAGCCCAAGCCCTCACATTTTTATTAAATCACAAATTGACCCCAAACAAGTACCATTATATATTTATATATACACTTGTATCCTAAAATCTTTTTTTAAAAACATTTTTTTTTACAAATTCCAACAATTGTACACAAAAAAAAAAAATAAATATATATATATATATAAAATAAGTCCATCAATTCACCATCACATGGCTAGCCATCACCATTGTAGGTGTAATGAATGTACTATGAGACAATTTTCCATGATTTAAGGAAGAAAAATCTTTGACTTGGTACAAACTTTTATATACATGTATATAAGCAACTAGGTTGGTTTCATTAGGAGGAAAACCCTAACTAGATCATCTTTAGGAACCTAATTAAGACCTTTAATCCTCCGCTATTCCATTGAATTCAAACTAAACCCAAACTATCTAATCCAATTCCAACCAAGGGGCATTTAGGACCTTTTGCACCAAATTCATTATATAAACAACACCTCCCCTAGCATTTTACATACAAGAACAACACTTATACACACTATATTTAGCTGAGAGAGAAGAAAGGAAAGAGGGTGAGCTTGGTAGAAGAGAGGAGAGGAAGAAAAAGTTTGCTACCAATTCCAACAACCCTTAAATAAGCCACAATACAACTCTCTCTTTCATTTTCCTTTTTCAAATACATGTTATTAGAAGTTTAAAATGGTATTTTTAGATGTGTTCTAATGGTATTCTTGTGTTAAAAATGAAAGGAGTTGAGTCTTGATTCTACCTTTCTTCTGTTTCTCTTAATCGGTATAAGACTACCTTTTTCCACATCAATCTCTCAAAATTTTCAAAGGCACACCTTCACCGTAAATTTCTAAGTTTAATACATATTATTTAGCATGTTTTCATCACAAGATAAGTGGAAAATTTCTCCTAGCTGACCTCTTTTCTCACCAACTTTCTATTTTCAAGAACTGTGCCAGAAAAATCTGTTTTACAGCCACCTTACGAAAATTGTAGGAAAATGTATAAAAATATTCTGGACCTCCATTTTGTGTCAAAATCTTTCTTAAGGAGTTATTTTTCAAGGAAAATTGGTTTGATTGAAAACGAGTGAGCGGTTTGTGAGAAAATCTGATTTTCGTAACGGTTGACGAATCTAGACAGAACTGGACTATTTCTGAAATAAATACAAATCTTGAAAATCTATTCCATTTCGGAAAAATGTTCTGAAAACTAGATAAAATTCCCTACGAACCATAGGAAGGCCAAGCTCTGGAAAAATCTGAAATAGCCCTTTTGAGTGTAATCTTTAGGTAGTACTAAATTTGGAAATTCTGTTTTCATTAGTGTTTTATGCTCTTGTGTTCATAAATATGCTAATTAATTTATGATCATGTCTCGAGATGATATTTCACATGTCATAGGTTTATGTATTTTATTTTAATCCTTCAATGGTGCTCACACTTATGCAAATCTGAAAATTATATTCATGTGCGAATTTATTCCCTTAACTACTTGAATATGCCTAGAGCTACTTGTGCCTATCTTCATATGTGAATCTCATGTGTTGTAACCTTATTTCCTTCTATTTGTACTATTTAGTTGTTCAAACTTGTGCAATAGATGTTGTTTCAAGAGCATGTCCTAACTCTGACTTAAATTATCTAACTCAAATGGGAAACTTAATAGGTGGTAATGGGTTGTGATTTTTTGGACAAGATTACTAAGATATTGATTGGTTGACGGGATGCGTTCCCTATTTGGAAGTTAAAATCTTGCGCAAGTGGTTTTCGAAACCCTTGAATGGAGCGGTTGTATTCGGACCCTAGGTATTTGGTGTAAGGAGGGATTTGGGCAAGGCCCATTATTACCATCTCTTTTGAGGCCCTGCGGTTGGTGCTCCATGGTATATAACCGTTGGTAGGCATCCGAGGTTAGTTCTGCAACAAAGCAGCAAAAGAGGGGGCATACCGAATAATCCGCATCCGATTCTTGTGGTTGGGAGGACGAAGTCTCTTTGGGAGATTTCTAGATTTCTAACATCTAACCTTGTAATCCTTTATTATTGAATGATTATCAAGCTTCATTACTTGCTTGTTATAATTGTGATGATGTATTGGATTGGGAAAAAGGGATGGGATGTGTACGCGTTTACTGGGCATTCAAAGCTCATGGCATTTCATGCCAGGTATCGAAGAAACGTACGAAGCCAACAAAGAGTCAAAGACATTTGAAGACTTAAGTTTTCCTTAGAGAAAGTTTGGAACCATTTCGCTTATTAGTCTAATTGTGATTTTATTTGTTTTTTTTGGATTGTAATAGTAATGGAACTCGTTTTGTAAATTTAAAATTTGAGATGTTGTAATTATTATTTACTTTGTAATCCTATGCCTATCTCTGCGTTGCTTATGAGACATTGTGTCAATGTCTTTTAAGATCTGTTAAAAGGGTGGTGCGCTACCTAAGAAAGTTGGACTTAGAAGGGAGGCTAACTTGACTCCTCCGGCGATCTGGGATCTTACTTGGTTATTGGCCATAGGACTCATTAGTGTCGTTTCCTAGACTCCTAACCTTAGATAAATCCTGTATTTAATTGATAATATATTCTCTGAAGTTTGCGATTTTTGGGGCGTCACAACTTGGTATCAGAGCCTAGGTTCAACCCTCAACCCACGTAACCCGATTTGCGACTCTAGTTACTTTTTCCCATACACTATTGTATTATTAAAAAAAAAAAAAAATTAACTTAAAAGAAAAATAATAACGGATTCCCTCTCCTTGACATAGGATGGCTAGTGACTCATCAAACGTCTGGTACTACGACCACTGGGGCTATTATCGTTTCCAAGAAGACCAACACATTGAACTCCTTGACCCACAAGTTTATGACCAATGGTGTAAAAGAACGGCGAAGGAAAAATTGATTGCGGAAGTAAGGAAAGTGGAGGATGAACGCCCCTATCTCACCCCTGAACAAAAGAGAGCCGTAATTCGACGCCAACTCAAAAGTTAGTATCAGGCTCTTAAGCATGCACTTGAGCTTGAGAAGGACGACGCAAAATTTCTAGAAACAATTTTCGAGGCACTTTAGAATGGGCTTGGGTTTTTCTCACATTCCACAATTCGAGAGCGGAACTTTTATTCGGAGTTCGTACTCAAACCAGAATCCCACCCAATTGGACCAGCAGAGATCCCCCCGAAAGTCAAAGAGCAACAGGCGCATTGAGGTCACCGTTCCTCACACTAGGACAAGAAATTGACCCATTCCAAGACCTTGACTGATGTAATAGCAACCAGGGTTAGAGTTGTAATCCGTAATCTCTATCTGTTGTAAATGCATGTGTCCATATAGGTGTAGTACGATCTAGTATAACTCTAAGAATAGTAGTAGGAAGTATGGCAGCCACACTTGCGTTATCAAGATGTAACCTTTTGTAATGAAGCCTACTACCTTTTGTAATGGCACTTACTATTATATATGAAGTAGCATTGTGTTTTTCTCTAAATTTGTTATCTACTATTTGATCTTATTGTTTCAAACACCCTTGGATAACTCTAACTTAAAATTAGTTGATTACCCTTTTGCATCCATAATTAGACTCCGGCTTATGTGTAACGCCCTCAAAAATAAACCCATAATATATAATATTAACATGCGGAATTATAAGGAAGTAAAGCATCTTATTCCATTCATCAGAGTACCATGAAATAAAAACATCATAATAAATGCCCTACGGGCTTACATCTTGCCAAGCCAACACTTGGACACAATTTCATGAGTTCTAACTCAAAAAAAACAAGTAAAGCCCTGGGCTTGAATGTTTACATAATCCAAATAAAGCAACTAAAATAAATAAAACAGGTCTTCAAGTCCAATTCCTCACAAGCTAAGTCTTTGGAGGTAGTGAACCACCTGAACCTGAAAATGAAGTTCCCATATAGGGTGAGCCACAGCCCAGTAGAAAAATACTAAACCAAGCATAAGAATTAACTAAAGCATTAGCATTCGATACATGGTTGACACAAGATAATCAATTTCCAATTTCATGACACGAATGTCTATATTGTCTATGACATACTGTCTATGACACCTTTCACTTTCCAATATTTATTCAACTTTCCAATTATATCATTATGGCTCAGAACTTGGCCAACTATAATAGTGATCCAGATGTCACAAAAATAAATGAGACTAAAGCTCAAACCACAACACTTCCATACTTCAAACTGATACACATTATAAGGATGTATCATAAAACACTTCAATATAAATAAGCACACATAAAAGTGATGCTAATGGAGTCCATCCCCTATCTTCTCCCAAACAAATCCGGTTTAGAGGTCCATCCCCTATCTTCCCCTAAACCGTGGAGTTCATTCCCTATCTCCTCCAAACAAAATGCATATGCAATGAAACACACAATTGCCATATACAACACATAATCAATACAAGCAATGTTCTGTATTAATTCAACAGTCAACATAAGGGACATAATTCCAGTTATACCTAAGCCACATGCAAGGTCTACAACAATCAATGGCTATCCTCCACCGATAGCCCAAAACAGTTATTTCTAAACAAGAAATAAATACAACAATGAATGTAAATTCAACATTCTCATAGGTAAGTATTTAAACTACCCAACTATATCATTAATCTCATAATTTCCCCAACTTCATGAATTAAACCCAATTCCACATTTTTCCCTTAAATTAATTATACAGATTAATCTAAGCCAAAACCCTAAGGTTTCTCCCAAAATTACCAAACTACCCCCACATACCAAAATACCAACACTTAGGATTAAACGTATAAATGGAGTAGGAAATCCCTACCTCGAAGCAAGAACCCAAAAAGAAGAAGACGGAGATGATAGCCCAAACTCCAAAGTGCTCCAAATCAACAACCGTTCAGATTAAATGGAAGCCCTCACTCTCCTCTATCTTATTTGTAAAGCAACTAGGGTAAAAACACACCCTAACTAGATCAAACCTAGGAGAGAAGGTGAGTTGGGAGAGAGAAAACTCGTAATTAGGGTTTCTGGATCAAAAGGTTGTAAAAAAGTGATTTAAAACTGTTTCTGCGTATTTAAACTGGACAGGCTCGCTCGAGCGAAGACATGGTCGCTCGAGCGACCAGACACAAAAATCCACGCTCGAGCGAAGAAAAGCTCGCTCGAGCCAAAAACTCGATGCTTCAGGTCTGCAACCCAGAAGCTCGCTCGAGCGACGAAATGCTCGCTCGAGCGAAGAACTCGAAAACATACACCTCGCTCGCTCGAGCGAAGGAATGCTCGCTCGAGCCAAGAAACACATCTATCAGGTCTAAGTACTGGACGCAAAGCTCGCTCGAGCGAAGGAACCCTGGCTCGAGCGAAGAAACAAAAACAAAGACCTCGCTCGAGCGAAGAGAAGCTCGCTCGAGCGACCAAGCCAAAAACTGAACATGCAGACTTGGTTTCTAAACCCAACCAATCTGCAACCAACCTGCTAAACATATCCTATAACCCAAGAATAAGGAATTAAAGGACACAACAACAAATATAACAGCGGAATCCACGGAACATAAGTCCGGATACATTGATCAAAAGGGAAAAGACCGGGGTCGCTATAACCTCCCCCCTTAAAAGAATTTCGTCCCGAAATTAAGCATGAGTTTGTAAAAACAAGTTTTTCTTAATTCCCAATGATATTATAAAACAATAAACAACAACTTGACCAATACCGGTCACTTCATCTCTTATCAAGAGGCATCTCACAATATGTATAAATCAACATATATTCAACTTGCATCAATATTATGCATTATTCCTTTCAATGTTAACAATTTCCATATCATTATTCAAGTTCATGATATAAACAACACATTCAATATATAAATGTTATATTCCACTTCCATAAAAGGCAAGTTCAAAATGCTAACATTAAATCCAAAACATTCTCAATGTTTTCCAACTTAAGACATATATAAAATTCTCAAGTTCAACAATATTATAAAATCTAAATACAAGATTACAAATCAATAAACATATCCGGATATTTCTCACGGACTTCCAACTCACGTTCCCAAGTGGCCTCCTCCACTCCGTGATGTTTCCACAAAACCTTCACCAAAGGGATGGTTTTGCCTCGCAAAACTTGATCCCGTCTATCCAAGACTCGAATTGGTCTCTCCTCATACGAGACATCCTCCTCAACCACTAAATCAGTCCAATCCAACACATGTGATGGATCTGGCTCATACTTCCGAAGCATACTCACATGAAACACATCATGAACTCCGGATAACTGCGGTGGCAAAGCTAAACGATAGGCAGCCTCGCCAATTCTCTCAAGGATCTCAAAGGGACCAATAAACCGAGGGGACAACTTCCCGCTCTTCCCAAACCTCATCAAACCCCGCTTAGGTGATATCTTCAAAAAGACATGATCACCCACCTCAAATATCAAAGGTCTCCTCCTACGGTCGGCATAAGATTTCTGACGACTCTGTGCTGTAACAAGCCTCTTACGGATAAGCTCAACTTTCTCCGTCGTTTCCCTCACCAACTCCGGACCCAACAGAGGTGCATCACCCACCTCGGCCCAACAAACAGGAGATCTACACGGTCGGCCATACAAGGCCTCAAACGGTGCCATACCAATACTAGACTGAAAACTGTTGTTGTAGGCAAACTCCACTAATGGCAAGTGCCTCTCCCACGACCCACTAAAGTCGAGAACACAACCCCGAAGCATATCCTCAAGGATCTGAATAGTACGCTCGGACTGCCCGTCAGTCTGAGGATGATAAGCCGTGCTAAAGGTCAACTTAGTGCCTAAAGCACTCTGCAAACTCTGCCACAACCTGGCAGTAAAACGAGGATCTCTATCTGAGACGATCGTCACTGGGACCCCGTGCAACCTCACTATGTCCCGGATATATAAGTCGGCAAGATGATCTACCGAATCTCTAACACGCATAGGAATGAAGTGCGCTGACTTCGTCAACCGGTCTACAACCACCCAAATAGCATCACTACCCCGCTGAGTCCTCGGAAGACCCACAACGAAGTCCATAGTGACATGCTCCCACTTCCACTCGGCAATAGGCAAGGGTTGCAACAAACCCGCTGGCCTCTGATGTTCGGCCTTCACTTGCTGACAAGTAAGGCACTTAGACACGAAAGCTGCCACATCTCTCTTCATACCCCGCCACCAAAACTGGCGACCCAAATCCCAATACATCTTAGTACCTCCTGGATGCACCGCAAGGCGTGAATGATGAAACTCTCGGAGTACCTCCTCTCGGCAAGATTCCGGCACAAACAGACGGTCTCGGTATCTCACACTCAGGTCGGGATACACCGTCAAACCCTTCTCAACCTTCCCAATGGAAATCTTCTCTCGGAGAGATTCTACCTCAAGATCACCCCTCTGAGCCTCTAACACTCGAGTCACAAGTGTAGGCTGTGCAACAACAGAAAACAAGGCCGCAGCCTCTACGGATTCGCCCAGATGCAAATCAAACTCCCCAACTGCACCCAACATCTCCCACTCCCGGATGGCTATACTAGCTAAGTCACCAACAGATTTCCTACTAAGGGCATCGGCCACAACATTGGCCTTCCCCGGATGATAGTGCAACTCGAAGTCATAATCCTCAATGAACTCCATCCACCTCCTCTGCCTCAAATTCAAGTCTTTCTGTGTAAACAGATATTTCAGACTCTTATGATCCGAGAATACCTCGAACCTCTCACCATAAAGATAATGCCTCCAAATCTTCAAGGCAAAAATCACAGCTGCTAATTCTAAATCATGCGTAGGGTAATTCTTCTCATGAATTTTCAACTGACGTGAGCCATAGGCAACCACTTTCCCCTCTTGCATCAACACACAACCCAGACCCTCTCGTGAGGCATCACAATAGACTGCATAACCCAACCCTCTCTCCGGAATAATCAAGACTGGAGCGGTGGTCAGTCTAACCTTCAACTCCTGAAACGACTTTTCACAAGTCTCACTCCATACAAATTTGACTCCCTTCCGAGTCAATCTAGTCAACGGTGAAGCTAACCTGGAGAAATCTTTCACAAACCGACGGTAATACCCAGCTAATCCCAGAAAACTGCGGATCTCAAACACACTCTTAGGCTGTGCCCAATCTTGCACTGCCTCAGTCTTGGATGTATCAACAGACACCCCTTCCCCAGAAACTACATGGCCTAAGAACTTCACCTCTTCTAGCCAGAACTCACACTTCCCGAACTTAGCATAAAGCTTATGGGCTCTAAGTAACTCAAGCACCACTCTCAAGTGTTCCTCGTGCTCCTCCTCGAAGGTGAATAAATCAGAATGTCGTCCACGAAGACGACCACAAAACGATCCAAGAATTCCCGGAAGATCCGGTTCATCAAATCCATAAACACTGCCGGTGCATTGGTGAGCCCAAACGGCATCACCAGAAACTCATAATGGCCATACCGCGTACGGAATGCCGTCTTCGGAATATCCTCCTCCCTGACTCTCAACTGATGATAACCCGATCTCAAATCTATCTTAGAGAAACAACGGGAACCCTTCAACTGGTCAAACAAATCATCAATACGGGGCATAGGATACTTATTCTTAACCGTAGCCCGATTCAATTTCCTGTAATCAATACACAATCTCAAAGCACCACCTTTCTTCTTAGCAAAGAGGGCCGGTGCTCCCCACGGCGAAACACTAGGACGGATATAGCCCTTATCTAACAACTCCTGGAGTTGAACCTTCAACTCAACTAACTCGGCTGGGGCAAAACGGTAAGGTGCCATAGAAATCGGCGCCGTGCCGGGCACTAAATCAATAGAGAACTCAATCTCTCGCTGAGGTGGCAAACTAACAAGATCCTCGGGAAAAACGTCCGAATACTCACAAACCACCCTCGGCAACACAATCTGGGTCTCATCACCCTCACTAATCGAAAGACTAGCAAGTAGACCACTAAGCTCACTCCGCCCCGCGGATCATACCCGGTGGCAAAACACTACCAACCCGATCCCCCAGAAAACGAAAACACTCCCCGTTCACGGTACAACAAGTGACCCTCTGACGGTAGCAATCAATAACTGCCCGGTATGACGATAACCAGTCCATACCCAAAATAACATCAAAGCCCTTCATGGGCATAACTACAAAAGAAAAGGGATTCTATGATCATCGACCTCTATATCACAACCCCTAACACCTTGTTTCAAAATCAATTCACCCCCAAGAGGTGACACTACACAAATAGGAGACGCTAACTGTGCTAACTCCAACTCCAAAACAGATGCAAATGCAGCAGACACAAAGGAATGAGATGCACCCGTATCGATCAAAACACTAGCAACTGAATTGCAAAACAAGAAGGTACCTCTCACCACCGATGGAGCCGGTACTAGGTCCTGCGCGGTAACAGCATACACGCGCCCAGATGACCTCTGATCAACCTGCTCACCCCTAGACTGCTGCACAGACTGGGACGAAGAAGCCCCCTGATTGGCCCTCGAGGCCTGAACTGACTGAGCAGGCAGCTGACTCTGAGTCTGCCTCGAACCAGATGCACCAGATGTGCCACCCAACTGTGGGCAAAACCTCTTCATGTGCCCGGCTGACCGCACTGAAAACAAGAGAGCGGCTGGCCTCTACCCTGACTCTGGCTCTGAGATCGAGCCGTAGAAGATGCTGCTCTCTGAACTCCTCCCCTCTGAGGACAAACTGGAGACTTGTGGCCCAGCTGGCCACACTTGAAACAGGTAATGTCTCCCTGACTGCCTTTCCCAGAACTAGCACTCGGCACTGGAAAAGTGGATCTAGAAAAACTACTCTGAGGCTGCTGAGGAGTGAAACCTCTCTGCCTCCTGCCATCACTCTGGCCATCCTGACTCCTCTTGGAGCCTTTCTGCCTTTCTCCCTCTTCCTGCATCATAGTCTCGGTATGGGCTGCTGCATCAACCAATCGCCCAAAATCCCTAATCATAGATCCGACAACTCTCAGCATGAGGCCACGCCTCAACTTCTTCTCAAACTCAATGCAACGGCGTTCCTCAGTCGCCACCAACTCAGGTGCAAACCTGGACAAACTAGTGAATGCAGCCTCAAACTCGGCCACTGATAAACTGTTCTGCTCAAGATGGCGGAACTGATCTCTCAACTTCTCCTGAACAGCTGGAGACAGGTATTTCTCCTGAAAAGCATCAACAAAAGCCTTCCAAGTACCTCCAATACGACCCTTGGTGAACTTCCACCACTGACCCGCATCCCCTTCAGCTGGAACGATGCCAAGGTCACCTTCAACCCCTCGTCTTCGATGCCAAGCATCTCAAACGTTTTCGTTGTCTGTTCGAGCCACTCATCAGCCTTAAGCGGCTCTTTAGGATCCCCTAAAAACTCATCCGGATTGGACCGGAAGAACTCCCTCTTCAGAAAAGAAGGTCCTGCATCTGCAGCAACAGCAACCTGGGCTGGATTCGCAGCCCTCAGAATGTCAACTGACGCCTGAAATGCCCCTGCTATCCCTTGGGCCAAAGCGCCCATAAACTGCTGTCCTACTGGCTCGGCCACATTGGCCTGGCCAACACCCTCCTGAACTGCCGGAATTTCCTCCGGTATAGGCACTTCCTGCCTGGCCTGCCTACCACGCCTACCACGACCTCGTCCTCGTCCTGACATCCTAATAAAGGAAACAAAGACGTTAGCACTCTAAATAATGTGCCAAAACTATAACACTCACGTCCTAATACATTGGACAACAATAAATCACACCACGTAAGCACATAATCACATAAGCACCTACGAATTTCATTCCTGGATAATGATAGTCCCGAGGCGCCACTAAAGTTCCGGTTGGAAACAACATTGATCAAGTGCCTTTCCAACAAGACTTTCAGAGACTCAAGGATCCAATCAACATCCAGAAACTACATTCCATACCCACATAATCACATAAACATGTTATCATATAAGCATGTAATCATTACACTAAGTCTCTATCAAACGAGACGAACCCATTGTGATACTAATCACTTCCCACGTACCCAAAGTATTCTAACCCGGTACGCTCTGATACCAAGTTGTAACGCCCTCAAAAATAAACCCATAATATAATATTAACATGCGGAATTATAAGGAATAAAGTATCTTATTCCATTCATCAGAGTACCATGAAATAAAAACATCATAATAAATGCCCTACGGGCTTACATCTTGCCAAGCCAACACTTGGACACAATTCATGAGTTCTAACTCAAAAACAAATAAAGCCCTAGGCTTGAATGTTTACATAATTCAAATAAACAACTAAAATAAATAAAACAAGGTCTTCAAGTCCAAATCCTCACAAGCTAAGTCTTTGGAGGTAGTGAACCACCTGAACCTGAAAATGAAGTTCCCATATAGGGTGAGCCACAGCCCAGTAGAAAAATACTAAACCAAGCATAAGAATTAACTAAAGCATTAGCATTCGATACATGGTTAACACAAGATAATCAATTTCCAATTTCATGACACGAATGTCTATTGTCTATGACATATTGTCTATGACACCTTTCACTTTCCAATATTTATTCAACTTTCCAATTATATCATTATGGCTCAGAACCTGGCCAACTATAATAGTGATCCAGATGTCACAAAAATAAATGAGACTAAAGCTCAAACCACAACACTTCCATACTTCCAACTGATACACATTATAATGATGTATCATAAAACACTTCAATATAAATAAGCACACATAAAAGTGATGCTAATGGAGTCCATCCCCTATCTTCTCCCAACAAATCCGGTTTAGAGGTCCATCCCCTATCTTCCCCTAAACCGTGGAGTTCATCCCTATCTCCTCCAAACAAATGCATATGCAATGAAACACACAATTGCCATATACAACACATAATCAATACAAGTAATGTTCTGTATTAATTCAACAGTCAACATAAGTGACATAATTCCAGTTATACCTAAGCCACATGCAAGGTCTACAACAATCAATGGCTATCCTCCACCGATAGCCCAAAACAGTTATTTCTAAACAAGAAATAAATACAACATGAATGTAAATTCAACATTCTCATAGGTAAGTATTTAAACTACCCAACTATATCATTAATCTCATAATTTCCCCAACTTCATGAATTAAACCCAATTCCACATTTTTCCCTTAAATTAATTATACAGATTAATCTAAGCCAAAACCCTAAGGTTTCTCCCAAAATTACCAAACTACCCCCACATACCAAAATACCAACACTTAGGATTAAAACGTATAAATGGAGTAGGAAATCCCTACCTCGAAGCAAGAACCCAAAAAGAAGAAGACGGAGATGATAGCCCAAACTCCAAAGTGCTCCAAATCAACAACCGTTCAGATTAAATGGAAGCCCTCACTCTCCTCTATCTTATTTGTAAAGCAACTAGGGTAAAAACACACCCTAACTAGATCAAACCTAGGAGAGAAGGTGAGTTGGGAGAGAGAAAACTCGTAATTAGGGTTTCTGGATCTAAAAGTTGTAAAAGAAGTGATTTAAAACTGTTTCTGCGTATTTAAACTGGACAGGCTCGCTCGAGCGAAGACATGGTCGCTCGAGCGACCAGACACAAAAATCCACGCTCGAGCGAAGAAAAGCTCGCTCGAGCCAAAAACTCGATGCTTCAGGTCTGCAACCCAGAAGCTCGCTCGAGCGACGAAATGCTCGCTCGAGCGAAGAACTCGAAAACATACACCTCGCTCGCTCGAGCGAAGGAATGCTCGCTCGAGCCAAGAAACACATCTATCAGGTCTAAGTACTGGACGCAAAGCTCGCTCGAGCGAAGGAACCCTGGCTCGAGCGAAGAAACAAAAACAAAGACCTCGCTCGAGCGAAGAGAAGCTCGCTCGAACGACCAAGCCAAAAACTGAACATGCAGACTTGGTTTCTAAACCCAACCAATCTGCAACCAACCTGCTAAACATATCCTATAACCCAAGAATAAGGAATTAAAGGACACAACAACAAATATAACAGCGGAATCCACGGAACATAAGTCCGGATACATTGATCAAAAGGGAAAAGACCGGGGTCGCTATATTATGCCTTACTACGTAAAACAAAGAAATGGTGGACTACACTCGAGTCCAATACAATAGGAAAATGGTGCTGGGAACTCAAAATTTTGAGAATGAACTAATGCACACGATTGAAATTTCGCATCTCGGGGGTCAAATTTCGAAAGGATTAGAACACCTAAGAGGAAACAGACAAGATGGTAGGACTCACTTCTTTTTAAAGTTTATGGGACAAAAACCACCCAAGTTTACAGGAGTATTAGATTCAATGACGGTAGGAAGCTGGCTTCAGCAAATTGAGAAAATACTAGATACAATGGGAATAACAGAGCATGCTGATAGAATTACTCTAGCTGGATATGAACTGGGAGGGGAAGCAGACCATTGGTGGACCTTAATCAAGGAATCTAGGGACATCACAATGATGACACGGGAGCTGTTTAGAAATCTATTCTTAAAAAAGTATCTTCCGGACGCGATCAAACAAGAAAGGATTCAAGAATTTCAGAAGCTAGAGTAAGACACAATAACTCAATATGTAGTAAATGCTGGAGAAAAGGCGCGAAGATTCGAGTGGGGCCTAGACCCTATAATTAGAGAAAGGGTCTTACGTCAATGACTCCAAACATATGATAAAGTGGTAGGCACTGCCTTAGATAGGAAAGTAGCTGACGCAAGGAGGATTTGGAACAAAAGGAAAGAGAGTCAATCATTTGTAGGACCCCGAAGAAACCAAAAGGGAAACGTGGCACAAAAACCTTATTCCAGGTTGCAACCACAACAACCACAACAACAAAATTTGAAGAAAAGTTTTTAGGAAAGACCAATAAGGCTGATCCAGTGCTATCATTGTCAACAGATAGGACATAGGGGGTTCGAATGTCCCCAGCAGGACAGAGATCAAGAAAAACACTTAAGACAACAACCATGGGTAATTAAGCCAGAGACTGCTAAATAACAAAATTTCAAGGTGAAGGATATTAGGAACCAAGCCAAATTAGCACTTTATGATAAGGGAACACAAGGTCAACAAAGGCGTAGTGAAGAATGAAGGAATATGATGAGGAAATGTTACAAGTGTGGCCAACCAGGACATTTTAAGAATAAGTGTCCTCAACTCGCTCAATCAGGATATCAGGTAAAAGGAATGGGGGCAAACACGCAAGAGATTAGCGGTCAGAAGCCATGGTCAAATATAACAAGCTGGTCGAGTATATCAGTGGGCAAGAAACAACAAGAGGCCTAGGCTGAACAGTAGTTAGAGGCCAATCGGCAGAGCATTCACACTACAAGCAGAAGAAGATCTCACAACGCCGCATCCAAGGGACAAGTAAGGTGCCGCAAGCATACTTGAAGAACTGTAAAAAGAACTTAAGGAAAGTACAACTAGGATAATAGTTAGGACCCTCTTTGAAGAACTTTTTGTAATTCAAGCATAAGGTGTAAATTCTCCTTAATTAATCCAAGTCTTGGTACTTTTACACTCGTCTCATAATTCTTAAGCACATGTTTTATCCATCACATCCCTCGTAACTATGCTATATCAGACCACTAGAACTTGTACGTGGACCCTTAGAAATTGAATGTATGACAATTCTTGACTCCTGAAGAATGAAGATACCCGACATCAACCTCATCCTAGAAATAGATTTGTTACTTGTACCTTAGCTATTATCGAAAGTTACCAAAAGAAGGAGACGACTTACCCATCCAACAGAATGCTTTAAGGGGGGTAGATTAGTTTCCATGATTCAACAAATCAACAAACTCAATGGCATCAACAATTACCAAAGGAAAGAGTAGATCACCACATCAAGGATTTGGCAATACAAGCCCTCACACTAGAACAACAACGCCATTACCCATATGATGAACAGTTCAAAGTTTTCAAGAACGCGAAAGATTAACGCATTTCCTTAGTCATTAATCGAGGAGGAATTCGATTCAAAACACTACTATTAGAACAAGACTAAGGACAGAACGGGAAAGAACTTGAGTGGAGAAGATGATCTGAATGATTAAAAATACGTTGGCAGCACTAGGATGCAATTGTCCATAACATTTCGTGACATGAAGAATGGTTAAAATTTCGAGGATGAAATTTATTTAAGGGGGATAGGTTGTGAGACCCGTAAGTTTTGTAAACCTTATTAGGTCTCTAAATTTTGAGTTATTATAATAAAGACCTTAATTCGTTGATTATTCATAAATTAAACCCTAGAACCGAAAGCGCATCACGAACGAACCCATACAAACCCTAATCGACCCTGGAAGCTTAGAAATCATTTCTAACACTCTAATATTAATTATTTAACTCTCAAATTTTAGATTAATCGTTCTAAACCTTAACTTTCGGTTTTCACAGTTTTCGTTCGGTTATTTACCTTTAAATTCAAAGCAAAATAATACAAACCGAATTATTTTTCCTAACACTAATTTATTAACTCTACACTTGAAATAGATACTTTAATTAAGCCCAAGCCCTCACATCTTTATTAAATCACAAGTTGACCCCAAACAAGTACCATTATATATTTATATATACACTTGTATCCTAAAATCTTTTTTTAAAAACATTTTATTTTACAAATTCCAACAATTGTACACAAAAAATAAATATATATATATATATATAAAACAAGTCCATCAATTCACCATCACATGGCTAGCCATCACCATTGTAGGTGTAATGAATGTACTATGAGACAATTTTCCATGATTTAAGGAAGAAAAATCTTTGACTTGGTACAAACTAGGTTGGTTTGATTAGGAGGAAAACCCTAACTAGATCATATTTAGGAACCTAATTAAGACCTTTAATCCTCTACTATTCCATTGAATTCAAACTACATCCAAACTATCCAATCCAATTCCAACCAAGGGGCATTTAGGACCTTTTGCACCAAATTCATTATATAAACAACCCCTCCCCTAGCATTTTACATACAAGAACAACACTTATACACACTATATTCAGCTGAGAGAGAAAAAAGGAAGGAGGGTGAGCTTGGTAGAAGAGAGGAGAGGAAGAAAAAGTTTGCTACCAATTCCAACAACCCTTAAGTAAGCCACAACACAACTCTCTCTTTCATTTTCCTTTTTCAAATACATGTTATTAGAAGTTTAAATGGTATTTTCAGATGTGTTCTAATGGTATTCTTGCGTTAAAAATGAAAGGAGTTGAGCCTTGATTCTACCCTTCTTCTGTTTCTCTTAATCGGTATAAGACTACCTTTTTCCACATCAATCTCTCAAAGTTTTCAAAGGCACACATTCACCTTAAATTTCTAAGTTTAATACATATTATTTAGCATGTTTTCATCACAAGACAAGTGGAAAATTTCCCCTAGCTGACCTCTTTTTTAAATTTTCAAGAACTGTGCCAGAAAAATCTATTTTACAGCCACCTTACGAAAATTGTAGGAAAATGTATAAAAATATTCTGGACCTCAATTTTGTGTCAAAATCTTTCGTAAGGAGTTATTTTTCAAGGAAAATTGGTTTGATTGAAAACGAGTGAGCGGTTTGTGAGAACATCTGATTTTCGTAACGGTCGACGAATCTGGACAGAGCTGGAGTGTTTCTGAAATAACTACAAATCTTGAAAAGCTATTCCATTTCTGAAAAATTTTCTGAAAACTAGATAAAATTCCCTACGAACCACAGGAAGGCCAAGCTTCGGAAAAATCTGAAATAGCCCTTTTGAGTATAATCTTTAGGTAGTACTGAATCTGGAAATTCTGTTTTCATTAGTGTTTTATGCTCTTGTATTCATGAATATGCTTATTAATTTATGATCATGTCTCGATATGATATTTCACATGTCATAGGTTTATGTATTTTATTTTAATCCTTCAATGGTGCTCACACTTATGAAAATCTGGAAATTATATTCATGTGCGAATTTATTCCCTTAACTACTTGAATATGCCTAGAGCTACTTGTGCCTATCTTCATATGTGAATCTCATGTGTTGTAACCTTATTTCCTTCTATTTGTATTATTTAGTTGTTCAAACTTGTGCAATAGATGTTGTTTCAAGAGCATGTCCTAACTCTGACTTAAATTATCTAACTCAAATGGGAAACTTAATGGGTGGTAATGGGTTGCGATTTTTTGGACAAGATTACTAAGATATTGATTGGTTGACGGGATGTGTTCCCTATTTGGAAGTTTAAATCTTGCGCAAGTGGTTTTCGGAACCCTTGAACGGAGCGGTTGTATTCGGACCCTAGGTATTTGGTGTAAGGAGGGATTTGGGCAAGGCCCATTATTACCGTCTCTTTTGAGGCCTTGCGGTTGGTGCTCCGTGGTATATAATCGTTGGTAGGCATTCGAGGTTAGTTCTGCAACAAAGCAACAAAAGAGGGGGCATACCGGATAATCCGCATCCGATTCTTGTGGTTAGGAGGACGAAGTATCTTTGGGAGCTTTCTAGATTTCTAACATCTAACCTTGTAATCATTTATTATTGAATGATTATCGTGCTTCATTACTTACTTGTTATAATTGTGATGGTGTATTGGATTGGGAAAAAGGGATAGGGTGTGTGTGCGTTTACTGGGCATTCAAAGCTCATGGCGTTTCATGCCAGGTATCGAAGAAATGTACAAAGCCAACGAAGAGTCAAAGACATTTGAAGACTTAAGTTTTCCTTAGAGAAAGTTTGGAACCATTTCGCTTATTAGTCTAATTGTGCTTTTATTTATTCTTTTTGGATTGTAATAGTAATGGAACTCGTTTTGTAAATTTAAAATTTGAGACGCTGTAATTATTATTTACTTTGTAATCATGTGCCTATCTCTGCGTTGCTTATGTGACATTGCGTCAATGCCTTTTAAGATCTATTAAAAGGGTGGTGCGCTACCTAAGAAAGCTGGACTTAGAAGGGAGGCTAACTTGACTCCTCCGGTGATCTGGGATCTTACTTGGTTATTGGCCATAGGACTCATTAGTGTCGTTTCCTAGACTCCTAACCTTAGATAAACCCTGTATTTAATTGATAATATATTCTCTGAAGTTCACGATTTTTGGGTCGTCACATGAACCACATGATTCTGATAGTGATGAAACTGATTCCACAACAAATATTGTTTTTCATGAACTCTTATCTTTGGCACAATGCACATGATTTTGTAAGCACCATTTGTACTACATATCCATTACACAGTTTAACTACCTCATTTCTTTGTTGTTCTAAATTATAAACCAATCTTTTATAATTTTCTTATTCCTAAATGAATTTTACTTCTTATACAGAGCAAGCATGACTAATTAGCTCAAAAAAATCATGGAAATTGATCCAACTACAAGATGATGGATATGCAACATCATGGTGATCGAAAAAGCACATCCAAAAATCAGCATGGCAACTGGAGGACCATACCAAAGATTAGTTCTCACTGATTCAGAGGTATACTGTCATGACCCGAACCCGCCCCTATAGATTAAGGTCATAACCGGCCAGTAATCATGAGATTACCTACGGCCTCAAATCAGATTAGGATATACTCCATCAGAGTTAAGGGGCCAAACGGAAGCAGACTTAAAAATTTTGTCCAATGAGCTATGCTTACATGGCATATCAAAACATTTCACATGTACTTAATAATAACTCACACCACATATCAGTGGTCAACATCTTGTATACCTAGGATCATTCAAACACATAGTCAGCTAAACCAAAAGGTTATACACACAAATGGTCTATCATGACCAGTAGAAGTAGTAAAAGAAATACAAAAGATCATAAACAAGCCTCTTACGTGAGGCACCTGGGCTGACTTCACAAAACTCGGGTTCCTTTCTTAAACTCACTAAGGCTGGGGTTGAACGTCCCTTTGCCCACCTACATACATATAAATGAGAGTGAGCTAACGCCCAGTGAATAATATCAAAATAAAGAGGTTAATGAATGAGATTCATTCATAAATGGATCATGCTTATAATGTACATAATTGAACCACTATTTTCATTCACACCAGATTCACAATCTCAACAAAGCAAAACGACCTTAGGTCCAACACATCATGTCCATATGCAAACCGACCTCAGGTCCAGTTCTTATATAAAACAATATGACCTCGGGTCCATTTATACGAAACGGCCTTTGGTCAAACCAACTCTCTATTCAAAACGACCTTTAGTCCAACTTGAACACATCAAACGGCCTCGGGCCCAATTCAATTCATATCAGGCGTATCAAACGGCCTCGGGCCCATTCTCTTTATATTCACATCCATGCGTATTTCATATTCATGATCATGATCCGTTTCATTCAAACGGCCTTTGGCCCATCACGGTATTCTAACATACCAAACGACATATTCAAACGGCCTTTGGCCCATCTTTTATATCCGACGGCCTTTGGCCCAATCATTCATGTCCGATGGCCTTTGGCCCAGTCATTCATGTCTGACGGCCTTTGGCCCACTCGTTCATGTCTGACGGCCTTTGGCCCACTCATTCATTTCCGACGGCCTTTGGCCCAGTCGTTCATGTCTGACGGCCTTTAGCCCACTCATTCATGTCCGACGGCCTTTGGCCCAATCATTATTACATTCAAACGGCCTCTGGTCCATCTTTATATTTAGACATATCAAATGGCAAACGGCAAATGGCAAACGGCCTTATACAAATTAGGCATATAGAATACTCATTCATATTTCAAATTAACAAATGGCCTTATACAAATTAGGCGTATAGAATACTCATTCATATTTCGAATTAACAAATCCATGAAGCTTATACAGAAGTAGCATTTGGAAAGTAACATACTTGAAAATATCTTTACTAAGATATTACTCACAGTGTTCCGCCGGTGGATTTGCCCTTGAGCTCGACCCTACACATTACATAACACATATGGGTCACAAATGATCCAATCTGCTCTTAATTAATACATTCCTCTTAGGCTCCTTTCTCATCATTTTAACTCATTCATAATGCTCAATGCATGCCTAAGAGTGCTTGGAAATGAAAGAGAACGGAAAACAAATCACAAAACCATTTTTCAAAATATCTAAAGCAGGGGTCCCCACTCGAGCGTAGCTTTCACAGCTCGAGCGGACCCCTTTGGTCTGCAAAAGTGCTGGTTACTTCATTTTCATGCTCGAGCGTGACTTTAGACGCTCGAGCTGAGAATCAAACTACATGGCTCCCCGCTCGAGCGGACATCCATGTCTGCAAAAGTGCTGGGAACCAACATTTCACGCTCGAGCGGACATGCGAAATTCTAGAATTTCCAGAATTGTTCTTGAAGTTTAAGCTTGATATTCAAAGGATCAAAACTCATGTTTTTGACACAAAATCATGGAAAACATTACATAACATGAGGACAATAACAATATGAGGCCAATCATTCAAAATCACGGTCCAATCTTCAAAATTAATCAACATTTCTTTTGTATAGTCAAGGCTCATGCAGTCTAACTCATACAAACTCCATATCTCTCTATGGATCATTCATGCATGCACAATATAGACCTCAACCAATTCAAATGACACAAGTGATGTTCATCCTTATGGAACTCAACAAAATCATGCTTGCATGTATGATTCAACTCTCAATTTTTCATAATCAACATATTTCATGCTAGCTTATGCAAGTTCATGGCAATTTCCTACATGCATGAGCATTTTAGACTTCAATTTCATCATAATTAACTCAATTCAAGTCCTTGATCATCATCTAACATGAATTCACAAAACCACAACTTAAACTTGTGAATTTACTCACCTAGGAGCTTCAATCTTCACAAATTCTTGTTAATTCTTAAGTGTAGCTTCCCAATCCACAATCTTTGAGTCAAAATGCACAATTCTCCCTCTTTCTCTCTCTAGAATCGACAAACTCTCTCTCTAGAGAGCAAATTCAGATTTTGAGTTCAACAAAAGATGAGGGACTTGAGTCTGAATTGCCTATTTATAGGCTCTCTTAATCACACTTCGTTAACGCTAATTAATTGAGCACCATTACATCAGTTTAATCTAATTAATCTGATCCAAATCAATTTTCAATTAAATTTCACTATAGGCTCTAAAAATTACGCTAATCACAATGGCACAATCAATTTTGGCTTCGGTGGCCGATAAGGCCTTCAATTTTCAGTTCAAAGCACAGATTCTAACATATTTTCCTACGGTGAACAGATACAGAGCCAAAACCACATATAATCATGCAATTAACACCCAAATTCAAATTAAGCACATAATTACAAACATAAGCATGATTAATTAACATAGTACAGGACACGGTTATCACATATACTTAACATAACAGATCTCTTTCAACTGTCCTATGCAATTATTCCTTTCATATGTTATCAGTTTATTCCTTTCAAAGATTATCAGTTTATAACTTCCATGCTAACCAACGAAATGAAAACATTCACAGGAAACCAAAATACAGGCCACAATTTATGGAAATGATATTGAAGTTTTGAAGAACACACTGCAAATCTTTGGAACATATTCAACATCAAATGCCACAGTCAGACATGTTACAGAAGAGTACCGTATCGTTCCTAGTGAGTACCAATGGAATCTACATGGTCGAACTCCTATTGAGGAAATTGAAGATGATCAGCGAACTTTGCACAACCTTTCATTCAACTTCACTCCTTTGAATGATTTAGAAGGTGCCAAGGAAGCCAAAAAAAAAAAACATAAGTACTATTTGATGTTTTTTCTATATTTAAAAACATAACAAACACTATATACTTATGCTTTGTTATTTATCATTTATCATTTCAGACGTGCTTACTGCAGCACTACATGTATCACCACCAAGGAAGACAACTTCAAGCAAAGAAACAACCCTAGTGGATGTCATTTTAATTGATAAATAGTAAGTTCATTCTTTTATAGAAAACTTAAATAACTAGAATACTCAAGTAAACATTATTTTATGCAGCTTGAAGCCAACAATCCTTACACTATGGGATCAACTCAACACATGTGAAGGTGCAACTTTTGCAACAAAATCAGCTCCATTTCCAATAGTAATTGAGATGAGACTAAAACTTACATCATACAATGGTAACAAATACTCTTTTCGCTGTACATATTAACTACATTAAAAAACTAAAGTCTAACTTGTATCACAAATTTATTTTCTATACAGGCTTGACGTTATCCACGAAATCATCAAGCTCATTCATATTTGATCCCCCATACCAGAAGCCCTAGAATTGCAGACTTGGTAATCACATTCTCTCTCATTAAACATATTAAGAGTTGATTTTTATAATAATGGCTATCTTTTTTTTCTTTTTTTTTTTTTATAAATTTCTACAGGTGCATTAATTATGCTAATATCATAAATGCAATTCCATTGAACAACTTACAACAAATTTCACAAGCACAATCAACTCCACCAAAACCAAGCAGCATCACGAAGATCAGTGAACTGCCCAAGTTTGTCACCGACGTAATTAACGTTCCTTTAATTGACTTAATTCAGTTTGATAATTTCTTTGTTTTCCATTTTCATTTTTCATTTTCTGTGTCTCCTCTCTTTGCCCCTTTCAAGTGCACATCATTTCAAATATGCATTAAATATATATTGATATATCTTAATCTGTCATATTTGTTTTATGCTAGAAATCCTAATTCATAGTTATTCTATTGCTCTGTTTTTTTTTAAAAAAATTATTTATTTATTTATTTATTTCCTTATATTCACATCTTCAAACAGATTGCTTACTATTAGATACGTGGTTGGGCAAATGTTCCAAATTTTCAACAAAAATTCTGGTGCATGAGTTGCTCTAAATGCAAGAGAGCAACAGACACAACTTCCACTGAATTAGTTCAACACAATTTCTGTAACCAAAAGGTCCAACCAGAACCTTGGTAAATTATATACTCATACAAAACATTATTGGAAACTTTTTAAATTATTTTATATCTTTTACCAATTAATTGATTGTCTTTATTTATCATTCTAGATGTAAATTTGACATTGAACTCACTGATACAACTGGAACAATAGCTGCAGCAATTTTCGGTGTTCAAGCTAAGAATCTTTTCTCAATCACTGCCAAAGATTGGATGCACAATATAAACCTTGTAAGTCTCATACTAACTATATTGTACTTTATACATTTAAAACAAAAATACCTAATAATAATTAGATATATCCTTCATAAAGGATGAATAGGTTTCTCTCGATGCAATAGGAAACCTATACAACACTGATGACTACTTCATCCAGCTTCGTGCATACCCATTCAAAATCTCTGGTACTATGTAATGCAAATTCACTGTCAATGCAATACATAAAGAATGTGCCATCAATACACCGGAATTCCATGAAAGAGCTCCAAATTTAGTCTCATCTCCACCTGCAAAAAGAGCACACTAAGAGCTATTTGCATGTGCATTAGCTTCAACTGGAAACACTTCGAAGCCTTCAAATATTACTGAAGAAGCCACACCCTCAGCCACTGATGGCCTATTTGCACCACCTGATGCAAAGAATGCTTGATCTGCTTTTACCACCACTTCTTTTTTGCTTACACTTGATCTCTTTTTGCATAGACTTGATCTCCTTTTAAGGATGTACCTATCTTTTTGTTTGTACATATTCTATGGAGTCAATCCATAACCAAACATATTTAAACTTATGGCATGTAAACAAGTTGCTAATTTTATGTAAATATTTTAACTATAACTTTATGTTTCTATGCGTCAAGTTCTTAATTTTTGGCAAAACATATATTCACTTTGCTGCTATTCACTTTGAAAGATTTATATCAGGTAATTTGCTCTATATGAATTCTACACGTGTGTTCATTCATATTCATTTATGATTCATTAGCAGCTTTCAAACCCCATCTTGTTACAATTGTCACATATTTTATACATATCCAAAGCTTGGCAATACGGAGCATCTTACTATAACACGGAACACCAGATACACAAGCCATCAAAAGGTTAGTGCTTTTATTTTTCATGTTCTTCATTTTTTTGCTAAAAGAGCCCAAAAGCCAAATAACCAACCCACATCCCAAACGAACTCTATATGTGAAATGGTTTTGAAATGATTTGATTTTGGTTTTGAAATGTTTTGATTTTTGTAACATCTGTTCTTTGATTGAAATGAGTTTATGAAATAGTTTCTATTTTCTGGAATGGGTTTTTGAAATAATTTTATATTTTCTGAATCTAAAATGGATTTTTGAAATGGTTTCCATGATCATGTCATTTTTGACATGAGCAGTGCCAGAGATGGAGATGTTAGAAAGGAAAGAGAAGCGGAAATTCCCATCAACCTGGGCTCCTCTGCATGCCTCTCGCTCATATTTTTTTTCTTGGACCAAAGCAGATCAACATGGTTGAAACCAGATGAAGTTCAACATACTGTTAGATCAAAGAATATGAAGTTCAACACTTGCAGAGTTAGAAATTTGAAACTTATACATTAGAATGCTTCTACTTTAAGTGAACTACTTCTAATTTCAGCTATGCATTTCATGCAAGTGTTGCTAATGCTTTCCGAGTCTTCTCTCATTTAGCTTATATTATGTTTCTCTTCTTTCTCTTTGTTGTTTTTCATTATTTTAATACAATCTTTCTTGGAAAAATTTGTGAGAATTTGGTTTTTGATTAATTATTTTTTAGAATGAAATGTTGAAAAAATCAATTCATTTATAAGAGATGTTTAAGCTGGTCTAATATTTGCAAATATGAGATGTTTTCATCTATAACGCTCATAGTTATTGCTGAATGTGGAAAACAACAAGCTACAAGTAGCGCGCAATAGGAAAACATCAATAATTAGTGATCAAATATTAAGGATCTCGAACCATGGGCATAGGCTATTGTGCGAAGCACGACGCCTCCCAACTAGTGTATATATATATATATATATGCTAGTAGAGGTCGGATAGCTTTTAGCTAGAGTTAATTTTTTTCAAGTCTCACTTATCATATTCCATTATGGAAGATAATAATTTTTTTTCTAAAGAATTTTCTATGATATATCTAATCCATGCATGGTATAATGAAAAACGAATATAAATTTTTTTGACTAAGGTTCCATTTGTTTTGCTATAAAATATTTTTCTTATAAAATGATTTTGTTCAAAAACAAAATATTTTTTTTTTTTGTTTTCTGGTGTTTCATTAACACTTTGAATTATTTTCTATAATAAAAATCTTGATAAAGAACCAATTATGGAGTTAAAATAATGAAAAGAACAAGTAGGTGGCACATGTGATGCGTGTTCAATTCAAATAAATATTAATAAAAACAAATAATAAAGAAATTAGTATCATAATATGTATATTGCTTAAGTGCTAAGACTATTCTTAATGAAACCCAAGATCTTGGATTCAAGAAGATAGATAGATAGATAATTTTTTATTTTAGGATAGAAAAATCTGTCACGTGGCATGAGAAGAAAGGTTGGAAACTAAGTCCAGCCTTCACTTAATAATTCGAGTCGCCATAATTGCAACCCAACCTAACTGAGTAGAGATCCCAAGATCTAGGTTCAAAGGGACAACCAAATTACAGATGACTCACTAGAAATCACTCAGGGGGTCTATATTCTATCCATTCCTATGATGAAAGTGATATCTGCAATATGTGTTGTATGCAGGGGACTTAGGATAAGCTATAATTTTAATGGTTACTTATATCTTGAAAAACCTAGAGGGTATTTTTCAAGAGGAGTATTTAAGAGACTAGAAATAAGAATCACCTATATAAGTGTGAAGGGGTCACTTCTATGAGAATTGATAAGGCTGAATTGTCTAAAGCACTCATGAAAACCAGGAATTGCCCAAGGCCAAAACAGGCACAGCCGAAAGAACCAAGCTGTGTTCGGAGATATTTTGTGTGAATTCCATTGTCTTGACTTACATAAATGACTGAACAGTTTAAGGTATTACAACCATTGATTAGTTAGCAAGTCTGATAGTCTTTCACTAAGGAAGGTTCAAGGCCAAAACTACCTATCTTGATGCAGGATATTTCCATTTTGTACTCTCTTTGTTAGTGTCTGCATTTCATTTGCATTGTATCGTCAATTTCATTCATGTGGGGGATTATTGGAAAATTTTAGAAGTGAATGGGAATTGACTTCATTTGAATGAAAGGCAGCAATCTTTCATGGTGTATATTCGTATGAAAGGGTGTGAACCTAAGAGACATGACCATTCTAAAGGTCACGAGTACTTCTATAAATACCATTCCATCCCATGGCATTGATGCATAAGTTAAGGTTTGTTTTACGGTTCATACATTACGTCAAGTCGAGTATATAAAAGAGAGTGCATGGCACAAATTGGTTCGATGTACACATAGAAAGTTATGCAATTTCTGTGTGGGGTGATTGTTGGAGGCAAGACGCCCATTAATCGCAAGCACCAAAGGCGATGGCGAAATTCTGTCTTAAAAACACAGTGTTCAAACACTGGCCTCGGTCACGATCTGTATTATATTTACAAAATTTTTGTAAGAAATTTCTTGTATTTTATTTTGTTATTTATTTGCATTGAATTGATTTTACTAAAAATATATTTCCTACAATTCTAATATTTTTAGAAAATCAATTTAATGCAAATAAATAATAAAATAAAACACAAGAAATTTCTTATAGAAATTTTGAAAATTTAATATAGATTGTGAAAGAGGCCAGTGTTTGAGCACTGTGTCTTTAAGACAATTTCGCCTTCACCACTGGTGCTTGCGACAATGATCACCCCGCATAGAAATTGCACAACTTTTTGTGTGTATAACAATCCAATTTGTGCCATGCACTCTCTCTTATATACTCGACTAGGCATAATGTATGAATTCTAAAACAAACTTTAACCTATGCACCAATGCCATACGATGTGATGGTATTTATAAAATGTGACCTTTAGAGTGGTCATGTCTCTTGGGTTCACACCCTTTCATATGAACAGGCACCATGAAGGATTGCATCCCTTCATTCATGTGGAGTCAATTCCCATTTACTTCTAAAATTTTCCAAAAGATAAATAGATAAAAGATAGATTAGATTGATAGATAGATTGAGAATTCTATTATGCGCACCCCCATACCATATGCACCTTTAATTATGCCATTTTTTTCTTTAGTTATGACCAATTTTCTTCTTTAGTTATGACATTATTTTGAGATTTTGGTTATGACTTTTTTGTATTTAGTTATGACTTTTTATTTTTAAAATTTTTTTAGTTATGACTCATAAAGTGTAAAGTTATGACATTTCTTATATAGTTATAAGGTGCTATTGTACACACCCTTAGGCTTTTCCTAGATAGATAGATAGATAGATAGATAGAAGAATAGAATAGACAGATAAAAGATAGATAATAGTATAGATAAAAAAAAAATGGCATTCATACATAATTTTCATACATTATGAACTATAGCAATGGGAATTTTAATTTTCAATGAATGGATATAAATGTTACACATCATTATATATAATTTTTTTATACAAATTTTGTTTGTGTATCATTACTCAAGAATAAAATAAAACAATGGTTAAATATAATAAAACTAATAATTCCAAAACTTAATTTCGATCAATTACTTAACCATAATATATGTGTATGTATAGGTATAAAACTTTAGAAATTATAAAAATGTTTACTAGAACACTTTTTTAAATTTGAGTAAATATCCACAAAAATATGTAAGAAAACTTCAAATGGTTTTGAGTGATAAAAACCAAACAAGAAAATAGTGCATAAAATAGCAAAAATGAGGGGATCTCAAAACTATATCTATGAGTTATTTTGAAGAGCATTTTTCTTCGATGCAATCATTGGAAATGGCAGAGGTGTTGGCTTGTGTTCCCTCTCATGTCTCTCCTGAGTTAAATGTGATGTTAGGAAAGGAATTTACTTTGGATGAGGTACATACAACTCTTTTTCAGATGCACTTATCGAAAGCCCAGGCCCCGACGATAAGCTTGCTTTGTTTTATCAACGTTTTTGGCCATTGGTGGGTCAACAAGTGTCTCGTGTGTCATGACCCAAACCTGCCCCTATGGGTTAAGGACTAACCAGCCAGTAATCAAGGGATTACCTACGGCCTCAAACCAAACAAGACATATCTCATCAGAGTAAAGGGGCCAAACGGAAGCAAATTTAAAACTTTTATCCATAGAGCTGTGCTTACATGGCACATCATAACAGTCCATATATATATACCTGTTAATAACTCACATTAGAGGGATAACAACACAAAGTTCTGTACATACATAGGATCATCCAGGTCTTAGTCAGCCTAGCCAAAACTTATATACAAAGGTAATCCGATGTTTTCACCAATATAATGAAACTATATCAAAAGAACAAAAGAGGCGAAGACAAGTCTTGTGCGTGAGACGTTTGGGCTGACTTTTCAAAACGTTGACTGTTTCTCACATATTTCACCGAGGCTGGGTTTGGACGTCCCTTGGCTCACCTACATAGACATGAATAAGCGTGAGCGAAAGCCCAGTGAATAATATCAAATAAGGAAGATACATAAACAATCTTTGAAACAGTTATATCAGACGGCCTTGGGCCCAATTCATGTTTCTATTTAATGTATCAATCGACTAAAGTTCTAGACATATCAAACGGCCTCGGGCCCAATTAACTCATACCCAATGGCCTTTGGCCCATCCATTCATGTCTAATGGCCTTTTGGCCCAATCGTTCGTATCCGACGGCCTTTGGCCCAATCGATCAGATCTGACGGCCTTCGGCCCAATCGATCATATCTGACAGCCTTTGGCCCACCCGTTCATACCAAACTATCATTCATGTCAAACTATCACTCGTGTCAGACTATCATTCATGTCAGACGGCCTTTGGCCCAATCATTCATGTCAAACGGCCAAAGGCCCAATCATTCATGTCAAACGGCCTTTGGCCCAATCATTCATGTCAAACGGCCTTCGGCCCAATCAATTGTATCCAACGGCCTTTGGCCCAATCATAGGGCATAACAAATATTTGTCCCCAATTCAATGTAACAAACTTACAAGACTTGTATGAAAGTAAGCAATTGGACAAATAACATACTTCAGATATCTTTATTAAGATATTACTCACAGTGATCTGCCGGTGGATTTGCCCTCGTGCTTGACCCTACACATTTCATGAACATAATGGGTCACAAACGATTCATTCCGTTCTTAATTCATATATTCCTCCTAGGCTTCGTCCTTATCCTTTTAACTCATTTACAATGCTTAATGCATGCCTAAGAGCGCTTAGAGATGGAAGAGAACGGAAAATGAAACTCAATTCAACTTTACAAAATTTCAGAAACAGGGTTCCCCGCTCGAGCGCAGGTTTCCCTGCTCGAGCGGACCCCCCTTTGGTCTGCAAAAGTACTGGTTGCCTCATTTTTACGCTCGAGCTGAAGGTCACACTACATGGCTCCCCGCTTGAGCGTGAATGTCCCCACTCGAGCGGACATTACTGACTGCAAAACTGCTAGGAGCTTGTATTTCACGCTCGAGCGGCGCTTTCTCCGCTCAAGCGGACATGCCAAATTCTGGGTTTTCCAAAACTGTTCTTAAGGCTCAAACTTGCATTCAAACTCAAATAACTTGCATGCCACGACTTATACTTCACATGCAAACCTTCTATCATGATACAAATGCTAGATTACAACATTATGAAGCTTAATTTCCATGAATTACTTACACACACACACGATTCATATCAAACCCATCATCAATACTTCAATTTCATGCATCCAACACTCATGCTTCTATGAATTGCACTTGCATGTGAATTACAACTTCCATTTTCAACTTAGATGATACAAATGATGATCAAAAGCATGAACTTTAGTCACAATTCTACATGGATCATATTTTTCATGCTTAATTATACAACTTCATGGCAAATTCTTACATGCATGTATATCTAAGCTTTAAATTCTTCAATTTCATTTCAATTTATATTCTTGATTACCCAACTAGTTTGAATACACAAATTTACAAACTTATACTCATGAATCCATGCTCAAATGCTCACCTAGAGGTTCAAATCTTCCAAATTATAGCTAATTCTTGAGTTACACTCTATGATCTTCAAGTTTCTTGAGCAATTCATCAACTTGAGCTCCCTCTCTCTCTAACAGGCACACTCTCTCTCTCTAGAGTGCAATTTCAGACTTGAGCTCAAAACCAAATGAATATAAGTGTAATAGAGCCCCTTTTATAGTCTCACACTTAATCAAATTGATTAAGGTTAATAATAGTGCCTAATTAATCGTTCTGAATCTAATTATTTTGATCCGAATAAATTTGTAATTAAATTTCACCGTAGGCTCTAAAAATTATGCCAATCACAATGGCGCAATCAATTTTGGTTTCTGTGGCCGACAAGGCTTTCAATTTTCAGTTTATAACAGTAAGTTGAACAGATATTCCTACGGTGAACAGATAGAAATTCAAAGCCACATATATTCATATAAATGGCACACACAATCATATCAATCACATAATCACAATCATAATCAAGATTAATTACCATAATACGGGATAGGGTTATCACATTGTGCTATCCTGGGGGTGTTAAAATCAGTCTTAAGATGTATCTGTGGTCAATGACACATTTATCGTATTGATCCCAAAGGTTTGCAGCCTCGAAACATGGGTGAGTTTCGTCTCATAAGCTTATGTAATATAATTTATAAGCTTGTGATCAAGGTTTTTTCAAATCGATTGAAACAGGGTTTGCCATTGGTTGTTTCAACCAATCAAAGTACTTTTATTGGGTGTCGGCTCATTATTGGTAATATTCTTATGGCCTTTGAAGTTTTTCATTTCATGAAGACTAGGCGGCATGGCAAGAGAGATCACTTTGCTCTTAAGATTGATATGTCTAAGGCTTATGACCAAATTGAATGGGCCTTTGGTCAATGTATTATGGTGAGGATGGGGTTTTACCAACATTTTAGGGTGATTATTCAGTATTCTTAGAGTATGGACATGCGGTGCTTTATAAGGTTTTGATTGGTAGAGAAGGGTAGGTGTAGCTTAACTTTTTCGCGCCCTCTTTTGGAAGGCCAAATAAGCCCTACAGCATCGAAGTCCCGCAGTTCTGAATCTGATTCCACAAGTGCATTGTGAAATAGATAATCACCAAAAAGTCCAAATCCAGCAAATCTTTTGGAAAACCGATTTTGAATCAAATTGCCAAAAATGGACTACTTTGCTAGATATAGAGTCGCCACGTAAATATTTTATTTTGGGGAAATTTAGGAAACCCATGACTCGTGCCAAAGGCCATGTGTCCATCATCACCAAGATTGTCTCGGCTCGAGAACTTAGGTATGAGAGGGGAAGGTCATGAATGCATTTGAGCACCCCCACTCGCCTCCATCAAAGATCGACCTCTACTAATCATGATATGAATCTTATTTACATTATATGCTCTTGTTCTGGTTTATTAGGCTAGCATTACTATGTGATGCGCACACACGAGTATAGACTAACTTTGCAAGAATTAGAACATTTTGAGTCATGTTTGTTCTAAAAATTGTTTCGAAATGTGTACCACTCGAAAAAGTGATCGCATATGAACATTGCTCAAATTATTCCAATTCAAGCAACAAGCCTTCATCCACAGGCATTTAAGCAATTTAGCACTTAAGCAATTGGCCTCATTGCAAGCATGCTAGACATGGCAACAATCACATTCATGCAATATGCTAAAGCGAGCAAAGGCTTACCTAGAACTCCAAGCCAAAAGAAAAATGAGTTAGAAAAATGCGCGATTCCTAACTATGCAATATGACTAATGCAACGCATGCAAAAATGCAACTAATAGGCTCGGCTACTAATATGGCATATGAAGCAATTTGATAACATGCAGTTTAAGCATGTATTCAAAGAAATATTGAACTAACAATGCAGTTAGAATGATGAACCGAGCCTAGTGCATGTAATACAAATGGATGCAAACATGAAGTATGCTAAATAAAACGTGATGTCCCTAAACTAACCATGGTAAGCTGGTAAATAAAAGGGAGAAAGATGTGGGGTTGGAAGACATACACATTATTACATTGTGCTCTCATGAAGGAGAGTCCGAATAAACTAAGCTAATTAACTAACTAATTAAAGCTAAGCTAATTATTACAAAACAAATGAAATTAGCTGAACTACTTTACTAATTATTACAACAACATATGAATTAACTAACTATTCTAGTTAACTAACTAATTACAACATCACAACTAATTAACTACTTTAACTAATTAAATAATTACAACACAAGTGCAAAGTAAAAGAAGTAAGTAAGCTAAACAATAGTACTAAGCTAATTGCTCCGCCTCAAGAAGCGAGGGATGCTCATGCACATGCTCGATTTCCACCAAAAAATGCCACTGTTTTGCTTTTGGAGAGCCTCTGTTGCACAGAGAACACATACACTGTTGCCTACTTCCAGAATAACTTTGCTTTACCAAAGGAACACACTGCTGAATTTTTCATCAGTGGCTGCGCAGCCAGTGATGAGGCTTGCCGGCCACCAGTGATGGTCGGCCGAACGCCTGCCGACCATGGAAAGTGGCCTGTCGGCCATTGCTGCCTAGTTCTTCTTGCTGTAATAGAGGACAAATAGAGCATGCACAGGGTGTTTTCAAGGTTGTCTGCACAACTCACCTCTCCTTTTCATTAACAAATCAAAGGAGAAGTGAACTTTAGCCACAAACCACTAACTCAAGCAATTTCATTGCTGATGGCTTGTGAACCAAAGTATGCAAATTCAATAAGTGCAACAAAATAAGACTCTAAACCTCCCCCTTTTCATGAAAGATCAAGGGAAGTGGTTGACCTTGAAATCTTGAATCATTTCATCACTAATGAGTATGAAATGGCCCAAGCTTCCATGTATTCAATTAATGTCTGATTGAACACATCCAAGTTGTTATCTTGCTCACTTTTAATTTCAAGTTTTCATTACTCCATTTTAAATTACCAACCATCCTTTAATCAATTGAGTCCAATGGTGAGTTTAAGTCCTCTAAATGGAAAGAAGGCTCAAACCAAGAGTTGTTTTAAGCATGAAAGAGACATCATACCATTGGTAATGAACCCCCTGAGGGATTAAACCATTAAACATGACATCTCAATCACATGCTTTAAACAAACAAGTAGTTTGAACCACTTTCAAAGCAAAACAAAAAGGCCAAGAAAGGAGGGAGGTTGCAGAGATTGTTAGTGCTGAAAATGAGTGAGGAAAAGCATAAATAAATGCTATCAACTCAAATAAGAAGGTGTCTATGGCCTAGAACACCAAACTCACGAGGACAATTACTCTATAAGCATGCAAAACAAAGCTCAAATGCAACCAACAACCCAAAATAGTGCTAAAATAGTCTAAAATAAGTCGTAAAACATGCTGAAATTAAGCTAACAATGGCTAGATTAACATGCTAAAACATGGCATAAGCTAGGCTAGTAAGCAAGGCACAAGGAGGGGAGGCTAACCCCTCCAAATTTGGACTTCAAAACATGATTTTGGCCACTAAAATAACTCTAAAAAATAGTTTTTAAAAGCTCAAAAAAAGATAGTAAAAGGGTGGGAAGCACAAGGGCAAAGGCCTCCAAAACAAGGTATAAAGAAGGGCTATCAACCCCTCAACCTTTAATGGACCTTAGACCCAAGCTTTAGCCCAAAAATACAGATTTTTGACAGCCCAAAAACAATGGAAAAATAGTAGGAATAATAGCAAAGAAAGCAAGCTAATAGGCAAAGCCTTATACCTTTTGAAGAGAAGACCAATTCTAGGCAACAAAACCAAGTAAACACACCCTCTAGAGCTCAAACCAAGCTCAAAACTACCTCAGCTCAAAATGGTGAGATTTGGTTAAGGGTGTATAGGCAAAGGTTAAGGATTTGGAGGCAAAAGTGTAAGAATTTACTAGAGAGAGAGAGAGAGAGAGAGAATTGTAGAGAGAGGCAAATTTTTTATCTCAAAATTTTCTAACCCTAAAACATGAGAGAGAGAGGCCTCCTATATATAGAAAACATGAAATCTCTACAAGGATATCCAGGCCTACACGTGGGTGAAGATGTATGCATCTCTGCAAACAGTTGGCACAGCTGGCATAAAATATCTACAAAATACAATGGTGGTCGGCAAGCCACATCAGTGGCCGACAACCCAAAAGTGATGGCCGACAGCCTCAAAAGGTGGCCGGCAGGCCACCAGAAACTGCAGGCTTGAAGAACCAAGGCTTGGTCCAAAAATGAGGCAACAACAGTATAGGGTTTGAAAGGCTCAAAGCTGGACATTCTGCTAAAGACTTCGAGCATCGGGCGAGCACATAAACTCATCATCGGGTGTGCATGTGAGGACGTCCAAGTCGTAAGGGCTGTCAAAAATGGGTGTCTACAGTAGGGGCCCACGATTTATGTTGGGATTGGGGAAACAACATGGGGCTAAGTAATTGGTGATTGGCTTGGAGTATGGCCGCGTGGTGATCTGGGATTATTGAATAATTTCCCAACATTTTGTCAATTTGATTTTACATTGCGTCTCATCTGTCTCTTATTCAATGATTCGTAATGGGCACCAAACACATTCTTTTTGTCATTCTCGTGGTCTTCGACAAAGGAATCCACTGTCTCCATATTTATTTGTCTTATGTGCTGAAGGGTTGTCGTCTTTACTTTGATGCACTAAAATAGAGCATGGGTTGACCGGTATTGCTCTTGGACGGGGTTGTCCTAACTTAACACACTTATTTTTTGCGGATGATAGTTTGTTGTTTGGGGCGGCAACAGTTGGGGAGATACAAGCTATCAAAGATGTGTTACACATGTACGAACTTGCATCGGGGCAGCAAATAAATGTTTGTAAGTCTGCCATCTCCTTTAGCAACAATGTGTGTGTTGAGTTATAGGGCGTGATCTAGAATGTTTTGTTGATCAGGTTGTTGGTGCAATGGGTAAATATTTGGGGATGCCATTCTGCATTGGTAAATCAAAAAAGGAGGTTTTTAGGTTCATCAAGGATCGGGTTTCGAAACAGATTACTAGATGGAAAGAAAAACTTTTGTTTGTTGTTGGCAAGGAGATTCTAATCAAAGCAGTGGTGCAAGTAATTCCTACCCATTTTATGTCATGCTTTCAATTACTAGATATGTTGTGCTCAGAGATGGAAACAATGGCGAATCATTTTTGGTGGGGACAGAATGAGGAGAAATGCAAGATCCATTGGAAGTAGTGGGACTCTCTTTGTGATGCTAAGGTAGTTGGGGGTATGGGTTTTAGAAGCCTTAAGGCTTTTAATATTGCTCTTTTGGCTAAGCAGGTTTGGCGCTTACTGATGTATCCAAATTCGTTATTGGAGCAAATCTTAAAAGCCAAGTATTTCTGGTATACATCCTTCCTTGAAGCTCAATTAGGGGTTGATCCCTCTTATACATGGCGGAGTATCATAAATGCGAAACCCCTATTATTGGCAGGAACTCATTGGCGGGTTGAGAATGGTTGCAATGTCAATGTTTGGTAGGATAGATGGCTGCATCGGCTAACTTCTTTGTAGGTAATTTCCCCGTGCAATGTTGATAATTTGACTTTGAAAGTGTCTGAATTGATATTGCTTGTGTTAGGATGAAGTTAAACTGCATGAATTATTTCTCAATGTGGATATTGAAGCTATTCTTCAAGTGCCTTTGTGTCCTAGGCTCCCTCCTGATTCTCTTGTTTGGTACGATTCTAAGAGCGGTTCATTTTCGATGAAGATTTGGAATTTAAAGATCCGGGTGCTAGGTTTTTGTAATTAGCAATCCCGTTTGACAAAACTCTTTTTAGTTATAATTTTATTCACTCTTTTATTTCAGTGAGGATGTGAGTGTTTACATACGAATCCAACCTGAATTGTGCTTATGCAGAGAAGTTTATGATCTTGAGGCTTTCATGTTTGCCACTTCGCTGACTATGTATGAGGATCGCCAAAGTGGTTTGACCGTTTGAGCGGTCATTTGTGTGCTCAAGCTATCAATAAGAGCATCAAATATCTCTGCCCGCAAACTGAACTTCTGGGAAGCAAGTTTTACCACTCGAGTGGTAAAAGTTGCGCTCGAGCGGTTGGCCTATATGTTTTGCACCGCCTTTACTCACATCGCTGGAGCGATCCTGTTTTCTACAAAGTGCGTCATTTGCTATTTTTAGTGTTGAACCCATCCAGACTTTTGGAGAAGAAAAAAACCAAGGAGTGGTATATTGGAAGGTGTTTTATAAGTGTTTTCTTGATAATTTGATAGTGATAAATGAATTTACGAGCTTCATATTGAATTCATCAAGGGATTATTTTTTCTATTACATTCACAAAAGAGAGAAGTGTTCTTCAGTGGATTCCGAAGTGGCTTATCGTCGTGGATTTGACATTAGTGTTGTGGATTTGACGTTGGGCAAGACAATTTGAAGGTAAAGATGGTGGTGGAAGAGGCACAATTGGGTTGGTTCAATTCAGGCATGTATTTGCTAGGTAATTGAGAGTACTTATGTGTAATTCGTTTTTATTTTCTTAGTGGATTGTTTTGTGATTTTGACCCGTGACTTTTTTTATCACAATTGGAGATATTCCAATTGTGATTTTTTTCACGTTAAATCGTTCTGCTGATTTGTCTTGATTGTTTGATTGAGGTTGTTTTAAATTGAAATATAATCACAAATCATTATCTTGGAGATTTTAAATTTTTCACCGGGTAAGGTTAAAATTTATGCAAGGAAAGCTTGCTCTAAAATTCTTCCCCCGCGTGCGCAGCTAAAGAGACGTCGGGTTGTTCAGGATGATACATGTGAGCTTTGCGGTGATTGTGTTGAATCTGTGAGCCATTGTTTCTGAGATTGTATGGTAACTTATCAGGTGTGGGCTAAGAGTCCTATTTATTCGTTTGTCCAATGGGGTATGCACCTTGATTTCTTCCTTTTGGGTGGGCGAGGTGGCAACCTATTGTGATGATGAGGGGTTGGGCTTATTCTTTGTTATTTGTTGGGAAATTTGGTTGGCTTGCAACAAGTTTCCATTTCAGCAGAGGTCTACTCCGACAACGGAAATTATGCAATCTGCTTGTGCTTTGTTTCACAACTATTTTCAGGCTCGAGCCAGAGTTATGGGGGTGGAGAGGCGGACTAGTGCTTAAAGTGAATTTTGATGGGGCTGTGTTGATAATCAACGAAAGATTGGGCTAGGTGTGATAGTCCGGAATCACCGAGGGGTGATCATTGCATCATTATCTGAAAAGCGATTTTTTGGGTTGAGGCTGATTGTGCTGAAGCTTTTACTGTGACTTTTGCACTGAAATTGGGTCTTCAAGTTGTTCACTTTGAAGGGGACTCCAGAACGGTGGTGTTAGCTCTCCAATGCAGGGGTCCTCTTTTATCATCCTTTGGCATCATTCTTGATGGTATAACTACAGCTGTTTTGTAGTTTCGTTATTGGGAGGCATCTCATATTTTTTGTAGCGCACCGTCTGGCTAAACATACATAACACCCATATTAAACAATATTAAAAAATTTCATATCATTTAAGATAGAAAAGTCTACAAAGAAAATTTGCAGAAAATAGTTACTCTACCTATATGTTTGATTGTCCACTATAATCACCTTTTACGTTAAAATTTCTCATTTAATATCCACTGTGAGGTCTAATTGTGTCAAATTATGAATCATAAGCATTTATATTGTCTAATGAGAATAATAAAATAAAAAAAAAACCATTTAAAATGTAATATTAACACAAACAGTTAGCTCTATTTATTTATTTATTTATTTTTGGAAAAATTACCCACAAATCCTATATGAAGGAATGTTGATCCATTTAGTCCTAAGAGTTTTCTTTTGGACTAATTGGTCTTAGTTGTTTTGGGAAAGGTATATCTTTTTGGTTTGTTGCCAGTTGCATGTACTGTAATACCCCTTTTTGTGATTCATTTGGTAACAATTACTGATAATGTGGGATTGGAAGGTAAGACGTGTATTTTATATTCTTTTTTCTGGGGATTTGGTGGAGTGGATGACGGTGGATACTTGTTGGAAGGGTTTTGGGTGTGTGTAGTATGGAATTGAGCATTTATTAAAGAGGAACATTTGTCTTTTCTCTATGTTGTTTTTGTGGAGGCGCTGGTGTTGCAGGTTGCTGGTTCGGTTGGAATGTCACAAGGTTAGTGGGTTGTTGTTTTTTATTTGTTGGGTGTGTGGCCATTGTATGATGTGACTTCGTATTTGGACGGGGGTGGGTATCATTGGATTTGGTTTTCATTTTTGTGGTTGTGTATGTCATGTATGGCATGGGTGTTATTTGCAAAGTGTGGGTTGTTTTTAGGAAATTATGTGATGTGGATTTTGTGCACGATGTGGGATTTTGTTTGTGTCGCTGGGTTTGTTTTTTCATTTTTGTGGTTGTGTATATCATATATGGTGCTGGGGCAGGGTGGTGTTGCGAAATTTGGGTTGTCTTTTGGGAATTCTTTGATGTGGATTTTTGTGGACGACTTTGGATTTTTGTTTGTCTATGTTCGTGTCAATGTGTTATATTTGTTATGGATTGATTAACGTTATCAAATTGGTGGGTCATGATGGTTTTGATTAAATTTGGGTTCTATATTTTTATATGCTTAACAGTCAATTATAATGGTGTTTAGTTCAGTGAATATACATTGGCGTGGTGCGATGGGTAGCCGATGAGAGATTGCTATGTTTTGGTGTTTTGTGCATGTGTGGATACTGCGATTTTGTTATTGTGCACGTACAGGAAAACCAATGTTGTAGTTTGGTTGCATCACGCATCCACATTTGAGAAGATGGTTGACGTTATATGTGGGAAGTTTGATGGTTTGGTTCGGAATTGGTCCACATGTTGTTCAATATACCCAGTTACAATAAGTTCAAGGTGGATTGCGACGACGATATTCAAAACATATTGTGCCTTACTAAGTCATTTGGTCTCGACCATATCAACGTCCTTATTCAATTACGTGGTGGGGGTTGGGTGGGGACCGTGGTGGGGTGGATTATAAGGGACATGGTGGGATTACACCCATTGTCAGGTCGACGTTCGATATGGATGACCAGACCGATCTGTTACCAACAATTGACTCGAGCGTGCCGTCAATATCTACAGTTGCAATGTATAGAATTAATGCACGGAACATTGTCGACTTGCCAGATAATGTTGGAGGGACTGAATGTAATGTTTGTTCTTGTAATATGGAAGCTGGCTTGGGGTTAGCTTTACATCATTTTTTAAGAGTTTTGTTTTGCAACTATGTGACAATGTACATTTGCATTTTCTATGGTATGTTAATGGACGAAACATTAAAGACTTGTCAAGTAATGTTTTCTCAATTTTTGGATACTATGCTTTTTGTGATTTCAATTTCTACGTACGTTGGTTGTGTTAATTGAATATTTTCTTTAGTGGCTTCGAGTTACAGTAACAAATTTGAGCAGTACACTCACTTGAAATGCTGTAACACACCAATCACTCCAACATATGTTTCCACATCAATTTCCCGAACGTATGGAATTAATAGACAGAACATTTCTGACTTGCCAAATAATGTTGGAGGGAACGAACATAATGTTTGTTCTTCCAATATGGAAGTTGGCTTGGGGTGTAGCTTTACATCATTGTTTAACAGTTTTGTTTTTGCAAATATGTGTCAATGTATATTTCCCCCCCAAACATAACATGGTCAGGGTTTTGTTCAGCTTGTGAGTTATGACTGATCATTACAGTTAACAACACAAACACAATAACATCACAACACACAAAATTATAATGGTCCCATCACACTTATAATGAATTGAACCACGTCAATCAGAGTATATTCACAACCAACCCAGATCAAACATACTGAAAATCATATATTCACATTACGAAAACAACAATATTGATCAACACTTTATTAAACAAAAAACCGAATGTTATATGGTCATTTGTTTTCCCACTAGAAATTTCACATATTGCGGGTGCTGGACGGGCATGTGATTTGGCGACGAGATTCTCATATGATAGTATTGTCACACTACTGTATAAACATTTCTTTACAACATTGTCAATAATAAAAGCCTAACTGCCAACAACATCAATACATACTCACGCAGAAGCTACAAATACACACCAAAACCCAGTTATAGGTATTGCTTTCGCAACAAACTGTTTAAAACAAACAAACATAGAACACAATATGCGCACATTCCAAATACAAACAAATCCATATTAAAACCTAAATCCATAAGCACAAAATTATTTCATATTAACGAACAGTACCACACTGGTGTGTGAATATAACCTTATGATGTTGTTAAGCGTTAAAAAACAACTGTTCAAAATAGACTAATCAAAAACAAAATCTTCAGCTTGGAGGGATGTACTGAAACAAGCAAAAATGGGGAATACTGTTTAATAATTCAGGGACAAAATTATAAGTGGATAATAGGTATTTGGATCACGAAGTCCAATATCACCGTGGCTTCTTGGTGCACAAGCCTATTCTCAGGTCATTCATGAACGTTTTCACCAAAGTTGCTAGGAATACAGCATGTGTCAAGCCATCCATTTAACTGCCAATCACCACCTTGTTTACATATTGGCGCATGATGAAACAAACCATTACTCCACAATCAATGCTACAATATCCAACAAAAACTACTGTTACTTACAACAATGGGAACAATGTTTGTCAGATGTTTTAGTGTGAATATTGTAAGTTTGTGAAACACATACGAGTTTACTTCTTGTTAGGGGCATTCGATAATTGACTTGATCGTGCCGTCAATATCTACAGTTGCAACTTCATTGGCCAATGTACCTTTTTCCAGCACCTGTTTGGTGTAATCGACTACCCATTGTTTTGCAAACAAAAAGTACTGTAAGGTCTCAAGGGTAACTACTTTTTATGGCTTTCTAACGATTACATATAACTATCAGTTGATGGGGGCCACATTTTTCATAATACCATTGTAATTACACGGTTGCAGACAACAAAACATGTACACTCACACATTTACCATTTTCAATTGAACTTCAGAAACTGTCTTAATGACCCCAGCCATATTCGCACTGTACATAAGCTTCAATGGGTTGATATTGACTTTTTGCGCTGTGTTTTTCACACCAGCGCTGCTTAGTTTTTTGTTTTTGAATAGCAGTTTGATTTGTCTTCGCACTGCCAATTTTGATGACGTTGACGTGACCAAGCTTGACGCACGAACTTTACCCGCAGACCCCCGGTGTGGTGTTTGCTCTTGTAACATATCTGTAACATTCGTAACAATTCATTAGTCCAATTTCTACTAGTACATTTGTGCATCATTGTCTAACACTAACAAAAGTCCAACTAATCATAACACAGATGTTAAATGACATAACAAACATCGATGCTTATAGTAACTGGGTTTATTATCTGATATTTTGCGAAATTAGACATCAAATGAATTCAATAACATATCAACACTGACTAGTACTAGTACAATAGCCTTGTAAAAAACCTTCGTACTCAACAAGTCAAATGCTGATACAATTACACAATGTAATAGCAGATAAGGTGATGCATCTACACACGTAATGCCATGAAACCATCCTCACATATGAGTAACGGATGCATTTCATTAAGATGCAGCAATACCAATATTATAACATAAAAGCACGTTGCACAAGAACACAATCATTCAATAACTCCAAATTAAACAAAGTCCTCACCAATCCAACGGTTGTTGCCTATATGAATATGAGAACGCATCAAAACCCAATACCGTTAGCCCCTTCCCACATAACCCACACTTCATACGATGATCACATTTATGACCCTGAGTCAGATTTTCACTACATATCATCATGAACAAGACTGCTACACCAACATACAAAACAAACATATCGGTATCCATTAATTAATGTTACACAAGCGCTACTTGCAAAGTTTTGTGTCACTATACACCAGCGTACCTAAATCGTATTTCTACAAGTTCATTTAAATGCACGTCCAATTCACTTCGTCGCAAATGTGCATTGATATGCCAATCATACATACATATCAAATAGTTAATGACACATTTACGCTGTGAGATTCACCCTTCAATTTTGGACAAGCTGTGGTCTGCCAATTATTATCCTGGTAATAATGTCAACAAGTACATACATGTCCACAACCATGCCGAACCAGGAGATTCCGAACACAAAACATCACCAAAGAAACATTACACAAACCATCTCATGATTGACAAATATAGAACAATCAGAAAACATCAACCCAAAACCTAAATTTAGCATTACAAAACAACACCCAAACACATACCAACCACACATCACTCATACATTACCTATCACATTTGTGATTGAACACTAACCGACAAACCCTAACATTACGACCACAACACCTAACTTTACGAACACAAAACAAATTACAGACCAATCAAACATCACCCACATGCACCCAAATTAACATAGGCAAATGCACTACACATCCTACTCCATCCACATATCACTCACAAATTACTTACGTAAACCATCTATGGAATCGATCCCAATGTGACAACCCCTAACATTACGATTACATATCAAATTAGAGGCCAATGCAACATCAATTACCTTCTCACGTCATTGCCATTAACAAGAACACTGTTTCCACACCAGAATTGATCGTCTGTTGGTGTTCCCCCAACCCCTCATTCCAACAATGTAGGGTTTCTGCCTCCAACACTGCGTGCAAGGAACGACTACTGTCAGCGACAATCTCTTATCACCATTTCACGATTACAATGTTTTAGGATTAGATTTGACCAAATCCACGTTGATCTATAGAATATTTCCATTCCTCATAGTGTGGGATTCGTTTGGTAAGGAGGAAAACTATAAAATTCTATGTAAGCTTGGTCCAAATGTGTAATTTCAACTTAGTGAGAAATCCCACATTCACCCTCAAATCAGACAACCACGGTCTATTAGTGTGTCCTTTCTAGTAATTCTTAATAAAATAGGACCTCTATAGCAGACCCCGGTCTTTTCCTTTTGATTGTTGTATCAGGACTTATGTTCCGTAGACTCCGTTGTTATCAGATTGTTGTTATCGTCCTTTAATTTCTTTTTTTGAGTTAGGTAGGATGTTGTTGGGCAGGTTTGTGACAGGTCGGTTGAGTTTAGATGCCTAAACTAGTTGCCCAGATTTTGACCTGTCCGCTCGAGCGGGGAGTTTGACGCTCGAGCGGGAACCCTGTTGTTGCTTGTCCGCTCGAGCGGGGGTTTTGGCGCTCGAGCGGGAATATCACCCATCCAGTATTTCCTGTGTAGTGTTGGACGCTCGAGCGGGGGATTGGCCGCTCGAGCGGAAGGTTGTGAGTGACGCTCGAGCGGGGAGTTGGGAGCTCGAGCGGGGACCTGTCTGCAGAAACTTCTGGGAGTGTGCATCCGCCGCCTCGACGGGAGTTTGGCCGCTCGAGCGGGAGTCTGTGAGTGGCGCTCGAGCGGGGGTTTTCCACGCTCGAGCGGGGCGACTGTTATATAAGTCCGAGATCCGACTTTCTGGATCATTTTTCATCCCCCTTTTGATTCTAAAACCCTAGAACCGTCTTCTCTCTCTCCCTACACACTTTCTCTCTTAGGTTTATCTATTTAGGGTGTGTTTCTACCCTAGACCCTTTATTAAAAAGTTAGAGTGGGTCGAGAGCTTCAGTTTAATCTGAACAAGTTTGGATTTGGAGCACTTTGAGTTTGGATCTTCATCTCCATCTTCTCTTTTTTGGGCTATTTCCTTGAGGTAGGGATTTCCTACTCCAATGTATACGTTTTGTTCTAAGTTTGGTATTTTAATATGTTGGGGTATTTTGGTAATTTTGGGAAAACCCTAGTTGTTGTATTAAATTGAATTGTAAGTTTAATTTAAGGAAAATTGGGAATAATGGTTGAATTCACGAAATATGAGGAATTATTGATTAAATGGGGTAGTTGGTTAATTTAAATCATATGCCTATTGAATTGTTGATTTAGTTATTTTCTGTTTAGAGATAACTGTTTTGGGCTATCGGTGGAGGATAGTCATGATTGTTGTAGACATTGCATGTGGATTAGGGATAACTGAAACTAATCACATTGGTTAAGTCATTAATGTTGACTGTTGAATTAATACAGACATTATATGTATTGATTGTGAGATGTATATGTTATGTGTTTACTACATGTATTAGTTGAGCATTGCATATGCATATTGTGTGGGAGGAGATAGGGGATGTACTCCACGGTTAGGGGAAGATAGGGGATGGACCTCTTAACCGGATTTTGTTTGGGAGGAGATAGGGGATGGACTCCATTAGCATCACTATTATGTGTGCTTATTGATATTGAAGTGTTTTTGTATGTTATTGATACAACACTAAAATGTGTATCATATTGGAAGTATGGAAGTGTTTTGATATGAGCCTGTGTCTCATTTGTTTTGTGATATTGGAAGTATGTGAATATGATATATAGTTCACTGTTGTAGTTTGGCCAGGTTCTGAGCCATGTTGATAAAAATGGAAAGTTGATAGATAATGGAAAGTGAAAGTGACATTTTGTGTTAACCATCTATTAAATCTGCTTTATTCTGCTTTATTCAATGCTTATATTTGGTTTAGTATGTCTCTACTACGGGCTGTGGCTCACCCTATATGGGAACATCATTTTCAGGTTCAGGTGATAAGCTACCTCCAAGGACTTAGCTTGGAAGGACTTGGATTGGAAGACTAGTTTAGTTATTTGTTTTGTTTTAATATTACATGTAATTACAAGCTGAGGGCTTAATTTGTAGTTGAGTTAGTACTGTACACATTTTGTGTCCAAGTGTTGGCTTGGAAAGATGTAAGCCCATAGGGCATTTACTTTCATTATTACATGTAATGTCTTTATTTAAGGATACTCTGATGAATGAATTATGGTTATTTTCTTAAGTAATGCATCTTATTATTGTGTATGTTATGGGTTATTTTTGAGGGCGTTACAACTTGGTATCAGAGCGTACCGGGTTTGAATACTTTGGGTACGTGGGAAGTGATTAGTATCACAATGGGTTCGTCTCGTTTGATAGAGACTTAGTGTAGTGTTATATGTTTGCATGATAACATGTTTATGTGATTATGTGGGTATGGAATGTAGTTTCTAGGATGTTGATTGGACCTTTGAGTTGCTAGTAGTCTTGTTGGAAAGGCAATTGATCACTGCTGCTTCCAACCGAACTATGGTAACGCTTTGGGGCTATTATCATCCAGGAATGAAATTCGTAGGTGCTTAGTGATTATGTGCTTACGTGGAATGAATTATTGTTGTCCAATGCATTAGGACGCGATGTTATAGCTTCGCATTTATTAATGTGCTAATTCTTTGTTTAGACTTGATAGTTAACGTCTGGTAGGACGAGGACGAGGTCGCGGTAGGCGTGGTAGGTCGGGTAGGCAGGAAGTGCCTGCGCCAGAGGAGATTCCAGTAGTACAGGAGATTCCGGCAGTTCAGATTCCGGCAGTGCAGGAGGGAGTAGGCCAGGCCAATGTGGCCGAGCCGGTAGGCCAGCAGGCTATGGGCGCTTTAGCCCGAGAGATAGCAGGGGCATTCAGGGAGTCAGTAGGCATTCTTCGAGCTGAGAATCAGGCTCAGGTCCATGTTGCTGATGCAGGACCTTCTTTTCTGAAGAGGGAGTTCTTCCGGTCTAATCCGGACGAATTTTTAGGTGATCCTAAAGAGCCGCTTAAGGCAGATGAATGGCTCGAACAGACAACGAAAACGTTTGAGATGCTTGGCATCGAAGACGAGGGGTTGAAGGTGACCTTGGCATCGTTCCAGCTGAAAGGGGATGCGGGTCAGTGGTGGAAGTTCACCAAAGGTCGTATAGGAGGTACATGGGAGGCTTTTGTGAATGCTTTCCAGGAGAGGTTCTTATCTCCGGCAGTCAGGGAGAAGCTGAGAGACCAGTTCTGTCAGCTTAAGCAGTCGAGTTCTTCAGTGGCCGAGTTTGAGGCTGCATTCACTAGTTTGTCCAGGTTTGCACCTGAGTTAGTGGCGTCTGAGGAACGCCGTTGCATTGAGTTTGAGAAGAAGTTGAGGCGTGGCCTCAAGTTGAGAGTTGTTGGGTCTATGATTCGGGATTATGGGCGTCTGGTTGATGCTGCAGCCCATACGGAGATCATGATGCAGGAAGAGGAGGAAGGACAGAAAGGCTCCAAGAGGAGTCAGGATGGCCAGGGTGATGGCAAGGGCAGAGAAGTTTTACTCCTCAGCAGACTCAGGGTAGCTTTTCTAGATCTACTTTTCCAGTACCGAGTGCTAGTTCTGGGAAAGGCAGCCAGGGAGACATTACCTGTTTCAAGTGTGGTCAGCTGGGCCACAAGTCTCCAGTTTGTCCTCAGAGGGGAGGAGGTCAGAGAGCAGCATCTTCTTCGGCTCGATCTCAGAGCCAGAGTTAGGGTAGAGGCCAGCCCCTCTCGTGTTATCAGTGTGGTCAGCCAGGGCACATGAAGAGGTATTGCCCACAGTTGGGTGGCACACCTGGTGCATCTGGTTTGAGGCAGACTCAGGGTCAGCAGCCAGCTCAGTCGGGTCAGGCCTCGAGGGCCAATCAGGGGGCTTCTTCTCGTCCCAGTCTGTGCAGCAGTCTTATGCTCCTAGGGGTGAGCAGGTTGATCAGAGGCCATCTGGGCGCGTGTATGCTGTTACCGCGCAGGATCTTGTACCGGCTCCATCTGTCGTGAGAGGTACCTTCTTGTTTTGCAATTCAGTTGCTAGTGTTTTGATCGATACGGGTGCATCTCATTCCTTTGTGTCTGCTGCATTTGCATCTGTTTTGGAGTTGGAGTTAGCTCAGTTAGCGTCTCCTATTTGTGTAGTGTCACCTCTTGGGGGTGAATTGATCTTGAAACAAGGTGTTAGGGGTTGTGATATAGAGGTCGATGATCATAGAATCCATTTTCCTTTGTAGTTATGCCTATGAAAGGCTTCGATGTTATTTTGGGTATGGACTGGTTATCGTCATACCGGGCAGTTATTGATTGCTATCGCCAGAGGGTCACTTGTTGTACCGTGGGCGGAGAGTGTTTTCATTTTCTGGGGACCGGGTTGGTAGTGTTTTGCCACCGGGGGTATGTTCACGAGGGCGGAGTGAGCTTAGTGGTCTACTTGCTAATCTTTCGATTAGTGAGATTGATGAGACTCAGATTGTGTTGCCAAGGGTGGTTTGTGAGTACTCGGACGTTTTCCCGAGATCTGTTGGGTTGCCACCGATCGAGAGATTGAGTTCTCTATTGACCTAGTGCCCGGCACGGCGCCAATTTCTATGGCACCTTATCGTTTTGCCCCAGCCGAGTTAGTTGAGTTGAAGATTCAGCTCCAGAGTTGCTAGATAAGGGTTATATCCGTCCTAGTGTTTCGCCGTGGGGAGCACCGGCCCTCTTTGTTAAAAAGAAAGGTGGTGCTTTGAGACTATGTATAGATTACCGGAAATTGAATCGGGCTACGGTTAAGAATAAGTACCCTATGCCTCGTATAGATGATCTGTTCGACCAGTTGAAGGGTTCCCGTTGTTTCTCTAAGATAGATTTGAGATCGGGTTACCACCAGTTGAGGGTCAGGGAGGAGGATATTCCGAAGACGGCATTCCGTACGCGGTATGGCCACTATGAGTTTTTGGTGATGCCATTCGGGCTCACCAATGCACCGGCAGTGTTTATGGATTTGATGAACCGGATCTTCCGGGAATTCTTAGATCGTTTTGTAGTTGTCTTGTGGACGACATTCTGATTTATTCACCTTCGGAGGAGGAGCACAAGGAACACTTGAGAGTGGTGCTTGAGTTACTTAGAGCCCATAAGCTTTATGCTAAGTTTGGGAAGTGTGAGTTCTGGCTAGAAGAGGTGAAATTCTTAGGCCATGTAGTTTCGGGGGAAGGGGTGTCTGTTGATACATCCAAGACAGAGGCAGTGCAAGATTGGGCACAGCCTAAGAGTGTGTTTGAGATCCGCAGTTTTCTGGGTTAGCTGGGTATTATCGCCGGTTTGTGAAGGATTTCTCCAGGTTAGCTTCGCCTTTGACTAGATTGACTCGGAAGGGAGTCAAATTTGTATGGAGTGAGACTTGTGAAAAGTCGTTTCAGGAGTTGAAAGTTAGATTGACCACCGCTCCAGTCTTGATTATTCCGGAGAGAGGGTTGGGTTATGCAGTCTATTGTGACGCCTCACGAGAGGGTCTGGGTTGTGTGTTGATGCAAGAGGGAAAGTGGTTGCCTATGGTTCACGTCAGTTAAAATTCACGAGCAGAATTATCCTACGCATGATTTAGAGTTAGCAGCTGTGATATTTGCCTTGAAGATTTGGAGGCATTATCTTTACGGTGAGAGGTTCGAGGTATTCTCGGATCATAAGAGTCTGAAATATCTGTTTACACAGAAAGACTTGAACTTGAGGCAGAGGAGGTGGATGGAGTTTATTGAGGATTATGACTTCGAGTTGCATTATCATCCGGGGAAGGCCAATGTGGTGGCCGACGCCCTTAGCAGGGAAACACTGTTGGTGACATAGCTAGTATAGCCATTCGGGAGTGGGAGATGTTGGGTGCACTTGGGGAGTTTGATTGCTTCTGGGCGAATCCGTTGAGGCTGCAGCCTTGTTTTCTGTTGTTGCGCAGCCTACACTTGTGACTCGAGTGTTAGAGGCTCAGAGGGGTGACCTTGAGTAGAATCCCTTCGAGAGAAGATCTCCAGTGGGAAGGTTGAGAAGGGTTTGACGGTGTATCCCGACCTGAGTGTGAGATACCGAGACCGTCTGTTTGTGCCGGAGTCTTGCCGAGAGAAGGTACTCCGAGAGTTTCATCATTCGCGCCTTGCGGTGCATCCGGGAGGCACTAAGATGTATCGGGATTTGGGTCGCCAGTTTTGGTGGCGGGGTATGAAGAGAGATGTGGCAGCTTCGTGTCTAAGTGCTTACTTGTCAGCAAGTGAAGGCCGAACATCAGAGGCCAGCGGGTTTGTTGCAACCCTTGCCTATTGCCGAGTGGAAGTGGGAGCATGTCACTATGGACTTCGTTGTGGGTCTTCCGAGGACTCAGCGGGGTAGTGATGCTATTTGGGTGGTTGTAGACCGGTTGACTAAGTCGGCGCACTTCATTCCTATGCGCGTGAGAGATTCGGTAGATCATCTTGCCGACTTGTACATTCGGGACATAGTGAGGTTGCACGGGGTCCAGTGACGATCGTCTCAGATAGAGATCCTCGTTTCACTGCTAGGTTATGGCAGAGTTTGCAGAGTGCCTTAGGCACTAAGTTGACCTTTAGCACGGCTTATCATCCTCAGACTGACGGGCAGTCCGAGCGTACTATTCAGATCCTTGAGGATATGCTTCGGGGTTGTGTTCTAGATTTCAGTGGGTCGTGGAGAGGCACTTGCCATTAGTGGATTTGCCTACAACAACAGTTTCCAGTCTAGTATTTGTAATGGCACCATTTGAGGCCTTGTATGGCCGACCGTGTAGGTCTCCCGTTTGTTGGGCCGAGGTGGGTGATGCACCTTTTTGGGTCCGGAGTTGGTGAGGGAAACGACGGAGAAAGTTGAGCTTATCCGTAAGAGGCTTGGTTACAGCCCAGAGTCGTCAGAAATCTTATATGCCGACCGTAG